>CM040806.1:1420000-2135000 GCA_022829025.1 Squalius cephalus
GTGCAGAATTATAGCCACTATATAGCCTTGGTGCAGAATTATAGCCATATATAGCCTCGGTGCAGAATTATAGCCACTATATAGCCTCGGTGCAGAATTATAGCCATATATAGCCTCGGTGCAGAATTATAGCCACTATATAGCCTCGGTGCAGAATTATAGCCATATATAGCCTCGGTGCAGAATTATAGCCACTATATAGCCTCGGTGCAGAATTATAGCCATATATAGCCTCGGTGCAGAATTATAGCCACTATATAGCCTCGGTGCAGAATTATAGCCACTATATAGCCTCGGTGCAGAATTATAGCCACTATATAGCCTTGGTGCAGAATTATAGCCACTATATAGCCTCGGTGCAGAATTATAGCCACTACAATCCAGTCCCAGAATGAGCTTCCTTCAGACATGCCGTTTCGGTGTCTGTAGCTTTAAATACTAATGAGGAGGAGAAAGGCGGCGCAAGGTGGAGGGTGGGTGTGGCCTATGACCATCTGGCGCAACAGTACCATGCATGTTTATGTTGGATATAGCCTATTGCAATGGCACGAAGACACGCAGTCGTTCAAGCATTTCAGTTTGACCCAGAATCTGATCCGGATGGAGAAGCAACGGATGGAGAAGCAACAACTCAGCGGCTCCAGCAGGACGTTTCCGAATGGTTAGTTTAAAATATTATGTCTGGATACGGTACTTTATTCGGATGGTTTACAGTTATTATCATGTAGCTAACGCTAACCTACTGTTGCCTTTTCATGAGAGATCTGTAACGTCTGTATTTATCTTATTACAATTACATCATCAAGCTCTGCGATCTTGAAATGCGGATATCGCGCGCGCCATATAACCAACAGGAAAACGCTATCCAAATAACAAAGAAATGTACAACACTCGCGTTACATTGTGTGTAACTTGATGCTGTCTACCTTTACATTAGCGCAAGTAACTGCATAGCTGCATAGCTAATGTGACAGCCACATTCTACGTGTAACAAGCTAGGTAACCATAAACAGTAAAGCAACACACTTATATATAATTTGTTGATTTACTTGTCAGACGTTTAGCAAGCCCAGCTCTGTATTGACCATTCGATGTTCATTTGTACATCCAATTATTGAGCAATTGTTATGCTTCGCTCGCTCAAAAGCCATGATATCTCTTGTGGACAAACTAAAATCGCGCGCGCATTCCTACTTCCTAGCTCATTTTCTCATGGGTAAGAAATATTCTCTGGGCGGGCAAAGCAGAGACAGGGGAGGTAACATTCTCCTTATAACGTCATAAGGAGGAGATTCAAGATCAGCCCGGTTGAGCCTCCATTTTCTCAAAGGCAGAGAAAGATAGCAAAAGCTCGATTTACACCGATTCAAATTTCTAGAAACTTTGGGACCATATACAGGCTAGAGGAACTCATATTAATGTTAAAAAACCTCAGAAAGTGGAAATTTCATGTCATGGGACCTTTAACATTTGCATTTTCCAGTACGTTTTATTTGTTATTAAATAAACGTATATTTACTAAATTGGCCCCCTCAGTGCTGGGTTCACCCGTGCTCATATGATCAGCTCAGCATCGCTGTCCAGAAGAAAGCTGGGTTCAGAGACAGAGCTGTCACGCATGCGCAGTCTCTCCAGCAGCGGCTCTCCGTATCCAACGTGTCCGAAAGAAACAGCTCTCGGGTCAGTACCATAGACATCATAAATACATATGAGACTAGAGTCCAGGAGTGAACAGACTGATGATGATGATGATGATGATGATGGTGATGAAGATGTGCAGGTCTTCAGCTGCTGATGGATGTCAGTGATGATGATGATGATGATGATGATGATGGTGATGAAGATGTGCAGGTCTTCAGCTGCTGATGGATGTCAGTGATGATGATGATGATGATGATGATGAAGAAGAAGATGTTCAGGTCTTCAGCTGCTGATGGATGTCAGTGATGATGATGATGATGGTGATGATGAAGAAGAAGATGTTCAGGTCTTCAGCTGCTGATGGATGTCAGTGATGATGATGATGATGGTGATCTTGAGAACATGATGAAGGGTTTGATGAGAATCTCTCCTCAGTTTTGACATCAGAATCAAACTTTACAGGCTCGTCTGGATCACAGGAGACTAGAAATATACATATTAGATTATTATCATATACATTGTTCTGAGTTTATGGTATTATGTTCTCAATTGAAAACAGACTAAAATGTGATGAAAGATTAAATTAAGTTCATAATAATCAAACACTCACAGAATGGCTTTAGTATCTTCATACTGTCACATCTGTCACGTGTCTGTCCTCTTTCCTCTGGTGATTCACTGGTTTGTGTCTCATTTCTGTCCTCCATTTTTCTCTCAGTCTTCTTGTTTTCTGCTGATCTGTGATTTCTGAGGCTCCAGCAGTTTTCTGGATGTGTGATTTCATTTATAAACTCCATTTGAATCTGTTCAGTAGATCTTTCTCTTCTCACCTCATGTTTGATCATATTTGATTCATCAGAACGACACTTTACAGCTCCGACTGGATCAACAGAGACTGTAAATGAAGAAAACAACCCGTTATCATCATAATTATAATACAGAGACTGAACTGACAGATTCAGATTAGCTCATGTTATTGTTGTAAAATGTTTTTCAGCTTTTAAAGCCTTTAATACACCATTAAAGTAGATCAAGATAGGTTTGAGTTAGTCAGAATTGTTCTTATCAGAATGAAATTGTTCAGCACAACATTAATCACCAACATCAGCATTCATTCTGTAATAAAAGTCATTTCCAGTTTCCACTAGTAAAATCTACAAATAAGGACACATTCAAGGGCATTTGCATCAACACAAACACTAGTGATGTGCAGATGATTCCCTGATATATTCCTTGTTTGTATCTGGACTGATGAAATATGATGATATGAATGACTGATATTAATCTACTCACAGTCTTTATCACTGCAGCTGCTCCGTCTGAACTTCTCAAGATTCATGTTTCACTCGGTGTGTTTTCATGCATTTCTTCATCATCTAAACTGTAAACCTGAGACAAATGTTTAAGCAATTAAAACATTGTATGATAAAATGGCAAATAATTCAGTCATCCATATATGAAAATGAAACTCCTCAATTAAGAAGGCTAAAACTAATCATTAAATTATGTAGCCTTTTCAAAACCAAACATATACTGTATCTCACCTGTGAGAAGACGAGAGATGTGGAATGATTTGTTAATAAAATCACTGAATATATAAAGGAAAGTCCAGAGTAAGAATCCCAGAGTCAGCGAAGAGTTGCAGAGATTCTCCTCTGACTCAATGAGCTCAAAGTCAAGATCACCGGGGCAGAAAACACACACACATTCACACACCCAGATTTTGAGTTGGTGGAAGAATCTGAAGAATCAGGAAATTAATAGGATTGCACGTTTCTGCAGGTTTCTGCCCACGGCAACGTAATTTGGTTTTCGCAAGCCACACCAGTGTTACCAGTGTAAATTAAAGCTTGAACACCTCAGGTGTTAAAAGTACATATACAATATGTACTTTTAACATATATTCAATGTCAAAAGTTCAAACAAAGCATGTAAGCTGTTCTGTCGTCGCTGCAAGACGAGCACTGAACACTATTTGAGGATCTTAGTCTATATTGACCTTAATAATACGTTCATTAATGAATTGTGTAATGCTACAGGTAACTAATAAAAACAAGGAGGCAGTTTAACAGACTCAACTCTACTCTGTTCATAGTGCAATAGTGCAATACTGTCTTGCTTTCTGAAGAAGCCAAACACACGTCTGAATCTGTCATTACAAGTGACATATCATGAAACTCAGACTTCTCCCGTGTGTAAGTGCTATAATCAGCTCTCAGTGCTTCTACCAGCCCTGATATGAACCCCTGGTGTATTTCTGTGCTGTGTGTGTGTGTGTGTGTGTGTGTGTGTGTGTGTGTGTGTTTAAACCTGCAACATGGATCAAGATTGTTCATGCTCAGCAAGTTTAGTTTCACTGCCAGAGTTACACCCTGAATACCAGACCTGATAACCTGAAGACATCATTAAACCCCGATCTTGTCTTCACTTCATTGGCTGACAGTCGATTTGAACATTCTTTTATTAGTTCACAAGTGTTTGAATAACTTTGCAGCCCTTCTGATCTTCTATCTTCACACAATCCTTCTAGAGATCAACACTTTTATCTGTTCCTATACAGACTAAAGTAAGGGGACTTTGTGCATTTCTATTGTGTGATACTAGCATTTCTACAATAGGGGAGGGGAGGGGATGTCAGTGGTTATGAATAAAAAATGAGGGTTATAAATTGTTATAAAATATATTCTCTGTATACTAGGGTAGGTATTGTAAGATACTTGAAAGGAAGAGTATGATCCGGCTATCCGTTATCAGAATTTATTCGGCAAAATGCATTTCCATCTCCCATTATTCACATTAACTCTTCTTCACACGCAACAACTTTTCTGAAAAAGAAATTTGGCATTTCCATCACTTGTTTCTGATGCGATACTTCAGAATGTGCTTGAAAACAGGGTGATGGAAACATATAGTCTTAAGTGATTAAACTCTAGTGTGAAATGATGGCATTGGCTGGGAATAGTGCAGGAGTCTCAGTATAGGGTTTGTAGTTCGTAAAAATCACGAAATGCGCCTGTGAGATACTGGTGAAACTTCCTGACAGCAAAAACATCCGCCAAAGCTTCATTATCAATATGGCATAATTCATCTATCAAGATCCATGTGGAATAAAGCCTGAAGCCCAAGAGTCTCAAACACTGCCAAGGGTTTCTGTTCATTATAGTGAACCAGCACTTTATCTGTTTCAACCGGAGCCTTTCTACAACTCTTCCACAAATATTCCTCTGTTGCCTGAGAACACTTTATTATTCACTGTCCTCAAGCATTTCATGTAGTCGAGAGGTCATGAGTTCTCACAATGCTCACTGGTCAAGCTTGATGCTCTTATTAACAATGACACTGTGAACTGTGTTTGATCACATCATTAGAATCAAGTGTGAACACTTTTGAGCCGTTGTGTGTCATTCGTGACATTGTGGAGCGAGTCCTGAGGACCAACATGAAGACGTGCCGCTGATCATCAGTCTCTCACACACTTTGATTCTGCAGTCTTACAGTTTTCATTGATCTTTTGAGCTTCTGCTGTTTGAATACTGTATCTGTACAGTAGAGCTCCAGCTAGACAGAGATATGAAGGTGTTTCTCTCTGCAGTGATGAGATGTAGTATAGATGTCTTTAAGATGGCTCCTGTTCGTCCTCCTCTCGCTACAGATACTCGTTCTTCTGAGATGTTTTAATGCATTTTAAAAAGATGGATGATAGATACTGTATTCTTCAATCTTTCTGACAAACAACTAAAGCTAATGTAAATTACAGTGTACACAATGTTTTCTGTTTTTTTAATTGTAGTGTACAGTGTTTATTATAAGGTTCCGCAGCTCAATACTCATGAGTATTTGAATAAGCTTTTACTCTTACTCTTTTAGTTTTTTAGTTTTTTTGGACAAGTACTTTTTATTTACTCAAACACATTTTCTGGAGTGTAATGGTACTTTTCATTATACATCTATATGAAACATCATCATCAGCTTCTGCTAACAGAAGAATCCAGAAACACAGTCTCTGGGAAGAACATCAATTATTCCCTGTTTCTAACTCTATCAGAAAGAGAAACAGAGAGATCTTCTGTGTGAAACGACAGATGAAGCACATGATGGAGAAAGCGGAGAATAAAAGTGATTCTGTCATAAACTCATCATCATAATCACAGGCTGCTTTATGATATTAAAGCTGGAAGCGTCACAGAATTCACTGGAACTAAAGAGATCTTGATTCGGATCAAACCATTCAAACCTTCAGAATAATATCAAAACAGCAGAAGTCATATTTTATAGTGACGCACATTTGACATCTTTGTGTTTGACTTCAATAATGATTCCCTTCAAATTACAACTTGTTGATTTTCATATTCCCTGATGAACTGAAATCTGGAAGTGTTTTCATTTGTTGCTGTAAAACACATTTTCATCTGTAGCTTCTTTAACTCTGCTGTGATTCTGATGATCTCCTGTAGAGGGAGACACGAGACTGCAGGACAGGGGCAAAGGGCAATCTGGATCAGCTTTATTTCATGTTTAGTTTTATTTTCACTTTTACGTTCATTTAGTGCTTATACATACTGTGACAAAGTAACGTCCATACATCAGAAATACACAGATAATACAATCATGAGTTACAGTGGTTCACGTCATGTACTCATTTAGGCAGAAATAATGAACACATTAAAGATGATTACAGTATATTATCTTACAGTATTGTACAGATTACAGTATATAGATGATAATGTGTTGACTCAGAGTTATGATCATCTGAAGTCTTCATAACTCAAACTGGTGTGATCTCTAGTTACTGAGACTGAACACACACACACACACACACACACACACACACACACACACACACACACACACACACACTTCTGTCAGAGATCTAGAGTTATTCAGCCTGAAGGTGGCGCTGTAGTGATGATTTACAGTTTTTTTTCTTCAAATGACTAAAAGTTGAACTTGAGACTCACTCAGTGAAACATTCACTCATGTACCGAATCTTCAAACCAAGTCTGCAAAACTACCAGCACATTATACGCTTTACACTCAGGTTGCTATTGTAAACACAGTTCTCTACATTACACACATCATTCAAAACTAACAGCTCTTCTTTCATTTAGAAATATATGCATACTAGATATAATATAGATTGTTTCGCAGCAGCTTTACAATAATAACACATTCAGATTTTGCTGTAAAGCAGCTCAAACAAGCCAATAGTGTCATTATTCTGCTCAAGTCAGTTCAGTGTTGATTCAAGTCCGCGTGAACCGGAAGTTGCAAACGTATTTCCAAGTAAAACGGAATATTGAACAGAGGGCAGGGTTTTACTCTAGCGCTCCTCCTCTCCATCTCTGCTCATAGCAGACTAACGGTTTGAGGGGAGTGGTTAAGCGTTTCCCAACCCAAGCCGTCAAACCTACATCATCAGAGTAGGAACGCCATTCCAGACTGGAAGTAACTTTTCAGATTTTGATTAAAGATTACCACGTCAAACAATTTTTTTCTGTGTATTAACTTGCACGGATTAATTTTTCACCACAAGACTAGTAATATGCGCTAACAAAGTAAATAGGGTCAATTTTGATTTCAGTTGGACTTTCAGTTCAGTTCCATAATTGTGTAAAATGCATCAGTTGTGCGTACATACTGTGTATACAGTGTATTGTGCCTGCCCTGTCAATCATCTTGTCACAGGTAAAATCCTCCATTCAATCTAATTTAATTTCCTAAATGTTGTCGCACGATGATCTGCCAGTCGTGGGTCTTTCATGCAGAGACTCTCCTCATGTGTTTGCAATTTGAATATAGACCCCTTTTCAGTTGGTAAACATGGTGACGTTTTTTTGTGGGCGGAGTTTAAGTGGAGGCAGAACAATCCCTCTGGCCGCTTCACTAACGTTAGTTTGCAAGTTTTGTTAGCTTGTTTTTTTAACAATGACTGGAGAAAATCCGATTTTATCTTAATGCGCAAGGTCACTCACTGTCCAGGACCGCGATTGTTATTTGCAAAAGTAAATTTTAACGGACATCCCAGACCCATACACGCTCAGTCAATGGATGTACCATCTGACAGGATTAACGTCAACGCTACCTCCGGTTGAGCGGCCTGACTTCTACACCGACCCGATAGAGAAACTGAGGGCATATAAATCTTTAGATGCCTATAACTGTAATAAATGGTCACTTACAAGACTTATAGCCTACGATCCGCAGTTCTGCCTAGCCAGCGTCACGGCCAGACAGAAGACGACAATGTAAAGAGTGATATTACGGTGCAATTTTAACGATGTGTATATTTTCTAGAAATAAAAATTCCAGATACAGCATATTCATTTTTTAACTATGTATTTGATTACCCTTTCTTACCAGGTTCTTCAAAAAGTCTAGTCACAATCAATCAAAATAATGTATAAAATCATAGATGATTCACAAATAATCACAATCATTTAGAAAACATTATGCGATAAAATGTCAAATTGGAGCCTGTACTCCGTCGATTCTTGCACCCAAAAACACAACAAGATGACATTTAATAACAATAATAATAATTTAAGCTCATTATTATGTAGCCGAATCTGTGCTGGTTTGTATTGGCCGCCTCCAATTTTCCCTTTGTTTTGCCACCAGCTAACGCCATGACGTAACTGTGACGTCGGCTCGAAATTGGCCTATAATGATGCATTTACAAGTTAATGGCTAAACGTATCTTTACAAAAGTTCACAATACTGCTGCAGATGAAATATAATGTGGACAACATTGAATAAATACATTTACGTCAGGTTACATACTGACACGATAATCACTCAAACCACGTTATCTAAACCTCTCTACATAACCACCGGACTCACACATCCTCCATGTTTGTAGTTCTTTAACACTTTTTACTCGTGTTTGTAGTTCTAATCAAATGCTCATCCAATGCGCGATGGGTTGTGCATAATATTAGCCGCGTGTCCACTGGCACGGAGCGAGTGTTTTCAATTCATTCCTATGGAAGTTGAGCTTCACGCCCGCACTGTGCATTGTGGGATTGACTGCGGACCGGAGAAAGCGGTGAGAGCATCAAAAGTTTGGGAGCGACTTTATGCAAATAGCAAGCGAAAAACGCGGTCATCAGCCAATCGCTGTGAGGTTCGGGTTGTGACTTCTGTCTTTAGAGTTTAAAAATATGCAGACTGTGCCGGAGTTATTGCTGGATTTAGTGCGTAAATTGTTTTATTTACGAATTAGAGGTTTTGCAGTTGTTATATGTTAAATATTGTATTTTGGATGTGTTCATTGTGATTATACTGGCTGGGTTTATAAAAGTAAAAAGAATTGCCAGGATATCTTTGCTTTATGTAATCGCGTGCATCTCTGATGATTATATTGTCTGTGTGTTGAAAAAAACAAACAGATTAAACACACTCTCAACAAACACACCCCAAAGCGGAGGCGTTATAGCGTTGCCAGCGGCACTGAGCGGAGTTTAGAAATTCCTTATCGCCGTCCTTCCACCGACGCCGTAGAAAGATGCGTGGACGCTCTGACGTAGATCGAATGCTTGAAAGTTTAAGTTAAAGTGAAAAAAATTGCATTTTTAGGTATGTTTTGCGAATTGTTATTACGCAATAAAACATTTTTTTTTTTTTTTAATTACAAGCATGTCATAATTAATTCTTAAACAGAATTGTGCTTGTATCATATTCGTTGTCTAAGTTTTCTTATCGAAAAATATCGTAGATGGTGAAAAAAACGTTATCTCTAATCATTTCAGATAGCTGTATGCTACGCTACTATCTAAGCTAACTAAAAAAACACTAAGAACGAGAAATGTTTAATTTCATAATCTATCCACAACTTTCCCGAACACTGACCTTTCCCGTGATCGCTATGGCAACGTAGAACAAGCTGGTAACGAACTTCCAGTTTATGTTAGCCTGAAGATACTGCTATCAGAGAGCCTTAACAAGCCCAAACAACTTGCTTGGGTAATGAGGAGTAGAGCTTAGATCAGGCCCAAAAAATCACGCCCGACCCTACTTGAGCCCGTTGTGTCCGACACATTAACTGTAATTATGAGCCCGATTTAGACCCAACCATTTTTAATACGTGGGCCGTTATAACCAGGGGCGGCGCCAGATAATTTTTCAACATGAGGGGGTGCTAGATATATTATATATAAATACTTTTAATAAATGAGCAAAAATTGGCCATTTAATATTTAATATTCAGTTATTTTAATGATCACAATTAAAGTATTAATTGTATTAAATTGAACAAGCACAACATTTGGCATTCAATCAAATATTATTAAAGATTTATTATTAATAATGTTATTTCAACACAATACCTCGTTATTTCGACATAATATGTGTGCCGAGTGTGCGTGCAACAAGCAAGATGTGCATTTGTAAATCCAGTGACACGCGTGCATTGATTTTTATTAATAAACTAGTCTTTTCTGTAAGTGTCTGCTGCAAAGATGAAGTTGACGATCACCATCTCCGTAGTGAACACGCCTATCCTAGAGAGAAATGCACAAATGCATGAGTAGCCTATTTCTTTCCATTTTGAATTGTTTCGTTTATGATGAGATGCGCTCCAGTTCACGTGCAATGCAAGTGACCGCGCCGCGCCGGCGCTTCCATGTCATGATTTATATTGTCTGCTATATTTAATTCTTATGTACTTCTTATTTATTAAATCCAGGTAATTGGTTGATGGAAAATTTATTAAAATTAAGATACAATTTATACAAAACGAAATTCACTTTAAAGAAAGGCTTTCTACAAAACAAAACTTAATGAAGAAAATTAAGTTTAATCATGTCTGACCCATTAACAAAATCATGTCTGACCCACTCCATGTCTCCCGATGCATCCTATCATGGTGTTCACTTTTCATAATCAACATAGATGGAAAAAATTACATTATAATATTTGAACAAATATGAGACTAAATGCTCTTATTTAATGGCTACAACAAATATAGGCCTACATACTCTCTATTTGTACAAATTGCTGCACATTCAAGTTAATTCTCGAATAAATGTTCAAATTATTGAAAACAATAAACATAACACTTAAAAATATATATACAGTTGTACTGCAGTTTTTTCTAAGTACAAGAAACACTCTTTCTGTATAGAGGGTCTGTTTATGTTGGAAACAGGTCCCATTCATAAATCCTTCAGTTTTCGCGTGTTGTTTGTGCACCCGACAACGGTACAAGTTGAGCCACAACTTCCACAAGAAGCCATTGCTTAATCTGTCAGCATTACTACTTGTCAGTAATCAGTTTCACCCGTTTGTACCGCGACGCGAGTATCCCTTGTGTGCTAGCTTCATTAAGTGTTAGGCTAAACCGGAACTGAGATACCGTCAACAGGAAGTATCGAGTGTCATGGCCACGCCCAATAAAACTCACAGGAAAGTTGTGGATACCTTCGGCTATATACTAGTATATGAAACATATAAGTTAAAAGACATTAATGGTTTGCAGTTTATTGACACTAGGCTATATATCTACTATTTAAAATAAATAATCATATTATAGCTTAAGAATGCTGATTCAGTTTTGTTACGTGGCTCAAACGGGAAGCAACAAAGTTGGGACACACAAGAAATTCCCGTTTCGAGTGCGACCTGGGTGAGATATATACAGTATAAGCGTGTTCACTATCAGAGGCAGAGAACACTAGTGTGTCAGTAAAGCAGAAGTGCAGGATTGAGACACACATTTGAGGAGGAAACTGTTCATGAGTCTGTAAAAGAGTCCCAGAGTGAACATGATGATGAAGGTGATGATGATGATGATGATGATGATGTGTTCTTGAGAATATGATGAAGAGTTTGATGAGAATCTCTCCTCAGTTTTGACATCAGAATCAAACTTTACAGGCTCATCTTGATCACAGGAGACTAGAAATCACAAATATATATCAGATTATCCTCATTGCTTTCTCATCTCAATCTATAACACATTCTGTCATTTAAACACAAACACACATCTGTAAACTTTCAATATTGTAGATTCTGTCTTCAGACGTCAGAAACTGATGAATCTCTGTGAATGTGCCTGAGTTTAAAACAGTAACACTATCTTCATCTAGCAGGGTTGAGCTGGTTATCTAGATGGGAGACTCCTGGGAAAACCATGTTTCTGCTGGAGGAGGTGTGAGTGAGGCCAGTAGGGAGCGCTGTTCACCCTGTGCTCTGTGTGTGAGGCCAGTAGGGGGCGCTGTTCACCCTGTGCTCTGTGTGTGAGGCCAGTAGGGGGCGCTGTTCACCCTGTGCTCTGTGTGTGAGGCCAGTAGGGGGCGCTGTTCACCCTGTGCTCTGTGTGTGAGGCCAGTAGGGGGCGCTGTTCACCCTGTGCTCTGTGTGTGAGGCCAGTAGGGGGCGCTGTTCACCCTGTGCTCTGTGTGTGAGGCCAGTAGGGGGCGCTGTTCACCCTGTGCTCTGTGAGTGAGGCCAGTAGGGGGCGCTGTTCACCCTGTGCTCTGTGTGTGAGGCCAGTAGGGGGCGCTGTTCACCCTGTGCTCTGTGTGTGAGGCCAGTAGGTAAAGTTTATAGAACTGATCGGGTTGGCAAAGGAGGTGGGGTTGCCATATATGTGAAATCCAAGTTTATAAGCTTGGTAACCCTGTCACTAACTAAAGCTAAACAGTTTGAAATTCTGACCATGAAAGTGAATATTTCAAAAGATGCTGATATTACAGTAGTTGGGTGCTATTGACCTCCATCTGCTTCAAAGGATGCTTTCCAATCTATATCCGAAATATTACATGAAATTAATGACTCTGAATTTATTCTTATGGGTGATATGAATTGGGACTGGTTGTCTGGGAACTCTGATTGTTTTAAAGACTTATGTAATGACTTAAATTTAGTTCAACTTATTAATGAACCGACAAGAATAAATCCCAAAGCAAAACATAAATTCTACTCTCCTAGATCTAATCGTAACAAACTCAGTTCATAAATATACCTCAACTGCCGTATTTTGTAATGATGTCAGTGACCATTGTGAGGTCGCTTGTGTAAGAAATACAAAAATCCCTAAGGTAAAACCGCGCATGATCTTAAAAAGACATTTTAAAAGCTTTGAACAACAGGCTTTTCTGCATGATCTGTATCATAGTGAACTCAGTAGGGTGTCTTTGTTTTCGGATGCTGAAATGGCATGGGATTTTTTTAATTCAAATTTTATTTCCATTGTAAATAAATATGTACCAATCAAAAAGTTTAGGATCAGTGGTAAGGACAATCATTGGTTTTCAGACAGCCTATCAGAGCTAATCTGTTTGAGAAATAAAATGTGGGCACAAGCCAGATTTTCCGACTCTTCTGCTGATTGGACTGCATTTAGAACTGTAAGAAACAAGTGTACTTTGATGATTAGAAAGTCCAAATCTGAGTATTTTTTGAAGTCAACCACAGAAAACTTAAACAATCCTTTAAAGTTTTGGAAATCAATTAAATCTTTGTCGGGTGCACGTGTGACCTCAAACCTCCCAGAACAGATTCTTATTGGATTAGATGAAATAAAAGACAAAGCAGTCATAGTCAATCAGTTTAATAAACACTTTATTCAGGCTGGATTCATATTTAATCAAACTGTAAATAAATCTGTCCCATGTCCTGCCATGTCAGCATCTGAAAATGTAAATCGGGAATTGTTTAATTTTAAACCGATTTCAGTTTCATAAAGCCCTCAGAGACATTGATCACAAAAAGTCAGCAGGTACAGATAATCTGGATCCCTTTCTTTTAAAAGCGGCAGCTGATATTATTGCTAAGCCCATAGCGCATATTTTTAATTTGAGTCTTCTTTCTAACTCCATTCCTAAAAGTTGGAAAGCAGCCTATGTTCTACCTTTACATAAAGGTGGAGACCCATCAGAATTGAATAATTACAGTCCAATATCAAAACTTTCTGTTTTGTCAAAGATCTTGGAATCATTTGTGAATGTACAGTTAAAACAGTATTTGACTGACAAAAATATTTTAAATAATTTTCAGTCAGGGTTCAGAAGTGGCCATAGCACTATCACTGCTGCTACATTAGTGACAAATGATATTATTGGGGCCTTAGATAAGAAGCAACATTCTGCTGCATTATTTGTTGATCTTTCTAAGGCATTTGATTCGGTTGATCATGGATTGTTATTGACCAAACTACGTTCAGTTGGTTTAAGTGAAAAGGCTGTTGCATGGTTCCAAAATTATTTTTTAGATCGTACTCAATGTGTTTATGCTGAAGGTTATAAATCTGATTTTCTTGAGATAACTAAAGGTGTCCCTCAAGGATCAATCTTAGGACCCATTCTGTTTTCAATTTTTATAAATGATTTGGATAGAGATGTTCAAGCCAAATTACATTTATACGCTGATGATACAGTGGTTTACACCCAGGCTTCCACCATTTCAGTAGCAGTGCAGGAACTTCAGACTGCATTTCAGGCATTACAATACACATTATTGAGTCTAAAACTGGTTTTAAATACACAGAAAACAAAGTTCATGGTCTTCTCAAAAGCTCGAGCACAGCTACTCGACAATTGTGGCCTTTTGTCATTAGATGGGAAATCAATTGAGAGAGTGTCTTCATACAAGTACTTGGGGATATGGATAGATGATAAGCTTTCCTTCAATGAACATATTACTGCTTTAGTTAAGAAACTTAAAGTAAAGCTCGGCTTCTATTACAGAAACAAATCTTGCTTTACTTTTAGTGCTAAGAAGAAACTTGTGGAAGCTACTTTTCTGCCTGTAATTGATTATGGAGATATATTGTACATGCATGCTGCATTTTCCATCCTGCGTCATGTTGATTCAGTTTACCATGCATCACTACGATTCATAACAAATACAAAGTCCCTTACCCATCACTGCATTCTTTATGATTTAGTTGGTTGGACATCACTTAAAATTCGTAGACAACAGCACTGGTATATCTTTATTTATAAAGCTATACTTGGCAAATTTCCACTGTACCTCTGTAACCTCCTCTCTGTTTGCTCTGGTACCTATCAGCTACGCTCCTCAAAGTGGTTGTTTTTTAATGTGCCACGAGTTACAACCGAATTGGGAAAAACTGCTTTTTCTTATTTAGCACCTTGGGGGTGGAATAATCTTGAAACCCTTATATCCATAAATTAATTTAAAACTACTGTAAAGAGTGTTGTGATGGAGACATGTTCTTGTTTTTCTTAAGAGTCTCATTGTGTTTTATATTTTTATTTTTAACATTTGGTACTTCTTTTATTGTGAAAATGTAATTTGGTGTTTGTTATGTATGCATTTGTTGTGATTTGGCTGCTACCTTGGCCAGGTCTCTCTTGTAAAAGAGATTCTGAATCTCAATGTGACCTCCTGGTTAAATAAAGGTATAATAATAAAAAAAAAAGTAGGGGGCGCTGTTCACCCTGTGCTCTGTGTGTGAGGCCAGTAGGGGGCGCTGTTCACCCTGTGCTCTGTGTGTGAGGCCAGTAGGGGGCGCTGTTCACCCTGTGCTCTGTGAGTGAGGCCAGTAGGGGGCGCTGTTCACCCTGTGCTCTGTGTGTGAGGCCAGTAGGGGGCGCTGTTCACCTTGTGCTCTGTGTGTGAGGCCAGTAGGGGGCGCTGTTCACCCTGTGTTCTGTGTGTGAGGCCAGTAGGGGGCGCTGTTCACCCTGTGCTCTGTGTGTGAGGCCAGTAGGGGGCGCTGTTCACCCTGTGCTCTGTGTGTGAGGCCAGTAGGGTCACTGTTCACCCTGTGCTCTGTGTGTGAGGCCAGTAGGGGGCGCTGTTCATGTGCATTTATTGCACGGACGGAAAAGCGCCGACGCCTGCATGATTTCATCTGACGGTACATAAGCATATTATAATCCATCTGTTCCGTGAGAGCAGAACGAACGAGCATTTATTGACGTTTTAAATTTGAAAATCCCAAAAAGCAACGAAATTGTCAGACATCCATTAATGCATGTTCACAAAGGAAAACAACTGAAATACAGCGCTGGTTTTTCTCTCGAACGATAACGACGGAATCCAAAGACGTGGGCTTTGTAACGTTACCCAAGTATTAAATTGTATGAAATAATAATCCCGAAAAAAAGCACAAACACTGCAGAGGTGGCAAGTTCAGCAGCTAACATTGCTGAGGTGAAGTGACGGCTAGTAACAGCAGACAAACGGCTAGCACTGACAGCGGCAATCCATCTGTCACTCAAGTGGCCACACCCTTAAATTTAAATATTAATCAACTAAACGGACGAGTTATAAAATAATTCACCCCCCTCACAGTTGTTATGAAGGGCAAAATGAGCTGTATAGACCAAATCCACATACAGACACCAGGCTTTAAACACGTTTTTTTCTGCTGTAAAATTTGGCATTTTAACATGGAGGAGATACAGATTTGACTCACTTCTGACAACAGCCTCAAGCGGCCAGTCAACGAATTGCAGTTTAACTCACTTCTGTGTTGGTTTCAAGAGAGAGACGGGGAGGTTGCCGCTTGGTCCTAACACCTCAGTGTAGAGATGAGGACACTATACTGTCAGCGAGCGCCGTCCTTCAGATGAGCATTAAAGCGAGCTCCTGACTCTCTGAGGTCATTAATAACCCCATGGCTCTTCTGGCAAAGAGTACGAGTGTAACCCCGGTGTCCCGGACACACTCCCTACAACGGCCCTCACCAATCATGGCCTCCTAATCATCCCTTACATTCAACTGGGGCTCTATCACTCTCTCTCCTCTACACCTATAGCTGGGGTGTGTGTGTGTGTGTGTGTGTGTGTGTGTGTGTGTGTGAGTGAGGAGAGATCCCCTGATATGATTGTAAAGTGCTTTGGGTGTACAGTAGTAAATTTGAAAGCGCTAGAAATGCCTCATTCATTCATTCATTCATTCATCAGTTCCATAATATTCAAACACTCACAGTTTGGCTTTATTCTCTTCATACTGTCACGTCTAACAAGTCTCTGTCCTCTTTCCTCTGGTGATTCACTGGTTTGTGTCTCATTTCTGGCCTCCATTTTTCTCTCAGTCTTCTTGTTTTAACAGATTTTTTTCTGTAAAATAAATGCAGTATCTCTGTGATTATTTCAATTTACAACATCATTATGGTTACTTTAAAATCACTCTTTTTGTACAAAGGCATAAAATAATAAATGCATTACATTAAACGATCTATAAAACAAGCAAACACTTTAGAAAGGATATAAATCAAAATATTTTTTTATTTAAAAGAGCAGTCAACATTCAACAAGGTTTCTAAACCAAAAATAGATGACCCGGGTCCAAAAAAAAAAAAACAACAAAAAAACAACAACATAAAAACAGAAGACAGATTTGCAAATAAAACCAAATAAAAACTTTAAAATTAAAACCATGTAAAAAATATTTTAAAAAAATAACAAAGTTAGGCTACAAATATGACAACCTGCAGTTAGAAAGGCAACACTTGAATAACTTTAAGCAATAAATCATTATCAAGCCTTAATATAATGCACTGATACAGATCAGCTGTAAAACATTCAAACATGAATAGGCTCAGGGGCGTAGCACCAAATTCTGGGCCCTGTATACTCTCAATGTCAGTGGGCCCCCTACACATGCCATTGTACGATGCGGGTTAGCAAAATGAAAATTCAATTTTGAATGAAAATTTTTTTTTCAATTATTTGAATATAAACAAGTATAAATAGTGTTTAAATCTATAATCAAATCAGATTATAGTAATGACTGGTTCTTTCATTCACCACCTGAATTTATGCATTTGGCCTACTTGTGCTCAAATACCTTTAAACCTTAGGCTACATCGGGTTCGTTTGTGTACTAACATTTTGATCCATGATACTGATGAAAGTTTTAAATTAAAAACATTTATTTTTGAACAGGAGAATACGAGACAACTGTACCCTCAGAAACCAATCAAATAAGCTAAGCCTGCCATAATGAAAAAAAAAAAAAGTCAACTATAAAGGAATAACCTTTCAGTTTTGTAAATTCCCATTAATTCCCTTATATTCCTGTTAACTCCCATGGAAATTTTCCAACTTTGAAAATTCCCAGAATTTTGCAATCCTATTCATTGGCTTTGATAGCATCATGAATTTATTGAGCATTGACTATAGCTTTTAAGCACAGCACTGTTTGTTTCTGAAACTGGTTAATGTTGGCAACCTGACGTTAGGCCTGGCCCATAATTTACTTACAGCAACAAGCAGCCTGGTTGACAAACTAAGCTAAAGATTTAACATTAGCATACATTAGCAGCAGCTGTCTGGAGTTGACTACGTTAACTTTAATTGGATGTGTAGGTGCATAACAAGCAAACTCAGTTCACCTTTTGGAAAGAAAGCAGTCATCAGCTGCTTCCCCTCATTCTGCCTCCTTTCTTTTTCCTGCCTGTCTTTCTTTTTTTTGAAAGCCCGATTTGCGCTTTTTTTTTTTCGCAGCATGATCAGGCTCCCAGGCTCTAGACCGCTCAAGACTCAAGCGTTACTTGTTTGCCGCCGGCTGCCGTCTATGGGCGGGGTCCAGAGTGTCTGGCACTGAGTTCATTCTCTCAGTTGGTGTTATCAATATATTTTGAAATGAATAACGACATCAATTGGAGGGCCCAATTAATTCGAATTAGGCTACAAAAAAAAAAAAAAAGTACAAAAAAAAAAAAAAAAAAAAATTGATGGGATTTCAAAGGGCCCTCTCCCTAGACGGGGCCCTGGGTAGTCAGGTCCACTTTTCCCCCCACTACCACGCCCATGAATAGGCTTAAAGATGAAACTACTGCTCACTGCTGGAATATAGCCTATATTAAACAATGACATGCCAAGCATGAGAAATGGCATTCACTAAATAAAATTGACTATAGCCTACTCACGTTTCGGCTTAAGTTCTTCACATGTTTATCCAATCCAATTTGATAGGAGGCGCTGTCTCGAAAAACGAGGGGTCTGAGAATGCGGGACTCTCTTTGCTCTGGGTGCGGGACTGTAGCTTCAGGCTCTGAGTCTGCTGCTTCGTAGCAACAGTAACTAAGGAGGGCGGGGCTTAGCGAAGGGTAAATTCGTTTAGCGATTTGTTCTAGTTTGATTTGTTTGTTCTAGAGAATTTATTTTAGTCGGTCTTCGAATCAAAAGAATTCCACGTTTTAAATGTCAAGACTCGAGAGATTGTCACACGTGCCTCTGAATTCTAAAAAGTATTTCTTCAGAATGCATTGAACCTAAAATCCGGCCGGGAACTCGATTAGCTAAATCTGTGATGGACACAACCACAGCAACCAGTTTAAAACCTTGTAAAAAATGGAAATTTGACGCTCTTTTCACTGAAGAATGCACTGTCACAAGCCCCTGTGGTCTTGCGTTCCTTGGGTTTGGTTTGAGGTTTTGTTAATGCCATTATAGCGCGCGCTCTATAAAAGGACATGCACGCGCTTTTCACACACGTCAACCCCAACGATTGTTAATTCTGCATTAAACAGAAAGTTCCTGCGTTATCTCGTCATCTTGCAAAGTGAAGTGTTATGTCAGCCCTTAAACGGAGAGCACACACCACAGACATGCCGCAAGAAGGTTAACAATCTCAATAAAAAAATCGTTCAAAGTATCAAGAAGTAGAAGAGGAACGAGCAAATCAAAAACAGTTGTTACATTCTTACCTAAGGACTCCCAAAAGCAATTCACTCCGCTACCTCGGAACTGACACCTTCGAGACGGCGAAATATAAACATCAAGCCTGTAATATTTACAATCAAATTAACCTTATAAACCCCACCCGTTGCGCCATACTCGTGAGCTCTCATTGGCCGAGTGTCTCTAGCATCCTTCTGTGAGCTGAGCCAAACCAACACCCAAATGCGAGAAGACGTCCACTGTGATGTGTGCATTATATTCACAACTCACGTTTATTGATATTCAAAACCAGCCCTTGTGTTCACATAGTTTCTGCTCATGCAAGTTGTAGTTATAAGCCCTATGCTGTGATAATAGATTCACACATTTCTAAGGCTTCTAAATTATAGCTACATCTTTTTTTCAAATTCTTTTTTTTTTTTAGAAAAAAAAAAGATCATGTTAAAGGGATAGTTCACCCAACAATGTAAATGCTTTCATAATTTACTCACCCTCATGTCGTCCCACACCTTTATGACTTTCTTTCTAAGTAAAAGAAATAAACAACTTTCAAAACACACACAATCTGAAAACATCCTAACAAGTGGAGCTAAAGTACCGAATCACTAAAGTCACTATGCAGAGACTCTTTCTGCAGGCTCTACATCGATACGCCAGTATAACCTCTTTATGAGTCGCTTGAAACTTTCACTCACACTATTCCTTCAAAACAGTATTTGAGGCTAATTATCCCATCATTCGTCATAATCTGGAACTCATACAACCTGCTTTTTATCAGTTAACCACAAGTAGCCTATGCTGTAACTGTGTCCCATCAGGTAAAACTGGTGGTGTAAAGACAGAAAAGTGTAGGTATTAGAGCATTCCAATAATTCTTTCAGGAACACGTACCATGACTGTCTCTCTCAGCTTTAGTTTTGAATGTTTAAAATTTCATACATAAAAAGTGCAATTGTTAACCAGTTTCAGGTCATTGAAGAATCAAAGTGCCATTTAATTTTTAATTTATTTTTTTCATACAGGTTTGGAACGACATGAGGGTGAGTAAATAATGAAAGATTTTTGGGGGAACTATCCCTTTAAAATGTGAGTATCAAATGATACAAGCTTTTGATGAACATTTATTTGTTGTGTGTCCTATCAGGTAAAACTGGTGAAGTGTAAAGACAGAAAGCATTACTTTACTTGTTCCATCAAAAAAGTAATCTGATTACGTAATGCATGTTACTTATATAACACATGTGTAATTAACAAGGTTAAACTGCATGTCATTTTTAAAAATGTTTTTGACAGAAAACCTCAAGGCAGTGTCACATCTTCAGTGACTGATGTATTTAAAATAAGTATCTTGCATCCTGTTGGCAATTAAACATTTTGAAACAATATTTGTGAAAGAAACAAACATTTAACTATATAAAAGCACAGTAGGTTTGAATGACTGGCTGTGATCAGAAAGGTCAGTTCTTCAGAACTTGTGAAAATAGTGCTATACTGTTAAGAAAACCTGCAAGAGCCGGCGGATTACATGATGGCCAGAATAAATAAAAATGAACGAGAACAGAAACAAATGTCAAGTTTTCTGTGTATTGGATTGTGAAAGGATTTATCTAGAAAGGATTTTTGTAAACATTTATTTGGTTTGAGAAAGTTGTGACTTTCTCAAACCAACAAGTGTGAAAAAAAAAAAAAAAATTATAAAATGTACCACTAGGCTACTTTGGAAAACAATTAAAATCATAAACATTGAATTTGAGTAAAACTTTGTCAGGAGGTAAAGGTAAAAAAGCTGTCTCTGGGGCGGTAACTTTTCAAAAGGTCATTTGTACCTAAAGAGTGCATATTAATATTAATACCTCAAAGGTATATTGGTACCAAAACATTAGTACCTAATGGTACATATTAGAACCTTTTTAAATGGTACCATTCCAGTGACAGCTTTTGTACCATTTATTTCTGAGAATGCACCCCAAGAGGTCAGAATAATCATGCATAATTCATAACGCTTTCACTATCAGCAGAAGTGCAGGACTGAGACACATCTGAGGAAGAAACTGTTCATGAGTCTGTAAAAGAGTCCCGGAGAGAACATGATGATGATGATGATGATGATGATGATGATGTTCAGGTCTTCAGCTGCTGATGGATGTCAGTGATGATGATGATCTTGAGAACATGATGAAGGGTTTGATGAGAATCTCTCCTCAGTTTTGACATCAGAATCAAACTTTACAGGCTCGTCTGGATCATTAGACTAGAAATCACAAATATATATCAGATTATCCTCATATACTTTGCTTTGAATTTCTACATTTATTATCTTCTTGGTCAATAACACAATCTGTAAATGTTTAATAACTGCAGAAAGTCAGTCTGATGAATTTGTCTGAATGTGACACTTTATAACAGGAGAGAAAACAACAGTAAATCTGACAGTAAAACTAAAATATGATGAAGAATTAAAGTTCAATAATGATCAAACACTCACAGTCTGGCTTTAGTTTCTCCATACTCTCACATCTCACAAGTCTCTGTCCTCTTTCCTCTGGTGATCCACTGGTTTGTGTCTCATTTCTGTCCTCCATTTTTCTCTCAGTCTTCTTGTTTTCTGCTGATCTGTGATTTCTGCTGATTTTCTTTCTCCTCTTCATTTGAATCTGTTCAATCACACAGACAGAGTTTCATTAAAGCGATATAACATCATATCACGAGACATCAGATCAACTCCTGATCAACATCTGCATGAGCTCAGTGTTATTACAGCATCTCAGATTAACTCTACAATATTCACAATAATCAATGATGATGACAAATGACAAATATAAAAATGTGAGTTTATGTGTGCGTCTGTGTCAGGAATCTGTGTATTATCATCATAACGGGGAAACCAGTCTTGGGCTCCATGATATGAGTTATAGTTTATGGTGTGAATAATATAAATGATTTATATAATGTAAATAATGCTCTTCCTATAGCCTATATGTGAATGAAAAGTTAGAGTTTAGAACTGATTTTACACATTCAGACACTAGAAGATTAAACACTGTTCATAAATAAAGATAAATACAGTGTTAAAACATCAAAAATACTCAGTTTGGTTTTCTGCTATTAATGCTGTTGTGTCTGAAGAGACTCTGCGTGCTTTTCCAGTTTTGGTTTGTTAGATTGTAACTTTTTGTTCACCGTTTCTCTGTTGTCACATGTGTAATTCTCCTGTAGTTTGTGAAGCTCAACACATGTTCTCCATGCTGTAATGTCTCATATATTCTGACTTTGGTAATTTCTGTTCAAGAGAATACAGTAGTTCAGTTCAGAGTGAAGTTTGACATCAGTTAATGATTGTTGAGCAATACAGGTTTACATTTCAGTTTCACTACAATAGAGACATTAATGTCTGGATTTAAATAATTAATAAAAATCTCTTTAGAGAACAATTAAAGATAAAGTGTTTTAGTTACCTTGTGCTGAGCAGAAGAGAGGAGACATCCAGTGCAGATCTGAGAGATCAGACCGCTCAGAAAGATCAGCTTATATACTGTGTGTAGGTTAAACTCCTCCTCTGGTTTCTGCTGGACTCTGATGTGGTTTGTATTGTTTATACACAGTCACAGTCACTTATGCCACTCACAACTTCACTGTTTTCCTCTGCTGCGGTTTCATCAGTATCCGTAACTACTGAGAATTACATGTCACTCGCACTTTCATTTACTGTTTCACTTCCTGTCATCACAGAATCTCATATTGTAAGGAGCTTCTACCCGTTTGTACTTTCTTCAGTTGTTTCCAGGTCTGTATCTGTATCTTCTTCTTCTGATCCGTCTTCTAATGCTCCTTCACTCCTCCTCCTCGTCACTAGTGTCTGGATCAATGATCTGATGAAGAACATCGTGCACAGAGAGCTTCTTCTCCATTGAGCTGCTACAGAAAAAACACTGTGAAGCATTTATATGTGTCTGTGCTATAACATCTATATTTGCACATTTTCATCTTTTTCTGTGTGAGAACATCAGTGTCCCAAAACACAATATCATAATGTTTTGTCTGAAAACTGTGACGAAACAAAGAACATGAAAGATTCTTCTGAAACAGGGTCACTGCAGACTAGAACCGTGCGCGAAAACACACACACACACACACACACACACACACACACACACACATATGTGCACATGAACACACATCACTTGACTATAGCCTTTGACTACATACACTATATTTCCAGAAGTATTGGGTCTTCCTCCATTCTGCACAGCTTCTCCAGAGCGGCTGCTCGAGCTCTTAAACACTTCATGACGGATCTGTGTGTGGTGTACACACACACACACACACACACACTCTCTCTCTAAAACAAAAACCAGTGAGAACGCTGATGGCATGCACATGCATATTACGAGTTCCGTCTATAGGTATGCACGTTTGAATATATGTGCGCAGGCATGTAGTCCTTCCCTACAAATCAACCCTCAACAAACTACTTGTCTGGCCTTAAAATTAATAATACAGAATTTTATCGCTTCCACGCAGCCACGCGAACCGGAATTATCCCGACAGCGCTTTATCTGTAGAGAGGTAAAGAGAGGGGAGGGAGGCCTTCACAGGGGAGAGATATGCAGAGTGTCGGATAGCCAGCCTGATGAGCAGGCAAAGGCTAAATTCTTTTAAGGATAAATAAAAGAATAAAAAGGATAAAAACTCCATATGTAGGCCCTATATCTTATTAAATTATAAATAGTTTAAAATGTTGCAAGAATAAGATTCTGTGTTTCGCATCGCAAAGGGAATAAACTCTATCGATGCAACCCTGTTTTAAATAAATAAACTGTCCGTTAAATAAAAACCGATGGGTTTTCAAACTTAAAGGAGAACTCCGGTCAATTTTAACATTGAGCTCATTTTTTTGTACATTTGGAGTGCTGTCAGTACAGAGAACAACGACAAAAATCGGTGTTGCCTACACCGTGTTATCCTCTTTTTAAAATTTGCACCCTGTTGACTTCAATGGGGCAAGTACTAAACCTGCTTTTAGCCTCTTAACATCCTTGATGTGTCATTACAAGTGCACAGAAAATGTGAGTGATTCCTTCAGAGTGAACACGGGTGAATCTGACTGCAGTAGATGTGAAAGAAATGTATAAAAATGATGTTATTTAAGCCAGCGCAAATACCTTTGTTTACATCCTGTTTTTCGGTTGAAGTCCAAAGTAGTCGATTGCAGAGTTCACACGCATTGGTTTAATACCTATGATCACGCGCGTGAACTCGGCAATCGACTACTTTGGACTTCAACCGAAAAACAGGATGTAAACAAAGGTATTTGCGCTGGCTTAAATAACATCATTTTTATACATTTCTTTCACATCTACTGCAGTCAGATTCACCCGTGTTCACTCTGAAGGAATCACTCACATTTTCTGTGCACTTGTAATGACACATCAAGGATGTTAAGAGGCTAAAAGCAGGTTTAGTACTTGCCCCATTGAAGTCAACAGGGTGCAAATTTTAAAAATAGAATAACTCGGTGTAGGCAACACCGATTTTTGTCGTTGTTCTCTGTATTGACAGCACTCCAAATGTACAAAAAAATGAGCTCAATGTTAAAATTGACCGGAGTTCTCCTTTAAAGTATGGCCCTGAAAGTGCAGAATCTGTTTATTTCTTATCCTGTGTCTCTAATCTGTCTGTGAAATGAACTTGTCTCCATTGTCATGACTTCAGTCTGATCTGCTGTGTTTTTGTCTTTTCTCTGTGTCTGTGTGCCTTGTTGTCTTTGAGTACATGTGCTTTATTTTGACAGCTCGCCGTGTGCTCCGCTGTCATTGTGGCGTTCCCCTCCCACTCGCTTTCCTTAATTATCTATTGATTTCACTTCACACCTGTTGCTAATGAATCCCTCATTACTCTCCCCTATTTTAGATCCTCTTGTGTTCAGTCTTTCGATTCCTCTTCCTCTTTCTTGCTGCTCCATAACCAGGTAAAAGGAAGAGGTCACAAAAAGCAAACAAATCAAAAATGGCAATCTAAATCAAAAAGCAGTCCAGTCCAGATCCAAAAATCCAAAGCAATCCAAATAATCTTATCTAATTAATGTAACAAGACTATAATATAGCTACTTTAATTAATAATAACAATATACTATAAATATTCTAACCTGATAATGTAATACCATACAGCCCTAACACATATATGACACAATAACGACAATGACAATGATAGTTATCTAACTCTCTGACACTACTACAACTGCTATACTACTCCTGCAACACCCACAAGGTGGCACGAGTTTCGAACCTCCTTTATCTGGAAGCGACACTTTTTTCTCGACACAAGCACCTTTAAATGTCAAATGTCACAGCACTAGCGGTTAGAGAAAGTTTGCATTGTTTTATTTTGGTTTGAACAAGTCAAAGTCACAACAACATTTTTTAGGGATTGTTAGAATTAGGATTAGTGGAGAAATAATTTTGCGGGAGTACAGGTTTGGTATACGATACACTTGCATATATTCTCTATCATAGCAAACAATCAGGAAGATAGTTGTTGCAATATGGATGATTTGGATCAAGAAGATGGGGCAGATAAGGAGGATAAATAAAGCAAAGCTAATTAGTGGAATGAAAGAGAGTGAGGAGAAATGGAATGTTGTGAGGTTTGAAGAGCCAGGAGTGAAGAGTTTGGATCCATTCAAATTGACAAAAATAATTAAGAATTAGGTTGGCAAGGTTAAATATTCAAAATGATGGCAATTTATTAATTGGATGTTACTCTGAAGAGCAGATTGGAAGAGCTTCAAAGTTGCAAGCTGTTGGGAGAGCAGTGGTAGTAAAGGTGGTGATTCTGTTCAGAGTGCAAAGCGTTTAAAGGGTTAGTTCACCCAAAAATGAAAATTCTGTCAGTAATTACTCACCCTCATGTTGTTCCAACCGCGTAAGACCTTCGTTCATCTTCGGAACACAAATTAAGATATTTTTGATGAAATCTGAGCTATGTCTCACTCCTCCATAGGCTGCTATGTGACCGAAACTTGCTGGCCCAGAAAAGTCATCAAAGAGATCGTTAATATAGTCCAAGTGACTCCAGTGGCTCGATCTTAAGTATATCAAGCGACGAGAATACTTTTTGTGCGCAAAAACAAACAAAAATAACGACTTTATTCCACTTTTATTCCACTAACATGAGGGTGAGTAATTACTGACAGAATTTTCATTTTTGGGTGAACTAACCCTTTAACCAAGGGGGTTGAGAAAAAAGAGTCAGTTTTGGTACAGTTCAGCACAAAAGAGTTGCCTACAGAACTATATGAGATACATGATAAGAGAGTTCACTCATAAGCCAATAAGATGTTACAAGTGTCAGAGTTTTGGTCATGTAGCTAAATTGTGTAAAGGGACTAAAAGGTGTGCTAAATGTGTTGGGGAGCATGACTATGGGGGATGTGGAGAGGGGGTACGACCTAAATGCTGTAATTGTGGAGGGGGACACAGTGCGGCCTATAGTGGAGCAAACAAAGAGGATTACTGAAGGAAGTGTTTCAGAGAGAAGGAGAAAAAGGAAAAAGTATCTCTGAAAAGTATTTTAGGGTTAAGCGAGAGGGGAAAATGGTGTTTTTTTTCAAATGTCTAATAGACACTGGGCTGTATAGCAGGATATAGTGCACTAGTTCCATAGATGGCAGCAATGCGACTTATTGGATGCCGGCTGCAAGAAGTCAAAGTCGAAGTCCTGTGCTGGTTCGTCGTCGTAACTCTACCCTGTTATGTTTCTCCTGTGTCAAGTAGTTTTTGTTTGTATTTTGTTTTATTTTTATTATTAATAAAAAGCCCTTGTTTCCTGCACTTGAGTCCTCACTTCATCCCTCACCCACAATCCTGACATCGACATGAGCGTAATTAATGACAGAAACTTCATTTTTGGGTGAACTAACACTTTAATGGTATAAATGCAAATTTCTGATATAAGTCATTTATTGCTATATAGTAAATATATATTTTGTTGCTATATGTAGCAAATAGAAATACAAAAATGATTTTTGCTGTCGTCTCCTGTTTACCAAAATACTCTCGGAAATGTGAATGGTTCATATTTATTAATGCTCAATCATCACTCAATTAATCACTTAATTATCTGTTTTTTAGATGAACTCATTGCATCACATGATGCTTTACAGGCAAACGGTATCTTCTATCTGTTGACCAATATATGCATAAAACATTTAAACAGGAAACCTGTCATTATTCTGTAAAGTACCAACAGATTCAGTCCACAGACCACATACTGTATTAGCATAACAGACTAAATCAGGAAACACTCTTCCAGATCAGTGGTTATGCTTTCTTCTTTGTTTGACTCAATTCGAGTACTTCTGCATTTTCATATCAGGGCTGGCTGTCATTATTCTGTAAGTAGAACCAACAGATTTATTCTGTCAACAGTTCATTGACCTCTCAACCAGTTATTTCTTTATTTGATTTTCTCCAAGGAAAGCTGATTCAACAGTTTTTCTCTCATATTCTTCATATTTCTCTCCTTTAAGCTCCAACATTCTCAAATCCACCAAAGCTCTTCTGAACACACTGAAAGTGTGTTATTATTGTAATGATCAATGACTGATTAGACTATTATTGCTCTTTATTATTTTACTGTAGATCAGTATGAGAATCAGTGATGGGTTTGACTGTAATATGATTCCCCTTCCAGAAGAGAAGAACAGACAATTCATTTCTAAAGCTTTCTGGTTACACATCATTTTAAGGTGTCATTGTTACAA
Source organism: Squalius cephalus (assembly GCA_022829025.1). Classification (NCBI taxonomy): domain Eukaryota; kingdom Metazoa; phylum Chordata; class Actinopteri; order Cypriniformes; family Leuciscidae; genus Squalius; species Squalius cephalus. The sequence continues at coordinate 1,448,003 of CM040806.1, forward strand.
TGTAATTATACATTTAAGTACTAATAATAGTTACTAATAATACATTTAAGTACTAATAAAAGTAATAATAATTAACAACATGTACTTACTATAGGGTTAGGGTAGGATTAGGGTTTGGTTGAGGGTTAGTTGCATGTAATTATGCATAATTTACTGTTATTACTATGGTAAGTACATGTCATATATGTAACAAGGACACTGGAAAATAAAGTGTTACCAGCTTTCTTTGTGTTTGTTGGAAAGCAGAGTCAATAAAGGCTTAATGTTGTATAATAATCTAATGAGAAGATTTAACATATTATAGATATTATTACATATTATTTCTCAAAATATGTTTGATGTTTCTTGTAGAATCACTATCACCAGAACATTTACATTATAGTCCATAGTTTTTATTTTTTATTTCACCTTTACTCTTTAAGTTAAAACTGTCTTTGTCTTACATGCCTTTCAGTCTTTATACAGTCATTCAGTATTAATATCAGTTTTCATGACAGTTTACAGTATTTAAGAGCAACGGTAAGTTTGCATTGTCTGCACTTTCCTGTTCTCTAAAACTAGTTTCCTGATGGAAAACTGACGGAATAAGATCTGAAGTGTTTGAGTGTCAGTGAGTTTGTGCTTCATGATGATCCTCACTGAGCTTCAGATCAGATTCTCTGATTTCTTTGAGATGTCGAGGAAAACATTCCACTGTAATTTAAGTTAATTAGATATATATAATCTCTTCACTTGCCTTGTCCATATACACACACTTGTGGTCTTGGCCACTTCAGAGCTTGTGTGTTTACTGACGGGAAGTAAGTGCTGTGCTGTCCCATGTCTTAAAAATGCCACAGTTCCCAAAATGCACACTAAGCAGACACTACAGTACCTCTTTCATCTACAATACTGCTTCCGATCGGTATTCAAGGCTAAGCGTATCCCATCATGCATCATGTTCGGGAACTCATGTGCCCCGAAATTGCGAGATGTCGAGCAAAATATTCCACTGTAATTTTAATTAATTATATATATATAGTTTGGTAGTAAAATCAAAGTGTTGCACAAGTTATTGGTGCAGAGATGAGTATGGTGTGTGTAGGCCTATTTTGTACAACATTTGCAACTGTTTTTATCACTTATTAGAAGCACTACAGTTTAAAATGTGTGTCTTCTGTTAGTTATAGCGACAACTGAACAGACATGTAGAAGTTTATTTTAAAATGCAAAGTATTGAAAATATAATAATAAAAAAAAACCTCTATAAACACTTGCATTTTTTTGCAAGACTATAAGTATGTCCCCTCGAGTAATCAAAGGTTCTACACACACTTGCACTTACTTTTTAATGACCACAGAGAGTCAGGACCTCGGTTTACAAGGATGGGGAAGTACATAAACACGTGGGTCACATAGAGGAAGTACATCATGTAAAAGTGTTCAAGAGCAAAGACTGCAAGTGTGTGTTTCATAAAATTGTTTCTGACCCTGAAACTTTGAGTTCAGGATCTGTACAGAAGATGTTAGAAAATTTCAAAGATGAAAATAAATCAACACATTCATAGCATATAAAATGTACCTTTTTAACAGTTGTGAAGTAATAACTTCTTCAGAACAATATCTCCTCTGAATATCTGATGTGAGACGCAGCCGTATTGTTTCCTGAAGAGTTTCAAGAGTCTGAATGTTAAATGTAAAACTCAGATCTGATAAACTCCATCAGCTGCTCATTTAATCATCTCTGATTTATTAACACTGATTTCCATCAGCAGAACATTAGTGACTTTAACAGACGAACTGAAGCTGTTCAGAACAACAACAGATCAACACTTACTCAATACTCAATATCACACATCATAGTGTAACCCTTTTCGTCTGTGTGCTCCCCCAAACGTCTCTGCGTTGTGTTTAGATGATGGTTGAATGAGGAGGTCACAAATATCGTTGTCTCACAGCAGTGAAGCTTGGGCTCTTCTGCATCAGCCACTTTTCAAAAGGAAAATAGAACTGTTAGTTACTAATATCAAAAATAAAAATGCATACAATGTCACAAAACAAAACAACACAGTTCTAGCTGCAGTTATATTAAACCTTCAATAACAGGGGTTCTCAAAGACTGGAAAAATAGCTTTCCACATATGACAATTCATGTTAAATGTCACATGCATCCAAAATACAAAGATTATAACCCAAAATACTCAGATAAATGTTAAACAATACAATATACAGAAAAATATACCCCATGACATGGAAGGTAAAACCCATTAAATAATATCAGAAATACAAAACCATCCGTCGCAAATAACTGTGCAAATATGTTAGTTAACATCTTTAACAGCAATATATTTAATCAAATAACATGGATGGCCAATATAATTAAAGAAATGTAATAGATGTAACAAAGAACATCTTACCTTTTCACAAGGAAAATAGAACTGAATTAACAACAGCTCCACCCATGTGAAGAAGGGCTCACTCACACAGTGCAACACTCATAGAACACAGCGCCCCCCTAAGGCTGGGAGAAACATATTACATCTTCCCTACAATAGTATACATTAAAGGGGGGGTGAAATGCTGTTTCATGCATACTGAGTTTTTTACACTGTTAAAGAGTTGGATTCCCATGCTAAACATGGACAAAGTTTCAAAAATTAAATTGTACGTTTGAAGGAGTATTTCTGTGCCAAAAATGCTCCTTCCGGTTTGTCACAAGTTTCGGAAAGTTTTTTTCGAGTATGGGTCTGTGTGACGTCAGATGGGGCGGAATTTCCTTATATGGGTCCTAAGGGCATTTCTCCCGGAAGAGCGCGGGCACGCGCGCAACCGTAGACCAGAGCAAGAGAGTGAAAGCAGTACGCCCATCAAAGCGCCCTGCTCGGCTTTAGGGAAGTCAGTGTCACCAAAGAAGTGGGTTTTTGGTTGCCAGGGCAAGACAACCCTGCACAGATTCCCAAAGAACCCAGCGTTAAGGGACCAGTGGATGGAGTTTGTTTTTTCAGAGCATCATCAACGGAGGTTGTGCAAGACTGTTTGTTCCCTGCATTTCGACGATGATTGTTTTATAAACAAAGCCCAGATCGACGGATTTGCAGATCGTCTAATGCTTAAGGATCGAGCAGTCACAATGATAAAGGTTCGCGGTCGTGCGTTGGAACCGGGCAGTGAGTAAAACTGTTGAACAAATGTCTCTGTGTGTTGTTAGCTCGGCGCGTTAGCACAGCTTTAGCTTCGCCCACACGGCCCGCCTCCAGCCGCTCGTTTTTTTCCGGAAAGACTCGGTACAGCCTATCTTTCTTTTATAAATATAATAAAACTAAAGACTTTTTGGAGATATGAAGGATGCAATACTACTCTATAGGTACTCAAGATTAACAGGAGATTGAGTGAAAATGAGCATTTCACCCCCCCTTTAAAGCAGAAGTTGCTAGAAGTTCAGTCATTCACACAACATGTAAAATCACATTATTATTTGTGAGTTGATAATGAATGACATTCAGTGAATTAAACTGAGAGAATGTCACTTGTTTAAAATAGAAATGAAGGCATTGTAAATAAATGTGTATGAGTGTGTGTTTTCTATTCCTCCTAACACACAGAATATGATCTGCAGTTTTCATCTTTGTCCACTAGATGTCAGAAGTAGATTTGAGGTGAAACTCAAAGGCCTTTAGTTTCAGGATCAGAGACAGTGAAGAGAAATCAGAGAATCTGATCTGAAGCTCAATGAGGATCATCATGTGTCTCATATGAAGCAGAAAGAGACTCTCATCTGATCAGATTATATTACAGGATCAGTCGCATAATCAGATTCATCACATTCATCAGAGAGATCATTACATTTGACAATATAAACGGATTCATATCAGATGAGTGTGAACAGAATAACGGCTGAAAGACAATGTAAAACAATTAAAGAGTTTTAGTGTGTATAGTTATATACTGTTGTTATATGCCAGATGTAACGTTTGCCTGAGGTGAAGGAGTAACAGTGGAAAAGTAAAAAGATTTGAGTTGAGTTGATTTATTTATTGATTTATTTGATAGCATATTCATGAACATTGTTGTATAAAAATACACCATGTAAATATGCCAGAATTAGTAAAAATCATCTGCAGTCCCTCGGCCGGTAACACAAGACTAACATAAAGACAGTCAACAATCATACAGCATTCATTCACTATAACAAAACAATATTGTATACATTGACAAGATTATGTAACACTTTATATGCCAAACGAGCATACTTGAAATGTTTTAAATTGTCAAAGCTTAAAAATGTATGTCTCTGTAAAATATCGCAATGGTGAAATGACAATGCCTTTTTATTAAAAGTTTTTATGGCTTTCTTAAATAGAGATTCAACACTTTTAGAGTAGATATGCTAGTCAGTGACCAATTTGTAAAACAATACTCTGTGTAAAAATCATAGTATGTAAGAAAAGCTTTGCTACCCTGAAATCCAGAGTTCTCGCGAGAGCACAAGTTGAGTTTGCTCAGCGAGTTACTCTGGCGTCGAGTAATGATGCTCATTAAATATGCCCCTCGATCCGAGCTGCACCAATCACAGCGGGTTATCTGATAAAGGCGGGCCAGAGGCGAGATGACGACAGCGCTGTGACGTCGAAGTCATTAGTAAACATTGCAGGATGGCTCTGGATGAACACCAGTTGTTTGAAACGGCTTTGGCCGCTACAATGAATGAGCTAGACTTGGCTTTTTCTCTAAAAGAGGAACAGAAGACGCCGCTCAAATCCTTCCTTTGCAAGAAGGACGTTTTTGCTGTTTTGCCGACCGGATACGTGAGAGTCTAATCTACCAGTTAGCTCCGCTGGTAGCTGAGAGTATGGGGTTTATTGTTGTGATTGGTCGTAGTGTTATCCAATTGCGTGCAGTGAGATTCTCAAACACATGCTTGGTGCCGCCCCTCGAGCTGGCCGATTTTCATTAGTCGACGCCAGACCCATTAATCTTTCAGATTTAGGTCTTGATTTCCAGGCTACAACTTGGCAGCTTTAGTGTCAATAAATGGCCTAACTTGTTTATTCTGCAAATTGAATTTAACTTTGTCACCTTTTTTACATGACGTTCGAATGTTAGGGTGGAGTCATATGACTCCTAAATACTTGAATTCATTAACAATATCAAGCTCCTGTCCTCTAAGGAACACATTAGAATGTGACACCTTCATATTTAGTTTGGTAAACGCCATAAAGACTGTTTTTTTCTTTCTGGTGTTTAGGTAGAGACATGACTTGCCAGTCAAATGTGAGCCATTGCAGATGTAAGTGTGGATGCTATCTCTTGGTAGTTCTTAGCATGTGTAAAGATTACAGCATCATCTGCATACATCTGAACGTCAGGTCAGGTCATTTATATACAGTGCAAACAAGATTGGACCACATATGGAGCCTTGGGGGACCCCTACTGGACATTCACAGAATGGGGACTTTGAATCATTAATACGGACACATTGCTTTCTACTGGACAGGAATGATTTTATCCAGTGGAGAGCTTGTTATTTTTGTCGTTGTTCTCTGTACTGACAGCACTCCAAATTTACTAAAAAATGAGCTCAATGTTAAAATTGACCGGAGTTCTCCTTTAAGCAAGCAATGCAGAATTGATCAGATGATTTCATTATCAAGGGGAGCGAAACAAGTTTCTCAGGCCACACTAGATAAGTTGGTCATCAACTTTATTTGTGAAGGCCTTCAGCCATTCTCAGTAGTTGACCAACCTGCCTTCAAGACCCTGATTAACACTCTTCACCCCAGTGCAACTTTGATGTCACGACCAATGGTGCGATGTCACGATCAACAACAACAGACTGTTGGAGTGTGAGGCAGAGAAGCTTCTGAGGTTGTGGATGATGAATGCCACCTGCAGTTTATCAGACCAAATCAACCCAGATGGTGTTCACTATACCTGGCTGTCGAAAGGGTGGTCCGTATAATTAAAGACCAAGATGAGGAGGCGATTCGTAATGTGTGTGGGGCCTTCAAAAGAAACATGTAAGTGTTCTCTTAGTTATTTTACTGAATAATTCACCTTTATTAATCAAGGATATTGCTGAAGCTTGATTTGCCAATAAACATATATTTTAGGTTGAATCCAACTGAGATTGCCTTTCTCTCTGAGTATGTAGCAGTGATGAAGCCTGTGACATCAGCACTCACTGTCCTACAGTCTGAGAGCAACCCCCACATGAGATGTTTGCTCCCAACGGTTTTCCAACTACGGGCAAAACTGAGGAGAATGGAGGCTTAATCTTTATGAAGAACTAAAAAAATTGTAAATTTGTACAGGTTACCTTTGTAGTTAACATGGTTTATGTATAATATATTTTTATGGGGTTATCTGTAACTTTTGCTTATCTTTTTCATGGTTCTGTAGTTAGTCTACAGTACACATCAGTGAGCTTCACAGTCTTTCTCTTGCACTAAACCTGAATTTACATACACCCCCCATTATTATAGGGTTAGATTACATCCGGAAACATCTGAGAACATTTCCAAACCAAGAATCCCAGCCCCAGAGATGTGAGATGTCGGATGAAGAGGACTTCTTTTCATCAATGAAGGCAAGCCCTCCAGATGCCACAGGTGAACTGCAGGGATACCTGGCATGCACTTCTGAAAACATGGAGCTTCTTCATACGTTCCCATGAGTACAGAAATTGTCTCTACGTTTGAATAAGGACGTCCTGCTTCGGCAGCCTGTGAACGTTTGTTCAGTTCTGTTCACTGCCAAGCGAGCGATTGACTGTACAAACTTTGAAAATCAACTTCTGGTAAATCTAAACATGGCATTTAAGGAATGAAGTGTGATTGAAATTTTGTTGTTTCTGGTAGTTCAGTTTTCTGATAATTCTAAATATAGTGGCCTATAAATACAGCTTTTGAGGAGTGAAGCGTTTGTTGAGGGATTATATAATGTCTTTTTTTTTTTTTTACAGGTTAAATACTTACAGGTAGCTAATGCCTTTTCAAGAGCTGAATATTTTGTTTTCAATAAATGTTTGGTATTTATAACATTTAGTAGTTCAGTTCTTTTTTACTATATGACACCTCCTATAAGAGGGTTGGGTATCGTTTCAATTATAGTGATTCTGCTTTTGCTTACAAATTACAATTCTTATTGATTCCCAGTTTTGATTTTAATAAGGTATATATTAGATTTAGATATCAAACATTTATAATGTGTCTTATTGCAAAACATTTTGTTGCAGCTTAATACAATTAACAAAAATTAAAAAAACTGAAATCAAACGTAATTTAAAATGAATTTATTTTTTTAATTTAAAATAACACTGCATTGTTTTCTTTTTATTAAATAGACTATAGACTGCTGTCACTTCAAAATCAAATAGGCAAGGCAAGTTTATTTATATAGCACATTTCATACACAATGGCAATTCAAAGTGCTTTACATAGAAGAAATTAAAATAATAATAATAATAATAATAATAAACAAAACAAAAACAAATACACGCATCCAATATAATGACACATGTGTGCTTTCTTTCCCAACTGTTCACATTTACTTTGGACAAAACTGATTGCGTTTATGAGGATATTTTGGCATAATTTTGTGTATATTTATGATCCATTCAAGCATAAGAAGATATGAAAGGTTATATTTAATATCTGTGCAAATCCATTGAAATCCATTCGTACACATTCTTATTATACATGAACTTAATATTTGTTGAAAAAGGAACATGATGGAGAATATTTATCAGGTTAGATGAATCACACTGCTGCTTTCTGAAAGGAGAAATACAGAAATATAACACAAAGATCAATATAACATCAGATTTCTGCTTCAGTTTTCACTCTATTTCTCTGTATATGATGTGTGTGTTTCACCTTTTCTGTGACTCCACCTGACACCATCAGAATAAATCTGTGAAAACGAGAAACTGCGAATGAAAAACACAGAACATCAGATTATAGCAGTTCCAGTGGGTCAAACAGCGACAATTAATAAATCAGACTTCGAATGAAAGCATCTGCCAAATGTTTACAGTTGTGGTGATAAATTTACATACAACTTGCAGAATCTACAGAATGTGATTATAAAAATAAAAAAAATACTTGAACTGAATTTCACATAATAACATGTTTTCATAAAGTTCACCAGACAAAATAACTATAAACTTATGACCATAACTTTAAGTGTGAATGATGCTTTTCCTGTATATAGAGTGACTGAAAAGTTATAGTGTAGAACTTCTCGGTTACGTCTGAAACCCCTGTTTCTAGTCGACATATCGACTGATTGGGATCATGCTTAGGGAGCCTGTAATGTTTGAGTATTGTTAAAACGAGCCAATGCACATTGCCGTGTGTGAATTGCATCACAAGCTCCGCCTCGCAGCGCGGGTATAAATACGGAAGTGGATGCACACACCAGTTGTTTTTCACTGAGGAGCCGAGCGGAGCCCGGAGTCAGCGGTGGTCCAGCAATAGTGTCGACGGGACTACGTCTCCGTTCCCTCCTTCAGGGAACGAGGGTTACATACGTAACCAAGATGTTCCCTTTCGGCCGCTCACGTTTGACGTAGTCGACGTACCGACTGATTGGGATCCCTATTAAAACGCCACTAGTGCTGCCACCTTCCAGTGCCTGGACAAAAGCCTCTTGATCCTCCTGCATATTGAGGCGGAGATAGGACAGGGCTTAGGCCAGGAAAGTCACTGCTGTTCCACAGGACCACTGGGAAAGCATTAACCTTTCGTTGGAAGGAATACACTGCGGAAGACACATCCTGCCTGTAGGGAGGTAACATGTGGAGAATAACACAAATGGACTGAGCGAATTACCGGGCAGTACAACATGTCACTGAGGGGGCTCCAGCAGAAAACAGGGAGAGACGCAACCGGTCAGAGGAAGACATGGGCTCGCCGCAGGGAGCCGTACCGTGGAAGACTACACATATGGGATCGCCGTAGGGATCACAACAGATGGACCCAGCCTAACACAGTTTCCACCAGTGCATACGAGTGATAGACCTAGCATCGGACGCTCCGCTAACTCAACAGTGTTCGGCAAAAGGGGAACTTAACTGCAGCAAGAGCGGTGCACATATCCAGTCCATAGGAGGAAATGGCGCAGCAAGCCGACACTACGAACCGGACTAACAGTGAAGCTGACTTCATGTGAAGGGAGCCCATGGAAGCAACCGGCTCGACACATAGGCTTGCTCCCCTCAGGAACCTGACGATCAAATCGTCTGCCATATGCCCCAGGAGCCTCTGAAAGTTTCAGTGGGACCCTTTCCTTCAGGTCGAACGCTGCTGACCAATCTTGGGGACGGAGCATTGGAAGTGCATTTCTGTGTTTGTAACTTGAACAGAAGCTTGAAAAAGGGCCCGAAGCAGGGCCTGAGTGTGTAGTGCAACACTTACCTGTCTCTACATGGCAGCAGAGAGTTTGTGAGAAGGCGTGACCGGGTCCTTGAACCGGGCCCTCTTGGGACCCAGGAACAGAGGAAATTGCTCTTTCTTTGAAAATGTAGGTAAATGTAAATGTAGGCGGAACATACACATACAAAAACAAAGACTCCTCTCGGCCCTCCACAGGGGGGAGGGAGTGGATCGGTGACCATCTCCTAGAGCTCTCTCCTCCATCCATGATTGGCCCGCTCAGGAGCGCTTGCGCTGACGCTTGCCCCCTGGCTTGGTAGCTCCTAGAGTGGGCTGGGCACCCCGTCTGCGGCCGGGTGGAGGATGCTGCGGAGACCCAGCGGGAGTAGAGGCGGCGACAGACGGACACCCTCTGCGACGAGCATGCGGAGGATCAGCCCCAGGCAGGCGGGTGGAGGCAGTAGCGACAGCTGGGGCAGGATGTGCCGAATGGCCTCCGTCTGCTTCTGGGCAGCAGAGAACTGTTGGGCGAAGTTCTCCACTGCGTCGCCGAATAGCCCAACCTGTGAAATGGGGGAGTCCAGAAGTCAAACCTTGTCCGCATCCCTCATATCCGCCAGGTTGAGCCAGAAATGGCTCTCTTGGACCACTAAGGTGGACATCGCCAGACCGATTGCGCGAACTGCAACCTTTGTGCCCCGGAGGGCGAGGTCGGTCGCAGTGTGGAGCTCACCCATGAGCTCACGGTCTACCCTCGTGCATATCAATGAGTGCTTGGGCCTGGTGGACCTGAAGCAACACCATGGCATGCACAGAAGAAGCGACTTGCCCACAGGCTTTGTAAGCCTTGCCCGTAAGGATGGATGAGAACTTATAGGCCTTAGAGGGGAGACGAGGATCCCCCTTCCATGAGGTAGCGGTCGCCGGGCACAGTTGCATCGTGACAGACCGCTCCACTGGAGGGATAGCCTCGTAACCCTTCGCCCATCAAGGGTAGTGAGGGGGCAGGAGCTACTGAGGCGGGTTCTGGCAGAGAAAGGTGCCGTCCATGACCTAGTAAGTTACTCATGCACTTCAGGGAAGAAAGGTACTGGGGCAGTGGGCTGAGAACCAGCCCGGCCCGCCCCGAGAAACCAATCATCCAACCGAGACGGTTCGGGACACAGTGGAGGATTCCAGACGAGCCCGATCGCCTCGGCCCCAAACACGTGCTGCATCTATCGTGACCGTCAGAGGGGGACAGAGCCCTGTCGCACCCAGAAACACACGGATGGAATGGCATCTTGAACAAGACACAAACACACCCGTGTTGCTCTTTCAGGAAGTGTGCTCCGTCACCAGTGCCGGAGCACACAGGGGAACAACCGCGGCAACACTTCACAAACAACCGGTCGTCAACAAAACACTCTTTATAAAAATGCTGTTAAAACAGCAGTTGAGAGCTTCCGTAGCTCGCGATCACCGCTGCACTCACTATAGAAACACCAGCACTGGGAGAGTCTTCCAGAAGAACACCGACACACTCGCTCGTTGTACACACAACACTCTTCAGAGACATCAGAAAACCCGATCGGCTCCGAAGTGAAAGACAACTGGTGCGTGCATCCACTTCCGAATGTATACCCACTGAATTTATATGGTGCGTGTGATTTAATTCACGCACGCGAATGTGCATTGGCTTGTTTTAACAACACTCAAAGATGACAGGCTCCCTAAGCGTGATCCCAATCAATCAGTCGATACGTCGGCTACGTCGAATGTGAGCGACTGAAAGTGAACTGATTTTACACATTCAGACACCAGAGAAGATATGTTCATGAATAAAGATACATAACAGTGTTTGATCTTAAACTATCATAAATACTCACAGTTTGGTTTGCCGCCATACTTGCTGTTTTGTCTGAACATCATCTCCTTTTCCGGCTCATTAGATTGTTCATGTTTGTCCTTTTTGTTTGCCATTTTCCTCTGTCCAAATGTATTTAATTGTTCTGTAGTTTGTGAAGCTCCACACATGTTCTCCCATGTGGTAATTTCTCATATATTCTGACTTTGGTAATATCTGTTTAAAAGAATACAGTGGTTCAGTTTAGAGTGAAGTTTAAAATTAATGATTGTTGAGCAATAAAGGTTTACATTTCAGTTTCACTATAAAAATGGGTAACACTTTACAATAAGGTTCCATTCATCAACATTAGTTATTAGTTAACATGAAGACATCTGTTGCATCTCCTGGGACGTATATCTTGTTGTTATTTTGGTTATGTATATGTGGTGTGACGTGGGGGGGTTGGGGAGAGAGTGAGAGGGTGTTCTTTAATACTTTAGTCTCACATGTCTATTGATATAGTTTTAATATCATAAATATAAGGCATTTGTTAGGGTCGTTTGTTTGTTATTGTTGTGTTTGTTTGTGTTTTCTTCATTATAATATGTTGTGTATATATTTTGCAACTATTTAGTAACTTTATATATAGATTAAAATGTTTAACATGTTTATTTTTACATTCCCTCTTTTTGCATTTGTAAAATATATTTTTTACCCCTTAACAGATCTTGTATCAATTAAGTAACTTTAGATTTGATAAAAGGGGCAGGTCTTTTAAAATAACTATTTACATCACTATACCATTTACAACATCAAACTAAAAATGTAAATTTTATCGGAAATGCTGTTTTTCTAAAGAATTGTTCTTACGTCTGTTAATATAGTATAACATTACAGATTTTTGGCCATTGTTATTTTTTACATTTTGTGTGTGTGTACATATATATATATATATATATATATATATATATATATATATATATATACACACACACACTACCGTTCAAAAGTTTGGGGTTAGTAAGATTTTTTTAATGTTTTTAAAAGAAGTCTCTTCTGCTCACCAAGGCTGCATTTATTTGATAAAAAAAAAAAAAAAAAAAAAAAAAAAAAAAAAACAGTAATATTGTGAAATATTATGACAATTTAAAATGACTGTTTCCTATTTTAATATATTTTAAACTGTCATTTATTCCTGTGATCAAAGCTGAATGTTCAGCATCATTACTCCAGTCTTCAGTGTCACATGATCCTTCACAAATCATTCTGATATGAGGATTTGATGATCAAGAAACATTTATGATTATTATCAATGTTGAAAACAGTTGTGTACAATTCAAAATTCTTTGATGAGTAGAAAGTTCAAAAGAACATTTTAGAATATTTTCTAACATTATAAATGTCTTTACTGTAACTTTTGATCAGTTTAACTCATCCTTGATGAATAAATGTATTGATTTATTTTATTTCTTTCCCCCAAAAATAAAATTAAAATTCTTACTGACCCCAAACTTTTGAACGGTAGTGTTTAATGTTACAAAAGCTTTAGATTTCAGATTAATGCTGTTCTTTCGAACTTTCTATTCATCATAGCATCATGAAATAAAAATGTACACAACTGTTTTCAACATTGATAATAATCATAAATGTTTCTTGATCATCAAATCCTCATATCAGAATGATTTGTGAAGGATCATGTGACACTGAAGACTGGAGTAATGATGCTGAACATTCAGCTTTGATCACAGGAATAAATTACAGTTTAAAATATATTAAAATAGAAAACAGTCATTTTAAATTGTCATAATATTTCACAATATTACAGTTTTTTTTTTGTTTTTTTGTTTTTTTATCAAATAAATGCAGCCTTGGTGAGCAGAAGAAAACGTTAAAAAATCTTACTGACCCCAAACTTTTGAACGGTAGTGTATATATATATATATATATATATATATATATATATATATTTTTTTTTTTTTTTTTTTACCACACAACAGATTTTGTATCAGTTTAGTAACTTTAGATTTGAGGAAAAGGGGTCTTGAAAAAGATCTACTTATATCACTATAATATTTACAGCTTTCTTAGCTTTAGCTTTCTACTCATTTATGGCAATCAAATTCACTAATTGTTGGCAATCAAATTCACTAATAGTTCTAATAAAGTTAATTTGCTGTTACTGTCGTTAAATTGCTTCATAATTCAGCTCGTCCGTTTACCTCAGAGGTAGCAAAGTGAATGAGCTAAGTCTGTCTCGGAGGGAAAAAAAGAGGGGGTTGGGAAAACAACAGAAAATAACATATCTGGAGCTAAATTTGAATATCACACCAATTTTGTGATTGGCTGTTATGTGGTGTGGGGCCAGGGTGGGCCAAGCTTCTGATTGGGTGCAATCAGACCCCCGGAGCCGAGCCTGTTTTATCTTGTGCATCAACACATGCAACATGATGTTTTGCCGTTTATCTGCTGTAGTTTTCTCATGCAGGTTAGATCTATAAAAAGGCACAAGTTTCTCACACTGCAGAGACTCAGCTGTGGTTTGCTCATGTAAGATATAAAAGGTTCATGTGTCTTCACACTGCAGAAACTCAGAGCTAAGTTCTGTCTTGCTGGGTGTGAATGTCACACTGAACAGTGTTGTTGAGATATTTCTGCTGTAAAGGTGTGTGTTGTTAGGAGAGTTACTGAACTAACAAGCGCTTTCTTGAATATCTCTAAATTATATTTAGTGGAACATTTCTTTTGTAGAGAGATGAATGCCAGTTTATTGTGTGTGCCCTTCATTTCTCTTTTTTTTATTTTATTTATTTTTTACTTTTAATTTAAGAAGTTGTTTCATTGTAAGGAACACTGTATTTTGTTTGGCTGTCATATTTTTACATTGTTTTATTGTAGTATGTGGACCTGGAGATGAGAGAACTAATGTTAACATGAGCAGACATGAACATGCTTACTGTTGTAAGGCCTGCCCAATCTGTCCAACGTCAGTTTCCTAAGCGGGTGAAGGTTTACTGCTCGTTACTCTCCGTGTGGCAAAGTAATTTGATTCCAATTAAGCTTTTACCTGACTCCATTTTATCACAACCTCGAATTTAGGTTAGAATGCCCATTAGTTATTGCTCATTTATTTAACAGTTTAGCAGCGCTATAAAGTGTTGCCATCATGCGAAACTCCTTGTAATACATTTATGACTGATTTTTTTTTTCTTTTTCTTCAATTAGGAGATTAATATCTAATGTAACAATATATACTACGTTCAAAAGTTTGGGGTCTACAATTGCTAATACAATTAAGTGATAATAAAGATTTATATTTTGAATAAATGCAGTTCTTTTTTAAACATTTTATTCATCAATAAATCCTGCAAAAAGCATAACAGGTTCCAAAAAAAAAATAAAAAAAATTATATAGGCCTATATATATATATATATATATATATATATATATATATATATATATATATATATATATATATATATATATATATAATTAATTAATTTTTTTATTTTTTTACCACACAACAGATCTTGTATCAGTTTAGTAACTTTGGGGGGCTTGAAAAATATCTACTTATATCACTATAATATTTACAGCTTTCTTAGCTTTAGCTTTCTACTCATTTATGGCAATCAAATTCACTAATAGTTGGCAATCTATATATATATACATATATATATATATATATATATATATATATATATATATATATATATATATATATATTAAGCAGCACAACTGTTTCTACATTGATAATAAATCATCATATCAGAGTGATTTGTGAAGGATCATGTGACACTGAAGACTGGAGTAATGATGCTGAAAATTCAGCTTTGATCAGGAATAAATTACACTTTACTGTATATTCACATAGAAAACAGCTGATTTATATTTTTACACATTTACACTGTAATAATATTTCACAATATTACAGTTTTTTCTATAAAACATTTTTATTGTGTCCAAATGCTTGACCAATATATATATATATATATATATATATATATATATATATATATATATATATATATATATATATATATATATAAGGGCTGGGAATCGATAAAAAAATTAACTAATTAATTGCACAATTTGCTGTAATTAATTGCAATTAATTGCATTTCCCCCAAGCTTGTAATCATCAATATTTAAACTTAGAACCACCTAATTAATTTAAACAACACATGAAAAAAAAAGGAACAGAAAATAGCCCTAACCAATATTAAACATCAATATATCAACATATTATTCTTTTTCAATAATCAATCAACATAATCAATTTAACAGATTTTTTTTTAGATTTTTTTTTTTTTTACTAATTATCAAAATAAACATGTACATGATTGGAGTGTTTGGGCTGTTAATGACAGAGCAGAACGCGCAGCGCAAACACGGAGCGAAACATTGAGCAGAGAGCGCAGCGCGCCGACACACACACACACACACACACACACACACACACGGAACGGAGAGCGCGACTCACACACAGAGCGGAAAAAAAACGCTCATGAAAGGTGCGCGAGAATGAAAACTGATCGCCGAACATGGAGGGACGGGACGGCATATTTTCGGCCTTTTCAATAGCAGCCGCAACAGGAAATCATTAAAACGAGGCAAAAAAAAAAAAAAAAAAAATTTGCTGCGTTAATTGCGTTATTTTTTAAACTCGTTAAACATCTCAAATTAATCGCAAAGATTAACGCGTTAATTCCCCCAGCCCTAATATATATATATATATATATATATATATATATATGATACTTTGTCAAAGAATTCCAAAACCAGAATTGATTAAAATACTGGAAAATACTACTCTATAGATATTATCAATCCATAAGCCTTATGGAAAATCTCTAATCAGCAGTTTCTGATTCACCTTCAGTGACATTTGAAAAATAATATTCATATGTTATAGAAACTGTCAATAGACAGAAAAAAAAAATGAAAAGTCAACAGTTTAATTCCCTGTCTTGTGTTTTTACATCACTGTAAACTGTTAGACTCTATAGATATCGTACAAAACATAAAAGAAAACAGAAAACTATAAAATTAGGGTTGATAATCAAATCACAATTCATAAATCATCATTTGTCTATAGACATAAATGTCTTGATTTAAATAATTAAAATATATATATATCTTAACAAAAGCATTAAAGCTAAAGTGTTTTAATCACCTTGATGAGCAGAAGAGAGGACACATCCAGCGCAGCGCTGAGAGATCAGACCATTCAGAAAGATCAGCTTTTAGTGTGAAGGTTAAACTCCTCCTCTGGTGCTATACTATAGGCTGATGCAGGATAAGTGTCATAAAGTCACACAGTCACAGTTATTCAAGCTAACGCTCCTTACTGAACAACACAACATTAAACCAAAAAAGCACTTAAATCAACAAATAAATCTCTATATTTATTACTCTCTATTACTCTCTCTATATTTCTCCTCTGCTCTTGCTGGTCTCCTAATCTAGCTTTCTAATAAACCTGATATTATATACTATAAATATTGTGGCTTTGTGGCAAATTACTTGTGATATTCCTCATTTGTAAGTGGATAAAAGCACCTGCTAAATTAATAAATGTTCAGTACAGTATATTTGCAGTATTTTGTGCTGTATTTTTATTTAGTATTTCGTTGTATAATTTATTCATATCTGTGCTTTGTATTTACTCAGTTGTTCATCTTTAGTGTGTTTGTTTTGTGTATCTACAGTAAACATCGATTTATTTGTTCTGTTTTTCATGAAATTATGTTTCATTAAACAAAGTTCGGGAGGAGCACGTATTGTGGAAGCATATACACTCACCTAAAGGATTATTAGGAACACCATACTAATACTGTGTTTGACCCCCTTTCACCTTCAGAGCTGCCTTAGGCCATCTGGGTAAGGGCAACATGCTTGTTGCTGAAGGCTTTCTGGTATTGTTGGTAACATGCTGTCGCTCTTTTCAGGTACATGCTGTTGCCTTAGCTCACTCAGGTCACTGCATTAAAAAAAAAATGTTTGGGGGATATTGGCATATGGTTATGTTTTGGGGGGTTATTGCTGCTATGCGCAGGGAGTTCTCGCCCAGAACAGAACACAACTTATGCGAGTAATGCGACGTACTGCTGATATTTACACTACGCCATGATGCACTACGCTACTTCTGACGTCATAAGTTGCGTAAGTTGCACTTTATATGCAAGTAAGCTGCATATGTTCGTTTGGTCGGAAGCTAGAATTTTACTTTGTAGTATTAAATATGAATATTTTTCTTACACAGACTCACCGCTTTTCTTCAGCAGGCCTTTAGTAACCCCCCAGAGCAGTGTGGAGCACTTATATAATGGAAGGATTCACTTTTATGAGCTTCAGTCTGATGTTGCAATTCACTGCCATTATAAAGCTCGCAAGCGTCAGGGTGTTTATTAATATAACTCTGATTGTATTCGTCTGAAAGAAGATTGTCATATACACCTAAGATGGCTTAAGGGTGAGTAAATCATGGGCTAATTTTCATTTTAAAGTGAACTACTCCTTTAAATAGCTGTCAACGGAGCCTCCCCCCCCACCCCACCCCACCCCCCGAACCATCTGATTTCATCAAAAAGATCTTCATTTGTGTTTCGAAGATGAACGAAGGTCTTACGGGTTTGGAACGACATGAGGATCAGTAATTAATGACAGAATTGTTATTTTTACTGAAACTAACCCTTTAAAAAGCCAAAATGGCTGAATAAGTGTTTCCATCATGTCTAAACCTTATTTAAATATAGCCTTAGTTTCAGGCAAGATAACCATCTCATGTGAAACTTATTAACAAGATACCACACATATTAGACAGGATACCACACTGAACAGAAAACGGAAGAAACAAATAGCATGCCTAGCCCAAAGTAGACGTACATTCTCAGAGTAGAAATAAACTAAATGTCTGGTCTGAATATAACACAATAATATGAGTATAACTATGATTATATGATATTAAAATATACAATAGACAAAAAGCATAAAAGGATCAATACAAGAATAATATTTGAAATGATTAATCATAGAAATAACTGTAAAAGAATAATCACATAAATAAATAATCACTAAACCCTCCGCACACTTTAGCGTTCTGTTAAAGTCAATGTGCTCAGAGGAGGCAAGACTCCCGCTGTAACTTTACCTGGACAGGGTTAATTCAGAAAAAACTCTGATTTATGTCATATTTTGAAATATTTTAGCTTTTTTATTTTTGTATTTTCTCCAGTTTTTGAGGCGGCATTGCCTCTCTTGCCTCTTCTGAGGAAACGGCCCTGATTCAGATCAAGATCACAGACAGAAAATGTTTTCTCTAAGATTGAACATTTATAACATATCTTCTGCACAGAGATAATTATATTTGAACATCTTTCAGTAGATTTTTAAATAAGAATAATGTGTAACACTCTAAGGTTCCATTCATTAACATGAACTAACAATACTTCTACTGCATTTAATAATCTGTTGCGTCTCCTGGGACGTATATCTTATTTTGCTTATTTACATGTGATGTGTGAGTGAGATGCTGTGTGCTTCATGCAGGGGCGCCACCATCAATTTTGGGCCCTATGAAAGAATATGCGGTTGGGCCCCCTACCGCACCCATTCCGTTAATAAAATCGATCTCTGGGGCCCCCAAACGTGCCTGGGCCCTTAGAATCGTCCTAACTTTTGCCCCCTTAGCGGTGCCCCTGGCTTCATGTTTTGCAGTACTTTGGTTTATCTTGTGCATCAACACATGTTTTCCTGTTCTGCTGTGGTTCGCTCATGTAGGTGTAAAAAGGTTAAAGTTTCTTCACACTGCAGATGTCTTGTGCCAACTCTCACACATCTGGCATGTCACTCACGCTTTCAGCATCAATCTCACACTCTCACGCACACGCGAGAAATGTCACGCCAAAATGCATTTTTCTCCCCTCTCAATCCGTTCATTTTCTGTTGATGACTATACTAGACCACAGCGTATTAATGACAGGAGAGGAGTTTAAGGCCCACAGCTGTAACATCTGCCTATAACATTCTCACTGCAGTATTCTCTGATCGTTGATTGGCTGAAAACCTTGCACCTGATATGTCAGTTGCATGTGAGAACTTCAGAGAGAGTTCTGAGCAAGGGTTCGGATTCGGAGCCACTGATGCGCGTTTGAAAGTTTGGATGATAACAGATAATAAAATGGTGTGCCTTTCACTACAGACGTAGCCTTGCCTAATCAGTCTGTGTGCTGAGAGTACAGACTTCAGCTATAGTTGCGAACGTTGTCTGACGTGCGTTATGTGGGTTAGCTATTTGCTCAATAAAAATAGGCTCATGGTACAAATTACGTTTTGGCAAATCGGGCAAGTGGCATTTTAAAATTCCCCAAATGATCAAAGGTTGCCCGGATTGTGTTGAGCCTGCCACACTCAAATGCGGATGCTGAGCGAACCTGTTCAGTTATTGGCCTAAACAAGACTGACACCAGGAACAGACTGGCACTGATGGCACCCTGTGAGTGATGGGAAGTTCAGATCATTTTACTGACTCGCTTGTTCTACCTCGTTCTTTTTTCGAGTCATTTCCTTCATTTAAGGGGCTTTAAATGTTATACTTTTAACAGCCAAATTCCCCGAACACATCCACCTACGCAGTCTTTATCATATTCTGAATTAAGAAATCATTATAATGCAGTCAAAAATAATTTACAGGGAACATAAATACTTACTTTACCTTCCGAGTCTTTCGTTCATTTGTCACGTGACAGACGCAATGAACGTTCATGACCTGATTGAACCCTGCTTCAGATACGAGCTCCTGCAGAGGTAGTGAAGCAGGCCAACACTGCCACTGTGGCACAACAGGCCTCATGTGTGGAACTTGTGCTGTGGTTTTCTGGGGAGGTGGAGTAACTATTATGTTTCCCTTTTGTTTTGAGATTTTTTATTGTTTTGATGTTGTTGTCCTTGTATATTTAAGCCCTCATGTTTTCCTTGGTCAAGTTAACGAGGCTTTTCAACAGTCTGATGCTTTTACAACACAAACTGTATTGGTGCTTCAAAGCTTTTGGCACAGGTCTCTACTTCGCCATCTGGTGCTCAGTAATGTTCCTACACCAACTGTGTCATTCACATGTTTTGTTCATTGTAAGGCTTATTTGTGTATTTAATAAGCATATGTCATTAGCAAAATGGTGGTGTGTGTGTGTGTGTGCAGAGAAAGAGTTTCCTAATTTCATTGTATTTCACACAATACAATCAATGACAATAAAGACTTTCTGTTTTTCACTATTACTCGTATCAAACGTGTCTTTTCACCTTCTAAATATAATGTTTAATACGCTAGCCTATGTGATTTCTTCACTGCACCATTTGCTCATTCTCTCCGCGCTGTCCAGTGCGTCACACAGCTCCGGCACTCATATTCTGAGAGTCGGTCAGATCAATAAAACAGGCGGTGTGCCAGATATGTAGAATAGAGGAAGTTGTGAGAGCAGATTTCATGTAAATTATTATTTAATATGATGAATTAGTATTTCATGGCACGTGAATTTTCTGTGTACACAGAAGAAAGCTCTGTCTAGGCTGTGTCCAGGTACGGTTTGTGTCAAGACATTTATTAGTCTGGCTGTTTTATGAGAAAGGGATTAATGTAGTTGCAATAAACTCTGTTATAATACGAATAAGAATAAGATTTGATGACAGCACGGCTTGATCTTCAGTTGACCAATCAGTGGAAAGGGCCGTTTTATTCCATGTAGAGATCCAATATTCAAGCTTTTTTATCCTTTTAAAAAAAAATCCATTTTGGTTTTATAGTTTTACCATTTGGCAGAATAGAGTGCAATGAAAACAAAAACAAAAATATGAAATAACTTTGCAAGATTTGTTTATTAATGTGCATGAGAAGGGTTGAATATGTGATAAATAAACGTTTTTTACGTTTAGAAGACAAAAATGAGAAAACGAATGACCTGAAGGTCCCAGACCACGTTTGCGGCAGAGAACGACTCCAGCTCTGTAATTGGCCAAAATCCTCCGATCAACTTTTCTGAGATCCTCTACTCTTCCCTGAGGATGAGCTTTGACTTACTTTCTGTAAGATCTGAATTTCCATGTTTTGAATTTTAGAAAACTGAATTTGAAGTTCTTAATTTCTTCTTCATCTTGAAAACTTGAATCTATATTTTTAAAAACTGGGTATTTGCAGTCTAAAAATTCAGAACAAAATGCATGTCTAATGTATTTGTAGTGGCGATTTGTCCTCAACTTAAATCAAACAAGAAATCAAAATAAAATAAACTCAAAATCAAATGGCCACTGAGGCACTTAAAGATACATCTTACGCAGGGCACAATAAGTCCAATGTCCAGGCAAGCATATCGTTCATGCGGTTTATTTCCATTTCAGCAAACAAATGGCGTCTGCAGCCTCTCTTTCCCTGGTAAAAAACCAACAACCTTTCCCAGTGCCTTTCTGTCCTAAGTGTAACCACCAATATATACATGCAAACAGGTGCTCAGTACAATCAAAATAAAAGTCCCCAAAAAGATACTCAAAATAACTAAAATAATAACATTAACATTCTGTGACTACATCAATAAAATAATCATGCAAATTATTTAAGGTGAAACAAAATAAAGGAATTTAATTATTAACTTAATTACAAAACAAGGAAATAGCTCCAACAGTATTGTTTAGTGTTTCACTGCAATTCCGTCTCTTGGTTTGGGATTTCTGGCCTGTTCCGTGGATTACTCTTCTGGCCGTGTTCCCTAGTCTTGTGTTTGTATGGACTGTCTGCCTGTGCTCGACCCTTTGCCTGTGTTTGATTACGATTCTGGATTACTCAAATAAACTGCGTTTGGATCCTCAGCCTTTGTGTCTCAGAGCAGTTCGTGACAGATATGAATACATTAGCATGTCATTACAAAACTGCAGTGTGTCATCAGGACCAAGCCCTGGATGTACTCAAGAGGTTTCAGAACAGCGCCACCTTATGGTCAAATTTTATAATGCAAATACTGCAATGGAAACAGTTTTTTACAGTCACCATGGTGTAGATGCTGCGGTGTGTTTGGACAGAAGACGAGACAGAGTTCTTCATTAAACTCATAAAAGACAAAAGAATTACAGGAATACTGGATTCTAAAGCCACAAACAAGACCTCGAAGCAGAAATGAGTGAGAAACACCCAGAAACTCCTCATATGAGCCGATCACAGTATAAGAGGCTTTCCTTCCCATTAAAGCTTGGATAACTACGTCTCCTTCAAATGAAATAAATGGTTAATGCAGTGGCTGTGATATACATAAACCTACCAACATTCGTTGCCATAATTGTTGGAATGACTTATTGCGTGAGAAAACATCAGTTAATAGAAACGGTGTCATTTCGCAATCTTTTTTTTTTTTTAGCGACATTTAGAAAATATGGCAAAAGTTTTGCACAAATCTGTAATGGAAGCGCGGCTAGTGTCTCACACTGACCACACAACATTAATTTGTAACAGCGCCACCTATTGGTCAAAAGTGATAAGCAATTACAGTTTTTTTCAATCGCTAACAAGCGCTTACCCATACTTCAGATAATTTTTCTAAACTCTTAACACAGACTCACACCTACAAAACACAATTGGCCAAATGGTTAATTGTCTTCTCAAAAACACATTTAGTTAAATATACACTAACTCTTCATTTCAAAACAGAACACATGTTTCTCTGTGCACACACTAACTTTACCAAAACACTGGAAATCTGACTCAAAATGAAATTATTCTGTCAAAGAATAACACTTGTTTTCACTTCACAAGGTACATGCAGTCAATCAAAGTACACCAGGTTTCAAAATACTGGCTATTGTTGACATTACTAAATCTGCATAGACTTTTATGTTTCAGTTTTACAGGTATCTGCATGCAAAACATGCAATCCACCGTTTTACACTAAATTTCTTGGTTGGGAACTGTATGTCCACATGTACATACTGTTCACATTCATAAACATTCCAGTAAAAAGCAAATCAGTTTTTATTCCTTTACTGTTTACTACAGGAGGTACAGTAGAAAAATATCCATGAAACACACAAGAGCATTATGAACAAAAAAACAACAGCAAAAACATTACATTTTGTCCAGGTCGACGCCTTTTGGCCAGATTGAATCCTGCCTCATCTATGTATATGAATTCATGAGGGGCCTGGTTGGCCTCCAATTCCATAACTCTCAAAACAAAGTTTATGTAAATCATATCATCACTGTATACTATACTGTACTGTAACATATTACTGTGTAGGTTACCTACTTGCAAAGTGCAAAGCTTATAGAACTGGACATTGAATTGAATATACAGTACACTATATCTGGACATATTGTCGTTGTAGCTCCTTGACTCTCTCACTGATATATTGTTTTTGAACTGATATCATTGCAGAAGCAGAGTTTTTTTTTAAAAAAACTTTCATATTGTAAAATATTAGTACAATTTGAAATAACTGATTTCTTTTTAAAAACATGTATGTCATGTGTAAAATGTAATTTACAGTATTCCTGTGATGAAAAGCTGGATTTTCAGCATCATTACTCCAGGAAGATGCATATGGACTCGAAAAGCTTGTTTCTTCATGACATTGTTCAAAAGCAACACATTTTGCTAGCAATCAAAATCACATTTTGCTAAAATCATGAAATTTACAAAAATGGTAAAAGTTTCATGTAAATGGTAAATAAATGCAGTCCATACTGTATCTAAGGTTTGGAATATTGTTTTTGCTGTTGTGGGATGTTGTGTGTTAACATTTGTAAATACTACAAAAACACTCTATAATTTTGTTGGGAGGTATAGCTTGTCTGTTAAGAAAATTTAAGCATTATGGAAATGTGTTCACTGACTGCATATTGTGTGAAAAATACAAGAAATATGTGAATGGTATGGCCACAAAAGACTGATGCTGTGCTAATTGTGTTTAGAGTTTTGAAAATGTGAACACTGGTTGGACAAACGCTTGTTAGCGACTGAAAAAAACTGTAAATCATATTACAGGTGATTGTATTTGTGATTTATCAGTCATCTAGACTAAAATAATCTGAATGTTTTTACTCATTGTTGCAGTTGCTCTGATATTCATGCTTAACTCATAATGCCTTTTTTGTGTTTGGCTTCTTAATTGCTGCTTACATCTATACTTTTATCCATTGTTTGCTAGTTAGGAATTAAGAGTTCTGTTGTTTATTCATTAATTTCTGCCAGGTTAATTAGACTTCCTAACACAGGTAGAGATCGTTTGTGTTGTTTTGACCTTACCCGCTATCAAAGACAATTTATGTACAGTCATTTTTTCACTGAACATACATCTCTTGCTTATTGTAAACATGTTTCTTTTACTTTGTGTATGAGGTGCTGGGACTGAGAAAGGTTCAAATCTTCTGTCTTGTTACTCTTATTTTATTTAAAAATGGCTCTTCTATGAAAGAAGGAAATCCCTAGAAATCTTATGGAAATAAAGATCATTAAACTGGCCAGGTAATTTCCTGAGTCATGACAGATACACACAGTATTGTTCAGTCAGAAAAGTACAATAAGGTACAATAAAAAGTTTTTTAAAAACTGTTTAAACAAGAAGTTTAGAATAGGTTTATTCAGTTATACAGATTTTTTACAGTAAAGTTATTTTCATTCCAAAACATTTTATTAAGTAGCTATACTGTATATAAAGCAAAAACACATGATTACGTCAATGATTACTGTAAAACACAGATTCAGATTAGATTCATTCACTGTATTCATGAAATCGTGATGAATCCGATTTTCAACCAGATGGAACTGAATTAAATAATTTGAATGTTCTGAATCTGACTTCTGACCTGTAATGACTGAATCACAATCATAATCATAATCATAATCATACACTGTTTGTTCGTTGGCCAGAAGAGAACTGAGCGACTGAGTCTGGTTTCTCACAAGATTTATTTCTCCATTCTGTCACTGACGGAGTTTCGGTTCTTGTCGACTTTGGCTTTTGTCTTGCTTAGTTAGGGACATTTAATTTAATATTCAACAATATTATTGATCTCCTGCATTGATACAATTATATGAGAACTGAACTGAGCTGACGATGACATCACGGTTTACTCCAGAGCGGCTATATAAATGAATTAAATTAATAAGTAATTAAATTAATCATCACTGAACTTACTTCAGCTGGACTATGACACTATTTTCTTCTAGATCTGCTGTACAGCAGAAACAAACTTTGTTATCACTGTAAAGCTGATTAAAAAAAAACTGTATTGTAAAAAGTGCTGTAGAAATAAAGGTGACGACTTGACTATAAAAGCCATTCATACACATCCATCTTCTAAAAACATTTTTGGCGTATAAATGGAATAAAAGAAATAAAAAATCAAATTTGGTATAGATATGCAGGGGCGGCCTTAAGCATCTGGGGGCCCGTATCAATAACTAATATGGGGCCCTACCCACATAAAACACACACATAATAGAGCAGAAAAAGCAAGGATTCCTGTTGGTTTGCATCAATAGTATATTATTTTATTACGTGCACTTTCAGCTTCATGAACAGGCAGCTCAACATAGAAATAATCCAACCTTATTTGATTAAAACTATATACAATTATACAGCGTTTTACATTGGAATAAGCCTTGCCCTTTCACACAGGGCAACATCACTGCTTAATTGAGTAAACGGGGCTTTCTCCCTGGCATCTCCCTCACCTGTCTCAGTGGTAGGAACTTCATCATCATGTTCTTGTTCTAACAATGTTTGGTCATCATTATTGCCAGCAGTTTGAGTTGAAGACGGATAATCTGTATTTTGGCTAGCATCCTGTGACGGGGGTTCGGCCGCTGCTGTTACAGTCTAGATGCTGGTCCAAAGAAAGAGGTCACTTTTGGTAGACTGAATAAAGCTTTTTTGTTGTTGTTGTCCGATATCTTTCGTTAATGATTTCGTTTCATTTCCTCTTAAAATTATTTTCCTGCTCAAAGTAACATTTTAACCTAACGGCAAAAAAGGCAAAGGTATAAACACAATGTGTCCTAAACTACCGATATTATACTTCAGATCGCTTAAGCCATTCGCGGGGGCAGTAAACGTTGCCATGGTAACCGCGGCACGAGTTCGACCAATCAGAGACATCAGTGTTTTGCTTAGAATTGTGGGTAGTGTAGTATTTCTCCAGAAGATCGCAAATAACAAGGTTGATTTTTATACCTTGTGGCTTTTATAGGAGCAGAAACTTTCGTTTCATAACCTCATAGCTCGTGGTCAATCTACCTTGGATGGTTTAGACATTATGGCTGACAATCAATATTCTACGGAGAAAATGAATGGGATTTTGCTGGTCTGTTGGGGCCTCCCTTTGAGGGCGGGGCCTGTTTCAATTGAAACGGGTGAAACATAGGTAAGGCCGTGTCTGTAGATACACACTTTCATTAGATTGTGTTTGTTCTACACAGTTTTAAGTCTCTGTATTTGATGTGTGAGTGTCTCTCCTCTTCTGCGACTCACTGGAACACCAGAATGAATATCAGCAACATGAGAAACTGGGAATAAAAAACATAAACATCTGATTATAGCATTCATGTAGCTCAATCAGCAGAAAGTATAATGGATTCACATGCATGAATCGATTCATGAATCTTTGAATGAAAGCATCTGCAAAATGAGTATATTTTAAACAAAACAAATAAGAATAAGCACAACAGACTTGAACTGAATTTCACATAATAACAGATGTTTACATATAGTTCACCAGACAAAATAACTAGGTTATATCTAAACTTATGACCATAACTGCAAGTGTAAATGATGCTTTTCCTATAATATAATTAATTTAGCACATTCAGACACTGTAGAAGATGAAACACTGTTGATGATGAAAGACACATAAGAGTTTGATCTTAAAAATCATAAATACTCACAGTTTGGTTGGCCGCTATTAATGCTGTTGTGTCTGAACATCAGCACCTTTTTCTGTTTTGGTTCATTCGATTCATTTTTTGGTTCATTTTTGTCTTTATTTGTTGTCTTTTTCTCTTTTTCTTTTGCCCATAGAGTGTGTTTAATAATCTGCAGTCTGTGACGCTCCACACATGTTCTCCAATGCATTGATTTAATGTGATTTCTGCCTTTGTATAATCTGTTCAAAAATATGGACGTTCAATTTAGAGTTGGGTGAATTAGTTAATGATTAGTGTGAAATACAGGTTTATGTTTCATTATAATAGAAACACAAATGTCTGGATTTGAATAGCCTAAATTAATTTATAAAAATATCTTTACAAAACAATTAAAGAGAAAGTGTTTTAATTACCTTGTGATGAGCTGAAGAGAGGGTATCTCCAGCGCAGATCTGAGAGATCACACAGCTCAGAAGGGTTTTATGAAACACTGAACTTACATACCTAGGAGAATAACTAACTAACTTCCCAAGAGAAAAACTACTGTAACTTCCCCATGAATAAACAAAAAGAGAACCAAAACAAAAAAAGCAGAGGCCTTTTGGCCTACAAAAAGGAACAAAGCACTCTTCTCAAATAATGAAGAAGTGATGACAGGATGAATAGGGCACTAGGGGTGTGAACCGACACTGGTCTCACGGTTCGGTTCGATTACGATTATCATGTCATCGATTCAGTTCAATTCGATATCACGATGCACTGCATCCTCAATTTTAAATTTTACTTCAAAAGTGATGTGTGCACACGTGTGTGTGTGTGTGCGCTCGCCTGTTCGGGAAGTCGCAGTGACAGAAACAGTGCACGCATCAACCGTCTCCGAATCCGCTGTTGAAGGTGACGATCATCCATTTATAATCACGCGTAACAACACAGAATAATTGTAATTTGACCATCTGATTTTCATACTTAAATCAGGGAAAATTATTGGGGCGGGTGGATGATTTATTTTTGGCTGCGGATTCTAAAGCAGTCAGACTCTGCCAGGCATTAACAGCTCGGGGTGAAAACGGCTAACGTGGTTTATGAAGTTAGTGGTATTATTATTACCTCCTTGTGCGTGACATGAGCACGTGTCTTCTGCAGGTCGTGCTTACCAGGTAGTTCATAAGCCGAAATGTGCCCAGATGTAGGCTTTAAAGTAGTTGGAGCATTTTTAATTTTCTCATACTCGCGTCTCGCCTCCCTCTGCCATTGTATGCTACCGCGACAAAGCACGTACGCGACAAATGACGTCAGAAAAGCGTCAGTACATTATAATCGGTTATGGTCTATTACTGAACTGATACCGAATCGTCCTCGTCTGCATCGCGATGCATCGTAGAAACGATTAATTTTTAGGCCTACACCCCTATAGGGCACTGATGTTGTCATATAAAGATCAAACTGTAGCAAAAGTGACTAACAGCACTCTGAGAAATCACCGTCTAACACACAGCAGCACAACAACAACAATCAAGAGCAAGAGTCAGAGAGCTGAAGGAATTCTGGGACATTTATGGTCTGGATCTCTTCCTCCAATCACCTGCAGCCTCTCGTTACATGCAGGACCAATCATAAAGGAGGAAAAGGAGACAGCAGGAAAAACAACAGAAACAACACAGCTCCATCTGTCATGGACGTAACAGTAGGCTAAAACTAAAAGCAGAAACAAAATTCAAAAAGATGAACTGTTTTGAAAGGGAAACAAGTTCACGTTCACAAGATTGTGTGACATGATGGTTCAAAATGGAAACATTTTTAGGTGTGTCTACAGAAAAGAGATTGAGGCTGGTAACACCAGATAAGATAAAGACCCAGTGAACAGATCTGTGTGCGATTGACCAGAAACACAGAACAGTGCTTCAGGGAATGTGAAAAATAGCAATAAAAATAACCACAGTTATTGGAGAATACTGAAATTTGTGTGTAAGTGAGTGAGTGAAGAGGATTGCTTGTGTCATGTAAACATTTTACTGCGATGAAGTCCTGGTTATAACTGTATGAAGAAAAATTTCCCTATTTCAGCTGTGGCTTCACTAAGTTCAAGAATTACTGGAGACTCCACAACTGTATAAAGTAACTGGCCTTCTTATATACTGTGAATATTGTGGCTCTGTGAAAAATTGCTTCTCATATTCCTCATTTGTAAGTGGATGAAAGCATTTTATGTGCTATATGTTTTATATAGTATTTCATTGTTTCATTGTTATTTTATTAATATCCATGTTTACTATTTACTCAGTTGTAGAAGTTAGTTCCCTTTCGTGGTCACTACGAGTTACGTCGTGACGACGAATGGGGTTTCGCTTAGAATTTTTTGATTCCATTTTGATGGGCACAATCGCTGCCTTGTGTGTTTGGGCGTAGATCACGCTAAGGCAGCCTTTGTGGATGAATCATGTTCTCACTGTGGGAACATGACCATCGCGACACTGCGGTTGAGACTCAATGATCCCCGTCAGCGTCCGCCCCCAATACTATTCTTCCCGGATGTCATGCCATGGCCATCTTGCAGGTCTACCAAGCCCAGATGCTCAGGGTCATGCACGAGGGGAGGACTGACCCAGGGCTCTTCGATGAGCTGCGTGCCGTCACTGACCTTGCTCTCTGGGCGACGAAGGTGACCGCACACTCCCTGGGTCAGGTGATGTCCACAGCCGTGGTCCAGGAGAGACACCTCTGGCTAAACCTGGCCGATATGAGAGATGCCGAGCGAACCCATTCCCTCTTTGGCGGCCCGGTCGAGGACTTCGCCCAACAATTCTTGACCGCCCAGAAGCAGACAGAGGCGATACAACATATTCTGCCCCCCGCTGCTCGGTCAGGATCACAAATCTGCCTGTTTGTTATTGAAATTGAAATTTTGAAAGTGAAATTTTATTTTATTTCTAACAATGTAGTGACATATAACAAAGGCAATAAAGAAGCATTTGATTCGATCTATACAACAAGGTAAATTCACCTTAAATCAATCAAGTGCTCGAAACGGAGTGGGAAGAAGTCAAGACTTATTTTCAGAGACTTATTTTCAAGACTTGCTTAACCTAATATTAGGCCCCGGGGCTGAGAGGTTTTGTAGGCCCCCCATCCCCTCGATTTATAGAGTCTAATTTAAAAAAAGTAATATCTAGGTATTGGTAATCTACATCACAAAATGCATTAGTTTCTTTCGAGACCTACAACAGTGAGTATTTTATTATTGTTTTTAATTTTAATATTGTTATTAAAAATAATATATAGTTGTATCACTTGTGATGGTGTTTTGTATAGATGTGGCCAGACGAGCAGTTACCAATAACATTAGAGCGACAGCACTACCAACGCCCACAAGCGACTTCACAGTATGGAGACTTGCGACATACAGCGACAAAATCTGAAAAGTTACAAAACAATAAACTTTTCAGCTCATCATGAACCTGAACTTGGGTGGCCCCTGGGCTTCAGCCCAGGTAAGCCCATGCATTAATGCGGCCTTGCTCATTTTGATGAAGAGAGACTGCAGATAAACACATATCTGCTTATATTCATAGTTCAAAGAAGATCAAGATGCGTTTTAAATGGCATTCATAATAGTATCAAAATCATTTTAATAAAAGTTATAAAATATGTTCTCACTTTTGGACGACAACTGGCTCTCTGTGTGAAACTGTGTTTTTCAGATTATCTCTTTGAATCACATGATGCTTTACAGACAAACAGTCTCTATCTGTTGACCAATAGGCTTTATGCCCAGCTCCACTACTTCCTGAACTTCAGCCAGCTCCTTTGTTTCCTGTCTGCCATTATTGGACAAACTGATTAATCCAGGTGTGTCTGATTATTGTTACTGAGGTCAGGCACACCTGGATTAATCAGTTTGTCCAATAATGGCAGACAGGAAACAAAGGAGCTGGCTGAAGTTCAGGAAGTAGTGGAGCTGGGCATAAAGCCTATTGCTATGCAGGAAACAGGAAGTTCACTGTGTGTCGCCAAATAAATGGTCCGTCAACAGTTCCTTGACCTCTCTCAACTATAAACCAGTGATTATGGGGAGTTTGTTCTGCTAAAATAACTAATTCAAGCTGAACACATTTGCTCTTATATTCTTCATATTTCTCTCCTTTAAATCCCAACATTCTCAAATCCACCAAAGCTTCTGAACACACTGAATCACACATGTGTGTTATTGTAATGATCAGCGGCTGATTAGACTATTACGCAGTTCTGGCATGAAACTCTGAATGGTGCAAGCTGATTGGTCTTTAGATTATTAGCAATCCTGGGGCATGTTCAAGTTCAAAACGGTGCGCAACGTTTTGCTACGGTTTCCGGGTTGAACGTCATGTTTCCTGGAAGCGGCGTGCACCGGTGTGCAACGGGGTTTGAGATACGTTTTCTCCTGTTTGGTGGGTGTGTCAGAACTGCAGTCCAATCAGCAGCAACATATAAAGCACGCGGTATTAAAGTGAACTCGCACAATCGGTTCAAGGAAAGTCATTTACAAATGTGTTCGATGCAGCTCGATATACGCAACAACTGAGGATATTAGAAGACATGTTTGTAGTAAGTTTTATTGTAAAAATATACAGTAGGATATCAACATAATGATGTAGTTGTTTATATTTTTAGCTTCATTGCAAGTGTATGACATTTGGAAATAAATGGTGATTAAGTGCTTTTCCTAAAAATGAGAAAGAAAATACAGGGTATTTAAACAGTATGAACTACAAATAAAGTCAGTATGTGAGGCTAAATAGATGTGTTTTAGTCTGAATGAGATAAGATGTGTGCTTCCATTTCAGTTTCAGCAATCCCTTGATTGGGATGTTCTCTTTTGTTCTGGGCGGCAAGTGCAGTAACTGTAACATCGGGCATATTTTATAGTATTAAACACATATTTATACCGACTTCATCAGGCTCCGAAAATTCTTCACAAAGAACACAAATAATGGCCTTCTCTGCTGCCGTAGTTGCAACTCTTGCGTCATCAGAACAGTGTGTTCAACGCATCACCGTTTCTGTTTAAAAAACGTTGTGCAACGTTTTGTCGGGGCTGAACGCAGCCCTGTTGTTATCTTCTTAGCACAGCTGATTGGTTGCTGTTGCATCAGTGGCCAATGAGCTCGCTGCTCAAACATTCAAATAATGAGCATTGCTTGCTGTTAACAGTTTGAAACGTGCTTTCAGAATACATCTGCAATCAACATCTAAGATGAGTAAAAATGATCTTTTATTCCACATCTCTGCACATGTTGTGTGGTCTGGTTATTAATTCCTAAGTGGAGCAGTCTTTACATGTTTTAAACTAGCTTCATGTTAGAAATGTTTTAAACTAGCCTCATGTCAACCGGGGCCGGCCCAAGCCTTTATGGGCCCTGAGCAGAATCGTATGTGGGGGCTCATGGTGCCGCCAATAGGATTGACTATTGTTAATGCTTGATTAGTCGCAGACTACGAAACACACCTATTATCAATTTTATTAGTTGTAGCTGGCATGTTTTTACCCTTGTACGGTTTTAATTTGTAACAGCAGCAAACCCACAAGAGTGGCCAGGTGTTAATGTGCACTTTAATAGTCAATCATATGTGATCATAAGTTTTTTTTTTCAAACTCACCCATCTTAATAAAATTAGGACTGTATGTACTCATTTATGGTAATATGTAAGCGTTGATGGGTAGATTAAAGTAAAAAAGAAAAAGAAAAAAAGCCTTATATTTAGATGTGCATAATTATTAGACATTATGGGTTTTCTTCTACAGGTAAAATGAGCTGAAAAAAGAAAGGGGCACAAAAGTCAAAAGCTATGAAATGTTATGACAATGTGACATAAAACCTTGCATATTGAATCTAATTTCTGACACAGAATAATAAGTTAAAGAGGTAATTGTGACACTTTATAAACTAAAGATATGAACTTCTGAGAAGAAAAGTTTGAATTGTGAGATATAAACTTGCAATTGTGAGAAATAAACATTGTAATGTAAACAGTTGTGATGTAAATAGACACAAATACCTTTTCCATTTTTCTAAATCTGTGGTGGAAAAGGAAACAAAACAGAACTGTGAGATGTAAACTCAGAATCCCAACAAAAAAGTCTGAATTGTTAAATATAAACTCACAATTGTGAGGGGGAATAAATCAGAATTTTTAGATAAAAGTCAATATACCTTTGTTTTTTTTATTCTATGGCAGAAACAAGCTTCCATTCATACAGCTGTGTTCAATTAACTATAAACATCATACTTTAATCAAATAGAATTTGTTTGTTTTTTTATTTTCATGCAAATGTGGATAACGAATGGGTGACTCCTTTCATTTAAGGTAATGCATTCTGGGACCTATTTTAAAGATCTAAGCACATGGTCTAAAGCGCAAGTGCACTCAGGTCGTGCCAGAATCCACTT
Organism: Squalius cephalus; assembly: GCA_022829025.1. Taxonomy (NCBI): domain Eukaryota; kingdom Metazoa; phylum Chordata; class Actinopteri; order Cypriniformes; family Leuciscidae; genus Squalius; species Squalius cephalus. Next base: position 1,481,509 of record CM040806.1, read on the forward strand.
TTGTTAGTTTAACAGCAGGACAAATGGTCGGCGCTCCCAGCGCTGGTCTAAAAGTGTTGTGTCTCTTAATGAGTAATGGGTGTGTTTTGTCTCTATTCTCTTAATGAGTAATGGGTGTGTTTTGTCTCTATTCTCTTAATGAGTAATGGGTGTGTTTTGGTGTGTGTCTGTGTGTGTAATAAGCAGAGTGTGTGTAATAAGCAGTGTGTGTGTGATAAGCAGAGTGGACGCACGTTGTGGACCCGCCTATAGGCGCACATAATGCACATTACTAACGCGCTCTTTAAATAACAAAACAAATACTGCGCCATTGACTTTAGACCAGGTTTCAGTTGGTCAGTGGCTCAGTCTATTTCTATTCCTCAAAATAGCATCGCTCCAACGAGGCTGAACACACACCTGGTTCTCAGACCAGCAGCCCATGGAGAACAGATGGCGAAAATGCATTCGCTATTTAAACAACATGATGCAGGACATGAAAATGAAACTGTCGGACTGAAACTAGTAAAACACATCAGCACCGGGTGTATGATAGAGCCCTAAGACTTGTGTTGTCATACAGCACATGAAGAATTATTAGGCAAGCTGATATTCTGATCATGTTTCTTTTTCCAACCTCACCCATCTTAATAGGATCAAATTAGGACTGTATACTCGTTTATAATTAATATGTTGATGAGTGAATTAAAGCTGTGTTCAATGAACTATAAACACTTGATACTCTATAATTTAGTATTTATTAAAGTGCTCTTCTCCCAGTTGAACTAATATTTTTATACATGTTCAAACTCTTTAAATGATGATTCTATGTTGCTGTGAAATAATTTGAAATGACTTATTCCCAGTAACTAAATTAATTACTTAAAGCTTATCACAAAACAATAGCCAGTCAGAAAGCAAGCTGACAGTAGAAGCAGTCAATGCACAGCAGGCCATCCAGACATTTCTCGTTTTTTTCCTGCGATCCTGCAAATTTCTATAAAAGGCAGTCCAAACACTATTACAAAGTACCAACTACAAGCCAAGTATAGTACTAAATTACACTTTTAAATATCTCGATCAAAAGATTGAGTATAAGTATAGGCCAAATATGCTTTTCTGTAAGTCAAGTATACTTAAGTCATTTTAAGTAATTTCTGAGAAGTGCATAAAAAGATGTATATTAAAAAACTTGACTAAACTTTTTTAGAAGGGTATACTGTATGTACAGACAAACTTATAGTTAGTGGTTTTTATTGATTTTCCAGTTACTATTTAAGATAAAAATTCCTGACCTTTCAGGCATGTGTGTCATCCTAGTTTGCAAGACCAAAAAAAGCACAAATTTCCATTTTTCCTCTGAAATGCTTTCCTCATGAGACACAAGATTGTAAAAGTAAAGCAACACTGGTCATATAGAACCGCAGATTCAGTCACATCAAATGTGTTTATGATTCATGATATGCATAATCATCCTCATTGAGCTTCAGATCAGATTCTCTGATTTCTCTTCACTGTCTCTGATCCTGAAACTAAAGGCCTTTGAGTTTGAGAAAATCTAGTTTTGTCTTCTGGTGTCAAATATGGATACAGCTGTTAATCTTGTGTAAATAGGAGGAAAATATAGAAAATTAATGAAGAGGAAAATAGGATATATATATTAGTTCAGAAATAATTAGATTAGATTCTTTATTGTCATTGTACAAACATCCAAAGATATATTAAATAATTATATAATGATTATATATACAATCATACTAACATTACTGCAGTATATCAGTAAAACAATGATTACACAGTGATTACTGTATAACTGTAAACAAAGTCATTGATATTATTTTCTAATTTACTGTATATCTCTTAAAACACACACACATACACACAAAACAATTGTTCAAAGTAATACAGAAGAGAAATGAAAGGAAGAAAATGTGAATGTATTGATTTTTTTTGTTGTTGTTGTAATATTTAAATTTGGTGATTCAGTTCTTGATTTACTGTATCACTACCTGTCTTAACTATGATATTTTTTAAGTTATTACATAATTTAGTAATATTATAAATATATACATAGAAGATATAGTTAAGAGATATAATACATTCATTGTATAATCAGTGGCTAAAAGTGATAAAGAATATGTTGCTAGTTTGATGAAATGAACGGCTGCGTTCTAAAAAGAAAAAGAAAAAACATGAGATTTGTGCATCATTTCTACACAGTTTCTATTTTATCTCTTTATAGACCATCTCTTACCTCAAATCTGCCCTCATTATCAGAAACTGAGAAAGACAAACACGAATATCTGATTAAAGTCATTGAAATGAGTTTTAAATTAACTTTACACATTCACGAATCTGAAACTGCTGATGATGAAACACATATTTTATATTGAACATCATATACTCACAGTTGGGTTTCCCACTATTAATGCTTTTCCGTCGCACTAGTGTCTCTTTAATCTTTGGTTGATTCATGTCCTTTTTGCTTAACATTTTTCTCTTTCTTTCTTGTTTTGTCCTTCTTTTGCAGTTTGTGATGGTCTGGATATAATCCTGCCATGCATTCAATTATTTTATGGTTTCCAAATATCTATTGAAAACAATATAGATAATCTGAGTAAAATGTTACATTTGTTAGTGATCATTCTTATACAATACAGATTTATCTTTCAGTTTCACTATAATTCTTAATACAGTCACTAACATCACAGCTCAAAATTAGATAGACGTGTGTAATTACCTTGAGATGAGCTGAAAGAGAGAATCTCCACTGCTTACTGTGACTCTGGAGGTTGTGATATGTGATATTTATAGTCCACACTTCACTGCTAGCGCTGAATATGACCACCATGCTTTACATTCATAACCTTTTAAACAAACTGTGACGTGCAGAAGCTCACGCCTCTTTTGGCACAGAGTTTGAGGTTGGATGGTTTGCACAATGCTTTTATAAAAAAAAAAAAAAATTCACAAAAATGTGTATTGTCCCCTAAGTACATACTGACATTGTCTATATTGTGAATGGCCAAATTTCATTAATTGTTTCATATACAGTCACTATTTACACTACAATCTCATTTTTATATTGTCTCTGCAGTATTTTCTTATTTGGATTCAGCTCCTGAATCTGTGTCGCTGCGCCCTCAATCCACTGCTCGTTTTTCTCTTAACTCGCGCACCACAGCTATGTGTATTTTATTTAATATTCCACAAATAAGATACATTTACTTCATAGACAGCCTTCTTTTTTATCCAAATTATAATTTTCCATGTTTCTTTGTCTGGACATGCAACGTGATCTCATGAGAATACGTGTGTATTTTTACGTAAAGTGTAATTCTACCATACGTACATTTACTTACGTTTTATACACACAGAAACGTACAATACTGACGTATTTACAGCACTAAAACGTAATTTATTTACGTATAAACAACTTTACCTACGTACAAATTAGTACGTATTCCTTAACTTATGCATATTAAAATCGTGGCATTAATGTTTTGACTCTATTGCATTCAATTGTCTTATCAATTAAATTTTCAGTCGCATTTATTTATACAGTTTAACGTTAACGTTACTCATATAATAACGTTACTCATAAATAATAACATTTAGCTCTGTTCGTGCCTTCTGCTGCAAACTCGTTTCGGAGGATTTAGCCTACATGGTGTTAAACAAGAATACACTTTAAAACCTTAAAAATACCTTATTTAATCGTTTAAAGGGATACTTCACCTCTGGGAAGATGAATGTGTATTTAAAAATAGGTCATTTAAGTAGAAGAAATGTGAAGACATTTTTTTAATTTGGAGCTTTCTAGACTGAGAAAACCCAGAAAATGTATTTTTGGCTTATGTGGATGAAAGACAACAACTCCCAGAATGCACTTGCTTCGCTGCCTTAGGAGGCCACGCCTACCGGTAAGAGTGCGCAGTTGAAAACAACAAGGCTTAGCCTATGTGATGAGTTTGCCAGGGATCTCTAGAGATCGCCCAAAATGTCCGGGATTCGGCTTTTGCGTTCTCCAGTCGCCATTCATCATGTTTACTGTGGCGAGCGGGACGAGGCTGACGGCCGCGGGAGAACGGCGCGAGGGCGGTGGCGTGATTACTGAGACGCGCCGGGTCTCCCATCTCTCACGGAGGAGCGGGAATTTTCTTAGAAATGGTAAAACGCACATCAACCGATCACTTGTTTAGTGCTCATGTAAACACTACATTCAGATTCACCAATCGGAATGAATTCAGTTAGATTGAAACAAAAGGTGTGCGTGTAAACAATGAATGGCGACCGCAGAAAGCAAAATCTGAATCCCGGACATTTTGAACGATCTCGACGGCCGGACAAGTCCGGGAAAAGGAGGATGTTAACCCCTACTTACTCAGCTTTCTCCTACTACTCAGCTTTCTCCACAGAACAAGAGCCTGCTAGCTTAGCTTCTAAAGAAAGACGGCTGACTGTGTACATTCTGTGAGTGAGATCCCTCTATGGGCGGGTTGAGAACATGCGGAACAACGCCATCTACTGGCTGTAGTCTTTAGCCTCTGGCCAGAAAATCCTCCGATGACGCAAAATGACGATTTTTGCGTCATCGGAGGATTTTTTCCAGACAAAAAATACATAAATCTCTTGTCTCAGGGGGATATGAGGGTGGAAAGCATGGTAATTCGAAAATACTACAGGTTTTCTACTGATACAAAGCTTAATGCTAAATCCTGAAGTAACCCTTTAACCATTTTGTAATATTTGGTTTATTTACCGTGAGACACAAAAGGCGTTTTCTCCTAGACCCATAATACACTAATACACAACATAAATTCACAAAAGACATCAATTTTTTTAGCTTGATGTAATCCAAATCTTTAGAATCCATACGTTTGCAAGAAACAGACCCAAATCCAGCGATCTTCATCTCCATTTCTCAGCAGAGACCGTAAACATCAAATCCCGCGCTCGTAGTGAATTCAAATTCAAAAATTGCGCCCGAAGCGTTACGACATGTTTTACGGCAGTGATATCAAACGCTCATTGGCTCTCGCATGCTTCGTCACAGATTGCGACATGCCGTGTTTAAGTTGGTGTGCTACATTTGAAATGGAGAGGCGTGCGCGCCTCCACAGAGCGAACAGCGAACCGAAACCGGATTAACATTTTCATGGATTAATAATTTAAATTCTGCTCTGTAACGTTATCTCATACACAACTATTATATACTGCCAGAGAGGACTGCGACACATCGTCATGTGAACGACTTTTGGTACCGGTTTTGACATTTTCTCAATAAATAAATTATTGTGATTATACGTGTCTGTCTGTTGTTTTTCTTTATAATTGTAACATTAGCCTAACGTTACATAGTTTTAAGAAATTGTTAGGTTTAGGGGTAGGGGTAGGATTAGTGGCTCAAACTATATTTTAATGCTATATTGTTAATAAAACTGCCATTTCCCTACATAGGTCCATTACGTTTTAGCCTATCCTTTTAATATTGTCTATAAAATGGGTATGTTTAGGTGTGGGAGTAGGGTTAAGGGATCTTACATTTATAATCTATAAAATGGTGAAAAGGAAATTATACAGATATCTTTATGATATGAAATATTCGTAAATAGTTTACGTTTTTTAGCTGAAAAAACGTAATAATGTTACGTTTAAACGTTGCAGATACGTCCATATTATACGTGTCAGCATATATAAAAACGTACAAATAAGTATGTTTTCTATCTTTGAAAATTACGCTCCCTGGTATCGGTTGTTGGTATCAGAGCATTTTTACGAGTATGAGTACGAGTACATGAGCTCAGTATCGGTGCATCCCTAGTTGTTGCGTATCCTCACGCTTTTTTTAGTGGGTATGCGGAAATCCTTGGCCTTTCCTAGTGGGTATACGGCATATACCTGCGTATCACGTAGACTACACCACTGCTAACCATAATTATTGCTCTTTAGAAAGTTTTCATTTAATTGTTCTGAAGGGGGTGGATTGGAATCCACTGCTGCTTCAATGTATATGTAATGGGTGATTATAATCAAGGTATTAATCAATATTTTTCCTTCTCTGGAGATTTTAATTTGTTACCAGTGTGATTACTGAAATGTCCTTTTCATGTATTCTTTAATGTCAGTATTTGATATCTGAATGCAGTAACAATGCTTGCCTATTTAAGATTTATTTAGCTTCCAGAAATGAAATAGGGACTGGTTTTGTGTTTGAGAAAGGTCTTCAACGTGTTAAAACACATAGGGGTCATTGAAGTCTATAGTTTAAGGGACCATTTCTTTGTTAAAGCCTTACTTAGACTAAAATGTAGCTCTCCTTGAGAAAGAACTTGTTATCTTGATGTTTTGAGACGAGACTCCTGTTTATAGTTAGAGCCTGGCCAAATCCAACCTTGGAAAAGCTGTGTGTCGGTGTGTGTGTTAGTCTTCTTGCTTACAGGTTAAGGAACCACTATAGCATTGTTGGAGATTGACTGAGTTGTTGTTCGAGACATGCTGGCACCCAGCAACCCAAATCTGAGAACTGGAAGGTCACGACGTGCCTAACTTCAGGGTCCGAATTTGAGCTGCATAATCTATGTGTGGAAAATTACTATGTTTATCAATTTCTTAGCCAATCAGAATCCTTCAGCCTGTAAGCAATGACGTAGCTTAGACCTTGGAAATGGTATAACTGCTGTGATCTTTCTAACTGTAAGCGGGGCGGCCTACAAACTCCTGTGTGAGTCTTGAAGCTGAACTTCTGCTGATGAAACTGCAAACTATCTTCAGTAAAACTTTTCTTCAATTTTTTATAATTCTGACTCCGGGTCTTCTTTTCAAACATCTGGTCCTTGGGTCCTAAACTGTTAACCCCCTAACAGTTCATGGATGGATGAGTTTGAGATATAAAATGCAGAATAAAAACAACACTGTCTGTTGGATATCAGATGTTAAATATATCCAAAGTTCATCGGAGTTGTAGAAACTTGATGGCGTGTCTGAGCAGATTCACACGTTGTAAATGGACAGATTTAATTTTAACTAAGACGAGTTGATACATACCTCTCTCATCTCAGTGCGTGCACTTAATCGCTCTAGTGCGCGGTGACACTTTGAAAGCACTTAGCTTACCCCAGTATATTCAATGGTATCTAGCAGCAATGAATTTAGAAGTGACCAAACACATCAACGTTTTCCCTATTTAAAAACAGTTACACGAGTAGTTAGACGACCAAGTATGTTGACACAAAATAAAATGTGGCGCTTTTCTAAGTGGGTTAAAAAGGATAACTATAATGTATGGCGTAATAGCACTTTTGAGAGTAGTTCGACTCGGCGCAGTAAAAAGTCACGCCTGATCCTCCTGGAAAAACAATACTCTCTTGATTTTCCAGTTCCTATTATTCATTCTGCTTTATTTCCTGTTATAAGAAATAACTGAGATTTACATGTAAAAGAGTTTTGTGTGAACTAAACTAAAAATCAATCATGTTTTTGTAATATCTGTTGAGTAACAAATGAACACAAACCACACTAAAACCATAATAAAATGCATAAACTACAGTCTCTTTGTGTTTTGTAATTGTTTTGCTTTAGAAACTTCATTGAAAAACTTTTGAAACCCTAAAACAAATTAAATACAAACATTATGAGAAGGATATTTTTGGATAGTATTTCATAAATCAGGGTCAATGAACAGGCGGTTTCTGCATCAATTATTTCAAAACTAAATTGAAATAATGCAGGCTAACAGATTCAACAGAAGCACATACTATCGACGATTAACAACCTCGTAGCTCACAGTAGGATTGTGTTTCATTAAAGTGGAGAATATTCGGTTACTGACGTCACCGTGACGTGAGCAGCAGATCCTCAGATCCTCCAGGAGCTTCAGGTCGTGAGGTGGAGCTGTGGATCAAACCTGATGTCCAGCACTTCTTACAGAAGCTCAGTTAGACTGAGATCTGAGGCATTCAGAGGCCAGAGCAACAGCATTGTGTTCACAGGTCACAGGTGAAGTGGATCTTATAGCAAGATAAAGCGCCACACACACACACACACACACACACTGATCTGCAACATGATGAGGAGTTCAAAGTGTTTCCCTGGCCTCCTAAATTCACTAGATTCCTCATCTTCATATCAGATCTATATTTCTCTTCTGTCTCTGATCTGAACTAAAAGCTTTTGAGTTTGCAGTGAACATCTAGTTGCAGCATCTAGTGGTCACACACGGTAATAACACACTTTAATCTTCCATTTCTCGAATTACAGTTTTTACAATCGCTTGAACAGATTTCTCAGTACTTTGGTCAGTCAGTCTATGTGAGCTAAACTGAGGATCATTTATCTTTGCTTTGGCACAATCATTCAAATTACATTTAATTCTTTTCTCAGTAACATAATGCATAAGACAGAAATTTGCCATGTTTTTTACAGTAATATTGTAATGAAAGATATTCTGAATCTAAAAAATACTTTCAAAACAATTAGATGAAACTTACACAGATGATCATATTTCAGTTCATCACTATCTGCACAACAGAGGAAACTCAGAAATAATTTTATACTTTAATGTAAGCATGGACCATAACATAAACTCACTGTAAAAAATTTCTAACCCTCCCAAATCAAAAATTTCAAGTGACCGATAACATTTAAATTTTTCAATTGGCCCAAGTGAAATTCTGTAAATTATAAAATTAAATTTACCGATTTTCACTTGGGCCAATTGAAAAATTTAGATGTTATCGGTCACTTGAAATTTTTGATTTGGGAGGGTTAGAAATTTTTTACAGTGCTGCAGTGGAAGAGGACATTAGGATTTCTAAAATATAATGTTTATTAATATGCATATAGACTTATATGTTATAGGTTACCACACGAAGTGAATTCTAAAATGTAATATTTAGAAGAATACGATTCTAAATTGAAGTTATAATTAATCAATGACTGTAAAAGGCTAATAATTTATTAATTGGATAATAGTGTCTGTGTTCATCAGTAGGAGACTGAACACTGAACCACTGTAACACATGATCATACAAACACTGAAGAACAGCTGAATTCTGTAAATTAGATTTTGCATGAAAATTAAGCATATTTTTGGTACCATTATTATTTTATTAATATTCCTATAATAATTAAATTGTATGTGCATATTCTTATTACTCTAATGTGTCTGGATATTTAATTTGTACGTTTTTTTTCTCAATTGGTGATTTTTATTTGAGTCTCATTGAAATACATTTTCACAATAAAAAAAAAAAAATGTTTTTTTTTCTAAATAAAGAGTACAATACATATCAGTATAATGTAAAAATGTTTTAAAATGTAAAAATAAATTATGTTTTTATTTATGCGTGTTAAAAAAAAATGCAAGAAAAACCCTTTATCCTTACAGGCTTCATTTTATAATGCAACATATTGATCTTTTTATCATTTATTTAGTTTTGGGGTAGATTATAACTTGGACATGTTCTTAAGAGTTTTTTTGAAATTCACTCACAAACTCATTGTTTCAGTTGCAAACTTGCATTTATTGTTTTTCATAACATAAATCTATTTGATATATGATGCTACATTAATATTAACCAGTATACACATTCATTGACTATCTATAAAAAACAGGCAACATATGTCTATGCTTTAGTTAATAATGAGTGAAATCAGTTTCTCTGATAATTAAACCACATCTCTTCATCTCTTTATTAGCACTAATATTTAATCTAAGGACATTTTTAGTAATGTTTTACTTTCATCACAATATTGAGGATGATCAGAATGTAAAGTTAGTCCAGGAACTCGCGATGTGTAAAAGTTGCAGTGAAGTAAAGTGTAAAGCAGACATGTCTTATAAAGTGTGATATGAAGATCATATGTTGCTGTAATACTGAATATCTCCAGTAGAGAGAGACACTGATCCACTGAACTGTGTGTCTGTAAACCTCTAAAGCTCCACTTCTCCTGTCTTCATGTGTTTGTTCAGTCAGAGCTCATGTGTCATCTCTCATAATATCTCAGATATCATCCTCTTCTTCTGTACAGGACATTTGTTGAAGAGAGTTTGTCTGAGATTATACATTATACATACATTTAAAGACTAGAGAGACATGCTGGACTTTAGTGCAAATGCTTGGGAGTTTTAGAGAGAAATGTTCAAATTGTTCCAGAAATTATACACATATTTCATTAAAATGTCAAAGCAGAGTATGATTGTCTTTTAGTCAGACATTTACTTATTTTTTCATTGTTTTCTGCAAGAAGAATCATGTTTTCAGATGTAGAGACAGTAAGTGAATACGAGTAATGAAACACTAATCTTTACTGACTGTTAGTGTATATATATATATATATATGAATGTGTGTTTTTATTTATTTATTTATTATTTTAAGTGTGGTATGTCATTCTGCCTGTCTCTGTATCTCATTCAGAATTATTAATGAATTTTGTGCAATACAGATTTTCAATAGTTTCATTACAATCCAAACTTCAATGTTTGTATCAAACTGATATTTATACGTTTTATGAATCATTTTCTTAGACAAGTTAATTTACTCAAGGCTATACAGGAAAGCTGTAGCCTAAGTCAGTATTGCCATTAGGAACCTTCTGCAAGCTTTGGAATTTGAAAACGTCTGTTTTTAAATGTTAAAAGTAATTTTAAATAATACAAATGATAGGCTACGTTTACTGCAGTTCGTGGGATTGGCAGACGTTCCCTTAAGCATCGTGCGCTGTGGAAACGCATCAAAGCATTCTCAGGTATAATTATGCAGCATTAATGCATGAATGATTTTGAATGAATATTTCATGTCGATATACAATGGTCACATAATGTTAAAACTAATCTTGCTATTGATATCTTTCTTAGACTACCGACCCTATAGAACAAATGTCTGTCTGGGTTTTGAATTGAATATGTTCACATCGTCATAAACTTTGCGAAATCTAAATCTGTTACAGGTTTGGGAACCACTGGTCTAACACACAGCAGCACACAACAACAACAACAATCAAGAGCAATCAAATTGGCCGTTTCTCAATACCAAGTACGCAAACTTCGGACTTGAGTCCTTGGTAGTTCGGACTTGACAAAACTCCCGAGGACGGAAGGACTTAAATCTGATATCTGATATATCTGGCTATCCGGCGACGACGCAATATCCTTTCTGATATTATTGTGATTTATTATGCCTCGTTCATCCTGCGCCACGTGCGGGGGCAAGCTACACGCGAGCTGCATTTCATGCCTGGGAATTAACCACACAGAGAATGCACTCTCTGCCGGCGGATGTGAGGCCTGTGAGAGCATGCCCATCTCCGTGCTGCGAATGCGGCTAGCTCTCTCTCGAGACGGCAACGCCGCTTCACCCGCGCTTCTCTTTCCGGCCCTACTTCAGCCGAGGAAGAAGAAACGCCGCAGCCAGAGGCAACCTGAGAGCATGGATGTCAGTGAGCGTACGCCGGCCTCGTCCCCACGTGCCTCACTGACTCCAGAGCAGACACCTTCACAGGTCCTGTTCGAGTGGGCCTTGCCAGAGGAACCTCCTCGTAGCCGGCTGGATGGCTGTTTTCTCTCAGGGCGCCAGCAGGCCCCTTGTCACAAGCCCCCACATTTTTCCCGGAGGTACATGAGGAGCTGACCAAGGCGTGGCGCGAACCTTACTCAGCACGTGTGGGATCGTCGGTTTCCGCAACGCTGTCCTCGGTGGATGGCCCGGCGGAAAAGGGATATGAGTCATTGCCACCCCTCAAAGAGGCCGTGGCTCGCTAGCTGGCGAGCTAGAGCTGTTCACCTGAACAAACCCTGCCGAACTACTTCAGCCCTCGCTGGACGCGCGTATTCCGCCTCCAGTCAGGCTGCATCAGCCCTACACACGATGGCTGTGCTTCAAGTGTACCAGGCCAAACTCCTCCAGTCTATGGATGAGGCTGGCCCGGACCCCGAGGCCTTCCGCGATCTCAGAAGCGCCACGGATTTGGCCTTGCGCGCCACCAAGGCCACTGTTGTGATCGATCCGGTGCCGGTGAAGTCGTCCTAGCACCAAGGGCGAAGAGAGAGGGATCGTGTCTCGCACTTGCCAGACCACCCTAGAAAAAACCTGCAAAACTTCCCACAGCTCCCTGTTCAGTTCAGGTGGCTGGGGATTTTATTATGGTAAAAAGGCCCGCAGTGGTGAGCGCACCTCTACAAACAAACGCTATTTTCACAGCGACCCAAATAAAGCCCAAAAAGAGTATGTTTCACAATCACAACCTATGGGTTCACGGTCCCCCTACACTAGGCGGCCCCTTCCCTGTTGTATCACTGACTTTCCCCCAGGCGAAAGCTTGTACAGTCAGTCCAACACTCAGTATGTGCACAAATCACAATGTAAGGGTATTAGGTCCCCATATGTTAGGCAACCCGTCCCAATCAGTGTGTCAAGTCCTAGCCACATGGGCGCTGGCCTGGCAAGCCATCCCAATGTGTCGAGTTGGGTCATAAACACTATAAAGCGAGGCTACTCGCTCCAATTCGCTCGCAGACCCCCAAAATTTCAGCCGGTTATCGAGACTTCAGTGAGAAACAACGTGGGTCACGTGCTTCGCGCCGAAGTGCAGAATTTATTAGCAAAAAGGGTGATAGAGCTAGTCCCCCCTGCGCTAAAACACTCGGGGTTCTACAGACGGTCAGTCTGATATGGAGTGTGTTCGGGGAGGCCGAAATCGACCTTTTCGCCTCGAGAGCCAACACCCACTGCGCAGTATTCTTCTCAAAGAACAGGGACGCTCTGGCCCATCACTGGCCAAACCGCCCTCTTTACGCTTTGCCCCGTCTCAATGATCCTTCAAGTCATCAAAAACGGGTCAGGGAGAGCGGATGCCCAGTCCTTCTGGTGGCCCCTCTCTGGAGATCCACACCAGAGCTGGTTCAGTTATCAGACACAGTCCCTTGGCCGGTTCCGATGAGGAAAGACCTCCTCTCTCAGGCCAACGGGACGATATGGCATCCTCGACCCGACTTATGGGCCCTCCATGTATGGCCCCTAAACGGATACCCAGGGACCTTCCTGAGAAGGTCTTAAGCCCTATCTCTGAAGCTAGGGCCCCATCTACTCGGCGCCTATATGCCTTAAAGTGGTCAGGTGGCTGGCCTCAATATATACATATATACATAATGAGACAAATAAAAAAAATAAAAAAATAAATCGCATGTTAAACCACTAGACTAGAGACATCCGAGCCAGCAGCAAACTTCAGCAGCACTAGCCGAGGAAAGGCTGTTCTCGGCGGTGTACATCATTGGCGGAGTTTGACATTCAAGCCAGGGGGGGGCAAAAAAAATCATTGTAGCAGCTGGGACCTGCATGGCCTATCAATTGGGGAACTCAGCACTAGCACATATGGACAAAACAAACATGCTAAATAAACACATATTTATTTTTAACCCAAGAAAAAACTGTACAACAAAACAATCGTATTTGTAAACAGGTATACTTCGCATAAACAGCCACTTGACTTCGCATCGCATCTTCGTTCGGACACAATTAGGATCAATGAAATGTGGACCACTTTTGCACTGTTAAAATATTATCTTCAACCAAAACGAAAAGATTTTTAAAGTTTTTCTTTCCTTTTTTCAAAACACATTGTGGCAATAAGAGCGATTAAAAAACAAGTTATTTTTCGCATTTTGTTGTAGCCTACTTCATGAAACATTTAAAACATTTTGAGAGGGAAAAATGAAAAGTCACACAATACTCTCCACTTTTGAAACATATTGAACAGCAAGCAGTGTGTTGAGTTTCTCCAGCTTAAGCAGTTATTTGGCAGAGAAATAAAACTTACAGATCTAGACATTGTCCAGACTAGTGCAACAGTAATTTTCTTTTTTTGCGTCCTGCATATGCGTCGATAATGGTCTCAGGTGAGAGCTTGGCCGTAATGTCGCTTTCGATGTGAAGGATCGCAAGAGAAGAAAACCTGGCTGCTCCCATCATCAACCGCAGTCAGTTCCTTATCCTCCTCATCGCAGAGAAGCTTCTCTCAGAGGTAGATGGTCCAATCGGCAGAGTGAGCGATAACTGTAAAAGTTTATAGAGATTTGGGTAGGTTGTTTTTTTTACAGCTTTTTTAAGATGTTCAATTGAAATTGGTGCGTTAGCAGAGGCTCTGACAAGCTTCATCTCGGCTGCAACAAGAAGGGGGATAACTTTTAGTGCCAGAGGAGTGTATTTTTGTAATAGTGGATCAATTCCATTTTCGTTGCATGTCAAAACTGTGGCACACGCGCGTGCAAGCTCCATGGACTCTCTGGAGAACCTCCTTTCCAGCTCATTGATGAGAGTGTCCAGCACGGGGAAATATAGTTTCTGCTGATAGCCAGGACTCTCTGCTGTTTCTTCGTGTGTTGTCTCCTTTGCCCTAAAGTACTGGGAATCAAGAAACCATCAAGGGAGGTGGGCGGATTTGAAACATGTTTCATTTTGGGTGCGGCGAGGCCTGCGGAGACGTGAATCTGACGATCAGTGTTTTCTTCGGGCACGGCAATGTTGTTGTCCAGGCAGAACTGTTTGACTGACTTCCACACATCGCTCCAGGAGTCTGCCTGCCTTTTAGACACGAAGTGTGCTTTCAGGCTGTCAGTAAGGCTGCAGCTTCGGACAGTGTGCAGTTGGATGACTGTAGTGCCTTGTGCGTAACGTGGATCACACGCAGTAGCTCCTCAAACACAACAAGGCTTGTAATGAATGACATTTTCGACATGAAGTCATGGATACCACTGGCTTGCGCTGACCACTTCTCTTCCTCTTCACTAATTTCTCTCAAACACTCCGTAATCGCAGAGTAGTGACTTTTCACTGATTTCACACATCTCCACTTGCATGCCCATCTCGTGTCACTAGGCTGAACAACTTCAGTTACTTTCACGTTCAAGGATTTTTGGAGTTCAATAAATCTCTGGTGGTTTGACGGTTCCGAAAACAGTGAATACACATTGTCAATAATGCTCAGGAATGATTTCACACATCGGTTCACGGAACAGCACTCCACAAGCACTAAATTTAATTTGTGCGCTAAGCAGTGTATGTAGGCTGCGTATGGGTGAGTCTCTTTGATGCGCTGCTGCACACCAGACACATGACCTGACATGACAGACGCACCGTCATAACTCTGTGCCACAATTGGGATGTTTTTAACACCACACATATCAAGCCCTTTGTAGATGGCCTCCACAATCCCAGCCACGCTGCGAGATGCAGAACAGTCCATGAAACACAAAAAACGCTCCTTGATTTCCAATTCCTCTGCATATTGTATGCACACTGACAGCTGCTCAGTTTTGGAGGACCTAGCCTCGTCCGCAATTATGGAGAAAAATCCAGTTTCCTGCACCTTTTCAGCAATGTTGTTGTAAAGCATGTGTGCACAGATGTCAATTATTTCGTTTAGAAAATCTGGGCTTGTGGCATTAAAATAATTGGATTGCATGTTTTCAAAATCAGCATCATATTTCAATAAAAAACGGCAAACCTTGAGGACATTGCCACGCGATTCGGCAATGCTCACATCTGGGGATCTGAACTGGACTTGGCTAAATGTGAACTTTGAATTGGAACAGTACTTGGGCAGCGAATGATGACGTTTCACAAGTCCACAAGAACACAAGTACAGACAAGAACGCATATTGAGAAACGGTGAAAGAGTCAGAGAGCTGAAGGAATTCTGGGACATTTATGGTCTGGATCTCTTCTTTGGTCCAATCACCAACAGCCTCTCGTTACATGCAGGACCAATCATACAGGAGGAAAAGGAGACAGCAGGAACAACAACAGAAACAACACAGCTCAATATCTGTCGTAACTTAAACTAAAAGCAGAAATAAAATTCAAAAAGATGAACTGTTTTGAAAGGGAAACAAGTTCACGTTCACAAGATTATGTGACATGATGGTTCAAAATGGAAACATTTTAGGTGTGTCAACGGAAAAGAGATTAAGGCTAACACCAGATAAGATAAAGAACCAGTGAACAGATCTGTGTGTGATTAACCAGAAACACAGAACAGTGCTTCAGGGAATGTGAAAAATAGCAATAAAAATAACCACAGTTATTGGAGAATACTGACAATTGTGTGTAAGTGAGTGAGTGAAGAGAATTGCTTGTGTCATGTAAACATTTTACTGCGATGAAGTCCTGGTTATAACTTTATAATGAAAATGTTCCCTATTTCAGCTGTGGCTTCACTAAGTTCAAGAATTACTGGAGACTCCACAACTGTATAAAGTAACTGGCCTTCTTATATACAGTGAATATTGTGGCTCTGTGACAAATTGCTTCTCATATTCCTCATTTGTAAGTGGATGAAAGCATCTGCTAAATTATTGTAAATCTAAATCTTTTAGATTTGTATTTTATGTGCTATATGTTTTATATAGTATTTCATTGTTTCACTGTTATTAATATCCATGTTTACTATTTACTCAGTTGTTAAAGTTAGTTTTGTGTATTATGTCTAGCTCAAGTAATAACTGATCTACAGGAAATATTGATCTAGTTCTTCTGTTTTAAGACACAATCAGATGCCAGATAAACAGAGGATGTCGACTCATTTGCTTACAGTCAGTATTGTGACAAAAACTGTCAAGTCATTTTATTCCATCTGATTTAAAGCCGTTTCATAGATCATTTCAAGGATGTCGCATTCAGTTATCAATTCACAAATAAAAAAAATATTTTGCATTTTTAATCTAATTTGTTTATAGAATTCTGCATTCAGTCAGGAAGGTGCTATATAAGTTGTAAAAATAATATTTTGATCAAGTTCATATACATCTGAAATATTGTATAGAGTTTAGATCAAGAATGTCAAACCATATAGTGTTTAATTACTGTTTTTATTATTTAAGAATTATTTTTTTCACTAACATATCTTCTGATGAGGATCACAAATTTGCCTGTTTGTTATTGAAATTGAACTTTTGAAAGTGAAATTTTATTTTATTTCGAGCAATATAGTGACATAACAAAGACAATAAAGGATAGAGTGGGAAGAAGTCAGACTTATTTTGATGAAGAGAGACTACAGATAAACACACATCTGCTCATATTCATGGTTCAAAGAAGATCAAGATGTGTTTTAAACGCCATTCATAATAGTACCATCAAAATCATTTTAATGAAAGTTATAAAATATGTTCTCACTTTTGGACGACAACAACTGGCTCTCTGTGTGAAACTGTGTTTTTCAGATTATCTCTTTGAATCACATGATGCTTTTCAGACAAACAGTCTTTCAGTTTCTGTAGAACAATAGCCATGCAGGAAACAATTAAACAGGAAACAGGAAACTGGAAATATTTAAACAGGAAACAGGAAACTGGAAACATTTAAACAGGAAGTGCACTGCGTGTGTGGCCAAATAAATGGTATGTCAACAGTTCCTTGACCTCTCTCAACTATAAACCAGTGATTATGGAGACACACATTTGCTCTCATATTCTTTCTCTCCTTTAAACCAACATCAAATCCACCAAAGCTCATCTAGACACACTGAATCACACGTGTGTTATTATGGTAATGATCAGCGGCTGATTAGACTATTACGCAGTTCTGGCATGAAACTCTGAATGGTGCAGGCTGATTGGTCTTGGTTGCTGTTGCATCAGTGGCCAATGAGCTCGCTGCTTAAACATTAAAATAAATAGCATTGTTTACTGTTAATAGTTTGAACATGCTTTCAGAATACATCTGGAATCAACATCTAAGATGAGTAAAAAATATCTTTTATTCCACATCTCTGCACATGTTGTGTGGTCCAGTTATTAATTCCTAAATGGAGCAATCTTTACAAGTTTTAAACTAGCTTCATGTTAGAAATGTTTTAAACTTAGAAACTCTCATGTCATCCAGGGCCGGCCCAAGCCTTTACGGGGCCCTGAGCAGAATTGTATGTGGGGGCTCATGGTGCCGCCAATATGATTGACTATTGTCAATGCTTGATTAGTCACAGACTACGAAACACACCAGTTATCAATTTTATTAGTTGTAGCTGGCCTGTTTTTACCCTTGTACGGTTTTAATTTGTAAAAGCAGCAAACCCACAAGAGTGGCCAGATGTTAATGTGCACTTTAATATTCAAAGTCTTACAGTACTAGTGGTATACTCAATGTGGTGTACTGAAAATAGCTAAATAAACCAGCAGACAATGAATGAATTTACTGTAAACTAGCTAACCACTTTGATTGCTATTGGTAAAAATGAATTAACGTGCAAATGTGCAGAACAATTAACTAAATAACTTTAGATAAACAGTCTCTTCTAATATATATATATATATATAATTAATTTAATTGTCCAAAACGGACAATATTAAATTAAATACTTAAATAAGACATAAAATTAACAGATGTATCTGTAACAATATAACAATAATAAATGTATTTACATTAAAGGGGTACTTCACCCATGAAAATTCTGTCATTATTTTCTCACTCGTATCAATTTCTTTCTTCTGCTGAACACAAAATAATATATTTTGATGAATGTGTGTAACCAAACAGTTGATGGACCCCATTGGTTTCCATTGTATTTCTTTTCTTCCTAGGATGGAAGTCAATGGGGACCAGCAACTGTTTGCTTACACACTTTCATTGGGGTTACATTGACATTTGGGGTTACAATTGACATATTTTATTCAAGGGTAATGTTTCATTAGCTATGCTTAAAGGACAAGTTCAGTATTTTACACTTAAAGCCCTGTTTTAAGATCGTTTCTGATTAAATGGAACGGTTAAGATTGAAATGTGGACACATGATGCTACAAGCAAGGCTTCTCATTGCCTTGCTTGAGAAGTTGAAGTAGTTCTCTATCTCTGTTGCTTGCCACGGTGGTTAAAAATGGTACGGTCCACAATAGGGATGAGAACTCATCTCAGCTCATGTTTTAATGTGACCCCGCCCACAGGCGGAGAGAGCGCGCTATTCAAACAGCTGGATAACACACACAGCGAGTTATCCGAGTCATGTACTTTACGACGCTGTGAGGAATTATAATACTATCTTGATAGTAATCCTGTAAAATTTACCTCAGAAGTTCTGGAAGTTTCATTTCGAGGAGCAACAGATCCAGCTGAGGACTAGGTCAGTTCTATATCTGCTTTGTTCTAATGGCAAGTGTCTGTACACAAAAAGAGACTGGTTAAATATGAATCGAATTTCTGTGTGTGAATGAATGAACAGCTTTTACCAAACTATTGCTATACTGAGATGAGTAAAAAATCGGATAGATTATAAAGTTTTCAAATAAGCTTATAATGTTGCCAATTTCTGCTCATGTGTTATATATATTTATTACATGGCTTGGCTGAATTCCAATGTAGAATGCGGTCTGTTATTTCTTTATAACAGACCGCTGCGGAGTATAACAGACCTTTGCCATGAAAAACAGCGCGTTGCTATGGACGCGGAACGGACTATTTTCTTTGGCGGAAGCAATACAATTGTTTTTAAATCAATAAACTCCTTTTTAAATCAATAATTCGTGTCAAATTATTTATTTATTTTGTAGGTAGCCATGTAATAAGCGGGATAATGTATAGAGAGGCGGTCGTTATAGCGAATAACAACCCCTTCAGGCTGTCAAGACCCCTCCGCTTCGCGTCGGGGTCTCGTTCAGCCTGTCGGGCTTGTTATTCGCTATAACGATATATAAGCTGTATATACTTATACAGTATACTTATTCTGATCTGTTGAAAATGCATGCATCGGATGCTGTTTTCCATTTTTCTATCCATGTAGATGTGAAAATGTGTGTATGATCTGATTTTGAGCACAGATAAAATGATTTTGAGGCAATTGTTTGACTTTGCCAGAAGAGTCAGAGGTTCTCTGAAGTTTGAAGATTTGGTTTTGTGTTTAAGGTTTTGAGAAAGGGAGTGATGGTTTTGAGATGCTTCATCAATTCAGAAAAACTGTAAAATAATAAATATACAATACATCATAGTGCCCTAACTTTATTTCTTACAAATGATATTCTAAACCATATTGACCAAAATCTACTGCAAACTCTTAACAATACAATGTTATTATTTGTATAACTATTATTATTATGCTTTTTATTTATTTATTTATTTATTTTTTATTATATTGTGTATTTGAAAGACATTTGGATTTGGATTACAGAGACAGAAAAACATCGCTGTGTGTGTGTGTGTGTGTGAGAACATCATTTACAGAAATAATTAGATTCTTTATTGTCAATGTACAAACATCCAAAAATCACAATAAAAAACAATTTTTTTAAAAAAATAATACAGAACAGAAATGAAAGGAAAAAAATGTGAATGTATTGATTATTATTTATTTATTTATTTTTTATATATTTTTTTATATTTTAATTTGGTGATTCAAAAGAACTCAGGACCTTATTTACTGTAACACTACCTGTCTTAATTATGACATTTTTTTAAAGTTAATATTACATAACTTGGTAATATTATAAATATATATATATTAGATATTGTTAAAGCAACATTAAGGAACTTTTCCTCTTCTGTCCTCTTCTGTCCTCTTCCTCTTCGGCCCTCTTCCTCTTCTGTCCTCTTCCTCCTCGGTCCTCTTCCTCTTCTGTCCTCTTCCTCTTCGGTCCTCTTCCTCTTCTGTCCTCTTCCTCTTCGGTCCTCCTACAGGTTGGAAGCGGAATTGTCCATCACTACTGTGGTAAATAATTCAGTCTACCGTCGCACGCACGCTCGCTGTTTATCAGCTCCGGCTTTGGAATGAACGATGGCCACAGACAAGGTAGAGTATGTTGCAGGATTTCATGAAAGCATGTCTATTGTAACGCTTGACGTAAAGCAAGTCAAATTTGTAGTTTTCTTATGTCTCATTTGAACTACAGAAACGCGATCTGGCAGACTTGCATATATAGGGCTGCAAAGCGGATCCAGAAGTGCCTTTCATACGGTGGCCGAGAGGTGCAAAACAAATCACAATTACAAAAACAAAATAACAATTCAGAAAACACAACGACAATTTAGAAAACAAAATAACAATTCAGAAAACACAATAACAATTCAGAAAACAAAATAACAATTCAGAAAACACAATAACAATTCAGAAAACACAACAACAATTTAGAAAACACAACGACATTTCAGAAAACACAACGACAATTCAGAAAACACAACGACATTTCAGAAAACACAACGACAATTCAGAAAAAACGGAAAAGGTAGGTATATTTTGAGAATGACGTACTTATCGCTGAATGGACGAGACACCTGTCAATCAAGCCAGAACCGGAATCAAGCGATACTGTCTGGAAGTACCGGTAGAAACAAATCGTACCCATCAACGTGCCATGGAGCAAAGTTCGGTCCCATGGAGTGATAGGTACGCCTAACGAATCTTCGACGTGTCCTTGTTCTGTCCCTGGTGGGTCGAGTTCTTGCAGCAGCCGCATATGTCATCACGTTTAACACGCAACTTCTGCAGAAGTAACGTTACTAACCACATTGTCCGGTAGCCGAACAACTGTCCTGGTCGACGCAGCTTTTAATGTCGTGGTATGTCGAAAAATGAAATAAAAGAGAGCACTGCAGTGATGGCTTCTTTGTTGGTGTATTTACTCAGAATGAAGCATAAGAGAATATGCATAACAAAAGCTCAAAACATACATTCTCAACATGTATATCACTTTTTTTACAGTAATGACCGTTGTACACATAAGTGACTTTAAACATTCCATCACACTAAAAGGAAAAATATGATCAACAAGCTATTTAACACTCTCTCTGTGCAGTTCGCATGCTCTAGCCCCAAAATGACGTGTGGCAGCTGGTAGTAACACTCTAATCTCATGCTTTTTACAATCAAAATAAGACTGAAACAACATCATGTACTCTCATACACTCAAATAACATCGACATAATGACCAGTTATAATGAATAGCGGGCTATCGCGCTAATCGCGAAACACTCATGCTAACCATGTGCTCAGGCATACTAAACTCATGACACACTATTAATATAGTAAATATTATGTGGTATGTCGCCAGCATGTCCACAATCACGGCACATGAATGTCCTTCTTCAAAGTAAAGTTTAATGTGTTCTATTTTCGCATAGCAAAACAAAGTTGATCACAAATTTCTTGATTGACAGGTGTCTCGTCCAATCAGTGATAAGTACGTCATTCTCAAAATATACCTACCTTTTCCGCTTTTTTTCTGAATTGTCGTTGTGTTTTCTGAAATGTCGTTGTGTTTTCTGAATTGTTGTTGTGTTTTCTGAATTGTTATTTTGTTTAATTAAATTGTCGTTGTGTTTTCTGAATTGTTATTTTGTTTTTGTAATTGTGATTTGTTTTGCACCTCTCGGCCACCGTACTTTCACCCTGTTACGACTTGATGAACCACTGACACGATTTTGGAAACATTATTTTAAGGTAAAAAATGTTACTTAGTGTTGCTTTAAGAGATATAATACATTCATTGTATAGTCAAGAAATGAAGAATATGTTGCTAGTTTGATGAAATGAACTGCTGCGTTCTAAAAAGAAAAAGAAAAAAAAACATGAGATTTGTGCATCATTTCTACACAGTTTCTATTTTATCTCTTTATAGACCATCTCTTACCTCAAATCTGCCCTCATTATTAGAAACTGAGAAAGACAAACACGAATATCAGATTAAAGTCATATAAAATGAGTTTTAAATTAACTTTACACATTCACACAGAATGTGAAACTCTGCTGATGATTAAATACATATTTTATATTGAACATCATATATACTCACAGTTGGGTTTCCCACTGTTAATGCTTTTCCGTCTCACTAGTGTCTCTTTAATCTTTGGTTGATTCATGTCCTGTTTGCTTAACATTTTTCTCTTTCTTTCTTGTTTTGTCCTTCTTTTGCAGTTTGTGATAGTCCGGATATATTCCTGCCATGCATTAAATGTGTTTGTTTTTCCAAACATCTATTGAAAACAATATAGATAATCTGAGTGAAATGTTACATTTGTTAGTGATCATTCTTATACAATACAGATGTAATTTTCAGTTTCACTATAATTCTTAATACTGTGCACTAACATCACAGCTCACAATTAGATAGACGTGTGTAATTACCTGAGATGAGCTGAAGGAGAGAATCTCCACTGCTTACTGTGACTCTGGAGGTTGAGATGTGTGATATTTATAGTCCACACTTCACTGCTAGCGCTGATTATGACTGTTGGCTTTATATAACCTCTGAAAGAAAACAGACCGTGATGTGCAGAAGCTCACGCCTCTTGACACTGAGGTTGGACAGACCGGTGCCTGTTGTCTATAAATGTTCTTTATTTTTCACAAAAATGTTCATTCTCCACTAGAGAAGTACCTACTCACATTGTCTATATTGTGAATGGCCAAAATTAATTGTTTGCTTCATATAGCCTACAGTTACTATTTACACTATACACCACAATCACCTTTTACTTCTTGTTTTTATACCATCCGTATTATCTAGAAACCATTCAATTCCTCACAGACAAGCTGAAGGAAATGATCCTACAGTGAAATCCCCTGGGAAAGAGTTTGACTCAAAACCCACCCGAACTGGAGACGTGGAAAACACAACTCTTTCGGCCAATCCATTCAAACGATCTAGTGACATTGAAAGCTCCTCTCTCCTTATGCCACTAGAACTAGCTTAAAGGGATAGTTCACTTTGAAATTAAATTTTGGTATGTTTTAGCTTACCTCAAGGGCATCCAAGATGTAGGTGTCTTTGTTTCCGCAGTAGTTTCAATTTTGATATTTTTAGGTCAAACCGTTCTTGTCTGTCAGTCATATAATGCAGGTCTGTGGTCACGGTCTCAAAGAGCATGCACAGAGTCCAAATTAAAACAATTCCCCATGGTAAGTACACATTGATGGCCTAAGACACGAAACGAGCGGTTTGTGTGAGAAAACGAACCGTATTTATATCGTTTTTAAGGTTTGCTTCTTGAGCAGTATCGAAACATTTCAAGAAAAGGTTTGTCAATTTTGGACAGCTTTCCAAGCTCTTCCATTTTTGCACACCTTCATATTCAGCACCACTAGAGGCACAATGAGACGTTCAGAGCATTTAAATCAAATGCATCGATTATTCAATGATCGTGCTTGTGATGGTGCGGGGCCGTCTAGTGTCCATCAATTGCCAATATAAACAAGTGGTTGGCGGAGGAAAACGAGGAACACCTCAGGAATTAAATCTGGCAAATCGTTTTGGGTGCTGATCATGACTGACCCCTGACCAGACTCCTATTGCTCTACACCTCCTGCATCTCCTCCACCTTCATGACCAGCGCCTGCCTCCACTGTGGTGATGATCGGTGACTATATATCGTCTTTATATTTAATCATGGTGCAGGAAAACACTTGGATTTATGACTTTGTAAGATACACACCCTCGAGTACACGAAACCAAAACTATGTGTTAGGATGTTCAAACCTTCAATTAAAAAAAATAAATTCAAATATTCAATAAATATGAAAGCAGCAGAATGTGACTTTCAAAATGCTTTCTAAAAATAATAGCAAAATATTTTTTGAATAATTTCTATACAACACTCTTAATGTTATGGGTCATGCACTTACATATTGTTTGTCAAAATATAGAATTCTGGTTATATTATGATCATACAGAAGGACAGGCAACAAGATGAGGTTCATTAAAAAGTTATAATATGATTAAATATGCACATTGCTGTTGTCTGCACTGATCCAGACTATAGATTATAGTCTCAGCTGAACAATGCATTGTTAACAGGTCAGAAATGTTTGATCTTTTGATGTTTTGTGTTTTTCACTTTTAAAGACACGCCTACTTATGCTCAGCAGTTTCATAATGCTCTCTTGAATTTCTGCATTTTTTGTTATTCATTATGCTTCAGGAATATTGCCTGATTTTCCTCAGCCCATGCACTCAATTATATGAAGTAACTGAGTTTAACATAGACAATAGTTTTGTGTGAACTAAATTAAAATTCCAGTTTCATCATATTTTTGTAATATCTGTTGAGTAACAATTAACAAATGAACACAAACCACACTAAAACCAAAATGAAATGCATAAACTACAGTCTCTGTTGAACATTTTTGCTAATTTCTGTTCTATAATTGTTTTGCTGTAGAAACTTCACTGAGAAGCTGTTAAAACATATTACAGACATGATGAGGAGGATATGTTTCATGTAACTGAGTTTGGTCTCTCTCTCATCTGACAGCGTATAAACTGAATACAGTTGAGGTGAACTTAATACCAATATCCATTGAGTCTTTAAAACTCTTTCTTATTGCTCACTAGTACGTAAGCTCAAACCAGATGAAATATGTTTTACAGTGCCACTCCTGTACACTGGTATACAAAAGCTCATAGCATATCATTTTTTTTTTTCCTTGGCATTCCTGAACATCAATGCGTGTAAAAGCTCATAATACAAGGCGGTTACTCTGATCCTTCTGCACGCAAGGTGCATTTGGCTTGAAACCACCAGGGGGCGCCCTCGCTCTCAAAGATGACTTTTATTAACATATCATTATATTATAATGCAAAAATGTCAGTTATTTACTGTAGGCACTTTTTTATTTTTTTATTTTTTTATAACATGCAACTATAGATTCAACTTTAGTTAATTCATGAAGACATTGATTTGTATATATACTTAATGGTTAATATATATTTAATGGAGCACAACAGCTGTGTTAGAGCTGCAAGTATTTTTCCATTGATCTTTCCCATAGGATTTTTGTATATTTTTTTAAACATCTCAATTAAAAACTTATAAGCTGTGAACCAAACCAACCAGCAACCAGGTGATTCATAACATTTCAAAATCTGATTTTCAAATAGTATTTTTTTTTTTTTTTTTTTTTTTTTGCTTCAAAGTTGAAGCAAATGACTTATGTGTCAAATGACGTATGTGACATATGTGTCCATGACGTGTGTGTGTGTGTATGTAGGCCTATGTTAAACAATTATTTTTAAACTAAGTTGAAATAATGCAGGCTAACAGCTTCAACAGAAGCAGATACTATCGATTAACAACCTCGTAGCTCACAGTAAGTCTTTAGTTTAAATGTTTAAAAGTTATCATTAAAAATCAATTTCCCGGTGGAGAATATTCGGTTACTGACGTCACCGTGACGTGAGCAGCAGATCCTCAGATCCTCCAGGAGCTCAAGAGCTGTGGATCAAACCTGATGTCCAGCACTTCTTACAGAAGCTCAGTTAGACTGAGATCTGAGGTATTCAGAGGCCAGAGCAACAGCATTGTGTTCACAGGTGAAGTGGATCTTATAGCAAGATAAAGCGCCACCCACACACACACACACACACACACACACACTGATCAGCAACATGATGAGGAGTTCAAAGTGTTTCCCCGAAGATCTATATTTCTCCTCTGTCTCTGATCTGAACTCTAGTTGCAGCATCTAGTGGTCAAACACGGTAACACACTTTAATCTTCCATGTCTCGAATTACAGTTTTTACAATCGCTTGAACACATTTCTTTGGTCAGTCAGTCTCTGTGAGCTAAAATGAGGATTATTTATTATTGCTTTGGGACAAACTCATTCAAATTACATTAATTCTTTTCTCAGTAACATAATGCATAAGACTGAAATTTGCCACGTTTTTTACAGTAATATTGAAAGATATTCTGAATCTAAAAAATCAAATACACTGAAAAAAAGATTCGTTAAATTTAATAAATTTTAGCGTAAGTGGTTGCACACAATTGATTTTAGCTACATTTAAACAAATGTGCAACCACTTAGACTACCATAATTTTTTTTTATTAAATTCAACTAATCATTTTTTTCAGTGTACTTTCAAAACAGTTATGAAACTTGCACAGATAATCATATTTCCGTTCATCATAAGGAAACTCAGAAATATTTTTTATACTTTAAAGTAAACATGGACCATGTAACATAAACTGCAGTGAATTATGAACAGCAGAAAATATTGTAATGTGCCCTATTGTTTGTATTTTTTTATTTGTGTGTGTGTGTGTGTGTGTGTTTGAAAGGCATTGGGTTACAGCAGCTTCAAAACATCACTGATGATTCAATGTCAGAAATGTTACAGTTTTTGTTCAATTGTTTACACGCAATTTTGAAAACCGGGTTCTTTTTTTCAAAACAGAATCACAATTATCCAAACACCACACTCAATTTGCATAATTCCTAGATTGTTTGCAAAATGACACACTTCAGTCAAAACATACACACTTCAGTCAAAACATATACACATATTTGTGAAAATGCTATTAGTTTTCATTTAACCAACACAGTCCTCAATGATCAGACACTATTGCAGCCAGTTACACACAGCTGTGATAAATATAAAACACATTTGTAAAAAAACTAATTTTAGGAAATAGCATGTGCTAGATTTTTGGCCAGACATTGTTATGTAAGGGATAATTTAGATGACAAAAAAAAAAAAAAAAAAAAATAGTGACATACCCACAACATTCTTCATGATTAGTTTGAGATATAGGGAGAATGTACACAAATAGGCTATAAACTATACAAAGCACTGCACAACACTGATGCTGCAGACTGAATATTTCAAGTATTTATTTCAATACTTACACAGTATTTCTTACCATACAGTATTTCACAATTGCTAAGACACATTTCTTGAAACCTTCACCCATATTCTCAAAACTTTAAACACAAAACCCAGTCTGTAAACTACATTCACAAAACCCCTGACTCTTCTGGCAAAATCAAACACTTGCCTCAAAACCATTTGATCTGTGCTCAAAATCAAACTATGCTTTCAAAACATAAACACAGCCAGTCAATATTACAGTTTTTTACAATCGCTATGACAGATTTTTCAATACATTTAACAAGTTTCCTAAACTCTTAACGCACCAACACACCTAAAACACACAATTGGCAAAACGGTTAATTTCATGCTCAAAATCACACATTATAAACTAAACTGCAAAACTAATTTTCAAAATACAATAATACACTAACACAATACACCATGTCTACCAAAACATTAACACATGTTCTCTTACACCAGGAACATTTAGTCAATCATAGCACAATGTCATAAAAAACACTAACATCAGATGGAATTACAGAAACTGCATTATTTTATATGTCAGGTCTGCCCTTATACAACAGACATATTATTCTATAGATATATTATACTATATCTATTATATCTATAGATATTGTATTGATCATAGATTGTGTTTTGCACTGCAGTTTCTTTTGAAGTCTCTCTACATTTTTGTTTTCTTTGTAATGTACTGTAAATGCATTTTGTTGTTGTTTTTTTGCAGCAGAAATTCAATACAACAAAATAAATGACCCTTCTTAGAGTAGCTTTATGGAATGTATGGTTTATGAAAAAAAGAAGACAGAGACAGAATTACTGCTGTAACGGCTTTATTTGCAACAGGACATTTCTGCAAGATAACAAAAATATTGCAATATAGCTGCCATTTACAGTATTACTGTATGTGAAAATACAAAATATACAAACAGAAAAGGCCATCTTCTAATCTGCCCGGTCTTCTGCATTTGTCCACATGTTCTCATCCACATCACACCTGATATCTTCCCTGGCAAGGCATCTTGGGAAGAATCTTTTACAGTAACATGCCTTATCCACCCCTGGCAGTGTTCAGCTGTGATGTCTTGTATGCAGCATCTTTTGCATACAGGAGGAACATTTGGTCCTGTGGACTATGGTCAAAAACCTTTCATCTCCAGGCTGAGAAAACTCCTCAATGGGGTTGAGGAAAGGGAAGTAAGGGGCAAGGAAAATGGACATCATCCTCTGATGGGTGTCAAACCAGGCTGTGACTATAGACGGGAATGGTGGAATGCCACATTGTCCCATATTTGCATAACTTCAATCAGCTGTTTCTCACTAGCAATGGAATAATGTGAAAATACAAAATATACGAACAGAAAAAGCACCAGAAGAATAAAAAAATTAAAAAATAAAAAGATCTTCTAATTATTTGCATAATTCAATCAGCTGTTTCTCAGTAAGAATAGAATAAAATACAGGGGATATATTTGTGTTTCAGTTCACAATATAAGCAGCTGTTTACCTTGACTTTACTGTAAGGTTAGGTTTAGAACATGGTGTTATCTGTTCTGACATACAGTGTTAAAGCATTGGTAAATTTGGCAGTAAAAATCCATTGTTTTGGTCTTGTTTGAGCTTGTGTGTAAAAGAAGTTCAAGCATTTTAAATTTGTGTTAATTGTATGCATTTTGTGTTAAAGCAACAAGAACTGTGTTAATAGTATAGCTTACACAGGCGGATGTAGTGCTAACTGTGTTAAGAGTTTTGGAAAATTGTTAAAAGTATTGAAAAATCTGTCATAGCAATCGTAAAAAACTGTAAAACACTCATCAGCATTTATTAGACACTATCAAAAAATTGAGAACACAGCGTCCAGGGCATGTAGTTACAGAGAAGAAAATGTTTATTGCATATAGAAAATAATTTTGCCATAAATAAAAGTAAATAATTCACAACACAGTACAGCAAATATATTGCATACTGTACAAGTAATACAGTATTGAATGTCTGTAGTTTCAGTATAAAAATAAAGTAAGCCCAAAGAAGAAAGACAACTCTAAATGAAAAGCGTATTACACAAAATATTGTGCAATTGCAAAATCAAAGTCAATGAGAGCCTCTTGCTAATGGGAGAACAAAGGAGTCCTGCACCCTTATTTGGTAGTCTTGCAATTCTACAAAAGGGAAAATGCTCTTACAAATGTATACATACAGTAACAATATAATGGACATCACATTCATATGTAAAATGTATTGTAAATCTTTTTTTCTTTTTTCCCCAGTCCGCTGACAAACTGATGTACTGTATCAAATGTATCCAGTAAACTTTCAGTCACACAAATGAGAAAAACAATACATTTACCTGTTCTCTTCTCTGAATGTCCTGATTATGGTGGCCACAGAGAATCTGCTCAAACTGGGTTGTACTCTTTGTCCTGCTTCCCTCATTGTCATTCCATGAACAAGAACATGGTCTATCACAGTTGCCCGAATTTGATCTGAAATTACTATTGTTGGTCTTGCTCTTCGTTGTCCTTGTACTCTTCCTCCTCGTCCACCACCTCTTACACGAACTCTTCCTCCTCTGCCTCTCACACTGTGTCCATCCATTGTTGGAATCAACATTCACCGTACCTGGGCCCCCTGTGTACTCTGAACTGGCTTATATTCTAGACAACTGATTTGATCACATCATTAGAAACAAGTGTGAACAATTTTGAGTTGTTGTGTGTAAACGATGACAGCGGTGTTGTAGTTGTGTTTAACTTTTGCCACATGTATTTACCATTTTGCAACACAGTGCAAAATGTGTTTTAGTGAGTGAGAATGTGTTTAGAGTTGTGCAAAAAGAGTGGATGAGATTTGCAAACAGTGTCTTAACTACCTGAACTTGTTTAAGGTTTTGCCTACAGAGTGACTGAATCGACAAATGGGTTTAGGCCACTGAGCATTGGGTTCAGAGAATGGGGTTTAGTGTTTTAGCAATTGTGAAATACTGTAATCAGTTACAGTAATCAACCAACAATGACATCAATGAAACAAATAAAATCTGTAGACAAATAAAAATTACTGCATGAAGTACATACACTTTGACTCTGAAGAAAAACTACTGTAAAAGCAACAAGAATACTGTAACTATTCATCATCTCTCCGTCTGGCTGGATCAGGCCATAAGATTTCATCCACATCACAGGCTATGTCTTCAATGGCATAAGTCCTTCCCTACCTCTTCCTCTACCTAGGCCTCTTCCTCTACCTCCTTCTCCTCTTCCTCTATCTCCTTCTTCTCCTCTTCCTCTACCTAGGCCTCTTCCTCTACCTCCTTCTCCTCTTCCTCTACCTAGGCCTCTTCCTCTATCTCCTTCTCCTCTTCCTCTATCTCCTTCTTCTCCTCTTCCTCTATCTCCTTCTTCTCCTCTTCCTCTACCTAGGCCTCTTCCTCTACCTAGGCCTCTTCCTCTATCTCCTTCTCCTCTTCCTCTGTCTCCTTCTTCTCCTCTTCCTCTATCTCCTTCTCCTCTTCCTCTGTCTCCTTCTTCTCCTCTTCCTCTATCTCCTTCTTCTCCTCTTCCTCTACCTAGGCCTCTTCCTCTACCTAGGCCTCTTCCTCTATCTCTTTCTCCTCTTCCTCTGTCTCCTTCTTCTCCTCTTCCTCTATCTCCTTCTCCTCTTCCTCTGTCTCCTTCTTCTCCTCTTCCTCTATCTCCTTCTCCTCTTCCTCTACCTAGGCCTCTTCCTCTATCTCCTTCTCCTCTTCCTCTGTCTCCTTCTTCTCCTCTTCCTCTATCTCCTTCTCCTCTTCCTCTATCTCCTTCTTCTCCTCTTCCTCTATCTCCTTCTCCTCTTCCTCTATCTCCTTCTCCTCTTCCTCTGTCTCCTTCTTCTCCTCTTCCTCTATCTCCTTCTTCTCCTCTTCCTCTACCTAGGCCTCTTCCTCTACCTCCTTCTCCTCTTCCTCTATCTCCTTCTTCTCCTCTTCCTCTACCTCCTTCTCCTCTTCCTCTATCTCCTTCTTCTCCTCTTCCTCTATCTCCTTCTTCTCCTCTTCCTCTTCCTCTATCTCCTTCTTCTCCTCTTCCTCTTCCTCTATCTCCTTCTTCTCCTCTTCCTCTTCCTCTATCTCCTTCTTCTCCTCTTCCTCTATCTCCTTCTTCTCCTCTTCCTCTTCCTCTTCCTCCTCTTCCTCTACCTCCTTCTCCTCTTCCTCTACCTCCTTCTCCTCTTCCTCTATCTCCTTCTTCTCCTCTTCCTCTACCTAGGCCTCTTCCTCTACCTCCTTCTCCTCTTCCTCTATCTCCTTCTTCTCCTCTTCCTCTACCTCCTTCTCCTCTTCCTCTATCTCCTTCTTCTCCTCTTCCTCTATCTCCTTCTTCTCCTCTTCCTCTACCTAGGCCTCTTCCTCTACCTCCTTCTCCTCTTCCTCTATCTCCTCCTTCTCCTCTTCCTCTATCTCCTTCTTCTCCTCTTCCTCTACCTAGGCCTCTTCCTCTATCTCCTTCTCCTCTTCCTCTATCTCCTCCTTCTCCTCTTCCTCTATCTCCTCCTTCTCCTCTTCCTCTATCTCCTTCTTCTCCTCTTCCTCTACCTAGGCCTCTTCCTCTACCTCCTTCTCCTCTTCCTCTATCTCCTCCTTCTCCTCTTCCTCTATCTCCTTCTTCTCCTCTTCCTCTACCTAGGCCTCTTCCTCTATCTCCTTCTCCTCTTCCTCTATCTCCTCCTTCTCCTCTTCCTCTATCTCCTCCTTCTCCTCTTCCTCTATCTCCTTCTTCTCCTCTTCCTCTACCTAGGCCTCTTCCTCTATCTCCTTCTCCTCTTCCTCTATCTCCTTCTTCTCCTCTTCCTCTATCTCCTTCTTCTCCTCTTCCTCTACCTCCTTCTTCTCCTCTTCCTCTACCTCCTTCTTCTCCTCTTCCTCTACCTAGGCCTCTTCCTCTACCTCCTTCTCCTCTTCCTCTATCTCCTCCTTCTCCTCTTCCTCTATCTCCTTCTTCTCCTCTTCCTCTACCTAGGCCTCTTCCTCTATCTCCTTCTCCTCTTCCTCTATCTCCTCCTTCTCCTCTTCCTCTATCTCCTTCTCCTCTTCCTCTACCTAGGCCTCTTCCTCTATCTCCTTCTCCTCTTCCTCTATCTCCTCCTTCTCCTCTTCCTCTATCTCCTCCTTCTCCTCTTCCTCTATCTCCTTCTTCTCCTCTTCCTCTATCTCCTTCTTCTCCTCTTCCTCTATCTCCTTCTTCTCCTCTTCCTCTACCTAGGCCTCTTCCTCTATCTCCTTCTTCTCCTCTTCCTCTACCTCCTTCTCCTCTTCCTCTATCTCCTTCTTCTCCTCTTCCTCTATCTCCTTCTTCTCCTCTTCCTCTATCTCCTTCTTCTCCTCTTCCTCTACCTAGGCCTCTTCCTCTATCTCCTTCTCCTCTTCCTCTATCTCCTCCTTCTCCTCTTCCTCTATCTCCTCCTTCTCCTCTTCCTCTATCTCCTTCTTCTCCTCTTCCTCTATCTCCTTCTTCTCCTCTTCCTCTACCTAGGCCTCTTCCTCTATCTCCTTCTTCTCCTCTTCCTCTTCCTCTATCTCCTTCTTCTCCTCTTCCTCTTCCTCTATCTCCTTCTTCTCCTCTTCCTCTATCTCCTTCTTCTCCTCTTCCTCTTCCTCCTCTTCCTCTACCTCCTTCTCCTCTTCCTCTATCTCCTTCTTCTCCTCTTCCTCTATCTCCTTCTTCTCCTCTTCCTCTACCTAGGCCTCTTCCTCTACCTCCTTCTCCTCTTCCTCTATCTCCTTCTTCTCCTCTTCCTCTACCTAGGCCTCTTCCTCTACCTCCTTCTCCTCTTCCTCTATCTCCTTCTTCTCCTCTTCCTCTACCTAGGCCTCTTCCTCTACCTCCTTCTCCTCTTCCTCTATCTCCTCCTTCTCCTCTTCCTCTATCTCCTTCTTCTCCTCTTCCTCTACCTAGGCCTCTTCCTCTATCTCCTTCTCCTCTTCCTCTATCTCCTCCTTCTCCTCTTCCTCTATCTCCTCCTTCTCCTCTTCCTCTATCTCCTTCTTCTCCTCTTCCTCTACCTAGGCCTCTTCCTCTACCTCCTTCTCCTCTTCCTCTACCTCCTTCTTCTCCTCTTCCTCTACCTAGGCCTCTTCCTCTATCTCCTTCTCCTCTTCCTCTATCTCCTCCTTCTCCTCTTCCTCTATCTCCTTCTTCTCCTCTTCCTCTACCTAGGCCTCTTCCTCTATCTCCTTCTTCTCCTCTTCCTCTATCTCCTTCTTCTCCTCTTCCTCTATCTCCTTCTTCTCCTCTTCCTCTACCTCCTTCTCCTCTTCCTCTACCTAGGCCTCTTCCTCTACCTCCTTCTCCTCTTCCTCTACCTCCTTCATCTCCTCTTTGAGCTCCCCCTCTCATTCTCACTCTTCTTCTTTTTCTTCTAGCTCCTTCCATCTTTGTTGAAGACAGGTGAACTCACCTGCTGCCTTTTATAGCACACCTGAGTGCTGCGTTTTCAAATTAGCACATGTGTGCTTCCACACCTGGTGGTTGTGTTTATCCAATTCGTTCATTAGTGTGGTCATTGGCAATCCGGGGCTTTGTAATGACAAGGAAGTAACCTCACAATCCTTAACTGTGTCTAAGGTGTGAAAATGTGTGTAGAGTTTTACAAATCACTGTGTGTAATGTTTTGCAAAAAGGGTGAAGCAGACATTGTGTGTAATGTTGTGCAAATCTGTGGAGGTGTTTTGCTCCTTGGAGTAGAATTTTGCAAATTGTGTGGAAATTTTTATTTTAGTGTGTAAACAATCGTAAAAAACTGTAAAAGGTAATAAAGAGGACATTAGGATATATAAAATATAATGTTTAGTAGCCTAATATGTATATAGATTTATTAATATGTATATAGACTTATATGTTATAGGTTACAACACAAAGTGAAATCTAAAATGTAATATTTATAAGAATACGGTTCTAAATTGAAGTTATTATTAATCAATGACTGTAAAAAAGGCTAGAAATCATTTAATTATGGGGATACTGTGTTCACCAGTAGGACACCGAACACTGAACCTGATCCACCGTAACACATGATCATCAAAACACTGAAGAACAGCTCATCATAAACACTGAGATATGACACACACTGCAGTCCTTCTTCATCACAGTATACAGGATAGTGTGAGATATGAATTCATAAACACAGAGATCAGTCTCAGGAAAACACAACAGGTTTAAAACACCCCAAATCCCCCCAAAAATGTAAATTCGATTTTGCATGAAACGTAAGCATATTTTTGGTACTATTATTATTTTATTAATATTCATATGATAATTAAAGTGTATGTGCATATTCCTATTACTCTAATGTGTATTTTAATGTGTATTTCTGGATATTTTATTTGTAAGTTTTCTTTTATTTATTTATTTATTTTTTATTTCTCAATTGGTGATTTTTATTTGAGTCTCAATAAAATAGTGCATTTTCACAGTAAAAACAATGCATGTTTTTTACTAAATAAAGATAGTACAATAAATATCAGTATAATGTAAAAATGTTTTAAAATGTAAAAATAAATTATTATGTTTTATATATTTTTATGCGTGTTCAAAAAAAAGTAAATGCAAGAAAAACCCTTTATCCTTACAGGCTTCATTTTATAATGCAAAATATTGATCTTTTTGTTCTTTATTTCTTTTGATTTGGGGGTAAATTATAACTTGGACATGTTCTTAAGAGTTTTTTTTTTTTTTTTTTTTTTTTTGAAAATCACTCACAAACTAGTCATTGTTTCAGTTGCAAACTTGCATTTCTTGTTTTTCATAACATAAATCTATTTGATACACATATGATGCTACATTAATATTAACCATTATACACATTCATTGACTATCTATGAAAAAAAAACACGTATGTTTATGCTATAGTTAATAATGTGTGAAATCAGTTTCTCTTTATTAGCGCTAATATTTAATCTAAGGATATTTTTAGTAATGTTTTAATTTAATCTCAATATTGAGGCTGATCAGAATGTAAAGTCACTCCGGGAACTCGTGATATGTAAAAGTTGCAGTGAAGTAAACTGTAAAGCAGACATGTCTTATGAAGTGTGATATGAAGATCTGTAATACTAAATATCTCCAGTAGAGAGAGACACTGATCCACTGAACTGTGTGTCTGTAATCCTCTAAAGCTCCACTTCTCCTGTCTTCATGTGTTTGTTCAGTCAGAGCTCAGATGTGTCATCTCTCATAGTATCTCAGATATCATCCTCTTCTTCTGAACAGGACTGTTGTTGAAGAGAGTTTGTCTGAGATTATACATGCACAGGTTTAAGGCTAAAGATATGCTGGACTTTAGTGCAAATGCTTGGGTTTCAGAGTAAAATTTTCAAATTGTTCCATAAATAAACACGTTTCATTAAAATGTCAAAGCAGAGTATGATTATCTTTTAAAAGTCAGACATTTACTTATTTTTTCATTGTTTTCTGCAAGAAGAATCATGTTTTCAGATGTAGAGTAAGTGAATATGAGTAATGAAACACTAATCTTTACTGACTTTTAGTATGTGTGTATATATATATATATATATATATATATATATATATATATATATATATATATATATATATACACTACACACACATATACATATATATATATATATATATATATATATATATATATATATATATATATATATACAGTCATGGTCAAAATTGATGGCACCCCTGGTAAATATGATCAAAAATGGCTGTAAAAAATAAATCTGCATTGTTTATCCATTTGATCTTTCCTTCAAAAAATTCACAAAAATCTAACCTTTTATTGAAGTAAAAGAATTGAAATTGGGGGGTAAATCACATTATGAAATAAATGTTTTTCTCCAAAACACGTTGGCCACAATTCTTTATGCAATCTCGTTTTGCCAAGATAACTGCTCTGAGTTTTCTCCTATAATGCCTGATGAGTTTGGAGAACACCTGACCAGAGATCAGAGACCATTCCTTCATACAGAATCTCTCCAGATCCTTCAGATTCACAAGTTCATGTTGATGCTGCTTCTCTTCAGTTCACTCCACTCATCTTCTATAGGGTTCAGTTTAGGGGACTGGGACGGTCATGGCAGAAGCTTCATTTTGTGCTCCCTAACACATTTTTGTGTTGATTTTGATGTTTGTTTTGGACCGTTGTCCTGATGGAAGATCCAACCACGGCCCATTATAAGATTTCTAGCAGAGGCCGTCAGGTTTTGATTTTTTATCTGTTGATATTTGATAGAACCCACAATGCCATATATCTGAACAAGATGTCCAGGACCTCCAGCAGAAAAATAGGCCCACAACATATAATATCCAGCAGTGTATTTAACCGTAGGCATGGGGGACTCTTCATCCCTGTTTGCACCAAACCCCTTTTTTTAGTTTCATCTGACTAGAGATCCCTGTGCCGTCTGAAGATCCAGTCGTGTCTGACAACTGAATATGCTGGAGTTTATTTTTGGAGGAGCGAGGAGGATTTTTCTTGAAACCCTCCCAAACAACATGTGGGGATGTAGGGGTTGTTTGATCATTTTTTTTAGGCTTTCTGACCCCCAAGACTCACTAATCTCTGCAATTCTCCATCTGTGATCCTTGAAGAGTCTTTGGCCACTCAAACCATCCTCCTCACCGTCCATTAATACAGTATAGACACACGTCCTCTTCCTGGCAGATTCGTAACATCTTTAGTTGATTGGAACTTCTTAATTATTGCCCTGATGGTCAAAATGGGGATTTTCAATTCTTTAGCTATTTTCTTACAGCCACTTTCTATTTTGTGAAGTTCAACAATCTTTTGCTGCACATCAGAACTATATTCTGTGGTTTTACTCATTGTGATGATTCAGGGAATTTGGCCTTTGTGTTTCCTCATATTTAAACTCCTGTGAAACAAGAAGTCATAGCTGGACAATTTCATGTTCCTAGTCACCCTGGTGTGCTAAAAAATGTAAATATTAATGGGAATATACCTCAGATATTTTACTCGTAAAAAATTCTAGGGGTACCAATAATTGTGGTCGATGTGTTTTGGAGAAAAACATTTATTTCATAATGTGATCTTTCATAATTTTGATGAAAGATCAAAAGGATAAACGATGCAGATTTATTTTTTACAGCCAGTTTGGATCATATTTACCAGGGGTGCCATTAATTCTGACCATGACTGTATATATAAATATAAATGTGTGTGTTTGTTTATTTATTTATTTATTTAATTTATTCATTTATTTATTTATTATTTTAAGTGTGGTATGTCATTCTGCCTTGCAAGAATTTCTCTTTGAGAATTCCAAACTTCAATGTTTGTATCAAACAATACAAACATAAATGATTTATATATAGCCTATATATCTATAAAAAAAAAAAAAAAAAAAAAAAAAAAAAACTTACAATACAAAATTGTATTGCTTTTAGAGCAGAAATAGGCATTTATATCCAGATCAGGCTCATTTATGAGAAATAACGCATGAGGAGTTCCAGCAGTTTCAGTTTCATTACCAGCGTTTTGGCAGATAAGCAGCTTTTGTCAAGGTATTTTTTACAGTCACAAAATCCGCTTCTCTTCCCAAACGTTGATAATAATAAAATGACTCAAATTAGTGTGTAGTTACACTCTGTGTTTAAAAGGTTATACAATGTGACGAGTGGAAATAAGGTGTGGCCCCTTTAAGAGCTGCGCGCTCCCTGTTAAACTGTGTGCGCGCCTCGAGCACACAATGTATGTGTCACAGGTCGGGGTGGAGCGCCAGCGGGCCGCCCACCCCTCCGCTTGCGTGCCGCCCCTGAGGAGCTGACCGTGGACACAAAGGAGACGGACACAGAATTCAAAAATAAATGTTCTTTATTAAATAAATAAAAAGTTTCTTAAAAGTCTCTTCAGCATTCTCTTCTTTTGGAGAGCAGGTTCTTCACTGGACTCAGACAGAGAGTGGAGGATACGTATATCTCACAGCATTAGCAGGTTCTTCTCACAGCACTAGCGGGCTCGTCACTGGACTCGGAGAGTGGAGGAAACGTATAACTCACAGCATTAGCAGGCTCTTCACTAGCATTAGCAGGCCCTTCCAGCATTAGCAGGCTCTTCCAGCATTAGCAGGCTCTTCCAGCATTAGCAGGCTCTTCCAGCATTAGCAGGCCCTTCCAGCATTAGCAGGCTCTTCCAGCATTAGCAGGCCCTTCCAGCATTAGCAGGCCCTTCCAGCATTAGCAGGCTCTTCCAGCATTAGCAGGCTCTTCCAGCATTAGCAGGCTCTTCCAGCATTAGCAGGCTCTTCCAGCATTAGCAGGCCCTTCCAGCATTAGCAGGCTCTTCCAGCATTAGCAGGCCCTTCCAGCATTAGCAGGCCCTTCCAGCATTAGCAGGCTCTTCCAGCATTAGCAGGCCCTTCCAGCATTAGCAGGCTCTTCCAGCATTAGCAGGCCCTTCCAGCATTAG
Source organism: Squalius cephalus (assembly GCA_022829025.1). NCBI lineage: Eukaryota > Metazoa > Chordata > Actinopteri > Cypriniformes > Leuciscidae > Squalius > Squalius cephalus. The sequence continues at coordinate 1,520,512 of CM040806.1, forward strand.
CAGGCCCTTCCAGCATTAGCAGGCTCTTCCAGCATTAGCAGGCTCTTCCAGCATTAGCAGGCTCTTCCAGCATTAGCAGGCTCTTCCAGCATTAGCAGGCCCTTCCAGCATTAGCAGGCCCTTCCAGCATTAGCAGGCTCTTCCAGCATTAGCAGGCCCTTCCAGCATTAGCAGGCCCTTCCAGCATTAGCAGGCTCTTCCAGCATTAGCAGGCCCTTCCAGCATTAGCAGGCCCTTCCAGCATTAGCAGGCTCTTCCAGCATTAGCAGGCTCTTCCAGCATTAGCAGGCTCTTCCAGCATTAGCAGGCTCTTCCAGCATTAGCAGGCTCTTCCAGCATTAGCAGGCCCTTCCAGCATTAGCAGGCTCTTCCAGCATTAGCAGGCCCTTCCAGCATTAGCAGGCCCTTCCAGCATTAGCAGGCCCTTCCAGCATTAGCAGGCTCTTCCAGCATTAGCAGGCTCTTCCAGCATTAGCAGGCTCTTCCAGCATTAGCAGGCTCTTCCAGCATTAGCAGGCTCTTCCAGCATTAGCAGGCTCTTCCAGCATTAGCAGGCTCTTCACTGGACTCAGGCAGAGAGAGGAATGGATACGGGTAACTCACAGCATTAGCAGGCTCTTCACTGGACTCAGGCAGAGAGAGGAATGGATACGGGTAACTCACAGCGTTAGCAGGTTCTTCACTGGACTAAGGCAGAGAGAGGAATGAACATAATTCACAGCTTCCGCATTCTCTTCTTCAGCGTTCTCTTCAGGACTCAGACAGGGAGAGCTATGAACATAGATGGACATAACTCAATTTCAAACAGAGAGAGGAATAGATACGTGTAACTCACAGCGTTAGCAGGTTCTTCACTGGACCCAGGCAGAGAGAAGAATGGACAGCTGTGACTGCGAGTGAACAGCAGAAGCACAATTCCCACACTCGTGTATTCACCACACACTGCAAGGTTTCACTCGTGCTCATTTCCATAATAAAACTGCAATTCAACAGACTCATGGTGCAAACAAAAGCTTACACCCGCAATCCAGCCGAAGTTTTCTCTGTCTCTCTCTTGCTCTCTCTCTCGTGGCCTCCCTCCGCATCAGCGGCCGCGGCCGCTCACGTGCTGAGTGCCTCACCTCTCCTCGTGCCCTCCTCTGCCCCCCTTCTCTCTTCAAAATAGCCTTTTATACTCAACTTTTGGGAGCATGTGCCCCAATCAACACCCTAACTCCTCCCCCTCCACGCCTGCCGCTCATTTCTTTTCTTTTTCTTTATTCACCCGGTGACATATGTATGTGGGTTATTTCTGTTTGATGCTCATTTTTTTTTTTTTATATTGTTGATTCAGTAACGCTGTGAACGGTAGAGCGTGTGACAGACAGTCCACGAGATCCACTGGAGAATAAAGTGTGTGTTGTGAAAAGCCAATCGCCTCTGAGAGTCTGTCTGGCCTCTGATAACTCACTGAGCTTTCCACATTTCCAAAATAAAGATGAAAAACCGCACTCTCAGGTTATATTTTCATAAATGTATTATTACTATGTCCTCACAGACGCGTTTCGGCCTAAGCCATCATCAGTGTGTACTGTGTACTTTCCACATTTTCCTCCGGACACAACGCGTTACAACAAGTTAACAGTTCATTCCTTTACAGTAACTTGCACCTGAAAGTGTGTGTGTGTGTTTCAGCTGTTGCTCTAATGAAGTTACTTGTTTAACCTGTGATTCTTTTCTTCCCTGTTTCTTTATCTTTTCTTCTTTTTTCTTTATCAATGATCATGTATTATGACAACTATTCTAGATTAATTATGTTGGATGTGTGTGTGTGTGTGTGTGTGTGTGTGTGTGTGTGTGTGTGTGTGTGTGTGTGTGTGTGTGTCAGTGTGTGTGTGTGTCATATGAAAATTGCAGGCTTTCTAATAAAAATCAGTGTTTTTTGTTATTGTTGCTGATCATTAACTGTTTGAGATCTATTTCTGATATGTATTTTAAGTGAAAAGGATTAGATGGATAAAGACTCAGAGAACACTGATCACAGATCAGTCCTCACACACCATTGATCCGCTAAGAGAGTCCGCATTCAGCTCTAGGATCAGAGATATGAACATTCATAATAACATGTATATCATGATTTTATATATGTGCAGCGGCTCAGATTCCTGTATATATTCCATGTATATCATGACTTTATATGAGGATTTCTCAGATTCCTGTAGTTCTGATCAACATTAGTGTATCGACCTTTCAACTCAAACTCATTTTCATTTCCACTATAAAGCCTCTGCTGTGTTGAGTGTGTTTAGTTGCACATCAATAAGAGACACATCTGAGAATTGTTTCACAGCTTTTATTTGAATAACAGTGTTTCTGCATCTCCAGGATGCAGTTTTAATGGAAACTGTGAGGAAACAGAACATTTACACAGTTTAACGGTCATCAGAATCATAAATCCTTTTCATTTTCAAAACATGTACATTTATAACACTATACTTTATTAAATTTGCATCAGGAAACTAGTTAACATTGGGAGGGTATTTCTTTCTATTGACTGGCTTTATCAATCTCTCTCTATTATTATTATTTTAATATATATATTTCTGACAGTTGTGAAAACACTATTGTGAGTTTCCTTTGCTATTTGAGCAAATCGGAACACAAAAACATATATTAAATGCAGTCTTTAAGGAAGTTTACCCAACTATGACGACTTATGCTTCTGAGAAACCTGGAAGTGTAACAGAAAGGGTCAATGGTGTGTATAATTATGAACCGGTCACACTAAATGCGTCTCTATAACACGCATTGTGTTTATCGTGCAATTTATACGCGAAAATGAGTTTTTACATGCATATGATATGCATGAGGGTTTAGTAGTGGTGTGGGCTGAGTGTGTTTTATACGTTTGGTGAGTGTGTTTTATACGTTTGGTTAGGATTAGTGGTGTGTGGGGTGAGTGTGTATTACACACAATAAAGTGCATATAATATGCACGCGAAAAACACATAAAATCATTATAGATAACTTCTTTTTTTTTAAAATACAGAAAACAGCAGCAACAACACATACTTTTCAGTTCACCATGAAAAATACTTTTTTAACATGTAAAAGGCAGATTGCTTTTTGTAACAATTTGAAATGAATGGAAGTAACTGTGGCATGTGATGCAAAATATGAATTTAAATAACACTTTAGATTTAGAAGAAAAATATAATACAACAGCATCAATATGCAAGCAGCAATATGGGCAACGAAGGCTCAGTAAACGTGGAAAGAACGGAAAAGCAAAGGATGAGTCTCTGTTTCTATCCTTTGACATCACGAGTGAAGATGCCGTCAGGAGCCGGAGAGTCCAGATGAGACTTTAGCGGCTGTTTCTGAAAATAATAACAAGATACATTAATAATAAAGTCATAACTGAAAAACTGTAGCAACTGAAGCATCATAGATGCCCGTATGAAATTATGCCCAATACTCAAATCACATTCATCATCTTAAATATGATTGAATCATTTTTAAATATTAGCCTACATGTTAAAAATATGGGTAAGACTTCACAAGGTTCATTAGTTAACATAAACTAAAAATGAACAATACTTCTACAGCATTTCTTAGTCAAGTCTCCTTTATTTATATAGCACTTGTTTCATAACATTAGTTAATGCACTGTGAACTAACATGAACAAACTATGAAAAGCTGTAACTAACATTAACATTTATTAAGATTAATAAATACTGTAACATATGTATTGCTCATTGTTAGTTCATGTTTGTTAATACATAAACTAATGTTAACTAATGAATATTGTAAAGTGTTACCAAAAGATGTCGTTTTTCTTTGTCCAGAAAAATGTTCATACATGATCCAGTAAATATTACTTTTGAAATATTACTACAATTAATCACAGACGAGTGAAACAGCAATAAAACCTCTACAATCTTTATATAATCAAGCTGTTAAAGTGTTAGACAAAAAGCCACTGAGATACCATCACTGTCTGATTCTTGGAAAATACAGCATGTTAAACTTTGATAATATAATTGTGTATGCCAATGTGCGACTAGTTTTTAAAATTTTGAATAATATTGCGCCTCCACCCCTGAAAACATTTGTCCAGCTCTGTTCTGAACAGATGACAGGAGCTCCAGGTCCACGAGTCGCAATGACTGCAGACTGCCTAAACGTGGCACAGACAGCCTTCTCATTCAGAGGCATCAAAGAATGGAGTCTGAAACTTTCCTTAGACCTGAAGGATTTCTCTCACAATACAAGGAAAGTGTTATTGGAAACCCAGTCGTGTCAGCATAACTGTGTGTGTAAATATGACTTTTAGTGATGTTTTACTGTAGTAATTTGGTATGATTATATTTGGACTGATGGCTGTAATGGGTGAATGGTTGAATGAATGAATTAATAGTTGTATTTGAGTGATTAAATACATTTTATATTGTATATTTTGTATTGTAATTCACCTGCTCGGGGACTGCAGATGGAAACGTTGCAACCTGATCTCACGGCAATTCGTATGAATTCTACGAGGTGGCTAATTCGTACGAATTAATACGACCTCACTCGTCCGAATTCGTACAATTTTTGCTAAATCCGACGTACATATTTTACGAATTGCCAATTCGTATGAATTCATACGAATGACCTACCCCTGACCCCGCCCCTAAACCTACCCATCACGTGGGTTTAGACAAATCGTACAAATTCGTACGAGTGAGGTCGTATGAATTCGTACGAATTAGCCACTTTTTTATCACTCGTACGAATTGGTCGTGAGATAGCGTTGAACTAGCTCAAGCTAAATCTGGAGCAAGGCATCTTTAATTAATGTTTTTTACACATTGTCCCTGTTGAAATAAAACTAAACTAAACTAAACTAATGATTTCCACGACAAAAATAATATTCTTGCTCAGTATTTTAGTCTTGTTTTCCAGTACATATATCTAAACATTCATTCAAATGAAGTGAGTTTATGATTAAAACAAGAACAAATATCTGCCAAAGCGGTGAAGAAAAAAAAGAAAAAAAAAAAAGAAGGGGAAACGAGATTATATTTCTGACCACATTGGCATATATTTGTTCTTGTTTTACTCCATTAGAAACAAGACTTAATATCTTCAGTCATTTTGCTTTTCTCCAGTAAATGTATCTTGATTTAAGAATAATCTTGGTTTAGATATTTGTGCTGGAAAATCTTTTTTTTTTTTTTTTGCAGCAATGTAACTTTGTTTCCTCTCTGCTTATGATGTATCAATATCTCACCTGATATTTGGTCTTCTCTGACACATCCGAAGGACACTTTACTGTGGAGTCTGAGGATAACAACACACATCTGGTTATCTTCATAGTTAAATATTAATTCATATTAATTCATTCTACAAATCCAGCACATCCACAGACAACATCAGAACAAGGAAATAACTGTGTAATGTACAGTAAGAATAAGTCTAATGTCTTTCCAGGAGATATGCTACTGTTTTCACTGTGCAGTTGATAAAGCCTTTCATACATACACTAATAATAAAAGATCAATATAAGATATATTATTATATTTAGATGGGTTTAATTATTAGATGGGTTTAACAATATTTAGATGGGTTTAATTATTCAGAATACCATGAAATGAATGATGTTGAAAGAGTGTAATGGATCTGTGTCCTCACAACGTTAAGCAATTTACGGTAACACTTTATTCTGGTAGTCTAAACTAACTTTGCAACATGTCTCAGAGTATTAGTGTTGATGATCAGAAGATCCACGGTTTGGATAGTGACCGGCTGATATTGTTTTACTCACAGTTCGGTCTTAAATCATACAAACTCCTCCATCTGACGAGGTTTACATTTTCACTGGTGTGTGTTTTCATCTCTCTCTCTCCTGTCTTCATGCGTTTACCCATTTATTATTCATTCACTAATCTCTTCTCTGGAGTGACACTGTTGCAGAACAGCAAATAATAAATCACAAATGACATCAATTAAAGTATTTCTTTTAAAGATGAAATAATGCAGTGATTAAATCCATATAAAAATGTTTGATTACAAAGTTCCTCAGTAGAGTACGCATAATTAAATCAATTTCTGCCTTAAAAACACACATTCATATTTTAAAATGCTGTTCAAATATATCACCTGTGATGAGAGGAAATGTAGGATTATCCAGTGCAGCGTTCATGTTTATAATCACTGAATATGATAAAGTCACACATGAGGATCCGCAGTGAACATCTAAAGGAGAAGTTTTCTTCAGACTCTGGACTTGTGTGTTTAGTGAAACTTTGGGATTGCTTGGTTTGATGGGGGCGGGACATGGGCATTACCGGAAACTGTCAGACCGGGTTTCATGATCACATGATCACATGGCCACACCCATCATCTGTCTTCACCAGATTCACAGATTTCTGTGTCTGTGTGGATTCTGACATTTATGGTTTCATTAAGAGAACAAAATGACACATAAACAAAACTGATCGTGAACATTTTTTTTTTTAATAAAATAAAAAATATAAAAGACACCAGCCTTTCTGTACTGGCAACAGGAAACTTTGTGCAAGATTTACACAAACGGTAGGCTACTTAAAAATACTGGAAAATAAGTTTTACTGAAAAATAAATAAATAAAAAATTAGCCTATATATATATATAGTCAGTGTTGGGCATGCTATTTGAAGTAATTATAGTTACTATACTTCTCACAAATTACAGTTACAAGTTACATCCTTATAAAAGTACTAATTACCAGGGAAAGTAACTATTGCGTAACTAAAAAACGTTTTAAAAAAAATTCCAATATTTCAAATAACTTGGATGCCCTCAATATTAAATGTTAAATGAATGAAATGACTAAATAGAATAAATTACTAGTATAAAACATTGTACACTAATCTACACTATTTTAATGTTGCTATTGGACAATGTGAGAGACGCCTATTAAATTCATATTGTAAATATTGTCAATACTATCTGAACAATAAAACACAATAGATGATTTAGAACTTTTAATATTTATTGCACAGGCCACAACTGGCCAACAAATAAGTCTAAAAATAAATTGTGCTTAAGATATGTACCAAAAATGAATAAATAATACAAAAAAAATATATACATACACTCTTTGTAGTGCAAATTAAAATGATAAAACTGTCACACAACTGTAGACATACTGTAGCCGACTTGAAGTATTTCTTCCTCACAAAAGTAAACAGTTTAACAAGAAGTGCTCTCAATATAATACTGAACAATGTAGGCTACCATAAATAAATAATAATAAAATATAAAATATATATGTTTTTAATAACCTACAGAGAACGTCATCATCAGAGGTTATTTAAGCCAAATTAGACGTGTTTCCAACCGGTCAAACAAAGATGTTTTCTGAGAACGCAGGTTATTTTTAGATTTTATTTTTATAACCATATAAACTAATTAAAACGTTGCAAATGATACCAATAGGCTACAGAGATTATTCTAATGCTGAAATGTTTGTTTATTTATTTTAGTGTCGCTCGCGCTTAGACACACTCGGTCTCGCGGCGTTCGCCTCGCTTTTGTCCAGTCCGGCGCCTCATAAACACACACACACACACACACACACACACACCAGAGAAAAATCTTTGCAGGTCCTATGGCTGAGAGCCTACTCGGATGAAAACCGCTTCAGTGAGATTAACGCCGAAGTTTATTGTCAGTAACGGTAACGGCGTTGTAACATGGGAACAGTCATTCGTTTGATTATACTCGTTACATAAACAAATAACGCCGTTAGTAACGTGTTTTATTTATAACGCCGTTATTCCCATCACTGTAGTCATAAATATTATGTACCAAAATCACATAACCGATCCAACAAGCAGATCCTCTTTCTCTTTATATCTCCTCTTCATGTTGTTCGTGTCTAGAGAGAAGAAACAAAAATAATTGTCAAATATGAACATCTTTTATCTCATTCCTTAAAACAATTCAGTTCTTAGACTTTTCATGTAGCAGAACAATCCCAAAAACATTCACTGTTTGGATCTTTGGTGATATTTGTACTTACAGTCTGAACTGCAGCTGCTCCATCTCACAACAACCTGGAACGCTTAGAAATAGTTCTAGAAATCTCATTGCCATCACATTATATATGATATAATAATGAGATACAGCCCAAATGGGGCGGGCACATTATTACATGGGTTTATCTGAGTTTATAGAGAGATGGGGCGTGCACATTTGGTTTTCGCCCTGCCCCACACTCACTCGTACTGGACTCAGAGTGAACCTTCCCCCAGCATATCTTACTGGAAATCCCCAGGGACTGGTTTAGTGTTCAGGGGTGGAAAACACCATGATCATGCGGAGAAGTGGAGAAGTTTCCCAGAAACACAACAGAAACTACTCTGTTCCTATTTTCTTTTTATACTCCAGGACATGTCATGTGCACATGATACTCAGTCACATGATTTATATTGTGCTTATTGGATGGTTTTGCCATGCAAATGTGTTTAAATGCTTTTATACTGTCCAAAACATTTTATTTGACACTGTCCACTGTCTGAAATAATAATAATAATAATAAAAAAACATTGTTTTATAGTGCTCATTTGAACTAATATTCATTTTCTGAGCAATAAAGTGTTAAGTGGTACAATATAAACTCGCATAAAGAGGAATAATTCCAGCAAACAGACTTTAATCTCAAACACCCGGAAACAGGAGAAAACCACACGAACATTAACGAGAACTGACACAGACTAAAGGAGAACTGAGAGTTTAAATATACAGAGCAAACAAAAAAAACAAAAACAAGGAACTTAAATATTAAATGAACAGGGCAAAGGTGAATGACAACAGACTGTATGGGGGAACGTATCACAGACTAAACCCAGAAACACAATGAAACAAACGTGTAACAGAGTCTTATTGATTTCATTCTTTCCCCAAATCTTCATGATTGTCAACATCTCATTTCTTAACATGCATGTGTTAACATGAACTAAACAGTGTTTTTTCTTTTTACAACATTTAATAACCTTTGTCAATTTTAGTAAAAAAATGCAATTATTTATTGTGTGTACATCAACTAATGTTAACAGATACAACTTTTGATCTTAATAATGTATATGTTGACATTAACATTAACTAAGATTGATATGCTGTATGAGTATTGTTCATTCTTAGCTCATGTAAACTAATGTAATTAACTAATCAGAACTTATAATGTACCCAAAGTTTAAATGAGGTGTAACTGAGAATGTCCAGAAAGGAGGAATATCTGAAGCATGCGTGAGGAAACCATTGCATGAGCAGTGTGAGTCTTTTATTGTGTTGTGATCTAATTCTGTACAGAAAGATTTAAGTGCTTCTACAGATGTTACTGTTAGTTTCTATTTCTAGGCCTATTTCACATATTTCTCTATTTCTGATTGTATATCTGGAGCTTCTCGTTGTATCAGTGCTATCACCGGGACGTTTACATTACAGAGTCGATAGTTTTATCCTCATGACGGGGATTATAGTCATAATTACACTGATCATATAGAAATCAAATGTGTTTCTGCTTCATATGAGATACATGATGATCCTGTAATATAATCTGATCAGATGAGCGTCTCTTTCTGCTTCATATGAGACACATGATGATCCTGTGATATAATCTGATCAGATGAGAGTCTCTTTCTGCTTCATATGAGACACATGATGATCCTCATTGAGCTTCAGATCAGATTCTCTGATTTCTCTTCACTGTCTCTGATCCTGAAACTAAAGGCTTTTGAGTTTGTGAATCTAGTGGCGCCATCTAGTGGACAGATGTGGTTTTAACATCAATCTTCTGTGGAATACAATACAGATACAATTTACAGACATTCACTGACACTTATGCCTAATGTCTTTTTTTATTTTTTTCTATTTTAATGCCTTAATTCTGTTTAATGCAATTGGTATTTTGCAGTCTCAAATGAAACCAGTCTTCAGAAGAAACCAATGTTTAATAACTATAGGTTTCAAATAACACTAAGTTTCATATTGAAGACTAGACTCTCTCTCTCTCTCTCTCTCTCTCTCTCTCTCTCTCTCTCTCATTAGAGCCCTAATTAAAACAACAACACTAGTTTCTACATGGAAGAGTTTATGATATCCCCTGTATAATGTCCTAACTTGTTAAATTTGACCTCATTGTTTTGGCAATTGAACAGAAAGAGTGAATGTACATATACTCTAACAATAGTGTTTTTTTTTTTTTTTTTTTTTTTTTTTTAATAGATATGTTTGTGTGAGTCGAAAAGGCATTGGGTTACAGCAGCCACAGATCAGTTTTATATATTTATTTATGTTTCAGAGTCAGAAATAGAGAGGTAATTAATAGGATATAAAATACTGTAAAAATCATAACAATAAAAAGACAGTTATATTTAATGTAATAATGGGTGTAGTGTGTGAGTTCAGCAGTAGGGGGCGGTAAAGGCCCGTTCAAGGCCCGTTCACACCAAGGACGATAACTATAAAGATAACGATAAAGATATAATTCTAAAAATCGTTCTCCATATTAAAGAATAACAGAGTTCACACCACAACTATAACGATAAAGATATGAGGAACGATATCGTTGGGATCACTTTCAGAACGATTTTTTTCCTGCTGTGGAACGATAAAACACTGACAGCCAATCAGAATCCATTCTAATTTAAAGGTCTCGCGCATTTAAAATGGATCTGGATCATCCGGGCGTGCGCGTGCTTAGAATAAAAAAGACCGTTATCGGGTGCGCGTGTGGAGACACATATATAGTTATCTTTATCGTTATCTTTATAGTTATCGTGCTTGGTGTGAACGGGCCTTAATGCACTAATAATGATGAGTGGGCGGAGCCTCTGTTCATGTGGGCGGGGTTTGTGTATCTGACTGCAGCCCTGCACATCTGTGGTTTCCTGCAGGTGTGTGTGTGTGTGAGTGTGAGTGTGTGTGTGTGTGTGTGTGTGTGTGAATCTTCTCTCACTCTTCAGCTCTGATGAATCCTGCTCCACTTCTGCTGGAGAAACGAACACTGAATCTCCTCGAGACACTGAACCTGATCCACCGTAACACATGATCATCAAACCACTGAGAAACACTGAAGAACAGCTCATCATAAACACTGAGATATGACAAACACTGCAGTCCTTCTTCATCACAGTATATAGTGTGAGATATGATTCATAAACACAGAGATCAGTCTCAGGAAAACACGGCAGGTTTAATTCACCCCAGAAAAATAGCAAATTATATTTAGCATATTTAACATGTTTTTAATACCATTAATATATATTTTGCATATTTAATATGTTTTAATACCATATATATATATGAAAGAAGATCATACACACACACATTATTGATTTCTATTTAATTCTCAATACTATAATATAGTTTTTAATTAAAAAATACAATTGCTTTAAAGGAACCGTATGTAGGATTGTGGCCAAAACTGGTACTGCAATCACTTTAAAAATACTGTAGAGCGGTGTATCCCCTCCCCCTCCCCCCTGACTCGAGGTTGCCAGATAAGCTGCAGGATTCAGCAGAAACGTAGGCTGCTTCAATGAGCTTCCAATGGCAAGTGACGACGAGACGTACACAGTAAGTTTTGTTTCACAGTAAGTGCTGGGGCCATAATAGCTGAAGAGATAAGCGTTTTTGATTTGATATTTTATTTGATTTGATTTCTTTATTTTGAAAATATAAATACAATTACAATTCAAAAAAAATCTGAGGAAAAAAAAGGATAATAGTAAAACAAGACAAAAAACATATAAACAACAAAATAAAACTTCCTTATTTTTCAATACGAAAAAAAAAAAAAAAACTCGATTTACAAGTACTAAAGTTTTTGTCACAAGTAGGCTAAAAAATAACCAAAACATTTGCCACAGCAATTATAATGCGGGACAAATTCAATATCACCAATGGCTATCACAGGGTTGTTTTCAGTCCCATCAGAAAATATTGTTACACTAAATTACATTAGCAATTGTCATACAGGTCAACTTGCAGCATGTGTAACTTAGTCCACGATATACGTGAAGAACGAATGACGAATAATTTTTTCTGAGGTAAAGTTAGGCTTCTGTCTCAATTACGTTTCAAATTGCCATAATGGGCGTGCTAATGTTGTTTTCCTCAGCGTCTCAGCATAATGACAGAGAAACGGGCTCCTATAATGCATTGCTAATGTTAGCATGTCCATGTGAGCTAATGTTACGTTACTTTGCACGAACATGCATAACTTTGTTCGACTGTCATGAATATGTGAAATGTCCATTGACATCAAGTACAAGTTAGCCAAGCATAGATGAATCTTACCTGTCCAGGAGAAAATTAGCAACGTTGGCGTCTGTGTTCAAATTCTTCTCTGTTTTCAGCCGTCTCCATCTTCCAAAAGCATCTCCTATACAAATTCTGATTTTATTTCGGACTTTGTCACGAAAAATTTCTGAATTATAACGAGGTCTTTTTGATTTAGTAACTTTAGACATTTTTACCCGACTAGAGTTAGGGTAGGTTAGAGCAAAGCTGGCAACCCGGATCCCGAAACACTACTGACTTCGTGATTGGTAGATAGGTGGAGGGAGGCGCGTCAGGCCAAAACACAAAATGACAACATCAACATCAGTTGAGGGCTGCAAGTCCACTTTTTAAATGACAATATCCTAGCCATACTACTGTTGTCGGTGATATAAGTATTTGAAATGAACATGATTTCTTAATGTCTAGTGACACATCAGGGCCATTTTATGATTAATTGAAATAGATTTCTTACATACAGCTCCTTTAAATAAAACAAGTCTCCTTGGTTTCACCACAGGGGTCATCTGGTGCACAACACGTTTATGGAAACCTCAATATTAATATCTCGGCTCAGGATGGCTTCAGCTCCAAAAGCTGATCTCCAGTTTCAAGGTACAGAAACATTCTGCACATCTTCCGACTTACAACTTCAGTAAATGATATGATCAAGATCAAGATCGCTTAAAGCTCCACATTTACGGCCAATTTACAACAGAAGGGACTTGAGTCTAAATCTTTTTAAGGGGTACCTAGTGTGCTTTATGATTACATCAGCGTGATCTGATTCATACGTGATCATACCGGTAATCTACAGAGCACTGGTAATTAACCGGTAATGTTACAGCTTCCCTTACTGGTACACACATGATCTCCTAGCGGTAATTTACCATAAAGACTGTGTGTGTGAAGGGGTTAAAGTGACGAGTTTTCACACTTAGATTCAACAGCTCTGTGTGTTTGTGACTGTGAATGTTCTGCTGGTGCCATCAGTGTCATGTTGATGTCAGTGTTCATTAAATATAGCTCACATCCTCAGACCGCACAGATCTGATCAAAGCAGCTTTTGATTTTCATAACCATTACTGAGTTGCAATCTTACAAATTCAACAATGTCAGTGGAAAAATGGGTGAATACTGTATCTCAGCATATTTTCATATTTCCACAAAACTGCACAGACATGAGAAGTGTGTCGGTCGGTGGTGTCCAGTTCTGCTGATGAAGGATCAGAGTCACGCAGTGTTCATCTCCACACCTCAGCACACGGGTTTCTGGTCATCATGAAGAGATGAGTCGCTGGTTTAGGTGTTTGATTAGGATCGGTTAAACTGTGTTTTGAAAATGTGTCTTTTCTAGTTGTTAGGAATTAGATGTGGAGAGATGTGAATATATATCATTTAGTATTATATAATAATATAATAACAGTGCCTTAACCATGAACTTGATCTTTCTTGATATTACATGATTATATCCCTATATGCAGAGATGGGCATAAATACATGGAAATGTATTTAAAATACAAATACAAAATACTGTGTGAAAAAAATTATTTAAATACAAATACAGTATTTTGAAAATACACAAAATACATGTGAAATTGTCCATCCAGTGCAGTATAGGTCACAGTGAATGAAGAAACTACACAGGCCTACTGACTTATCATTCCTAATCACATCTCTTTCTTTCTTTCTTTCTTTCTTTCTTTCTGGCAATTACAAATAAACTTATCCATCTCTTATTTGCTGCCCTCACCAATTATTTATAGGGGTTTAAGTAGGGCTTAATCTCCCTGTGATTGTTTTGGGCTATTGAGCCTGGTTTAGGGGAAACTTTTGGGCAAACCACAATGCACCAAATTCCCCCAATTCCCCCAATATTTTAGTTGAATTCAGTTCAGTGTTGTTTCAGATCGGTTTAATAATGTGTAAAATCATCAATTACGAAAAGAGTTCAATTGCACAATAAATCAAACAGTGGAGAAAACAGTGATGTCATCATCAGCTCAGTCCGGGTCTCATCCAATAGTGTCATCAGCTCTGAATATACAAGTGTACTATACAAAACATTGCTGTAGTGTTGTTAACTGCTGCATTATTCAGTCAAAACTCATTTACCTCGCTTGCTGATTTTGATCAAATATATTCACATTTATGCATTTGGCAGACACTTTTATCCAAAGCGACATTTACATTCTTATCAGTCCTTACTTTCCCTGAGAATCAAACCCATGAAACCCATCGTACCGCTCTACTGTCAGAGCTACAGGAAAGCATGTCCTATATGCAATCCAAACATGTACTATATAAATATAAAATCCATTCATACACATTCATCTTATATACAGTAACAGTGTCTGAACCATGAACTTATTATTAGTTGAGAAAGGAACATGATGGAGAATATTTAGCAGGTTAGATGAATCACACTGCTGCTTTCTGAAAGGAGAAATACAGAAATATAACACAAAGATCAATATAACATCAGATTTCTGCTTCAGTTTTCAATATTTCTCTGTATTTGTGTGTGTCTCACCTTTTCTGTGTCTCTAAAACATCACAATGAATCGGTGAATCATGAGAAACTGTGAATGAAGAACACACACATCAGATTATAGCAATTCCTGCTCAAACAGCGACAATTAATAAATCAGTGTCACTGCGATGGAAAGATCTGCCAAAAGCTCACAGTTGTGGATATACATTTACTTACAAGTTTCAGAATCTACAAAATATGGGTATTTTTAACTAAATGAATAAGAATAAGCATAAGAGACCTTAACTTAATTTCACGTGTGCTGCTAAAAGATGTTTTAATAAATATGGTGAAATAAACAAAATAACTATATAAACGTATGACCACAACTGTAATTAGCTTCTTGCTTTTCCAATACAGAGTGAATGAAAATTCATAGTTTAGAATTGATTTTACACATTTTAGACACCCAGAGAAAATTAAAACTGTTGATGATGAAATATGACAGTTTGATATTAAACATAAATACTCACAGTTTGGTTTTCCGCTATTAATGCTGCTGTGTCTGAATAGACTCGGCGTCTTTTTCTGTTTTGGCTCATTAGATTGTAACATTTTGTCCTTTTGGTTCCCCATTCTTCTCTTTCTCTGTTGTGTGTAATTATTCTGTAGTTTGTGAAGCTCAATATATGTCCTCCCATGCTGTAATTTCTCATATATTTTGAATTTGAGAATATTAATATCTGTTCAAAAGAATACAGTAGTTCAGTTCAGAGTGAAGTTTAACATTAGTTAAAGCTGCAGTCCGTAGCTTTTTCTCTTTGTCGCCATTTCTGTTCGAAATCTGCAATTGAAGTTATTTGTGGTATTATCAACTTTACGTGGGTTGTACATCGGCATGAAACTGCGTGGATGAATCCAATGTTTTGAGGAGAATGTGCGGCTGTCAATCACCGCACCGGTGTGGATACGGGCATTCAGAATCACAGAATATACTTTTTGGAAGTATGATCAATATTAGAATCGGAAAATGTTCTGAACGAGTAAGTAACATCCACTTTTGTTCTGACCAACTAAGGGAAAGAAGCATTGCAGTAAATAACGCTGATTAAATCTAACGATCGCTTATATCATGTCAAACTGTGCAAATCATAAAAGCAGTTATTTTGTGCAATCATAGTGCTATGAAATAAACGATGTATGAACGGAATCCCTGTTATGCATAAACGTTTTATAATATAACATAATATAAACATCTTATGACAGGAAAATTTTCATTTTACAGATCTGATTCAGATCCAGTACTTTACAACGGAGGAGGCGAGTTTGATTTTCTTGGAGGTGCATTGCTCTCTCTCATAGCTAGCACAAAATAATTCATATTTACCATAATAGCAAAACGAGAAAGGCCCAACAAAGGAAACTCCATAACTGTGTAAATTAAGCTAGTAAATTAAGTGTGCTACTATTAAGTAATTAAACTATTGAAATGTCTTACCTGTCTAGCAAAAATAAGCCATATCTGCATCCGTTTTGAACCCCTTTAAAACACGGAGTTCAGTGACACTGGTGGATCATCTTTCAGAAGCCCTGCCGATGTTTATCCTTGTGTTCGCATGGGCCGGTTGCAGTCTCTTTTTTCTCTAGCCACTCCGAAGTCTTTTGGGTTTTACAACGGGTGAATCTCCAGTTGTCACTGGTGATTGTCGTTTGAAACATTCTGGATCCGCTATAAGTGTAATTATTTCAAGTGCTGTGAGAAAAGGTTATAAATCTCCTTCTCCAACATCCTCACACTCATAGTCTACTAGCCGGGACTCTTCTGTATGTGGACAGATGAGACGTAATGACGCAAAGACATGCTCGAATATCCCGTGGAAATCCACCAGTACCACTGGAATTAATTATTACAAGCTTACCGTTTTGAATCGAGCTACGGCAAGCAGAGAGTTTTGAACACTGGCTGGTTATGTTTTTTATTATTATTATTATTTTGGATAATTTTTAACACAAAAAAGTTACGGACTGCAGCTTTAATGATTGTTGAGCAATACAGGTTTACATTTCAGTTTCACTATAATATGTCTATAAATGTCTCAATTTAAATGCATTAATTGATAAAGTGTTTTAGTTACCTTGTGCTGAGCAGAAGAGAGGAGACATCCAGCGCAGATCTGAGAGACACAGCTCAGAAAGATCAGCTTTTCAAGTGTGAAGGTTACACTCCTCCCTCTGTGATATATAGACTCTCAAGCAGTTTCACTTTCAGTTTCAGCATGAGTTATTATAATCACTGGAATATCTGGGAACTCATGCACAGTCACAGTCATATGTCAAAGTTATTCAAGCCACACACTCCCACCTCAATACTAACTGTTTTATGCTATATTTCATATACTAAAAAAACATAATCTCTTTTTATTATCTGAAGTTCCTCCACAGAATATCACTAAAAAAAATGAGTTTCATATCTGTCCATCACAACCTTCATGAAGTCCAGAAAATGATGATACTTGTTGTATCCAAAATGGTCAATGTTTATGATAATATCTTTATTCATATAATTTATTTTATTAGTTATACTTTATATATTATTATTATTTTAGATGTTATTGATTTCTTTAATCATATATTGTCTACTATATGCTCTGATATGTTTGATTATTTCTTCTGTGCTGTAAGATTTAAGTGTATTTTAATTGATTACGTGGTGTACCTTTGTATCAAAATATGTCTGTGTCCATCTCTACAGACATGAGATAATGCAAGATCTTAAAGCTGTCACCTCATATATCTATTTTCATCTATCTTTGACTTTTGACCAGTCACTCTGACCTAGCCTTTACACCAACTATGACATAATGGATACATAAATAATGTTGACCTTTTCTTTTTAGACCAAAACACAAGCGTTACGCCCCATGTGATTTGTGTTTTGGAGTTCCCTTTCGAAAGAGAACTCACACTCCGTCGATGACTCTTTGGGGAACGCCTCGCGTGAACCGCGTCTGAAACGCTTGTCTAATCATGACTAATACACTAGTGCGACCCAGAAAGGGGAGTCTGGAGAACACGTCACCAGCTTTTCATCTTCAGGGACTGTTTTGTTTGTAGCTTCAACCTGAAAAATGTGTATGGATCCGTGTTTAAGATATTTGACACCTGATGACACACACAGCTTGTGAGTTTACTGTTTGGGCTCAGAGCACGTATGATCAGTTCTCGGGGAGCTGATGTGCCACTGTGGGTTTTTCCCTTGAGAAAACTCTGCTCTCGTCTGCTCTCTTCCCGAGGGAACAGGACAGACCAGACTGTCCCAGTCGATTCAGGTCCTGCTTGTGCTGAGCAGAGACTGGAGCCGTGGGGTTTCAGAGGGAGCTCGCAGAGGACTTTGAGAGAGTTGTTAATCTCTCACATCACTCAGAGACTCACGAGCTTGAGCTTCTGGATGAGCATGTGTTGTCACTATCATCCTCTGATCTGACAGCGAGTGCTCTGCTGGATATTAAAACAACCAGTCCAAGAGAAAAGGAGATGATGATGAGGGTGAAGAGGATTTATAACCCGAACCCCCACAGCCTCCCTGCCCTGCGTGAGCTGTTGGGTGTTATGTAACGCGCTTCAGCGAGGCTTCAGCTGCTGTAGGAGCACGTAAGGGTAATGTGGGGGTTTCCTTGCTAAAACACCAGAAGGTTCAACAGGGTTTCCCCCAAACATTTCAGGAGATTCATTTCTAAAGCGGTTTCACTTGTTGTTTGGAAAGCAGTGTCAATAGAGTTTGAAAGTGCTTTTATAAGACATATCGCTACAGATAAACATAATCTTCTTACATAACTACAAGAGATACACTGCAGAGGCCAGATCAAATCAGGCAAAAACTTCTCCCAATAATAGCAACGATACAAAATATGACAAAAATACATGAAAAAGATAGAAGAATATAATGATAGTCACAATTCACTTAAAACCAATGCCACAAAAATGATCAAACTGTCTTATTAATTGCTTAAAAGTTCATGAGGAATCCATTTAATTTTTATTTGTTTATTGGGGTTTATATCACTCTAAAGGTGTCACGGCTCCTCCAGATCTACAGACTCCACCCACTCGTTCACTCTCCCCTGATTACTAATCACCACACCTGTACCTCGTCACCTGTTCACTATATATACTCTTCATTGTCTGATCTCGTCTCTCCGTGGACACACAGACTCTACCTTGATCCTTACCTGTTCCACTTACCTGTTCCACTTACCTGTTCCACTTACCTGTTCCCCTTACCTGTTCCACTTACCTGTTCCCCTTACCTGCCATCCTTGTCTTCCGATCCCGTTCCACGAACCTGCTATTAGTGATGGTGAAATGAAGCTTTGTGAAGCACTGGGGCTTTCCCCCTCGACTGTATCATAAAATGGTTCATTACTCAAAGCTTTTCAACACGTTGCACACTAACGACATCTTGTGGCCAAAAGGTGGAAAAGCTGCCTTTCTGTCCCAGAAGACCTTTTTTTTGTTTTTTGTTTAATAAATCACTTTCTGTTCTGTAAACCACAAAGCAATACAATTAATCCTCATAATTCAAGTGTTAGTGCTGATGTAGTTCTTATACAATGTATGAACAAACAACTGTATGAATTAATTTATGAAAAAATAATAATAATAAATGGGACTAATTCACTTGTACAGAAACAATTCTTATGAATCTGCTTTGATCTACAAATGCAGGTGAAGTGCTTGTGAACTGGGGAGCTGACGTTTTATTTTGTGGGTAATTTAATAAATTAATGTTTTTTATTAAGGAACAGGACTTGTTCAACAGTCCAGAGGGCTAAGTCTATTTCTATTTAAGTGTGAGGGCTAAGTCTATTTCTATTTAAGTGTGAGGGCTAAGTCTATTTCTTTTCTTTTTTTTACTATTTAAGTTCAATCTGTCTTTGTCTTACATTACCTTTCAGTCGTCCGGTGTTAATCCCTTGCACTGGTCCCTTGTACTGGTAACTGGTCCCTTGTACTGGTAACTGGTCCCTTGCACTAAATACGGCACAGAATACAAATGTTGAAGATGGTGTGACATGGTAGACAAAGCGCTGTGATAGTCCATCATAAATTTCTTTTTTAAAATATTTAAACATTTATAAAAATCTCTCTCTTGAGTGTAGAAGTAAACTTCTTCATCAGGGTTATAACATCAGAGGTGTTACAAGCTGCTCTTGTCTAATCTTATCAAGAAATGGCAGAAAGCTCATGTCAGTTTTAAAAGAACCCTACATCAGTGAAGGAGATTGTGTTATAGGTGCCACAGCTCATTTAATAGAGATTAAAAAGTATTATAATTGCTCAAACAAGAATTGAGGAGAAAATGTTCAATACACTTTCCCTCTCTTGATCTTTATTCATCTGCTTTTAGGTTTATGATCTAGTGGTTTCATTTCAGTTTGTTTTAGTGTTCTATGGGAGAAGGAACTATAACTATATTAGATAAAAGTTTTTACCATTAACTACACACACACACACACACACACACACACACACACACGTACACAGATTGTTTTAGCTGTACAGTACACAAGCTCAAAGATGAAAGCTGTTATTCTGCCTCTTCTGAACTGCAGTGCATTTACTGTACAGTGTTTTTATCTCTGTTTAAACATGTAACTTAATATCTTTATCATGTAACTTTTATATTTAACGAATATCTTAGGATTATTCTACAACATGAACAAACATTTTGGCACAATTTATTACAAATTTATTTTACCCGTTACATTTGGATGATTTACTTGCACATTTTATTTTTGATTCCATTTTTATTTAATTCTCGTTATTGTAATATAGTACTTTTAACAGTAAAAAAAAAACAACTGTAATTTTATGCAGTAAACGCAGTACAATAAATAATGCCATGATATATATATATATATATTGGGAGTTTTTTTTTAAACTCACTAGTCATTGTTGCAGTTGCAAACGTACATTTCTTGTGTTTGAACATTAATCTACAGTATAACACACATGTGATATGATGCTGCATTACTGTTCATCACCAGTGTAAGCTCTCAGTGACTGTCTTTTTTAACAACATCCTAAATTAAATTAAAATGCAGCAAATGAAAATAATCATAATTTAGCTGATAATGTGATTCATGGAGAGTGTCTGATGTGATTGTGGATCTGCTGTGATTTAGTTTAAAATATGTGAAATTAGTTTCTATAAGTTAATAACTAATGATCTTTGCAACGGAAATGAATCAATCAAAACATTATCTGGACAATGACTTTATTCTAGAGCTGCTGTAAAGCCTAAACAATCTCTGTTACTGTAATCTCCTGTTATCACTGTAAAGCTGCTATGAAACAATCTATATTGTTAAAGCGCTGTATAAATGAAGATGACTTGACTTTTTTGTTGTTGTTCACTAAGCCAGCTTTAGAGAGCAAGACAACTGTGCTTATTTTGCACAACTCTCACTCTTTCTATTAATTTCTCTCACTCTTTCTATTAATTTCTCTCACTCTTTCTATTAATTTCTCTCACTCTTTCTATTAATTTCTCTCTGTAACGGTCACCAGCTGGAGTGCCCTTGAGAGCCTCCAGAGGGCACTCCACACCAGACTATTGTCACTCTGTCAAGATGAATGGTAACACAATACCTACAAAATACTGTTTACATCCTGCAAATGCATATGATTCAAGACTATAAATACTCTGATGTTTTTCAATATTACGCCGGAATAAGTTATGTTATCTGATCACTTATTTGCTTTTTAATGAACTATCACATGTCGTGTTTTCTTTGTAGAAAATCACACGTGAGTCCATCACTTGCAGGAACTTACATTTTATTCATCTCAACCTCCAGCCGTCTCTCACCTCACTCACATTTCGCACCACCTGATGCTCCTCCCCCAAAATACCGTATTCTCACGAATATCACACATCGTATACATCAGTAAACACATAGCGTTCGTATCTTACTACTCTACCCTGCCAGTACATACAAAGATAGATCAAAGTGACATTACGTTAACCATTCAGAAACGTCCTGTTCGAGCCTTAATTGTCGAACTTCTTGTTTGGTTGCACAGTGTCCTCCGAGACTCCTGCTGCCATTCTTCAAAATATACCCTCAACTGTTGTCAAGGCAACACTCCACGTGTGTTGTGTCCAGGGGGGTAATCAATCTCTCGATTTCCGTACCACCCCCGGCGGCCGCCATTGGCTATCAAGCCTTCACCTGCTGTTAGCATCCCATTGACTCCCATTCATTTTGGCGTCACTTTGACAGCGAATAACTTTACATCTGAGGCGTTTAAAGACTCCATTTGTCCATTATTTATTTCTAAAAAACACGACAATGTATAAAATGCTACATTACCTTAAGGTATCTTACGTTATGGCCCCGTAGAAGCAGTTTTTGTAAAAACAGACTAACGATTGCGTCATAACCACGCGACTCTCTGGAAATTACCGTATGGACAGGAGGAGAAGCTCGCAGTCAATCGGGGGGACGTGGAGGCATAAAGTCCGATAAAGTCAAGAGAGAAGCCCATAGAGAATCATAAAGTTGCTCCTGCTCCAGCTCATGGACAGCTCCTACTCACGCTCGCCGTCTCAAGGGAATGGTTCAGATTTCTCTCGGCACAGCTACTTGAAGACTTACAACTGTCAGACGGGTTGCTCACGTCACATCCACGTCATCAAGCTCAGTGTGAGTCTGCGCAGTCGCTCAGCCATCAGGAAGAGAGAGCTTCTAATTTGCTTCACTTTTCTCCATTGAAAACTATGGGGTCGCTATGTCCAGTTTATATACTGTCTATGGTTGTGTCAGGTCAAAACGCCCACAGAGCAGAGGGGCGGGGCGAGCAAAGCTCATTATCATTTAAAGACACATGCACTTAAACGGCGTGCTGAAAACAGAGCTGTTTTTGACCAGGTAAAATTAGTGTTTTCTTACAATACTAATGAGAATTTTTAATTAAAGTATATTACAAACTTTTAATTTAGACCCTAAAGAATCATATTAGCTTGCACAAAAATGGCATTATATGACCCCTTTAAAGTGTTACAGTCATAAACAGCAAAGCAATGATCAATGATGCAAACAGAATTCAAATCTGCTGAAAATCAACTTTAGGCATTCAATATTTTAGTTGAATTCAGTTCAGTGTTGATTCAGTTCAGTTCAATAACGTGTAAAGATCATCAATTATAGTTCAATAAAAAACAGTGATAAACTGTTTAAAAAACAGTGATGTCATCATCAGCTCAGTCCGGGTCTCGTCCAATAGTGTCATCAGCTCTGAATATACAAGTATTTAAACATTGCTGTTGTGTTGTAGATCAAATATATTTACATGAATGCATTTGGCAGACACTTTTATCCTAAGTGACTTACATTGCATTTCAAACTACACATTTACATTCTTATCAGTTCTTGCTTTCCCTGGGAATCGAACCCATGACCTTGGCATTGCTAGTGCTAACACTCTGTCAGAGCTCCAGGAAAGCATATAACACACACACCAGCAGTTTCTGTCAGGTTACAATCAAGATTACTGTAAAACTCAGATTCAGGTCAGATGTGTTCAGGAAAGCATGTCCTATATTCATGCAATCCAAACATGTACTATATAAATATAAAATCCATTCATACACATTCATCTTATATACAGTAACAGTGCATGTCTGAACCATAAACTTATTATTTGTTGAGAAAGGAACATGATGGAGAATATTTATCAGGTTAGATGAATCACACTGATGCTTTCTGAAAGAAGAAACACAGAAATATAACACACAGATCAATATAACATCAGATTTCTGCTTCAGTTTTCAATATTTCTCTGTATTTGTGTGTCTCACCTTTTCTGTGACTCTAAAACATCACAATGAATCGGTGAATCATGAGAAACTGTGAATGAAGAACACACACATCAGATTATAGCAATTCCTGCTCAAACAGCGACAATTAATAAATCAGTGTCACTGCGATGGAAAGATCTGCCAAAAGCTTACAGCTGTGGATATACATTTACATACAAGTTCCAGAATCTACAAAATGTGAGTATTTTTAACAAACTTAATAAGAAATACGCAGGGGTGATTTTTATTTTTGTGGGGCTCAGTCCCCAATGAGGGTACTATGATTCAAAAAAAAAAAAAAAAAAAAAAAAAGGTAACATTTTAGTTTATGGTCTAAGTTTAACCTGCATATTAGCATATGGGAAGGTTTTATAACCCCTGAGGTCCCGAATGTGAGATAGTCGGGGAGTTCAGGGGTTCCCCAAGAAAATGTAGATTTTTCTGATCTACATATGTGCATTTTAAGATGTTTTTGAAGGCCCCCAAAAAACTGGCTAACAATAGCTTTCAAACAAAGATTTAAACCATGTCAGTGGGACGAAGATTATTTCTCTCCATCACTCTCTTTTTCTCTTTGTTTTTCTCTTGCTCTGTCTCTTCCCTCCTAAAGCTGAGCTTTTTTAATTTACTGAAGCTACACATTGTATTATATTAATTATCAATATGTACATATTCACTATTAATCTTCTCGTGCCTAATATGATGAAAACGGCTTTCTTAATGTTTCTTGTCCCCTCACAATGACCGTAAACTAATTATTACATTACACACACAAGTTCAAAAAAAGTTCAGTTCAAATGGCGAAATTATGACAAATGAAACAAATTTCATATGTTTTAAAGGGGGCTGAAGCGAACATGAATTAGTGTAGCCTACACTTGATCACACATGTTGTAGGGGAGCTCGGCAGAATATTAAATATAAAACATTATTAAATATTAAACATTATAAATACTCACAGTTTGGTTTTCCGCTATTAATGCTGCTTTGTCTGACTAGACTCGGCGTCTTTTTCTGTTTTGGTTCATTAGATTGTAACGTTTTTTCATTTTTATTCCCCATTCTTCTCCTTCTCTCTTGTCCACATGTGTAATTATCCTGTAGTTTGTGAAGCTCAACACATGTTCTCCATGCTGTAATTCCTCATATATTCTGACTTTGGTAATTTCTGTTCAAGAGAATACAGTAGTTCAGTTCAGAGTGAAGTTTGACATCAGTTAATGATTGTTGAGCAATACAGGTTTACATTTCAGTTTCACTATAATAGAGACATTAATGTCTGGATTTGAATAAATTAATTAATAAAAATATCTTTACAAAACAATTAAATATAAAGTGTTTTAATTACCATGTGATGAGCAGAAGAGAGGAAGCACATCCTGCAGATCTGAGAGATATAAACCACATAACCCGTCTACACTGGCTTCTGCTATAGTCGCTGATGCAGGATCAGTCTCAGTCCTGCATAAACAATGGAATAACTCAGTCACAGTCACACAGATTCAGGCCACATCCTCCCACATCAATACTTCCTGTTTTTAACTGACAGTGCAGAATCTGTTTGTTTCTTATCTTATATAACTCTTTAAAAGAACTTCTCATCATTATCTGCTCAGGCCATGATCACAAGTTTCAAAAACTCCAGTAAATGCTGAAGACTCTTCACTGAACAACAACATTAAACCAAAAAGCCACTCACAACAACAACAAATAAATCTCTCTATATTTCTCCTCTGCTCTTGCTTGTCTCCTAATAGCTTTCTAATAAACCTGATATTATATTCTATAAATATTGTGGCTTTGTGGCAAATTACTTGTCATATTTCTCATTTGTTGATAAAAGCATCTGCTAAATTAATAAATGTAAAAATTACAGTAAATGTACGTATTTTGTCTGTGCTGTGTTTGTATTTAGTATTTTGCTGTATTTTATTCATATCCATGCTTTGTATTTACTCAGTTGTTCATCTTTAGTGTGTTCATAATTTTGTGTATCATGACTAACTGATCTACAGTAAATATTGATTTATTTCTCCTGTTTTAAGATATAACCAGATGCTAATAGAGTCAATAATGTGACACAAATAAGTCATTTTATTACATATAATTTCATAGTTCACATCATTATCATGTCAAAAACATTTTTTTGTACATTTTTTATTTAATTTTTCTTTTAAATGTCGAAATTTGTAGCATTCACACTTTTTAAATAAGAATAATGGGTTACACTTTACTATAAGGTTCCATTCATCAACAATAGTTATTAGTTAACATGAACTAACAATACTTCAGCATTTAATAATCTGTTACATTGGGATGTATATCTTATTTTGCTTACATGTGATGTGTGAGTGAGATACAGTATGCCACGTGCTTGATGTTTTGAACTTTGGTTTATCCCTGTTCATCAACACATGTGACATGTTGTTGATCTGCTGTGATTCGCTCATGGAAAGGCACATGTTCTCCACACTGCAGAGACTCAGCTGTGGTTCGCTCATGTAAGATATAAAAGGCACGAGTTCCTCCACACCACATCAGAGGGAAGTTCTGTCTTGCTGGTGAATGTCACACTGAACAGTGTTGTTGAGTTGTGTGTTGTTGAAAGTGTGTGTTATTAGAAGAGTTACTGAACTAACAAGCGCTTTCTTGAATATCTTTAAATTATATATAGTGGAACATTTCTTTTGTAGAGAGATGAATGCCAGTTTATTGTGTGTGTGCCCTTCTTTTCTTTTCTCTTTTTTTTTGTATTTTGTTTGGCTGTCATATTTTCAGATGGTTTTATTGTAGTATTTGGACCTGGAGATGAGAGAACTAATGTAATGTTAACATGAGCAGACATGAACATGCTTACTGTAAAGAGTTGCCATCGTGTGAAACTCCTGTAATGCATTTATGATCTGGGATTTTTACTTATCCAACAATATACACTGTTCAAAAGTTTATGGTCCGCAATTTTTTTTACAGTTTACAATTTTACAGTAAAATGACATTAAATGTACCATTAGATCTATCACAGTTATTTACCGTATATAGTAAGAAAACTTTGTTTTAACCAATTAACAATTTTTCACTGTAGCATTTTTACAGTCTTTTACTGTTAAAATCACGATTATTTTTCTGATATCATATAAAGTGGAAACAAAAATTCGGGTTAATAATCAAATCACAATTCAGAAATCATATTTTTGGTTCAAGATGAACTATTTAAATAAAGAGTCAATACATCATCAATCCTTCTTCCGAAACATGTTTTATCTTACCCTGATTCACTGCGGTAAGCACATTATACATGTAAGTGTTGATATTTTGACTTTGACTGATTACTCAGTCTGAAACAAGGAACTGCAGTGTGTTTATTTTCACAGAAACGTGGCTGCATAACAACGTCCCCGACACAGCTATCCAGCTACAGGGGCGAACATCGTTCCGTGTAGACAGGAACACTGGGACCTCCGGTAAGACCCGCGGTGGCGGCCTCTGTGTTTATATTAACAACGACTGGTGTGTAAATGCCTCTGTGGTCGCTGCCCACTGCTCACCACAGCTAGAGTTTTTAGTGGTGAAATGCCGGCCGTTTTATTTACCCAGGGAACTCACCGTTATTATGGTAGTGGCGGTGTATATCCCTCCCAGTGCGAATGCTAGCAAGGCGCTGCGTGAGCTATATGACACCATCAGTGGGCAACAAACGGACGTTTTTTTTATTGTTGCTGGGGATTTCAATCATGCCAACCTGAAAACTGTAGCACCAAAGTTTTATCAACATGTGAACTTTGCCACGAGAGGTAAAAACATGCTGGACTTATGTTACACCAACATCCGAGACTCATACAAAGCCAGCCCTCGCCCCCATCTAGGATACTCAGACCACCTCTGTGTACTGCTCGTTCCAGCGTACAGGCCAGTGCTGAAACACTCCAGGCCAGAACAAAAGACCATCAGAGTCTGGCCGGAAGGAGCCGTTGCAGCCCTGCAGGACTGCTTCGAGTGCACAGATTGGGACGTGTTTAAGGAAGCAGCCACCTACGATCAGCAAACAAGCTTGGACGAATACACAGACTCTGTGACTGGGTACATTGAGAAGTGTATCAAGGATGTCATTGTTGAAAAGACTGTAACTACACGCGCCACTCAGAAGCTGTGGCTGACAGCAGAGACCCGTGCCCTACTTAGGGCAAGAGATGCTGCCTTCAGGTCAGGAGATGGAAGGCTCCTCCGATCAGCAAGGGCTCAGCTCTCCAAGGCCATCAGGAAAGCGAAACGTATGCATGCGCAGAAGATACGCAACCACTTCTGTGACGCCAAGGACCCCAGACGTATGTGGCAGGGTATCCAGGCCCTAACAGACTACAAAGTTACAACACAGGTCAATGACAATGACGCCCACCTTCCAGATAAGTTAAACAACTTCTATGCATGGTTTGAAGCCATGAACAGCATGCAGGCATACAAGTCCATACCCACCCCTGAAGAGCAGGCGCTGCATCTGGACCCAGCTGACGTGAGGAGGACACTATCCAGAGTCGACCCACGCAAGGCCGCAGGTCCGGATAACATACCAGGGAGAGTGCTCAGGGACTGTGCTGACCAGCTAACAGGTGTTCTTACAGACATCTATAACATCTCCCTGAGCCAGGCTGTGGTCCCTGCGAGCTTCAAAAAGACCATCATCATTCCGGTGCTGAAGAAGTCAGCAGCGACATGTCTCAATGACTACCGCCCTGTAGCGCTGACTCCCATCACGATGAAGTGCTTCGAGCGTCTGGTCAAGAGACATATTCACTCTTTACTCCCCACCTCACTGGACCCCCTGCAGTTCGCATACCGTTCCAACCGCACTACTGACGACGCCATCTCCTGCACACTGCACTCTGCTTTATCACATCTGGACACTAAGGACGCATATATCAGACTGCTGTTCATCGATTTCAGCTCTGCATTTAATACCATCATCCCCCAGCAGCTAGTAAGGAAACTCTCATACTGGGCCTCAGCACCCCCACCTGCAACTGGATTCTGGACTTCCTGACAGAGAGAGCACAGTCCGTGCGCATCGGCAGCAGAACATCAGGTCCCATCACGCTGAGCACAGGTGCCCCTCAAGGTTGCGTACTCAGCCCACTGCTGTTCACGCTACTCACCCATGACTGCACCACCAAGTTTGAATCCAACCTTATTATTAAGTTCGCCATGACACAACGGTAGTTGGCCTCATCAGCGGCGTCAATGAAGCACGATACAGAGAGGAGGTGGAACTACTGTTAGGTTAGTGCCACAACAACAACTTATCTCTTAATGTGGATAAAACACAGGATCCAAGATCCAAAAACACCCACCCAAGACATCTTTCAGTCACGCTGTGTGCGACTGTGCGCAGAGCTTCTGCCATTGTAAAGGACCCCTCCCATCCCTCACACAGTGTGTTTGTCCCTTTACCATCTGGTAGGAGGTTATGCAGCATCAGGACCCGCACTGCAAGATTATGTAATAGTTTTTTCCCTCAAGCTGTCAGAGCCATGAATACCAGGGTGCCATTCATCATCTCATTGACATAATTTGCCGTCTCCCCAACCCCCACCCCCCAATGAAGGACTAAGAGCCCATAAATGACTGTGGACTGTCACCTAAATGAAATGGGCATTAAAAAATGTACCATTAGTCACTTTAATGACTTTATGACTTTCTGCTATGTTTGAATTGCACTATTTTATTGTTTACTGTAATTGTTCACTATTGCTATGTATTGTGTGTATCAGATGTTGTTGTTGTTTATTCTTGTATTGGTTGCACATCGGTCTGTACGGAAAGAAATTTCGTTCAACTGTATACATGTATACAGTAGAATGACAATAAAGTTGACTATGACTATGACTATGTGATGTATTCTAATCCAAACTATGAGCGTGAAGCTAGAAATACCAATATTTTAACACTATTCCTGTAAAATGGCGGTTATTAATAATTATTTTATAATTATTAAATCAATATTTATATTGATTAGCTCTATAAAATCTACTATGTTTTAATTTGAGATGGATTGAGGGTCAGTTGTTTTATGTGGATATATTCATGCACTTGTTTTTGTTCAGCCTTTTTATATACGTTTCAGGGTGTGTTGGTTTCAAATGTATAAAGCGGTGGCTTGTGTTTCTGCTGTGTGAAACTTTATTGCATCTTGCAATATTTTTGTCTGCCGTTGGAAAGTAGCACCACACCACACTTCGCTTTCTTTCAGCCGTAGTGCCGTTCTGTTCATGCGGAGGTGTGCAAATGTGAGATGTGAGCATGCGAGTTGTGTACGTGTGGGCAGGGCACGTCGCTCGCTTCTCTCACGGCCAGCTAAATATTTCAGGGAGGGGTGGTTTCCATTGAACACAAACATTAAAAAAAAGAATCAAAAACACTTAGTGATGCAGAAATCATTAATATAATTTTAATATCAATAGAGGTATCAATACCAAGTAAGTAGATTGTGAGTATCGATAAATCGATACTGCAGCATCGATGTGCTCATCCCTAGTGTGTGTGTGTGTGTGTGTGTGTGTGTGTGTGTGTGTGTGTGTGTGTGTTTGTGTGTTAGCAGGTCTGATTACCTCACACAGACACACACTGAAAATTTCAAAAACTTTTAGCCTTTTATGTTCAAACCGGAGTCAGACAGTGATGGAGAGACTCAAGAAGAAGTGACAACATGTAGAAGCAACAGGACATTTCTGAATGGTTAGTTGATGAATTTATGAAGCTGATGTGTAGTTAACTGTCTTCTAGTCATTGATTAGCATATTCTGACATGATAATCTATAAATCGTGTTCTGGGGGCGGGATTTATGTAATTTTTAGGGTTGGTGATGTCACTAACCCGGGAGCGGGGTTTATGTAATTTTTAGGGTTGGTGATGTCACTAACCCGGGAGCGGGGTTTATGTAAATTTTAGGGTTGGTGATGTCACTAACCCGGGAGGAATGTGGTGTAGTCTCTACCAGCCGTTTGTTGTGGTCCTTAAAAAGCGATTTCTTTAAAAGCAAATATCTCCCTTTGCTTTGAACTTTGAGCGTCATAACTTTATGCTCAAACAGCAACATTACACACTAACTAAAGTTAGAAAAGTCAAATCATAATCAACCACCCCTTTACAGTTTTTCTCAGTCGCTTTGGTGCATTTCTCACATCACTATTTACATTTGCACAACAGTTAGTTCAACCTCCACAACATTTAGTCATTTGTGCACATCATAGTAGCAGTTTCTCATTCCTTCCAACAAATTGCAAATGCTTTTGGACATGCATCAATTGCTTTCATACAAGTCTCTGCTGTTTTATAACATTATCATTTGCTTATGTCATGTCAGTCAAAATGAACTATACTTGTGAATGATGAATAGTCATTCCATATAAAACTAATAGTCCTCATTTCATTGCTTGAGTCATTACATACAAAAATGTTGAACTAGTTGTCAAAATCTGTCATTAAAAAAAAAAAAAATCCTGAAAAAGTCTCCTAAATTGAACAATTTGCAATTGAGCAAGAGATGATATTCGCTGGGATGTAGATGAAATTATGTGACCAGACAGAGAGGAAGGTCTGGATGTGCATGAATGATTACAGTCCTATGTATGTTGTATGTTCAGTTATAGGCCTACTGCAATATTGTTTACAGTTGTGCTCAGCTCTACCCAAAAGAAGTTTATGTTTGTTGTAAATAATGGTGTATTTTTTCTGTTGCTCAATGCTGTGAACAAATTAGAATTGCAAAGAGCATATGCAGTAAAAATGTGAAACATACATATTCAGTGTCTTGTACTCAGTTACCTCATAAATACAGTAATGTGTAACTTTACTGTATTTTTCAAATGGCTGTGCAAATAGTATTTAGTGCTGTCTTGAGCATTTTCAGGCAGTGTCACCAAGATCTGACTTTTTTGCATTGGAAAACATTTACAGAGTAAACTGTCATAATGAAAACATGACAAAGCCATTTGACTATCTTGTTCATAAACAATGGTGTCAGGACTTTTCATCTTGATGACACTGACACTTTCATTGACATGAATACTTGCGTTTGAGGAATGAGCTCTCCATTTTGAGCAAGTGACACGCTTTTGCAGGTTATCAACTAGGTTTTGCAGTTTGCACTAATTGTTTTGAGAACTGCATTAACTGTTGTGCAAATGTAAATAGTGTTATGAGAAATGACCCAAGGCGACTGAGAAAAACTGTAATGGACAGAAAAACGAAACCCTCCTATCAACTAAATGAAATGTTCTCATTAATTTCTGGAGAACGACAGAAATAGACTCGTTCAGTGTAGACATAATAACTAATTTAGTCATTTCGCACGCGTCCGATGTAGAAAAAATGTAAAAAGCAACATATGATGGCAGAGCTTTCAGCTTATAGCCAAGTATTCATGTCAATGAAAGTGTCAGTGTCATCAAGATGAAAAGTCCTGACACCATTGTTTATGAACAAGATAGTCAAATGGCTTAGTCATGTTCTCATTATGACAGTTTACTCTGTAAATGTTTTCCAATGCAAAAAAAGTCAGATCTTGGTGACACTACCTGAAAATGCTCAAGACAGCACTATACTATTTGCACAGCCATTTGAAAAATACAGTAAAGTTACACAGTGAGGTAACTGAGTACAAGACACTGAATATGTGTGTTTCACATTTTAACTGCATATGCTCTTTGCAATTCTAATTTGTTCACAGCATTGTGCAAAAGAAAAAATACACCATTATTTACAACAAACATAAACTCCCTTTGGGTAGAGCTGTGCACAACTGTACACAATATTGCAGTACATACTGGAACTGAACATACAACATACATAGGACTGTAATCATTCATGCACATCCAGACCTTCCTCTCTGTCTGGCCACATAATTTCATCTACATCCCAGCGAATATCATCTCTTGCTCAATTGCAAATTGTTCAATTTAGGAGACTTTTTCAGAAAAAAAAAAAAAAAAGATTTAAAAAAATGTGTAACATTTGCTTGACAGATTATGACAACTAGTTCAACATTTTTGTATGTAATGACTCAAGCAATGAAATGAGGACTATTAGTTTATATGGAATGACTATTCATCATTCACAAGTATAGTTAATTTTGACTGACATGACATAAGCAAATGATAATGTTATAAAACAGCAGAGACTTGTATGAAAGCAATTGATGCATGTCCAAAAGCATTTGCAATTTGTTGGAAGGAATGAGAAACTGCTACTATGATGTGCACAAATGACTAAATGTTGTGGAGGTTGAACTAACTGTTGTGCAAATGTAAATAGTGATGTGAGAAATGCACCAAAGCGACTGAGAAAAACTGTAAATTGATCCCTCATCTTAGCGCCATCTACTGTACATTTGAGAGAAAATCGAGCCGAGAGATCTCATAAAAAGCCAAGTCTCCCAATCGTAACAGACAGATATGCATTTGTATGCACTAGGTTTGGTATTTTTTCAATGCAGTTTGTAGGATGGTTTGTATTTGTGAAATATTAGTCTCATTTATTTCTATTTGTAAAACACAATACATATTTGTTACTCTGTGTTTTTGCTCAAAATGACCCTTGTACTTCCACATTGCTTTCTGTTTGTTTGCAAGTAAAGTTTTCCTTTGCAAAGCTGGATTTGTTTGTTTAATTATGGCACAAAATTCACTCTGTAAATCTCCACTATGGGGCATGTTGTCACATTTCACTTTCATTCTTTCAGGGTAAATCAAGAAAAAAGTATACACTTTATTAATAAAACAAAACCACATTATTGTAATAGACGTGTGTGAAATTAATACGGGAAAAAATAAATACTCTGAACCCTAAGTGCATTTACACAAACTGAGAAAGTCAAAAAGCGTTAGATTGTGCCCCGCTCTCTTCTACTTAGGGTAAAGTGTGTGTGTGTGTGTGTGTAGATGTGCAGTAGGTGGTGCTAATACACTAACAGGAGGAATAGATGTTTCTGTTCTCCATCTTCAGTCAGCCCTGCACACAAACACACACTATAGAAGAAGTATCTGTAGTTTCATGCTGGTGTGTGTCTGATGGAGTTTGTCTGATTCTTCACACACTCTTGTATTCCAGAACGCAGGTTATGAGACTAACCTGTAAGCGGATAAACTCAGCTTTTGGTTCACGAACCTGAGGCACATTTCAGGATAAGCAGCCATAGCAACTGCAGGTCATATTACAGTTTTTCTCAATTGTTTACACACAAATACTGGTACTTGAGACACAATGACCACAACATGTAACTCATTCACCAACCCCCTGAGCCAATTCTGCTGAACTACAAGCACAATTCCTGCTTTACACTCAAATTGCACTTCTAAAACACACCTTTTTCAAAACACTACACACAATTCTCTGCTTTTGGCACAATTTTCATGCAGAAAATCTCTTGTTTTCACAAGGAACACACTGCCATTCAGATATGCACATTGACTCATCACATGGGCAAACACCCGTCACACAGTTTTACAATAAGCAATTAGAGCTTTAGCATAAAAGGGCAACAGGTGAGCTCTTCAACAGGTGAGCTCTTCAACAGGTGAGCTCTTCAACAGGTCAGCTCTTCAACAGGTGAGCTCTTCAACAGGTGAGCTCTTCAACAGGTCAGCTCTTCAACAGGTGAGCTCTTCAACAGGTGAGCTCTTCAACAGGTGATCTCTTCAACAGGGGAGCCCTTCGACAGGTGAGCTCTTCAACAGGTCAGCTCTTCAACAGGTCAGCTCTTCAACAGGTCAGCTCTTCAACAGGTGAGCTCTTCAACAGGTCAGCTCTTCAACAGGTGAGCTCTTCAACAGGTGAGCTCTTCAACAGGTGAGCTCTTCAACAGGTGATCTCTTCAACAGGTGAGCTCTTCGACAGGTGATCTCTTCAACAGGTCAGCTCTTCAACAGGTGAGCTCTTCAACAGGTGAGCTCTTCAACAGGTGAGCTCTTCAACAGGTCAGCTCTTCAACAGGTGAGCTCTTCAACAGGTCAGCTCTTCAACAGGTGAGCTCTTCAACAGGTGAGCTCTTCAACAGGTGATCTCTTCAACAGGTGAGCTCTTCGACAGGTGAGCTCTTCGACAGGTCAGCTCTTCAACAGGTGAGCTCTTCAACAGGTCAGCTCTTCAACAGGTCAGCTCTTCAACAGGTCAGCTCTTCAACAGGTCAGCTCTTCAACAGGTGAGCTCTTCAACAGGTCAGCTCTTCAACAGGTGAGCTCTTCAACAGGTGAGCTCTTCAACAGGTCAGCTCTTCAACAGGTGAGCTCTTCAACAGGTCAGCTCTTCAACAGGTGAGCTCTTCAACAGGTGAGCTCTTCAACAGGTGAGCTTTTCAACAGGTGAGCTCTTCGACAGGTCAGCTCTTCAACAGGTGAGCTCTTCAACAGGTGAGCTCTTCAACAGGTGAGCTCTTCAACAGGTGAGCTCTTCAACAGGTGAGCTCTTCAACAGGTCAGCTCTTCAACAGGTGAGCTCTTCAACAGGTGAGCTCTTCAACAGGTCAGCTCTTCAACAGGTGATCTCTTCAACAGGTGATCTCTTCAACAGGTCAGCTCTTCAACAGGTGATCTCTTCAACAGGTGAGCTCTTCAACAGGTCAGCTCTTCGACAGGTGATCTCTTCAACAGGTCAGCTCTTCAACAGGTGAGCTCTTCAACAGGTCAGCTCTTCAACAGGTGAGCTCTTCAACAGGTGAGCTCTTCAACAGGTGAGCTCTTCAACAGGTGAGCTCTTCAACAGGTGAGCTCTTCAACAGGTCAGCTCTTCAACAGGTGAGCTCTTCAACAGGTGAGCTCTTCAACAGGTCAGCTCTTCAACAGGTGATCTCTTCAACAGGTGATCTCTTCAACAGGTCAGCTCTTCAACAGGTGATCTCTTCAACAGGTGAGCTCTTCAACAGGTCAGCTCTTCGACAGGTGATCTCTTCAACAGGTGATCTCTTCAACAGGTCAGCTCTTCAACAGGTGAGCTCTTCAACAGGTCAGCTCTTCGACAGGTGATCTCTTCAACAGGTGATCTCTTCAACAGGTCAGCTCTTCAACAGGTGAGCTCTTCAATGGAGCAATGGATGCCAACATTGGATTATTTATTTTTTTACTGTAACTGTATACAGTCAATTCTTCTGTTGTTTTGTATGTAGACCACTGTATGTCCTACTTTGTGTTGGTTGGGATGTACACTGTGTACATTGTTTTTGTGGGAAAAATAAAATATATTCGTTACCGTGTATTTGTGTGTTCTGAGTATAAAAACAATATTCTCAAATATTTTACAACACACTTATGTATGTAATGTCTGTAGTAAGTGTAACACTGAACAAAAAAAGGCCTAAATCATTATGATGAATGGAGAAGAAGTGTTTTCCATTCATCATAGTGTTTTACACTGAGCACATCAGTGTTCAACTGGTTCTTATAAATGTCTATTCATGTGATGGTTTGTGTGTGTCATTTGAAAACAAAATACCATTTTGAGAAGAAATAACATTGTTTTGAATGTAAAGTTTCATTTTGCAGGAGAATTGAGGGGTTTTGCCCATTGTGTGTGTGTTTTTGGATTTGTGTGTAGAGTTCTGAGAATATGAGGCATGCTTTCAGAAAATGTGTGTAAACAATCGAGAAAAACTGTAAACAAATGTTAAACAAATGAGTGATGAATCGAAAAGATGCAAATGAAGCATTAGCATCAGGTTCATGTGTTAGTGAATGTGCACACGATACAGCACTTGTTTTTACTACTAATATTTGT
Organism: Squalius cephalus; assembly: GCA_022829025.1. NCBI lineage: Eukaryota > Metazoa > Chordata > Actinopteri > Cypriniformes > Leuciscidae > Squalius > Squalius cephalus. The sequence goes on from CM040806.1 coordinate 1,556,897, forward strand.
TCTGCTGGTTCATCAGTTGTCAGGATGATTTGACGTCAATCTTCACTAAATGTGGTTCACAAGACAGAAGTTATCAAACTGCGTTTCTAATTTTATAACATTACAATACTACAAACTTACAGTACACAGTCAGCAGTGTCATGACTCATGAGGAAGGGTAATGCCAGTCATTTACATTAGAGCAAAGGCTGTTTAAAGATTTGCATTGTGCTTTGCTGATCTCATTTATTATCTTAATGTTTTATGCAAACACACATGTATGTACAAATGATTATTTTAAAAGTACTTTATTAAAGAGGAACTTTACTTCTTCTTGTTATATAATGTATGAATACAGAAGGTTATAACAAAGGGTTTTAACAGCAGTCTTGTTGCAATTCCAGAGGATCACGAGAAATAAATTAAAGAGATGGGAGTCATCTTTAAATAACTTTATTCAAGAAATGTACTTTAAGCTTCGAGGAGCTCAACTCAAGTCACCTTTATTTATTTATATTGTGCTTTTTACAATAGAGATTGTTTCAAATCAGCTAGTAACAGGAAAATAATGCAACTAAGTTTGTTTCTTCTGAGAGACAGACAACGATTTCATCTGACAGATCTAGAAGAAAGTCATTGTCTAAGTTTTCGATTGATTCATTTCTGTTGTCAAAATCATCAGGAGAAAACAGTGATGTCATCGTCCAGCAATGCTGTCAAAGCAGACATATGAAAAATATGAAGAATAATAAGCTCATGTTTGATTTAGTGAAGAAACGTCAGTCATAACCGATTCCTGCAGATGTGAAGGAGTGTGTGATCATATGTGCCTCAAGCACAAACATAAACATAAACACAAACTGTTTCAGTAAATACATGTTATTTATATTTATTTTTATAAAAAGTGTGAACCAATGTTATTTTTTCCTGTGGTAGAGCAGATGTAGATGCATGAAAAGTATCATTCTGTAAGGTTACATTCTTCAAAGAATCCCCAAAACTATGCCATTCGTCTGTGCTGATTTGTGCCACAAAAAAAAAATTTAAATAAAATTAACGAATGTATCAGAAAATAAAGCTATAGTTTTGGTGATTGTTTAGTTTTATGGGTGCCATCTTCTTCACCGAGGAACAAACCTTTCTAAAGAGAAAACACACTTTCTGATGATATTACGTGTCTGCATCAGTTCTATGAATATAAATGAGTATATGAAGTGTGTGTGTGTCTCACCTCTTCTGGGTCTTCATCTGAAACATCAGAATGAAAGTCTTCAGGTCCATCATGAGAAACTAGAACACAAGCATCTGATCATCTTCATGTACAGTTTATGAAATAACAGTTCAGGACTGAAGTGACATTCAGACACCAGAGAAGAAGAAAGACAATAACAGTGTTTCATCTTAAACATTATAAAGACTCACAGTTTGGTGTTCCACTGTTAATGCTGTCTCGTCTGACTCGTCTCCGGATCGGTGTATCTCTCCATTCATTAGTTTGAATCTCGTCCTCTTTCTTTGTCATTTTTCTCTTTTCCTGATGTTTAATTCTCCTGCAGTTCATGATTCTCCGAGCAGAAATACCCACGAACTGAAGCCTGTAGTCTTTTTGTCTATGACATTACCACTCCTGTTTGTTAAGCAAATTTAATTCAAATTCCTGCAAACATATACAAGATATATATATAAATACATATGTAGTGTGGGCACTGGGCACCCACCGGCAGAAACATAAATCGGCCCCTATGCATGCAATGTAAATTCAGAATTCCAAGAAAAATTTAAAAAGTGAGAGAAAAAATTCAATTGTTGGAAAAAAATAAAGAAATTTTTAGATTAAAAAATCACTGTACCTTTTTTTTTATTCTACAGAAACAAGCTTCCATTCATACAGCGGTGTTTGATTTCTGTAAAACACTTGGTACCTTATAATAATCTAGTAGTAATATTTTATAAAGTTCATCTGCTCTTCTCTCTGATTTACTAATATTCTTAAAAATGCTCAAACTGTTGCTCTGAAATAATTAGATTTACATTTGTGTCTAGTTTCATTCCCAGTCACTTATAGTAATTCAGTAATCAGTAGATGTGTGTTCCCTGAATCAAACCCACAGTGTTTGTGTTTCTAACTCATGATCGAGTTGAGATGTAGGAAATACTGTATTTGTGCAGGTGAAGCTCACAGAAATCTGCTGTGATTCTGAAGATCACCTGTAGAGGGAGACTCTTCACTGTATTACTGGCTCAGTCCAGGCACTGACACACACTGACACACACACTGCAGATCTGATCTGACAGAGGGGAACTGTCATGGCCGTCCAGTCCTGCTCCTGAAGGGTCTCTCTCCTGCAGAGTTCATCTCCAACCCCAATTAAACATCTGATCCAGACAATCAAGATCTCACTAGTCCCTAGACACTCCCAGACAGGTGTGTTGAGGCCATAGACTGTAAAAAAATATGGACAAAATGGAAAAATGTGTCCGTGACGTCACCCGTATGTTTTTGAGGAGCTTTTTTGAAGCCAAAAGTGGGGCCATCTTGAAGCCATCTTGGCTGCACGTCACTCCCGGATAACAGAAAATGGGCAAAGAGGCGGGGCGTGGGTGGAGCTGAGGAGTCTGTGCTGAAACCACGCCCCCTCGATCGAGTTTTCTCAGGCTATTGAGGCTAACGAGCTAATGCTATATGCTACTGGCAGTACTGTCGTATGGGCTGTGCCAAGTGTGTGACCGCACAGGGCCTCGCGCTAAAGAGACAGCTGACTTGATGATGTAAAGCCAATAGTTAAAGTTCATGTTTTTGCCCTCAGAAATACTATAATGACATAGCTAAAAGTGAGACTTTGTGTGTCGTGATGCTGTATTATTCTGCTAGTTAAAATTGTGTGAAAGGTCTATTCAGTCCATTTTAAATTCTGATTTTAGCCGCTTCTCAAATGGGTCAAACCATAGATATTTCCTCAGAAGTTCAAGTAAATGCACTAGAAATCCCCGCTCATTCAAAGGTGTGCATGTATTGCATGGACGGAGAAAGCACTGACACCTGCAGGATTTCCTCTGACGGTACATAAGCATATATAACTTTGTCTATCTGTTTCTGTGAGAGCAGCGGTACTGCAGAACGAGTGTAGCCTCTGTATCTAAAGACGTTTTTAAATCTGAAAACTCCAAAACGCAACAAAATTGTCAGACATCCATGAGTCCATGTTCACAGAGGAAAATAACTGTAAAACAGTGCAGGTTGTTCTCTCGATACTCGACGACGATGGAATCCAACGGCGTGGGCGAAGGTATAATGTGTGTATTAAATTGTATGAAATAACTTGACTTTAAAATGTTAAATGGCTTTAACTTTAATTGACTCCCTTTTGAAGCCTGTCTCTAGTGGCCAGTCGATGAATTGCAGTTTAATTCACTTCCGTGTTGGCTTCATAAGAGAGACTGGAAGGTTGACGCTCGGTTGAGGCCCAAGCGTACCGCACAAAACATCTTGACCGTCCCCTGGTGGCTGGTCCCAGTATAGCTCATAAACCCAGAGTCTCGAGACTCCACTTCCCATTCACTACTGCGCAGAATCAGGTCCCAAATCTGCACAAGATATCAGCGCCATCTTATGACTTTGGTGGCTTCACTTTTCACCAATGGAAGAGAGTGAAGGAGCGTCGTCCATCTTTTTTTTCAGTCTTGGAGCTGAACTCTGCAGGACAGAGACCCTTCAGGGCCGAGTTTGGACACCCCTGCTCGAGGCCCTCATCAAGAACCTAAACTATTGTAAAAAATAGTATTTAAAAACTCTAAACTGTTATTTTTAACAAAACAAAAGTCATTAAAAATCAAATTTTATTTTAGGAATTCATCATTTGACAGTCAACATCTACATAAAATGTTTTTGAGGAAATAAAACCTTTAAATCAGCCTATTCCGTTTATTTAGTCAAGACACCCATTTTCTCCCTAGTAAGATTTTTTCATGTAACAATTGATGAGAGACGAATTTTAAAAGACAGGAAAATTGACCAATCATATCGTCCTTCTAAATGGGCGGGGTTTGTTGTCACTAACTTTATGACATGTTCTGCCCACCTGTGGAGATAAAGTTGAAAAAAAGCTGTGCAAGTAACAATAGTGAGGAGGACATCGCTGTTAATTTGTTTTCCATGCTGTTTTAACTTTTTTTTAATGCCATTTAGTTTGACCATTTAAAGAAAAGCATTTAATTGGCAAAGGAAGACTAGAGATGCACGATTCTGGATAAATTGAGAATCATGATTTTTTTTTTTTTTTTTTTTACTGACAACTAAACAAAATAAAATGTAATTTAGGCCTACTAGAGGTTATGACAAAATGGTCATTGATACAGTCTATTTAAAATGTTTAAATCAATTTAAAGAATTATTTTATAAAAAGTGGTTTGAATGAATATTTCAATGACACTCTCATACAGACTTCACTTGTTTCATCACCGGATGATTCAGCAGGACAGTGCATTTCTATGTATTTTTTTTTAAAGTAGAAGCAAAGTTAATCAGGCTTTCAACATAGCAGACTTGTTGTAACGCAGACGTGGTCAGCATGTCTGATCTAGCCCAGATCTCTAGAGATTGTTTTTTATCGGTTTTCAAGATTTAGTGATAAACATGTTCAATCAAAACACATTTACAGAGAGTACAACATGAAATAAAGCAGTGTAACTCAGCTCAGACTTTTTTCATGCTTTACAGTACAAATTCAATCACAACATAATACCCTTCTATAAATACCAATAAATACAGTACAAAACCTAAAATCTTATATCTATTTTTACAATTGATTAAAAAAAAAAAAAAAAAAAAAAAATGTTCTTAAAGTGTCAAGGTTTAATCTCTTCTGGAGCAGTGCATGTTTATTATAGTGAGATGTCATTTAAAACATATTTATTTACAATTATTTTTTGTAATAGTTTTAGAACAATCTTCATAAAATACTGTATAAAATGGCTGTATGCTTACAAACAGTAACAAAGTAAAATATATATTATGATAAGATAAAAGAAAAAAAAATACAAAGTATTTCAAAATCACAACACCACAGCCTATATATAAAAAATACATATATATTCAATATATAAGCCTATACTTTCAGTGGCTCAGTGAAAAATCACATCTAAAAATTCCAGCGTGATGACGTAATGCCTGGCAGCACCAGCACAAGACGAACAAATAAATGTTTATTTATTTTTTAGAAACCGATCGTTTGGCTAGATAAGGCCCAATTCCTCAGAAATAGTAAATTATCAGGAAATTTTCATTTTGAGGTGAACTAATCCTTTAAAAAATAAGTTATTTTAAGTTCCACAGAAAATGAAAACTTCGTGCATGCAGGTTCAGAACAATATGAGGGTGAGTAAATGATGGCGCAATTTTGAATTGTGGGTGAACTAACCCTTTAACACTTGCCATTTATTTATATTTAATACAACTAAAATATAAGCAATATATACACTAGCCTACTTGATCATTGACTGAACATGTTGATGAATTTTCTGCTGTTTTAGACGATAGGAACGGTTCCTATCGTCTAAACCAGCAGAAAATTCATCAACATTCCTAAGGAACCACACACACACACACACACACACACACACACACACACACACACACACACACACATTATAACTTGCACCATACTGAGCTTTCTTCATCATCTTCTTCATGTGATCGGTGAGGGAGTGTCTCTGAATCATCATGAGTCAATCTGCATGTCTGTCCGGTTCACGAGAAACTATAGATAATGAATTCACAAACTTAGTAAGAGTAATATACTATCAAAATAAAAATGTTGATGAAATATGTGTAACAGTGTTTAATCTTAAAGATCATAAAGACTCACAGTTTGGTTTTCCACTGTTAATGCTGTTGTGTCTGACTAGGCTCGTCTGTTTCTCTCCTGGATCAGTGGTTTGCATCTCCTCCTCTTTCTTTGCCATTTTTGGATATTTTAGTTCGTATGCAGTTTGTGATGCTCCACAGATCTTCTGCCATGCATTTATTTCTCTTACATTCTGGTTTCCATGATATCTGTTGCAAACATATGGAGATACAGGTTATTGTTATAGAATGATGTTTCTGAACGATTGTATTGCTTCCGCTGAAGAAAATAGTCTGTTCCGTCTCTACGGTTAGAAGAATCCTGCGTCCATAGCAACGCTTTGTTTTTCATGGCAACTGTGTGTTACACTTAGCAGTCTTGAGTTTGCTGATATCAAGAAATAACACACCACATTCTACATTGGAATTCAACCCAGCCATGTAATAACATCAGCCTGTCGGGGGTTGTATCAAAGTCCTTTTAGGCAAGTCGTGCCACTCGGCCGCCATCTTGGCAACGCCTCCGGGCAGCTATTTCGGACTAACAAGACCAGGCTCCTATCTAAATGAATGGGCAGAGAGTCAGAACTGCACTTTGCACTGGTCACCGGGACATAAAAACTGCATGTATAGAAACAGCAGTAAAATATGATAAAAATCGCTGAAAAAGTTTGATGACTTTGCCCCAAAATAAGGTTTAAAACGCCTTTTCCCCCACAGGTTATACTTTTACTACGCATGCGCAAGGGTTCACGTTCACGACACCAACTTAATTTACGTCTCTATCCAGAATGCCGGTGTTGTGCCAGCACTTAAACAATTACATGTATTTAAATGTCTGAAACCTAAAATAAACATTATGTGGTTAAAAACACTGAACAGTTGTGATATAGCCTATGACAAGCGCTGAGCGCGTCCGTCTTTGGCTCAGCGCCAGCCACAGCGCGAAAGCACAGGTTGAATATGGCAGATATGTCACGTCACTGTACATTCGCTCCTAGTGGTCAGCTGCTGACTGTTAAAAGCAGATGATTGGCTTTCCAGCGGGAGGGGCGGGACATGTGCATACAGCCGCCATCTTTGCCGTTACGGGTTTTCCTTATATAGTTGTATTGAGGATTGAGGAAGTGGCATGTCTCTTATATAAATTGTCTCTGGTTGTATTCACTATAACAACCGCCTCGCTCTACATTATCCCTTACTTAACTAACAGGGTGCGAACTACGGGGGAGCTAGGGGGAGCTCGGCTCCCCTTAATAAGACATGGGCTCCCCTGAAAACATGATTTGTGAAATTTTGGGGGGTCTCAAAAAATATTGACTATGTTATTTTGACGTGCAATTTCAGTTTTGTGTAATGTGATCATCGTGGATTAGTATGTGTAAAATAGCAAAAATATCATTCATTCATGCAGGACGGCGATTTAAACCTACCGGTAATTCAATTCAATAAGACAACTATGCATGCTATTCTTGTCATGAGCATCAAGGTGTGGTGGCGCTGCGGTGCAAATTCCACTCATGTTAACTCACAGATTCGTCGAAAAAAATATAAACGAGGCCATTGATCTGCGCGCGAAGTCCTTGAAATCCATTCTGTGTTAAGGTAGGGCATGTTATTCCCAAAATATGTTGTGGCTGGGTTGTTATAGGTCTGCGTGACTCTCGATGTCTTAGGCCTAATTGAACGGAGGAATTATGGTATTCTTCTGTAGCCCGACGAATAATTTAACTGTTGTTCATGTGAACTCAAAGACAGCCTATTTATAGACTATTTGTTAGTGGATGTTTGCTGTTTGACCTATCAATTCGGGTCGATAAAATATAATAGGGTAAATCCTGTATAGTGATTTATCCTATATAGTGCTTGCATAAAGCAAGTAGTGCATACACTTGTGACTTGTAGCTGTTATATATCTGTCGTTCATGAACGATCCATTCATTGCGTCGGTCACGTGACAGATGAATGAAAGACTCTGAAGGTAAAGTAATTATTTATGTTCCTTGTAAATTATTTTTGACTGCATTATAATGATTTCTTAATTCAGAATATAATCAAGATTGCGTAGGTGGATGTGTTCGGGGAATTTGCCTGTTAAAAGTATGACATTTAAAGCCCCCTTAGATGAACGAAATGGCTCGAAAAAAAGATTCTTTCATTTTGATGAACGAGATCGAACAAGAGAGTCAGTAAAATGATTCGAACTTCCCATCCTCGTATGGCACGCGCATAACCAATACCACCCCACCCCAAAACCCCCCCCCAAAACCCCCCCCGTTGAAAAATAAAACATCAACAAAAGTGGGCTCCCCCAAAAGACACGGTATAGTTCGAACACTGTTAACTAACATCATTCTATAACTATACTATAATTTAATAATACATTTAATTATACAATACAGTTTTACATTTCAGTTTCCTTATAATAAAAAGCATCAGATTGACAACACAATTAAAGATAAAGTGTTATAATCACCTTGTGATGAGCTGAAAGGGTCAATATCCACTGCAGCTCTGAGGTCTGACTCTGTGCTGATGTTTTGTTGGAGGTTGAGCAAAAGCTTTATCAGCAGCAAAACCATGACTGTGTCTCGTACAAGCTGATCTGTACAAGCCCACCCTGTTTTTGTCTACACATGTTTTCTGAAAAGAAAAAGATCCTGAAAAGCTTTTTACAGCAAGAGGGTGCTCATATTTTTTTATTTTTTTTTATAATGCTGATATAATTTAATGGTGGCTAAAGACACAAATTACGGAAATTAAATTCACACTTATTTCACAATATTTACTCAACTGACTTAAAATATTTGTATGCACTTACAGAGAAGAACTGTTTTATTTTAAATTACCAAATATCATTATTTGTTTCATGTAGCATTTACATACTCACTTTGTGCCTGCTTTTATATTGTCTATTTTTCTAGTTTCTAGTTTATTTTGTTCTACAGTATTTGTACCTCATTGTTCATATTTTTATTTCACAGAGCCCCTAAAGGAAGTGGTGGTGGAAATGATTATTTTATATATATATAGGCTACATATCATTATTTTAACTGTTGTGAGAACACTTTCTGTTTAATGTCTCGCTGATTCAGCAGGACAGTGTATTTCTATTTCTATTTTTTTTTTTTTTTTTTAAAGTAGAAGCAAAGTTAATCAGGCTTTCAGCAGATGTGCTGTAAACATCTGGTCTGCATGTCTGATCTTGCCCAGATGTAACGATCACCAGCTGGAGCTGCCCTTGTGAGCCACCAGAGGGCAGTCCACATCAGACTATCATATTCACTCACTAACTACATTTCCCATAACTCACTGCCCGGACTCATCATCACTTATCACTGATCACATTCACCTGTACCTCATTCACTGATTGCATTCACCTGTCTCATCCTGTTAGTCTGTCTATATATACCTTGTTCATTCATTCACTCACCGCGAAGTCTTGTTAAGTGTTACACTGTTATTCTGAGCGTTTCCCTGGTTGTCTTGTTTTTGGATATCTTGCCCTGTTTCCTGGATTACTCTCTTGCCTCTGGTCCCTGCCTGTTTTGTTTGTTTGTTTGTTTGTTTGTTTCTTTGTTTGTTTCTTTGCTTTGGACTGCTTTCCTGTGTATGACCCTAGCCTGTATGTTGGATTACGCCTCTGGATTGCCCCACAAAATAAAGCTGCATTTGGATCTCCTACTTTGTGTCTCTGAGCAGTACGTGACAGAGACATGAAGTAGGAGATCCAAATGCAGCTTTATTTTGTGGGGCAATCCAGAGGCGTAATCCAACATACAGGCTAGGGTCATACACAGGAAAGCAGTCCAAAGCAAAGAAACAAACAAACAAAACAGGCAGGGACCAGATGCAAGAGAGTAATCCAGGAAACAGGGCAAGATATCCAAAAACAAGACAACCAGGGAAACGCTCAGAATAGCAGTGTAACACTTAACAAGACTTCGCGGTGAGTGAATGAATGAACAAGGTATATATAGACAGACTAACAGGATGAGACAGGTGAATGCAATCAGTGAATGAGGTACAGGTGAATGTGATCAGTGATAAGTGATGATGAGTCCGGGCAGTGAGTTATGGGAAATGTAGTTAGTGAGTGAATATGATAGTCTGATGTGGACTGCCCTCTGGTGGCTCACAAGGGCAGCTCCAGCTGGTGATCGTTACACCAGATAAGAGATCAGTGTAGAAATTGTGTTATCGGTTTTCAAGAAGCATGTGAACATGTTCAGTCAAAACACATTTCTCATTTTTCTGGAAAGTACAACGTGAAATAAAGCAGTGTAATCAGCTCAGCCTTTTTTCATGGAGCACATGAAAACAGGAGTTGAACCAAAGTGCTTTACAGTACAAAGTCAACCGCTGGCAGTGTTTCAGAGCTCCGTTGAATGGTTCAGCGTTTGAACTTGGACTGTATTACTACATTTTTAAGGCCTAACATGTAGTTTGTTGAGGGTTGATTTGTGAAGAAAGTCTACACGCCTGCGCACATATATATTCAAACGCGCATCGACCGAACACGTGATGCGCATGTGCACGCCGTCTGTGTTTTCGCAACTTCACTGTTACGCTAATTTCTATTATCACTGTAAAGCTGCTTTGAAACAATCCAAGCGCTATATAAATGAAGGTGACTTGACTCAAGTATTAAAAAATGCAGTCAGTATTTGTCTCAAGGAGTTCAGTAAAGTTGGCAATATATTCAGATTCAAACTTTCCGGATCAATATTCGTGAGCTAAATGACTACTTACATTGAATTGTAAACTACTTATTTTTTATGTGCATAGTAATGTAGACAACGAGCTACAACCCAGTTTTCCTCAAAACGAGCTTTATTAATATAAATATATCTCTATGAGCAGGCGGGTGAGAGACAAGTCCGAATAAGGGACCATGAAAAGTGCTAAACCCCAAAAACGTTACTACAAAAATAGTCATAAACTTCAATGTTAACACACTGTGGTGTAACCAAATTCAGTTTTCACATCAATGGTCTCCCACTGGTCATACTAAAACACTTAGTTTGATCAAATGTGCTTTTCCGCATTTTATATTATGAAAAATATTCAATAACTTCACTAACACACTAAATTCAGTTCACACATCACTGCTCTCCTGCTGGTTATACTACACTTAGCTTTTCAAGTAATAGCACATAAAAAAGTAGGCCTATTCTTTACACAAATGATGTTGGTATGCAGATAACACAATAGTTACAACTATGGCTTTTGCACGATAAATGCTTACTGAATTTGATGGCATTACACTGTGAAGTTATTGAATATTTTTCTAATAACGGTGAAGTTATTGGTTTTGTTTCATCATAAATATTTATATTATGAACGTGTTTGTCATGATTCCTGTCTTGTGTGGACTTTTATGTTATTTCCTGTTCTGTGCCATGGTTTGTAGTCCTTTGTAGTTTTTCTTGTTGATTAGTTCCTGATTGTTCCCAAGTGTGTGTTGTTTGCCAATCTTCCCACTCGTGTATATACCCCAGTGTTTCTCATGCTCTTCGTCCGGTGTTGTCCTTTGTTGGATGTTTTGTGTCAGGTTAGTTTCTGGATTTCCCTGTGTTTGGATTATGTTGTTCTGTGCCTGGTTTCTTGTTATGTTCTGTCTGGATTTGCTTTCTCACTGTTTTGTTAGTTAGTGATGGGAAACCGAGGCTTTCTGAAGCATTTCAAGCTTTCAACAAATTGTGCCAAAAAAAGGTTAATTACTCGAAGCTTTTAACACAATGCGCATTAGTGACATCTGGTGGTCACTATAGTTGTTTTCTCCACCATATCTAAATCACCACACGTGACCAAACAGAGTTTTGGAAGATACAAGTGTGGGATCAGTACAGTTCTCTCTAATCTCATCTAAATTAATGCCAATGAGACTCGTGTCATGTATGGTCTACGGATTCACATTAATAAATAATATAAAATATACTAGTAAATATATGATCATAATTATAGTAGGCTAATTGTAATTGAAAAAATATCTTGACTGTTCTGTTTTTCTTTTAAATATAAATGTTATAGGGAAGTGTAGTGTTAAATCGTTTAAATAATGCCTCCTCGATTATCATTTCCCTTTTATGCATCAGATGAGGTCGTGAAGCACCATTGTTTTCAAACCAGCTGTCACTCGAAGGTTCAAACGTCATCAATCACGTGGCACTGTCATTTCCATACAAGCATCGGTACAGAGTGTGTGATACAATTTTGCTTTTATTGAGCAAATGCCAATGCAAAATTACTGAATTAGTTTTTTTTCCAGTTCACCTCATAATAGCTTATTTGGTAAGTCTTTCCATTAAGTTGTTGACACCCCACCCTGTGCCTCTCACATTTTTCTCTGTCATAAGCAAAATATGTTCACAGTTTCTTTAAAAAATGCAAGCGAAGCACTGTGAAAACACACACACTCACACATATATCACAACAACAATGTTTCAACAATGACACTTAAGTTGGCAGTTGAAGCCTGAATTATGCTTTAAGCAATTCAAGCTTGTCTTGCAAATCGAACATTTCACCATCTGGGCAGTCTATCATATTCAGCCATAAAACCTTTCACAGCGTTCTTTAAATTTTGACACAATTCTTCAACTTGTCTGATTCCCTTTATTAACGGCTGGCCACGACAGGTCAGTCCATTTTGGGCAAGTTGCGTCTTAGCAGGAGATCTTCGCAAACGCCTTCTCCTCCTTCTTCTCGGCTTTGCAGACTTTCCTGGCGTGGTCTCTTTGCAGATGTTCAACTAAAAGATTGTCCATAAAAATCTCATTCTTGTCTGTCACATTTTTTGGTAACACTTTATTTTACGGTGCCCTTGATACAGAGTAATTACTTAATTAGGTACTTAGTAATAGACGTTATAATAACATGTAACAAAATGTACTTAACATGTAACTAAGTTATGGAACAGCCTGTACTTACAGATTGTAATTACACACATGTAATAGGCAGCTACTGTTACACATGTGTAACAAGCCGAGTTGGATAAGGTTTATAGATACACACAAAGTACACTTAAGTACATTCTTGATACACTTTATTTTACGTAGCTTATACCTGTGTAATATTATGTAATTACAATGTAATTAGGAAACTACTGCATGCATTTAAGCTGTGAACTAGTGAGTAAAATCAAACTAAGGCAGAGATGGATAAGGTATGTATACACAAAACTAAGTACTTTCTTACATAATTACAGTCTACCAAGTCCGTAACACGTATGTAACAGACTCGGCTTGTTACACATGTGTAACAGTAGCTGCCTATTACATGTGTGTAATTACAATCTGTAAGTACAGGCTGTTCCATAACTTAGTTACATGTTAAGTACATTTTGTTACATGTTATTACAAAGTCTATTACTAAGTAATTAATTAAGTAATTACTCTGTATCAAGGGCACTGTAAAATAAAGTGTTACCCCTTTTTTTTTATATCTCATTTCATTTGAATTTTCTTACCACTATTTATTACAAGACACCAGAGAAGATTAAACACTGTTGATCCTGAACATCATAAATACTCACAGTTTGGTTTTCCACTATTAATGCTGCGTTTTCTGACTAGACTCGGCGGCTTTTTCTGTTTCGGCTCATTAGATCGTAACATTTTGTCCTTTTTCATCATTTTTCTCTTTCTCTATTGTCTGCACAGTAATTATTCTGCAGTTTGTGAAGCTCCATATATGTTCTCCCATGTGTTGATTTCTCGTAAATTCTGCATTGCATTATCTGTTTTAAAAATAAATGTATGTAGGTTCAATTTAGAAATAAAGTGAATTTGAAATTTTGTTAATGATTGGTGTGCAAAACAGGTTTCAGTTTCACTAATATAAATCTGAATGTTCATATTTAAATAAATAAAAATCTTTTCACAGAACAAGTAAAGACAGTGTTTATTCACCTTGTGATGAACTGAAAAGATGAAATCCAGCGCAGCTCTGAGAGTTCAGACACTCAGGAAGGCCTTTATATGTGTAGGGAACCATGACATCTTCAGCTGTAAACTCCTCCTCCTGACTTGTATTAGGATTTGATTGGTGGATTGTGTTGTATTTCTCACCTGATTGGTAGAAATGGTGTGAGAACTCATCTCTATAATCATCATACTGATCTGTAAATGCAAGGTTTTTGTTTCTAGGGCTCCATCATTGTGTTTTTCAATACTTGATAGATCTTAATATTTAGAGAGACAGTGGCTGATTTAATGCTGATATGATCAATTAATGAAAGCAAATGGTATGCAAATGATAGAAATATGTTCAACACATATTTTTCACAATATTTACTCAATTCACAAATATAAAATCCTATGATGGCTAAGTGTACATTTGTCAGATTTTCACATACGAAATGCATACGATATTTAAAAGTGCAAATTCTTTGCCATGCTGGGTCAGAGACGACAGTCTAGCGCATGTTGATCTAGAAAACAATCTAAAAATAAAATGCACAAACGTTATATCCTGCTATTGATCAGTATCAGAAGGTTTCTGTCAGTCTGCAGGTTTCAACAAAGTGTCATAATCATAGCAAAAATAATCATAGTAAAATATTTCAATCACAATAAACAGGCATGTAAACATTATTAACAGGCATAATTCACTGTGACTAAAGTGTGCACATCAATGGGCTGTACAGTTTACACACACAACATTGTGCAACATGAATTTACTGTAATTCATTTGAAAATATCAAAATGGAGACATTTTTGTGCATGTCCCTCAAAAAATTATTGCGGTGTTCATCCATAATTCTTAGAGAATAATGGAAATTACATGTAAATGGGAATGAAGAAGTTTGCTTGTGTCATCTTACTATGTTTAATCTTGCCATCATATACTATGGGAAATGTCCTACTTCTCTCTTCTGAAGTTATAATTTTGAGTTTGTCATGTTCCAGTGCTTTGTTGTTGGCAAGAACAGGAATCATGGAGAACACCAGGTTTATTCTTGCCTTCTTATTGGGAAAATCTCAATAAAGCAATATAAACATTCACAGCTCTATCTAGAAAGTCAGCTTGTTGGCGAGTCTGGAATTTCTGTCAAATTCATGCTATTTTAGCTTGGTGTAAAACATACAATATGCTTCAAATGGTTATTCATAAATGTTAATATGCACTACTATAACGACAGGATGAGGTGATGTAGCGGTTGTGGAAAAACTAATAAAGAACCGCAAAGCATCAATCGCTCTCCCCTCCGTCCAACTCGGAAACTCAGGTATCCAAAGGTTTCCCAGTGGTAAATAAGACTGGGAGTTCATGTACAATTTTAACTAAGAAGCCCTTATTTATGATAATTCCAATAGTATGTGAAGCATAATCGCATTATTGGTGCACATGTAAACATACTCAGTGATTCAAAGATTTGATGAGGTAATAATAAAACAGCAAAATTGAGAATGCATGTCTAACTTGTATGTACCAAGAGCTCCTGAAAAAAACAAAACACAACAAATTTCTCATCTGTTTGCACACACTTGGCGAAGAAAGCTCATTATGATTCTGAACTGTATAACTTTGCCCAGTTTACAGTGGGTCAAAGCTTCACACAATATAGCTGTTCTTGTTTTTTGCTCGTGTTTTTTTGTGTGCATGCATGAGAGTCCCGTGGGCCGGTCATCAGAGGCTCGAGGAATCTTGTGAGCAGTTATTCAAGACTTGCAACACTGTAACTCATGTCACACTCCCACCTCCTTATATTTACATATTTGGCAGATGCTTTTATCCAAAGCGACTTTAAGGAAAAGCAGACACTGTTATCCAAAGTGACTTACATTGCATTTCAAGATACGCATTTACATTCTTATCACCTCTTATCACTCTTGCTCAGTGTCACCTTATCATCCTTGCTTTCCCTGGGAATCGAACCCATGACCTTGGTTTTGCAAGCGGTTTGAGGCTACAGTAAAGCATATGTTTAAAGGTTACCAGTAAAGTTGTCAATATCTGCTGAGGCCATAAACAAGAATTCTATAAAATAGGGAGACCAGCTGTGGTTGTAACATGGGGAGAGTTGGTTTCAAAGAACATGTTGAAAGTCAGTGGTGAGGATTTAGACAAACATTCAAAACCATGTGTGTTTTTATTTGGCACACGGAAATGTGTGTAAAATGTCACTGGGCCCACCAAGCCTGGATAACAACATTTGTCCCCATTGTGACTTTGATGGAGAATATTCACATATTGACGGCACACACTCCTGAGTTGAACAGTAAGTGGATTTGAGTTATGATCTCAGAGAGAGGCATTGATTTAGGTTGTTCTTATGGATTTTCAATAAACCTGTTTTCGAAGCATTTTGCATTTTGCATGGCCTCTGTTTTTTGCTTTGTTTGTTTTATTGTTACAATTTATCTGTAAAAAATCTATAGGGCACAGTGTACTGTATTAATTTGACTGTGTGTCTGTGTGTGTGTCTGTGTGTGTGTCTGTCTGTGTGTCTGTCTGTCTGTCTGTGTGTGTGTCTGTCTGTGTGTGTGTCTGTCTGTCTGTCTGCCTTTCTGTGTGTGTGTGTGTGTGTGTGTGTCTGTCTGTGTGTCTGTCTGTGTGTGTGTGTGTGTGTGTGTGTCTGTCTGTCTGTCTGCCTTTCTGTGTGTGTGTGTCTGTCTGTGTGTCTGTCTGTGTGTCTGTCTGTCTGTCTGTCTGTCTGTCTGCCTTTCTGTGTGTGTGTGTCTGTCTGTGTGTGTGTGTCTGTCTGTGTGTGTGTCTGTGTGTGTGTGTGTGTCTGTCTGTCTGTCTGTCTGTCTGTCTTTCTGTGTGTGTGTGTCTGTCTGTGTGTCTGTCTGTCTGTGTGTCTGTCTGTGTGTCTGTCTGTGTGTGTGTCTGTGTGTGTGTCTGTCTGTCTGCCTTTCTGTGTGTGTGTGTGTGTGTGTGTGTGTGTGTGTGTGTGTGTGTGTGTGTGTGTCTGTCTGTGTGTCTGTCTGTGTGTGTGTCTGTCTGTCTGTCTGCCTTTCTGTGTGTGTGTGTGTGTGTGTGTGTGTGTGTGTGTCTGTGTGTCTGTCTGTGTGTCTGTCTGTCTGTCTTTCTGTGTGTGTGTGTGTGTGTGTGTGTGTGTGTGTCTGTCTGTGTGTCTGTCTGTGTGTGTGTGTCTGTCTGTCTGTCTGTCTGTCTGTCTGTCTGCCTTTCTGTGTGTGTGTGTCTGTCTGTGTGTCTGTGTGTCTGTCTGTGTGTGTGTCTGTGTGTGTGTGTGTCTGTCTGTCTGTCTGTCTGTCTTTCTGTGTGTGTGTGTCTGTCTGTCTGTCTG
The DNA here is from genome assembly GCA_022829025.1 of Squalius cephalus. Taxonomy (NCBI): domain Eukaryota; kingdom Metazoa; phylum Chordata; class Actinopteri; order Cypriniformes; family Leuciscidae; genus Squalius; species Squalius cephalus. The sequence goes on from CM040806.1 coordinate 1,573,975, forward strand.
TGTGTGTGTCTGTCTGTCTGTGTGTCTGTCTGTGTGTGTGTCTGTGTGTGTGTCTGTCTGTCTGTCTGTCTGCCTTTCTGTGTGTGTGTGTGTGTGTGTGTGTGTGTCTGTCTGTGTGTCTGTCTGTGTGTGTGTCTGTCTGTCTGTCTGCCTTTCTGTGTGTGTGTGTGTCTGTCTGTGTGTCTGTCTGTCTGTCTTTCTGTGTGTGTGTGTCTGTCTGTGTGTCTGTCTGTATTAATCTGATGGAATTTTCTGTATTTATTTATTTTTTTACAGGTGTTTTACCTATATTTTGAACTTCATTGCGTTGTGTTTTAGGGTTAATGGAAATGTCCGGGTAATAAGCTGCCAGTACTTTTACTGTTATCTAACAGATTTATTTTTTACAGTGTGTATCCAGTATTCAGTGAGTACTGAGTTAGTTTGATTCATGCAATTCACTTCTCTTCTGAGAATCAAGAGACCATTATGAAAAAAAGAAATGAAATGAAATGAAATGAAATGCATTTACATGTCAGGAATAAACACTGCTGCTGCAGAGAGAGTTTGTGAAGGCAGCTGAAGAACATATCTGGATATAACAATACATGTGAATCAAACAAATAGGCCTTAATAATATAGTTTCACAAAGAGCACAAAATAATAAGCTTAATCTGTTTAAAAGCTTATATATCAACGTTTTTATTTATATTTGTATTAATTTAAAAGCTAAGTTTAATATAAATTGTAAATGAAAATAATAACTATAAGAATATATGTATTATACCTAACTATAATTCACATAATTTAAATATAATAAATAATTAGCAGCAAAAGATAAGCAATTTTGTGTCTTTCGCTATAAACCGCTGTAATTTGGAGCGAGAGGTACAGGCGGAGTGGCTTTATGGCATCAGATAGTAAATGTCACTTTCCTCACAGCTGATTGGCCCAGTTTTGGTCTGCGATGTCTAACCCAGAATAACACCTGGTCCAGAGCAAGTTAGCCATGTAGCTTAAGATACTGTACCATGTTAAGCCCTTCTTGAGCCCAAAAAAACATTTGCTCAAACTAATTTCAACTTACAAACTGAAATCAGTTTCATGCAACAGGCCACAAAAAGATTTCGGAACTTGCTAGGAACTTGCACAATGAAACTAAACCAGAATAGAGCAATGTATGTTCTGCTTTTGTTTTTGTTTCATTGTGTTTTGGTTCTGTTTACTATTCTGAGATCCCAGTGCTTGTTTTCCTCTAATTTATCTGTTTTACAATGATACAAAGCCTGTGCATTTAAGCTTTCAGTTAATTCATTCTCGTTCATGTTGTTTTAGTGTGGATTTCTTGAGTGATCTTTAAAGCTGCAATGCGCAACATTTCATGTTAAAAATACCCTTTTTCTAACCCATACATGCTTAAACAATTGCCTGATGGGCTGAATGAGCCCTTCTCTGATCACTGCGATTGCCTCTATAATCCTGTACAGTAAAATAAATAAGAGGGATTCGGGACGGAATGAGCGTGCACACCTCTGGTTTCAGTTTCGCTTGTCGCCAGAGTGGGCATAGTTCTGCAAAAAACTCAGAGACTTGCGCAATGCACCTTTAAGTCTATTAAATACTACTTCTTCAAATCTACTTGTGCCGTGTGCTTTATTACAGCCATACAGAACTGTTTCAGCACTACACTTTCTAAATGATTATATCAGCATAACAACTTTCGAAAGGGAACTGTCTGGATCATATTTTTGTGTATATGTGTATATGTGGCCTACACACACACACAGTATACATATATAGCGGAGGATGCGCCAAAGGAGCCACAGCACCTTCACCTTCAGTCAGTCGGTTCCGTTGCTGCACACAACACTTTAATATCTGTCATTTCATGCAGGTGTTCATGTGAATCTTCACACACGAAACAGGAAAAATATGTGAAATAAGTGAAATACATTGTTCCTTATTTTTTCACCCATTGTTTTAGTTCCTGTTCTTTTTTTTTAACAGTTTGTCTTGATTGCTTACACACTATAACCAGGCTTTATATATAACCAACTAAAATTTCAAAACCATAACGCCATTTATCAAGAAGCACACCCATTTCCCTAAACTATAAACACTATTCCCTGTTTTGACACATGAGTCAGATTTGTTGAACTGTCACTGCAAAACGGAGGAGGAGGAGGAGGAGGAGGAGGAGGAGGAGGAGGAGGAGGAGGACAATGTTCCACACACAGGGAAGCACGCCAAGCATGCACCCTTAAAATAGCCTCTGAATAACACACTGGCTTTAGACTCGGTTTCTCCTGGTCTGTGGAGGAATTGTTTTGTGAAACTGCAAAATAGCACCAGGGAACGTTTGCACCGGAACACGCCTCCTCTTTCCGCTGAACCGGCCCCGGGAGCGCAAGTTCATTCCCTAATTTACCGACGTGCGTCTGTGGTAACACAGTCTCACCCCCTAAAACGTCCATATGAGACGAAGACATAAGCGCACCAGCAGCGCCTCTTAGCGGTATACCCTAACGCATACCTAAACCTACCCATAACCCGAATAGTCACATACGGACGTTTTAGGGGTACCCTTTTCGTCGTATATTGCCGTTTGGTCAAGACGCGTCAGTATGTGACGTTTTGGGGTGAGACCGGGCTGTCTGTGGAGGGAAAAGTCTGCTGTGCGTTGAGTGCAAAATAGGAATGACTAGGTCAAAACTAGGTCAAAACTAACACCTCAAAGCTTCACAGTCAACCTTTCATTCAGTAACATTAGGCAGATTTGATTTATATGCTGATGAATGTTGATGATTGTGTTACAGTGAAAACATGAATTGATGGAAAAACCCGTCCATGCTGGAGAAGTGTTGTGTCATACGTGACTGAAAATCCCTGCAATGGTGGAGGAAAAGTAAAGAACATTTGAAGTAAATTCCTGTGTACACTACCAGTGGACTACACAAAAATTCACATACTCAGAATTAGGAATATATATTCTCTTTATAAACCAATATTTTAAAACAATGTTCGTTTATAAGACAGTATGTAAAACTGTATAAAAAAAAGTATTTTAAAGCCACAATATGTAAGATTCTGGATTTAAAATTCCAAAAACCACTAGAACTATGTTGAATATTTTGTTGACTTATGTATCCCACAATTTATCAACAAAAAACGAATCATTGTTATACTATAGCTCAACACGGTAAGTCTTATTGTTTTCTTGATTTACCGTGAGCCACGTGTTTGTATCTCAGAGACAACCCTGTTTGCTGAGAAAGAGCTTTAATCAGAAAGAGCTTTATTTGTAGGAGCAGTAATACAGCATTTTCTCCAGCACACAGTGGGCCATCCTCTGCTTGGAGAGAGCCTTTCCCTTCTGCTGGCCTCCGTAACAGACGAAGAGCTGGTCTGAGGTACTGAAGCTCTGCGTTCGGTCCATGTACAGTCGCAGAGCGCGAATGGGACAGAGTTGGGTCAGCCTCCTCCACGGGCAGCACTTGCAGGTTCACCACCTGGTCCCTTAAAACCCCTTAAAGGGGTGGTATGCCCTTTTCACAAGATGTAAAATAAGTCTCTGATGTCCCCAGAGAATGTGTGTGAAGTTTTAGGTCAAAATACCCCACAGATATTTTTATATTGCATGTTAAAGTTGTCACTTTTTGAGGGTGAGCAAAAAAAACCCGTTTTGTGTGTGTCCCTTTAAATGCAAATGAGCTGCTGCTCCCGGCACAGGGGGCGGAGCTTCAAGAGCTTGTGTTCTTTTACCTGACACACACAGACATACACTGAACATTTCAAAAACTTTTAGCCTTTTATGTTCAAACCGAAGTCAGACAATGATGGAGAGACTCAAGAAGAAGTGACAACATGGAGAAGCAACAGGACATTTCTGAATGGTTAGTTGATGAGTTTATGTAGCTGATGAAGAGTTAACTGTCTTCTAGTCATTGATTAGTATATTCTGTCATGATAATCTATAAATCGTGTTCCGGGGGCGGGGTTAATGTTAATTTTTTTTTGTTGCACAAACATGAAAATGCACATTCCGAACTTAAACGGTTGTAATATAAGAATGCTTTGGAATATAGACGTAAGAATCTTGTTTTAAAGATTTAAAGGAGTCATAATGTTGTTTTAACTTTGGTACCCAATGCTCTATTATAGTCTTTCAGGCACTTCTAAAAAAGAAAAGTGGAAAAAAAATCAACACAGAGCCCCTCAGACCCTTATTTCTAAAGGCATTATTGTCTCGCGAGATCTGATGCGATGTTTTGGCTGTCGTGGACGGTCATTATAATAATGCAAATGAGGGGCGCGTTGATTGGTTGCAGGAAGGAGGGGGGTTGACAGCGCAGGTAACGCTTTAGCATATCATTACAAACTGACATGGCGCAAGTTGTCAATGAACCCGACCCGGCCGCGACATATGGGATTCAACCGTACATGTTTGAGCCGGACTCTGAACCAGAGCTGGAAAGTGAAGATGTAGAGTCGATGGAAGGACGACATCAAGATGTCTCTGAATGGTAAAGACAATCATTTTGACTGAGACATACATTAACATCAGTTCGAGCAAAAACGTGTGTTGCTATTTTCTCCCACATAAATTTACCTTTTATTTAATGTAGATTACATTAACGGAGATTTAGTTTTTTTTTTTTTATCAGCTTACAGTGGTTTTGAGATTTTTACTATCATGTGGTGTTTTTGCCTTGTTTCACGTTGTGGTTATTTAGACATTCAATATTTTTCTTCTTTAGACATGCAACGTGATGTTATACTTGCATTTAAACAGTTTTAGCCACTGAGCATGGACTCCTGTACCGTCACTACTGTAGATGCTAGTGTAAAACAAAGTGGAAAGATGTGGCTAGCATTCGTAGAGTCCATTCCCCGTGTTTACCTCGAAGGTAACATTACATACAATAGCCGCATTAGCAGTTAGCTGCTATTTGTTAACCACAGTAGAGCAATAAAAACACAGTCTGACCTTTTCAATTTCTGGCAAGTCCCTGATAGTTGGGATGGCACCTTTTCCCAAACGGAGCTTCGAGGCCAAGTTCGCCTGATTTTGCCCCAAATTTGTAAATGATTCCGGTGTAAAATGTTTAGCACACACACCTAACGATACGCCACTTGAAAGAGTTGTTGGGACAGCGTCATTAAAAATGAATTTCCTCCACTGTTCCCTGATAGTTTCGTCCGTTTTTGGTAGATAAAACACATTTGCATGTTGTTTGTGGCAGTCACCCACAGAGCATCTCAAGTGTAGGCTACACTCGGTTTCTCCATCTTTCTCGAGTCGACTAAACTGAATCTGAGGGGGAGAGGGGCGGGCTTCCCGCGGCATAGGTTTGCGGTGTCCATATTTGGTATATCCTCCCCCGTCTTGACGTCAAGAGGGGGAAGAAATCAAAATCTCGTTTTTTCGTGCGCGTGCACGTGGCCTATTTTACAAACCCTGAGGTAAACAAACGCTTCACTTTTAAATATCGGCTTCCCGGCCAGTGTACAATCATTATGCAATCATAACATACATTGATTCTCGTGGAAAAGTGAAATTTCTACATTATGACTCCTTTAAAGATTCTAGTTTTAAAGAAGACATTTGGCAGATTTTTGTATAAGACAAAAAAAAAAAAAAAAAAGAGATGAAAAATTAACATAAGTAAAACATTTATTTTTGCTATGGTTAAATAAATGTTCAATGATATCTTCCAAAGATTTCTGAATTCTGGCGCAATTGTTTCTCTATATAATGTTGATATGGCAACTAGTAAATACACTAAGTTTCGTCATGTTGGCATTTAAGTATTTAAACCATGTGTATTACAACTAGCCCTGTGTTAGTGTGTGTCCTGCTCTCCTCTATTGTATATAGTGCTCAGTTCACAGATGTATGAAGCATAAATGCTGTAGAGAACAGGTCATGACATGCTGCATATTTCAATGAAAACACTTGCTTTTATGACTTAATGTTACATGATTTTTACCTATTTTCTTATTTTATTTTCTGGGCCTCTGGTAAGAACACTTTACACTGTTTCGTTTCTAACTGTATCAAACACACACAACTGAAAGAAAAGCAGGGTTTACGAAGTCGAATTGACTTACAATAAAAGCTACAGTACACCCATGAGTACAGAAAAAATAAACTTTGTGTTAATTAGGATGTTCAAACCTTCAATAAAAAAATCTTCTAATCTTCAATGAATATGAAAGTTCATAATGCTTTCTAAAAATAATAGCAAAATAATATTTTTGGATTATTTTTATGAAACACTCAAACATGTTATGGGTCATGCACTCACATATTGTTTGTCAAAATATAGAATTATGATCGGTAACGCTTTAGATTATAGCCCGGAGAGTACTGCGTAATTAAATCGATTTTACAGTGTAACTTTCTGTAATTATAGTGTACCTATAAAGTACTTACATGTAAGTATAAGGGAACAACATGTAAAGTTTGGGGAATAAAGGGGTAACAACCAGGAGAAATATCTTTTCTTTTTTTTTATACTGTAAGTATTGTAGATCTAAGGGGTACTTATTCTATTGTACTTACCCTGTAACTACATTGAACAAAAAGGGTAACAAGCACCACTTTAATTTATGGCCCATAATGTCACACTTACCCTGTAACTACATTGAACAAAAAGGGTAACAAGCACCACTTTAATTTATGGCCCATAATGTCACACTTACCCTGTAACTACATTGAACAAAAAGGGTAACAAGCACCACTTTAATTTATGGCCCATAATGTCACACTTACCATGTAACTACATGGAACAAGAGTATATTTTAAAAAAAGTATTTAAAAAAAAAATGCAAGAGTTTTAGGTTTACTTGCCTTGAAGCATGTAAGCTCAAACTTAAACATCTGCACTTTTGCTATCAAAAAAAAAAAAAAAAAAAAAAAAAAAACTGTATAAATGCATAACTTTAAAAAGCCTATACAGTATGTATTGGTACACAATTTTTACAAAAAGGTGCACAGTGTGTGTTCTAGCTAAATTGCTCCCAAATGTAAGATTGCTGTATCATAATAGTAGAATAAGTACCCCTTAGTTCTATAATACTTACAGTATAAATATATATTTTTTAATTCTCCTGGTTGTTACCCCTTTATTCCCCAAATTTTGCATATTGTTCCCTTATACTTACATGGAATTACTTCATAGGTACAGTATAATTACCGAAAGTTACGCTGTAAATTCATCTTAATTATGTAGTACTTTCCGGGCTGTAATCTAAAGCGTTACCTTATGATCATATTATGATCTTACGGATGGACAGACAACAATATGAGGTTTGTTAAAAAAATTATAATATGATTAATGTAATCTAAAATATGCACATTGCCGTTATCTGCACTGATTCAGACAATAGATTTTATATAGTCTCAGCCAAACAATGCATTGTTAACAGGTCAGAAAAGTTTTGATCTGTTGTGTGTTTTTCATGCTTAAAGACACGCCTACTTGTATAAGAAATAACAGAGTTTAACATGCAGAACAGTTTTGTGTGAACTCTAAACAAATTAAAATTCCAGTTTCATCATGTTTTTGTAATATCTGTTGAGTAACAAATTAACACAAACCACACTTAGGCTGCGTCTCATTTCTCTGTCTTACCCCTTACTCTTACCCCTTCCCCTCGGTTTTGCGTGTTCATGTGAGGGGAAGTGGTGTCCCAATTCTCATTTTGATTAAGGGCTAGGGCCAAGGCGTAGGGCTACATAGCCCTTGAAACGAAGTTTGCGGAGGACCACACTTGAAAGAGAGGGGTAGGAATTTCTCAGAAGTGAGTCGCACAAATGTAAGTATTTTCAGCAGTTTAATGACACTCGTGTTTTATGATACTTTTAATAAAATGTTCAAGCGGTTTTAATTGTAATGTTTTTGTTTTGAATCGCTAGTTAACCGCTAGCTAGCAGCTATGCGCTATTTGCCGTTTACTAATGTTTTGCTTTGCTATGGTGTCGCCGGCGCCGCCGTTAAATATAGTACAATGAAACAATGTCTTTGACTGATGGCACACAAGCGTGCAAAGATAAAGAGAGACCAGGCAATCGATATCACAACCCGAGACGACGGCATCTTCGTTTGTTTATGTCAACGCGTATCGCCTCTGTTGACGTAGCAGCCAGCTAGCGGAAAGGGAAGATGACGCAAACGGTAATCGAGTGGTGTCTCATTTCTTAGAGAAACGTTCTTCCCCCTTCCCCCCTTCACTCGGTATCGAGGGGCAAGGGGAAGACGCAGACAAAGGGGTAGGGGAAGGGGAAGGGGTAAGACAGACAAATGAGATTGGCCCTAAGGCTCAATCCCAATTCACCCCTAGCCCCTACCCCTTGGCCCTACCCCTCCGTTTTGCGCGTTCCCGTGAAGGGGTAGGGCTCGAATGAGGGGAATTCGCGTCCACCGCGTCGCGCTAAACGCCTCATTCATGCAGCAAGACCTACAGACGCACGTAAACGCTTCTTAACATTGAAACCACTCGCGCCAGACGCTCTTTTCGCGTTTGGTGTGAACGCAGCATTAGGCGTCGAAGATATCGTCATCTCCGTTGTTTTCTGCAAACTTCCGAAGAAAAATGCAAAAAAAATAGCTGTAACTCACGCAAGACTACAGCTGACGATGGCATCTTGGAAGTTTGTGATAAACATTGGCGCATCTCCTGTGACGTAGGCGCTAGCGTAACGGAGTAGTAGTGGTGTCCCATTTCTTAGGGGAATATTTTCACCCCTACGCCTTGACACTCTGTTTCAAGGGGCAAGGGTAAGGGGTAGGTGAAGGGTTAGGGGTAGGCGAAGGGGTATAAAATAGAATTGGGATTGGGCCTAAAACCATAATGAAATACATAAACTACAGTCTCTGATGAACATTTTTGCTAATTTGTGTTTCGTAATTGAATAAATGTAAATGTAAATGTAAATGTAATTGTTTTGCTTTAGAAACTTTACTGAAAAGCTGTTAAAACTCTAAAACAAATGAAATACACACATTGGGTCTCATTCATGAAACACGAGCAGAACGAATTTTTGTGTAAATCGTGTGTAAAGTGGTTCTGGCGTAAATTTTCGGATTCATTAAAATGTTCGTATTTTCCAAATGTTAGTTGGTACGAAAGAAATCTACACCTGCTCCCAGCCACGCGTAAGTGCGTTTGACATCCGAACGCTTTGCTCATTAATAAGGCTGCATTTTAATTCACCTTAATCGGGTAAAAATTTACATTTTGAAAAAATATTATATATAGTAATTACATATGTTTTTTCTTTTTACTTTTATTATGAGAGCCAGTAATAGCATCTGCAAACGGAACACAAGTCCGCAAGTCACAAGTGTTGCAGTCAAGATTCATGTCGAGCCATTTTCTTTTCACTTCTGGGACTGTTCGATTAACAGATGAAGCTCCATTAACTTCATCTGTAATGCTGCCAAGCTTCCTTTTTTTTAGGACCTGATACGCCACTATGTACGCTTGAAAATAAAATGTGCCGTTTTGAATGAACTTCTGATAATAAAACTTCAATTTCTGCATCCGAGAAATTTCTCTTTTTCATTCGCTTTTGAGAAGACATGTTGAAATCCTTCGTTTGGTGTCATAATATGATGCCCATATATAGTTGTCAGTCGGATTTAATGTGTGGGATTTATGGTAATTGAGAATGAGCGTGCACGCGCGTCCCATTTACAACTGATTGGAATTCATTAACACACACACACATTTCACTATCACATCTGACGTTTATGAAGTATTTGTGAATCAGGAGAAAATTTTTCGGGAAGGTCTCTTTACGCGCAAATCACTCACATATTTACGAATGTTTCATGAATGAGACCCAATATGAGAAAGATGTTTTTTTATTCTTTGGACAGTATTTCATAAATCAGTGTCAATGAACAGGCGGTTTCTTCATGTAGACAACATGTTAAATTATCTGTTCTTCCCATGACAATAATTGAAAATTCAGCCAAAAAATAAAATAATTATATATATATATATATATATATATATTTACAAGAGATTAAAAACAAATATTGCACGAATTACATCAATTACAAATGTTAACATTGCATTTTCAGTTATATTTTTATAGTAATAGGCAATGTAAGAATAAAAATCATAAAAGTGCATCCGTCCATCATAAAAGTGAAACTTTAAATAATGCACTTTTATGATGGACAGATGCACTTTTATGATGGACAGGTGCACTTTTATGATGGATTCACTCATCATAAATTCACTCAGCCCATTCACTGCCATTATAAAGCTTGAAAGAGCCAGACATTAATATATAGTAGCATAGAGCAAAAACATTAATTGCATCACTGATTACTGTAAATGTCAGATTCAGGTCAGATTAATTAAAAAAACATGTACTGTAGTCATGAAATGTACTTATAAATATAATATCCATATAAATATAATATCCATTTATACACATTCATCTTATATTCTGATAGAATATATGATGAATTTTTATAAATGGATTTTACATTTATATAGTATATTCTGTAACAGTGCATTTCTTAACCATAGGCTTGATATTTTTTGATATTACATGAATCTGTATTATAATAAATAATAATGCAAAAATATAAAATAAACATTGTTTAATCAATGACTGAAGATGATGGAGAATATTTTGCTGCTTCGATTATTAGAACTGCTGCTTTCTAAGAGAAAAGAGAAAAAACATTCTCAGATGTAGTATAACACAAACAAAGATCAATATAACAGATTTGTGCATAATTTCTTCTCAGTTATAACTCTATTTGGTTGCCTTTCGAGGGAACTCAATACTGCGTCAGTCGCTGATGCTATGGGGATGCATGGAAACCGGTGTCTGAAGCACGTGTGAAATAGCACCAATCTTATAAAGATAAGAGCTGTGTTCTTGTTTGATTCTCTCTTGAGGGATGAGATTCAAGTATTTGCACAGAGGGAAATCTGCTTTTGAGGGAGCTGAAAGCATTTTATTATGATTCATTGCATTCGCTAGCCTGGATGCCAGCCGAACTTAGCCCCACACACAACATTTGAGGTTGGGAAGTTCGGTCTGGACTTGATCCGTTGTGGAGCTATTATGCTCGAAACAGAGCTGTTCGGACCAATCAAATGGTCAGGGCGGGCTTAATACGATGATGGACAGATGATCAACAGTAACGTAATCATCCACGTCACCAACGAGCGCTTGGGTTGAATTTGTTTAAAGATGGCTGCCGCTGGAGAATTGAGATGTGTAGATTCCGCCATCGCGTCTGTACATATGCATTCACTGTGTGTAGCTCCGCCCTTGTTTGACTCTCTCTCTTGACGAATGAGAGTGGAGCATCTGCACTTGGCGGTTTGGGTATCAACAGTGGAGATTGTATGCAGAGCATGGGGAGGAGTTTGACGAGAGTATTCTTTTATTTGTTCTTCTGTTAGCTCCATTGCTCTCAAGTCCCATTTTTAGATTTGGAAGCTTGCTCTACGAATTCTTCCAATTAAATATCGATATTAATTAAACATCAATGCTCAGGAAGTCTGTGGCTCTGCGGCCAATTCCAACCTGGCTTAGATTATATTATGTGGTGTGTCTAGATCTCAGGAATTAAGATGTGCAGAGAAAGTTAAGGCAGATGGTTTTAATAATCCACATGGGTGGGTAAAGTGGGTAAAGTGGGTAAGAATGGTAATGTGTTTTAGAAAAAGCTGATGTTTTTATATCACTTACATCAGGTGTTTGTGTAAACATAGTCACTATATTTGCACACTTTCTAAAGTTTGCAAGGAATGGGCAGATGGATAGAATGAAGTGGACTACACTTATCACTGTTATTGAAAAAAATTATATCGCAATATATATATTGACATTGAATTATTGCCCATCCCTAAGTGGACTACACCCACTGTTGCCCCTCCATGATGGGATGTGAGAGTGCAGTATTGCACACTTCCGTATGGCAGTAATATCGTCCTGACAGATATCCTTATGAGTGTAGAGCTGGACAGGGGAGCTTGAATGTGGTTTCTGTCCACTCTTCACTTCTTGTCCTCCCCAATTAAAGCTTTTACTCCACTAGTAACTATCCATCAGTAACTAACGCAGTGTTGAGTTCCCTTAAAAAGGACCCAGGGGTTCATGCGTAACTCTTAGACGTTTCTGTGTGTCATGTGTAAATCTCTCACCTTGTTTGTGACTCTTCTGAAACTCTGCAATGTCAGAAACTGGGAATGAAAAACACAAAAATCTGATTATTGTATTCATGTGTAGCTCAAACAGCAGAGCATGTGACGGATTACATTCCTACTGAATGAAAGAACTCATTCATGAATCACTTTAGCTGAAAACATCTGCCATATGCAGCTGTGGAAATAATTTTACATACAGCTTACAGATTCAACAAAATGTGCAGAAAAAAAAAAAAGAAAAAAAGAGGGATCATAAATATTGTATGATACACGTTTCCTATAAAGTTCATGTATAGTGAATGAAAGGCACAGCTTAGAATCGATTTGACTCCAGAGAAAGTTAAACAGCATTGATGATGAAATATAAAATAAATCATAAAAATCATAAATACTCACAGTTTGGTCTTCCACTATTAATGCTGCTTTTTCTGACTAGTCTCAGTGTCTTTTTCGGCTCATTAGATCGGTCCTTTTTGTTCACCATTGTTCTCTTTCTCTCTTGTGCATATGTTTAATTATCCTGCAGTTTGTGAAGCTCCATAAATGTTCTCCAGTGCATTCGATTACACTCTAATCTGCTTAAAAAGTTTAAAATTTAATTAATGTTGTTGTGCTACAGGTCTACAGTACATTTCAGTTTCAATATAATACAAAAAACATAAATGTCCATATTTAAATTTATTAGCCTAATTAATAAACATATCTTTACTAAGTAATTAAAGACAAAGTGTTATATCCACATTGTGATGATCTGAAAAGAGGGAATCTTGACCAGAGTTCTGACCTCTCTGCTGCTGTTGAGCTGACTGAAGTTCCTCCGTATCCCAGGCTGACAGTGTTACTAGATTGGGACGGTGATTTCCAGCCCAAAAGCTCACCAAAACCCACCCACTACAAGAAAACAATGCCCAAAATTGTACTGCCAAAACAATAGGCTTGTTTGAGATGCGCCTTGCCTCATCTGGAATGTAGTCGAGAGTAGGAGCGGCTGCAGTGAGGGGAGGAGTGAAAAAAGTGAAGGCAATCCGGACAGATCTCTCTTCTCGTTAGTGGATAATACAGTCTTTAATACTTTAAAGGGGTCATGAACTGGATTGTTTTATTATTTTATAATGTTGCCTGGGGTGCCCTTATAATGTTAGTATGATTTTTACATAAAAAATTGTCATAATTTATAAATAAAAGCCATTTTTCCAAGCCTGATTTCTGCCTCAGATTTGAACGCTCCGTTTTAAGGGGCGTGTCTGCTGTGAGACTGCAGTGCAAACGCCCACTGCTGTGATTGGCTGACATGCTTGCAATGAAATAGCTAGTATTACATGAACTCTCTCGGAAACTTTTACTACGTTTTTACTATTACAGCTATCGAGATGAACAAATCGTGAAAAGTATCGTTTAAAGCATTATATTTAAATCTATTCCATCACATGAAAGGTTGCAGCATGATGAGCACTGAGCAGATGACAGACAGTCTGTTGATCGCGTGAATAAAGATCTTATCATTGCAACGCAATTTTTGCACTCTCACAAATGCTTACACCAAATCGCAATGCAAACACGATGTGAGTACACAGTAAGAGCTTCGTTGTGTAGTGTAACAGTGTCATTATTTCATCACGAGTTTGGTAAGTGTCCAGATAAGCTCTCGCGGCTCGCGCTGTGCTGTTTGATTGACAGCTTGGGCGAAAGGGATCGTTCTTTGATCGCATTCTGTAGGCTAGGGACCGTTCGGTATTTATGGAAGGGGCCACCGGAGGAAAATAGGGGAGGGTCATGTCTTTTTATTCTTTGTTGAGGGGAGGGTCATCCAACTTTTTTTAGTCTAGGGGGAGGGTCACCCAACTTTTATATTCATTAAAACAGCAACATTTCAAAGTGGCTTGTTTGGTGCTATTTTTTTCCATTTAGCTCCATGTTGATCTCGCGTTATCAGACCCCCTTCGATATCAGATGTGTCTGACCCAACAAAAATCCAGTTTGGCGCTGTTTGACAGTGTGCGCTTCAGTTCGCGCTTAGAAAAAGTGCAGCATCATGTCAGAACAGAATGCCAAATAAATGTTTACCCGGCAAAGCTTTAAAGCACGAGCAAATAATGAACTTTTGTTAAGTGCAAAGTGTCCTGTGAGTGTAACTCTACCGCTGCATGTGATGTGAACGTACGTCGAGTTTAACAGTATTGGGACTGAGGCGCCAGAACTGCTGATAGAATGTGCGCTAGGGCAAAACTGCATATTTTAGTTTCCATTCTTATTTTGTTTCCACGATGTGTAAGATGTAGGGCTACCACCAGCCGCGGCGCTACCATTGGGCCCGGGTGGGCATTTAGGTCCGGGCCCACCCATTTTCTATAGCCTATGGTTTTGTACACACGAGTATACGCAAAATAGAGAGACATGGAGCGGATCAGACATGATTTTGACCACTTAATTAAGTTTTGTTTTGCAGAAAACGATTTTTTAAAAGTGAATTTCGTTTTGTATAAATTGTATCTTAATTTTATTTTTTTATTTTTTTATCAACCAATTGCCAAATACCAAATATAGCAGACAACACAATCATAGAGGCGCCCGCGTGGTCACTTGCGCTGCTCGTAAACAGGAGCGCATCTCATCCTAACTTAACGAAACTCAGCATATGCCTCACATACATGAAATATATCTTAAGAAAGCTTGAAATGTCTTTTTAACAATTTAAAACGAAAAGAAATAGGCTACTCTCTGGTTATGTAATGATGTGCATTTCTCTCTATAGGCGTGTTCACTACTACGGAGATGGCGATCGTTAACTTCATCTTTACAGCTGTTGTTGCTTTTAATAAACTAAAAATAATAGGCTTATGATTTTATTAAACAATAAATTAAATTAAATTTTTATTGTATTAAAAAAACAACAAAAAAAACCTGTTTATCAATATTGTGTGTGTGTGTGTGTGTGTGTCGAAATAATTTGTCCGCAGCTGCTCAAAAAAAAAAAAAAAAAACAGTCAAAAACCCCACTGTCAGTGTTTTGTAAGGAACAGGCAAATATGTTCAATATAGCAGGAGACATTTTAATTGTTTACTAATAAAACAGTTATTTTTTATGTCAGTGTCGGCTAGACAGGGTTGCGTTTCCCGAAAGCATCGTTGGCAACTATGGTCGCAAGTTCATCGCAATGTCCATTGAACTCTATTGGTAACGACGGAACTTGCGACCATAGTTGGCCAACGATGCTTTCGGGAAACGCACCCCAGATGAAGTTGACGACTCGCGATCTTCGCAGCGCTACCACATCTTTAAATCACTATTAGTAGGCTATTATTTAAATTAACATAAAATACATAGACCTACACCACAAAAACTAGTTGAGGATAAATTCGTTAAAATTGGGCGATTCCAGTGAATGGAAGTGACATTTGCAGTCAAAACTTAAAATAAAAATTCTTAGAAAATGCATTTATTTGAAACGTCTGAAAGGAGTCAAGACATTAGAAAAATATCAGTCTACACATGCGTTTTATATTTAATATGAGGGAAATACACATGTGACGTGACACAAAAAAAATCTTTAACTTTTAGATGGCAAAATATTTTTTCAGTAATTCTATAAATTACACTGTGCAAACCAAAATATATATACCCATGAATAAAGATCGGCCTCCACAGAAAATTAAATTTTATATTATTTTTATTTTATTTTTCGTGTTTGCATTTATGTGAAAAAAAAAAAAAAATGTTACGGACGTGACAGTTCTCCATTACGCACTGACATGACTGCTCTGAAGCGACTTTAAAAATTGCACAGAGACCTCAAACAGAAGGCACAAAGCCTTTCTTTAAAGTGAATTTCGTTTTTTTATTAATTTTATCTTAATTTTAATCAATGTTTCATCTGGATTTAATAAATAAGAAGTAGTCTAAATATAGTAGAAAATAGATAATCATGACACGGAGGCGCGGGCGAGTGAACTGGACTCTTGTCTCATAAATGAACCGAAACTCAGCGTAAGGTATGCTACTTGCCTCATAGACCTGAGAAATATATAGAAAGCTTGAAATGTCTACTTTTAAACATGCAGAACAATTCAAAACGAAGGAAAACAGACTGCTTTCTCCTTATGAAATGTGCATTTCTCTCTGGCGCGTTCTGAGAAGATCGCGACGCATCGTCAACTTCATCTTTGCAGTAGACGCAGAAAACACTTGTTTATTAAAAACAATTAAAATGTCTAGCTATATATGACATATTAATAATCATTACTTTTGCCGGTTCTTTGTGACAGCTTTTAGATGCTTTATTCGCAACGCCACCCACATGTTGAACGAGTCACACCGCATCAGCACCAAAAACATTATTTTTTTTCAAATCTAAAATAAAAAATCGTGATACGAAACGAATCGTAGGTTTGGTCTATCGTTACAGCCAGATGAGAAAGCAAGAGTTTATGGTTTAAAAAACAAACAAACAATGGCTATCTGAACATCTTTGCCAAGCGCAAACCAGTACAGAATTAGGCTAATCAATAAATTATCGGGGAGGGTCATGCCTTTTTTCACAATCATTTTGGAGGGTCATAGAAAAAATTATTGCTGGCGAAGGGAGGGTCATGTCTTTTTTGACAACAGATCTCAAAACTCCTCCGGTGGCCCCTTAAATAAATAACGAACAGTCCCCTATATAATTTAATAACAGTTTAAAAAAAGATTATTTTCATTATACTACGAGAAATTATGTGAAGTTGATCGTTTAGTCACTGATGCATAAACAGTACTGAACGATTTTAAGAGAAAGATATCTGAACTTGAATAATTACACATCCGAAATCACTGATCGCAGATCAGGCATTAGAGTACACATGGTTACTTACATGTTGCTGGCAGATCCGTGTCGGGAAATTGTGATTGACTGATTTGATAAAGTTTAACCATGCTGGAATCCGAAGGAAGCTTATGCAGACTGTCTTCTTGCACAAACAGGCGCTGCACAATATTTAGTAAAAGGCATGTTTATTGCTTGTAAGTAGCTCGATCCGGTAGCAATTATCATGTCGTCCTATGTTATTTAGCATGTTTGGGCGAATCGGTGGGCGGGGCTAAACAGGCCGTGTTGAAGTAGGCGTTGATCTTCTTTTGTGGAGGCGGTGTTTTATCCTCTTTGACGTCATAGTTCCCCACTTTGAAAAACGAGTCGTTTGCTGAGCCTGATGTCTATAAAAGCTTTTATTGGACTAACAAGGTAGTTTTCAGTTCTGAAACTTACAGGATATTATTATAGTATGATGATCTCTTATATGTCAAAAGCTCAAGGAAACTTTGATTTCTCAGTTCATCACCCCTTTAATATGTAATACTTTAATATCTTTAATATGTCTTTAATACAGACATATGTGTTTTTTATTTATTTTATTTTTTTATAAAAATTACATTGCATAACCCAAAGAGATCGCACTGTCAGATAGTTTGGGAATATTCACACATAAGGTATACACATAAAACATGATATTAATGTTTTAAAATCAAACATTTTAAAAGAGATCAATACATCACAGTTGTTTAAACCAATGAGCATTAAGCTGTGTCGTCAGCAAGTCGTTTCCCATCATGCTTTTGATCAGCGCAGTCGGTGGAGAGCAACTGCGCTCGACTGCAGAATCCGACACGTCCGCCTTGCGCTTGAAAGAGATTTTCAGAGGTGTCAAAAGTATTCACATTCATTACTCAGGTAGAAGTATAGATACTAGGGTTTAAAAAGACTTCTGTAGAAGTTGAAGTATCAACTCAAGCTTTTTACTCAAGTAAAAGTATAAAACTACTGGTTTCAAAACTACTTAAAGTATAAAAGTAAAAGTAATGTAAGGAAAAAAAATTCTCTCTCTCTCTCTATCAATCAAACAATATTTGACGCGATTTGCCCCGATTTCTCCCTCGCTTACCGCATCTAGGTTTCCTTCGGAGGACTTTTGCCGCTGCGCAAAACCAAATGTGACTACAGATAATAATTATACAGATAAAAATAATTATATATTTTTTCCACATTTATTTATTTTTTCATTCATTCATTCATTCATTCATTCATTCATTCATTTATTTATTTATTTATTTATTTATTTCCAGTTTCATTTATTGTCACATTTATTTATGTATATATGTATTTATGTCTGCATTTATACATTTTATACAGTTATTTATCATTTTATTTAATTATAAATTTATTTATACATTTAATTATTTATTCATTTATTGCTCTGTATGCTAATGAGGGAGGCGTGTTTACCTCAGACATACCAATCGAGCTCAGAGTGGCAGTGTTGAAGCTTTGAGGCCACAGTGACACTTTCGGTACGTTCACACGGGGCGTCAGCGTCAACGCTTTCCATTGACTTTGAATGGGTGACGTCAAGCGTTGCCGAAAAGAATTGTGGATCCGTCGGCGGTGCTTCACTGGCGTTGCTCGCGGCAGAAGTTGAGAATTTTTCAACTTCTGCCGCGAGCAACGCCAGTGAAGCGCCGCAGACGGAAGCGTCAGCCAATAGGATCGCTCTATGCAAATACAGTAGCCAGGCGGCAGCCAATCACGTTCATCCTGTTCAAGAGCAGCAAACTGAGGATACATTTTAAATTTCATTGGCTGACGCTGCTATGACCATGGCGTCAGTGCCAAACTTCAGCCACGCCTTCCGTCAAGCGTTGACGCTGACGCCCCGTGTGAACGTACCGTTTGTGGTGTGACCAAACAATACGCAAGAAGTTTGTAGACGTGACTTTACAGGTCACGCAGGAAATAAATGACTTAGAGATGGGCAATATGGCAAAATCTTATATTACGGTTTATGTCCTTTAATATCACCCTAGCTGTATGTATAGGTTTACCATAGGCCTACTCTTTATTCCGGACATGGCCGTAAAACATCAGCTGGTCGTGATTTCTAAAATGTCTGGGCACACATGAACAGAATCCGCTGATAACAGACACTTTGAAACGGAGGTGCGTCAAATGATCCACTATTAACCACATTTTATGCCATGTATTGTAGATCCGTACACCGAAGCAAACTGCATTTTTAATGTATCTTCCAAAGCCAATGTTGACAGCAACAGAAACAAACTTTTCCATAAAGAGGTGATATTTGTTACGGACTGGGTTGGTGAAAGGAGCGAGGACTCAAGTGCAGAAAACAAATGGGTATTTATTAACAAAAGACAGGCATCAACGGGAACAGAAAACACAAGGGAACTTAGACAACGAACCAGCACAGGACGGAAAACACAGGGAGACTAAATAGGAAGCAAACAAAAGAGGGTAATGAGAAAGGCAGGTGGGGCAAATAAATCAAGCTAGAGCTAGACAATCGACAGGAGAGCACAAGGCACAAGGTCAAGGAAATACATGACAAGCCATGTGCTCACAACAAACCAGACTAGACACAAACACATGACACATCGGGAATGCCAGAGCTCTGTCACCAACCCAAGATGTAAGCCTAAGTGACAGAACTCTAACAATATTTCCGCTATAAATTGATTTCCTGGGGCATTTTTTTAAACCTTATAAAATAGTAAGCTATGTGCATCATCATGTAGCCTATAAGTTATTAATTTTAACTGATCAATTCAGTTAATAAGGCACTACTATAGGCCTGTCACTAATACCTAAAATAAAATCAGTTTCAACAAAATCCATCTTCACACTGCAGATGTGGGACGTGCAGACACTGACTCTGAATGGCATTAGATATTATTTACACAGACTGTTAATGCAGAGGAGCCATGGATACTATAGGCTACTGCAGAGCAGCCTATTTTTTACAAAAACGGCTTCTACGGGGCCATAACGTAAGATACAAGGTAATGGAGCCTTTTATACATTGTCTTGTTTCTTTAGAAATAAATAATGGACAAATGGAGTCTCTAAACGCCTCAGATGTAAAGTTATTCGCTGTCAAAGTGATGCCAAAATGAATGGGAGTCAATGGATACACTCAATGTTACGATGAGAATGAGTTAAAGAGACACACAGTCCAGTGTATCAGTGTCAGAAGGACAGAAGATCACATGATCATCTATATTTATTATACTTTTATTCATCCTTTATTTTTCCAGGAAGGTCCCATTAAGATTAAAATAAATCTCTTCTGCCAGGGAGTCCTGTCAGAACTCAACAGAGTTATAGTAAATATCTCATTCTCATCTAATGTAGGACATTTGTTTAGTGAAGTCATCGGATACATGCCATAGTTAAGACTAGAGAGAGACCAGCATTTTTAAAATGATAAATCCAAAAGATGTTTTGTTTTCACATTTTTTTGACCATGTTCACTAAATTCATCTCACATTTTCAGACAATCTAGACAGAAGTTATCGAATGTTATCTTGTTTTGTTTTTATAACCATTGGCATTTACTTTACATTTATTTAGCAGACACAAAATTAATATACTTGTATATGAAAACAAGTCAATCAATCTTTAGTGTTTGACACAATATAGATTTATTCACAATAAATTAAAACAACATTCAATGATGCAAACAATTCAATTCAAGAGGAATGAAGAAATGCAAGTGATTCATCATAAAGAGGAAATAAACACAAGAAGTGCAGGTTATATAAAGTTTCCTGCATCGCTCAGAATAGTAAAGCTATCATATGTTTCTGTGGAAGAGTTCATGTCTGATCCTGTCCACCAGCTCTAATATCAGTCACTGAACCCTGCAGGAGTGAAACACACTTTACTCTCTGACCTTCACTCATAGACATACAGTACAATGTGCAAATAAACACAAACAGCTTAAGTAAACAGAAATAGTTTTCATTTTTATTTTAACAAGTGTAAAAATAATTTCATTACAGTTGATATTTCTACTGTATATTTTCTGAAACCTTTATGATGTTGTGTTCTAATCATAAATAATTATTGTCAGTGTATATGGATAAAGAGTATATTCTGTAAATCTTCATCATTTACTGTATAAAAACATGCACTATATGAAAAACATACAGTACAGTATAACACTCATCTTTCATGTTTTAACTATTAATAGATATTAGTTCATGCATTGCTTATGTGGCTGAATTTGATCAATTTCCTGCTGGTTTTCTAAAGAGAAAACACTATCAGAACTATAACACTGGTGTCAGTATATCACAGGTGTCATCATCAGTTCTATTCTCTGTATATGAAGTGTGTGTGTCTCACCTCTTCTGTGTGTTCATCTGAAACATCAGAATGAAAGTCTTCAGGTCCGTCAGTTTCATGAGAAACTACACTCTTAGAAAGAATGTGTCAAAAATGACACAACCTGTGTTAAATTTTAACACATCTGTGGGTGAGCTCCAGGACTACTAGATTTGTGTTAATTTCAACTCATTCACTGTGTTAATGAGTTTAACACACTAAATGTGTCAGAAAGGTTAACATAAAGATGTGTAAAAGATGTGTAAACATGTGTAAAATATGTGTAAAAGATGTGTAAACATGTGTAACATTACCACATTATGTGCTATCCTTGGCTACACACACTGTGTTAAGAAAGGTATCTAAAATCCTAAATCCTAAACAAAATAAGCATTTGACAAAATAAAGTCTGTGGTTGATTATCTTATTTATTATAATGACTAGCATATCAACAATTAAATTCAATCCAGAATAGAACAATACAATTTAAAGCAGTCAAAAAGGAAATGTCCAACATAGGATAAAACAGTTATTTTCTCAATCTCATTAGGTAACATGACACACTTCCCCACCTTCAAAATAATTTCACTTATTTCCAAAACATTTTTGGCTTGATGTACATTGGTGGCCAAGTTTAGAAAATATTAAGCATTTTAATGTTTTTGAAAGAAATCTCTTATGCTCACCAAATATTTTATTTGATACAAAAGTACAGTAAAAACAGTAAATATTGTGAAATATTATTACAATGTAAAACAGCTGTTTTCTATTTGAATATATTTAAAAAATATTTTATTCATGTGATCACAGCTGAATTTTCAGCATCATTACTCCAAGTTTTCAGTGTCACATGATCCTTCAGAAATCACTCTTATATGATGATTTGATGCTCAAGAAACAGTTCTCATTATTATTATCAATGTCTGGACCACCCAAGAGGACGTTTGACTGACATGTAACGCAACCAATCACAGTTCGTTTTGTTCTGCGTCATGTTTAGGGGCGTGATAATATATGATGTTGATGTCCCTACAATAACAGACTGGCTGCATCTAATAAATTATTCATTCAAGAACGTTAAACAATGGAGCCGCGAACTTCAAATACTTTTGAAAATCCAGTGTTTAGTTGATCCTGGTAAGCGCTCATTGTCACAGTTGTAAGCACAATAGCATTCTTCTTCCACGAGGGGTTTTGGTGTCACGGCATTTGTTTCCAGGCGAACCGATAAAGAACACGACACTCACATCTCCCGAACATCCTGTAGAATTCAACCAATCAGATCGCGACTTTGAAACTCCTGAAGTGTTTCCAGAAAAGTGTGACATATGCATCAGTCCCCTGTTTCCTGGATGCAAACGTGTCCACCAACACAAATGTGCTCAGTTCTTCTTCAGAGAAGATCGCAGATCCAACACTATATAAAAATATAATAGGGAGAGAGAGAGAGGAGAAAATTACACAAGCATCAAATTGTTTTTAATCTCCATCATACTATAATTCAGAATATATATATATATATATTTGTAAGTAACACCCTTTTGTCAGCCCATTCAAACATTTCAGTTGAACTGTAAACTAAATTATGCCAGATTAAATTTTAATACTTACATTTCCTTAATTCTCTCCAAAAATGCTGAGATCCGTAGGCTTAACTGCAATCAGGGATTTAGGCTAGCCAATTTCAACTTGTTTGCAGTGAAGGGACAGCTGTTTGAGACAAATACACAGTAAGATACATGATGCAAGAAATCCCCATGTGATGATATTTTTCTTTCCCTCAGTAGTTAACCTACCTGTGCGCTGATAGGCTATGCTTATTAGGCACCTTCCTGGTCAGGTCGGACTCCTTGGCCTAATAATAGATCAAAAGAATGCAAAAATAAAAACTTAAGTTGTTTAGAATGCTTGATTTGATATGAATTAATGATTTAGTGAGTTTTACTGCAATGCTTACCTGAATAAATTAAATCTGGTGAGACTGAACACGGTGGTCGGTGGAAAATGGTCCATCTTCTGATTGGTTCATTTGCTGTGTAATAAATATTAGACGTAATGCAAAGGTCACTTATTTTATATAAAGTTAGCACATGTAACGTTATTGTATGCTAACAGTTACCTAGCCTGCACATCACTCAAGAGCACTTATGACATATTGCTAATCATTTCAGCAAACTTTCAAATCCACTACTACGATTACATTTTATACGTAACGTTAATTAAATTAATAAAGAGTAGACGATTTTTAAAACACCCTTACAGATAACATTTTGTGTATTGTAAATCGAGTAGCACTGTAAGTTACAATCTAACTTAGGTGCGGTCACGTTTAGCTACCATTGCTTGGTGAAATTTTGCGTGTAAAATCCATTAATAAAGGTCTCTTCAGTATCTGGAATTTCGAGTGAAAGTGGAAAAAAATTATGCCGATTTTGAATCGGGGTTTCCACGCAAATTCGCAGCATTGATCAACATATGCTGCTTGGTTTAATTAGTCGTGCTTCAGCTAACTTTAACGTTACATTATTGACAATAATCGAGTTTTTTGCCCGCAAAATCTCGTCGTAACCTAGCTTTTAAGCCAGTATTAAAATAACAGTAGCAGGAAATATTGTTTTTGTAAATGAACATGAGTGAAAAAAAATAATTCAAGTACAGCGAGCTTACCTCAAGAACCTTGAGCATCACCGGCGTGATTCGGCGCGAATCATCTCCTCCCTGGTAAAAGAGGTGGTTTTCACGAACAGTTTTGACGCGAGGGGTAGTCGATAACGAAGTGATAAGGTACATGTTTTATTTTCAACAATAGTTGCTGTCGTTAACAGACTTTTATCTACTAACGTTACTAACTGAACTGACTGGAACTGGATTATGTTCACTCAAAAGTCACATATTGGTTGGTTCAGTTCGACTAGCTAATTTAAATAACGGTCGCGTTATAAAAATTAACACATTAAAGTGTGTAAGCACATCAGTCTACTCATATTGTGTTAAATGCTTTGAGTAAATACCCAAGTTGTGTAAACTTTAAACTACACATGGATATGTGTAAAATGGATTCTTTTTTTATACACAGTTTTAGTTAATATTGACACAAAATGTGTAAATTAGAGTGTTACACATAATTTGTGTAATTTTTCTACACATTCCTTCTAAGAGTGTAGTTGGTGTGTGTCCCCACCCGTGATATAGCGTGGGCAGGGATGCACACACCTCCTGTAACTGCCTTTACTCGCCATATTTATATAAATGCTTGTGACTTGTAACTTGTGACAAACAACACCAAATATGACATACAAGAACAGAGAGCGCTTGCTGAAGAACAGAAAGCTATCTCTGTTGTGTGCCAGGGTCCTTTTGTAGCTTCTGCATATGCCGTCACACATTACGTCATGACGCAACACCAATCAGGATTGGTTTAGAGAAAACAGTGATTTTGACACCTATAAAGAAAAGTATGAAAAAATCATAATAGAAAGGTAGTAAAAAGTTTTTAAGGAGATTTTATTGTTAGTTTGAAAAACAAAGAGGAATTTGTCCAAAATTATATGTATTTTTAAAAATATGACCAAAGTACTTAAAAGTGCCCATAGTCTAAGAATCACCCATAACTATGTTTTCAGTGGTGTATAAAGACTTTAATGAACCGTTATGTTTTTATTACCCTTTAATGAGCTGAACACTGAAACAATGATGAACAAGAAACAATAATATTCGCAATAACATCGTTTTACTGAATAATTATTACTGAAAAGTAAACCTATTTCTTAATTTATCTTTGTAAAGAAACCTCATTGCCTAACTTAACTCACCACTAGATGCCGCTAAAAATGACACCGTGCACGTGTTTTTGGCTTGCTGTCTGCAGGGGAGGGGTTTGAAGAAGCAGCTTCGACTCGAGAAATACACCCCCCTCCCGAAATTACGTTTGGGAACTTCACTAAAATTTCAGAGCAAAAGGGGGCTTTCAAAGCCTTCCAAAGGGGTTTTCTTCCCAGGGTCCTTTGTAAGTGACGTCATTTGTTTGCATCTGTAGTGTCAACACATACAGTGTAATTTTCCACTGGAATTTCAAGGCATTCTTTGAGTCATGGTGGAACCACAGTGAGGTCTTTTTACACTTTTTGATAATCAAATAAATGCAGCTCTTTGTGTTTAGAGCTGAAAGTTCTGCTGGTGCCATCACTGGTGTCATGGTATCAATTAGGCATCAGTCTTCACTAAATTTCTCATGTGTTCTTCAGAAAAGCTGCACAGAAGTTATCAATTGGCTTTTTGATTTCTGTACCCATTACTGAGGAACAACCTTACAAAGCCTTCACAAACAAACACTGTTTTTGTTCAGCTCATGTCTGTCTTTCCAATAATGCTTCCATCATAACAGAAACCTGCAGCATTGTTCAGTGACAGTCGAAACTCTTCTCTCTCTTGCTGATTTTTATTTATTAAATGATAAAGTACAATGAGAAAATTAACACAAAACAAGCAGTTTAGGTAAAATGAAGAATATTTTGTAGGTGAGATGAAAAGAACTGCTGCTTTCTAAAAAGAGAAAAAATACTTTCAGAAATATAACATACACAAAGATCAATATAGCAACACATCTGTTCATCAGTTCTAGATTAAACTATGTTTATTCTCTGTATATAATATGTGTGTCTTACCTCTTTTGCGGCTCAGTGAAACACCAGATTGATTCTGTGCGATGTGAGAAACTGGGAATGGAAAACACAAACATCTGCTTATAGCTTTCATACAGCGTATCATGTTTGATTGGATGAACTGATTCATGAATCAGTGTCACTTAAGCGTCATGCACTTGTGGACATACATTTACATGCACCTGCAGAATCTGCAACATGTGAATCATTTTAACCAAATAAGAAGGATCATTATTAAAAAAGTCCTGCCCTGATTAAGCATAATAGATTTACATAGTCCACAAGATAATAGCAATTTGAAACTTATGACCACAAGTGTACATTTAAATGTTGCTTTTCCTATATAGTTCATATAGAGAAATATGAAGACACAGAGAGGCAGATGAAACACAGTTTCATAACAGTTTGATATTAAACATCATAAATACTCACAGTTTGGTTTGCCGCTATTAATGCTGCTTTTTCTGACTAGACTCGGCGTCTTTGGTTCAGAAGATCGTAACTTTTTGTCATTTTTGTTCGCCATTTTCTCTTTCTCTCTTGTCCATTTAATTATTCTTTTTTTTAATGCAAAACATACAAACATAAATGTCCAGTTTATATGAAATAATTAATAAAAATCTCTTTACAACACAATTAAAGATAGTGTTTTAATAACCTTGTGATCAGCTGAAAAGGAAATGTCCAGCTCTGACATCTCTGTTGTTGTTTAGTATATTATAGGCTAAGTGAATCCAGCTGGTGAAATAACCGTTCTGAGTAAAACCCCTGTAAACTCCTCCTCCTTTATAGCCTTATGAATATTCTCCTTCTCCTGCCACAGAATTTGTTTATAAACAATATGTAAAAAATCTGACCTTTTTCTCAAAAATGTTTACATCTCACAATTCTGAATTTCTTGCAGTTTACACATCTGACCACAGCACCTGAAACCATGAGATGTGATCTTTCAGAATAGTGTCATCTTGAACTGGTTGATTTTTTTCTCTACAGAATTGTGAAGTTTGTCATAACTGAACACACTGTCAGGGTACAGTCACCTGTTCATGTTTACATTGGCCACATGCTTTCATGCACACAGCTTGTGTTTGTGTCTGGCTGTGTGTTTTCATGTTGTCATGTGCTGTGTGAACACGCGGCTTATGAGTTCTCATTTTCTCGATGTTTGTTTCTTGTTTTGAGCGCATGGCTTGTGATTGTGTTTGCAGGCAATGTGCTTGTGTTTTATGTTTGGTCTGTGCACATGGCTTTCCTTGTGCCAAGTCTCACCTTTCTTGTTTTCAGTTTTTGTTTTGTTTTACTTTTGTTATTAAAATAAAACCCATTATTCCTGCATATTGAGTCCTCGTGTCGCCCTGACAACTTCACATGAAAAAAGCTTAACGTGGCATTATTGAGACATAAATATATGGGCATAAATACATGAAAATGTATTTAAAATAAAAATACAAAATACTTCAGTTGAAATGTATCAAAATAAAATACCAAATACTGCGTGGACAATTTTTATTTAAATACAAATACAGCATTTTGGATTTTTAAAACATAAAAAACACATGAGAAGTTTGCCATTCAGTGAAGTATCACTATTAGGCTGAAATTCAGATATTTAAAAAACTTATAACCTAACCAACTGCACATGAAGTGCTCCATTTGTTCTAAAGCTCTAAATACCCATAAAAGTTCATTTGATTGAACTAATTTGTTTAATTTAAATTTACCCTATTCAAACCAATTCATTGTTTTGAGCATTAGGGTTTACAGTAAAACACTATGTAATTGTTCTCAGACTGGGACAACAGACGGCTCTCTGTGTGAAACTGTTTTTTAAGATGATCTCATTGCATCAAACACCAAAACAATGATGCTTTGTAGCAAAACACAATCTCCTCTTTGTTGACAGTCTGGCATGCAGTAAGTTCAGAAACTGAAAACAGGAAAGTTGGTTTCAACATAAGTTTTTGGAATACACACAATGTACACACACACAAACACACACACACACACACACACACATACAGTATATATATATATATATATATATATATATATTAGTATTGTTGTTGTTCACTTTAGCATGTCCTTCATCACCTTTCATGTAGTGTGTAACAGCTCTATGGCCTCGTTTACAAGTGAAATGTAACCTAAATGTAAGATTTTTTGCTCATGTGTGACACAGATCGGATGTGTTCTATGACAGTGTAAACAGGGAAAAAAAACACATGCATTCAGATATTTCAAGATCGGTTTCAGGTCTCATTCATATGTGGAAATAAATCGGATATGTGCCAATGCGACTCAAGTAAACAGGCTGATCGGATTTTCTGAGGCATTAGGCTACTTCTCCGCCGTTTAATGACAAGAGCAACCCCGATGCGCGTCTGCAAAGGGACGGATGGCCTGTCGAAACGTTGTGTCGTCGTACGAGAGGAATGTGGACAAACGTTGACACAACATATCAAAGGTTGGCTTGCTCATCCTAAAATTTCGGACTCACTGCTTCTCGTTAAAGCTCGCCACAATATGCTCCCTACCAGTCCTGAGATCTCTCTCGCACACAATAACTGAAGCATATGCGCGCACTGCAATGATGGCACTTTTCGTCCACCTCCGCCTCATAATCATGGTGATGTTTGGCGAACTTCGCATATATCGCAGAGCTAGCATCAAGCATATTTCGCGTTCGTCCATCTGTGTAAGATAATTTAACCCTTTAAGCATGCGCATTGTTTCAGATAGTATGGCAATTGTAAACACATGAATCGGATATGGGTCACAATTGAAAGAACGTGTAAACCGACGGTCAAAAAATAAAATAAAAATCGCATATATAGCCAACAAATCAGAATTGGGCATCAAGACCTGCAGTGTAAACGAGGCCTCTGAGGCCTTATCGTTTTTCAAACGAGTCATAAGCCATTTAGTTGTGACGTCAAGACGAAACATTAACATATTGCCGACACCAGGGAAAACTGGAAACCCTTCAAACACTACAGTTGATCCCTGTGGATGCTGGATAGCATCATGTTGAGAAGACGCTGTGCTCTACAATGTGACGGTAAAGCCAGTTTTATTTTCACTGCCCAAGGATGAGCATGCCGCAGAGTGTCCTCCTTTTTGGTGTTATGGAAATGACCCTGGAGACACATGATGATCCTCATTGAGCTTCAGATCAGATTCTCTGATTTCTCTTCACTGTCTCTGATCCTGAAACTAAAGGCCTTTGAGTTTCACCTCAAATCTACTTCTGACATCTAGTGGACAAAGATGAAAACTGCAGTGAATATTCTGTGTGTTAAAATAATAAATATACAATACATTGATGTACTTATTTGATTCATAATGCTCTAATTCAGTTTCATGCAATTGATATTCTGTACTCATTTGTTAACTCAGACCTAAATAAGTGTTCTTTTTTTTTTTTTTTTTTTTTTTTTTTTTTTATGAAATGCTTAAAAGAACAGTAACAATTGTCATCACTGTCATACCAAAACAACACAACAATACTCCAGGGTCCATCAGTCTTTCAGTCCAGATTAAGTGCCAACACTTTTATATGTCATTTTGACATCATTCTTCTCTAAATTCTGCTCACATATTCAGACGAGCTGTACAGACGTTATCAAAAAACCTTTTGAATTCATAACAATTGCTGAGACAACCTTGAGAAGTCAATGTGTCAATGAGAAACAGAAGGATGAATCTCTGCGACTTTTTCATATTTGAACAAAACTGCATGGTCAATATAAAGTCTGTACTTGTTGCTTATTGTGCAATTCAATATGAATATCTGCTTCAGTTTTTTAAATGTTAAAAATCTTATTGTATTTTATTCTTGTAATCTCTGAATCTAGAAGCAGGGTTTCAGCATTACAGATGTGTTGTGAACATATGATCTTGATTCCTGCATCAGTGTAAGAGTTTGTGTTTATTAGTTATTAAAGCTTTAGTGATGAACATGCTCAATCAACACTCGTCTTTGGCCTTTGAAAGAAAAAAGTACAATATGAAAAGAAACACACAAACAAGCAGTTTAAGTATCAAAACATTTTTATTTTATTTTTTCCTGAAAATTTTCCATCAGGGTTTGTTCTCTGCTGGTAGTAGACTACATGTTCACTATAGTGAAATACTGTGAAATACATATAGTGAATTAGTTTCGTAAAAAAAAAAAGAAATCTAGTTCATATTTATTTACAATTAATTCTAGTAAGAGTTTAAGAACATCATACAGGAAAAACACTGTCTTAAAATGGTTTTAAATCTGTTACAATTCCTGTCTTGTAACACAACTGGTGTCGTGTCAGCGGCCGCTAAGTTAATAACTAAAGGCAAATCGGTGCTCGTTCACGCGAGTGACAATCACGCAGTGTAAATGATCAAAGATGCGATCTGAGAGAATTGCTCATGAGATATTCGGCATGTTAAATATCTGGACCTGTCGCGATTCATAATCCTGGGCTGCGTTCAGCCGCGACAAAAAGTTGCAAAAAGCTTTTTAAAGGTGTGATGAACTGAGAAATCAAATTTGAGATTTTGATAAGAGGTCATCATACTATAAGAATATCCTGAAAGTTTCAGAACTGAAAACTTCCTTGTTAGTCCAATAAAAGCTTTTATTGACACCAGGCTCAGCGAACAACAGGTTTTTCAAAGTGGGGATCTGTGACGTCAGAGGGCATCAAACCCCGCCTCCGCAGAAGAAGATCGACGCCCACTTCAACACCGCCTGTTTAGCCCCGCCAACCGACTCGCACGTTACATGAAACTCATTATAATATGCAAAACTGTTATCCAATCATAACTTTTTGGCATTTACTTCCAAGTCTTCAATGCGGCACGGCCATAAAAAACAAGCGTTTCAGGAGCTAGGCTCAAAACCAGGGTAGAAAATAGCCTATTACTTAGGCCCTGTTTACACGAGAACGCTCGCGGGTGAAAACGTAAAAATATTTTATCAGATGTGCCTTTCGTTTAGACGGCGACGGCGTTTTTGGGGTTTAAAAACGCAAAAAAGTGAAACCACCCTCCAGAGTGGAAATCTTAAAAACGCTCCACCGTCGTGTTTCCGTCTAAACGGTAAAAACGCAAAAGTCTGCTAGACAGTGAAGGCACCGATCAGTGCTTCACATTGCCACCTAGCCGCGTGGAGTGCATACTACATTGAATTTCACACACTTTTGCATCACCATATGCACGCAGATTTCCCCCCCATAACGCTCGTCTAAACGCAGAATAAAAAGTGATCACTTTTGCGTTTTCTCTTCAGATCGTTTCCGTGTAAACGTAGCCTTATTCATTTTGATGTTTTCGAATGTAAAAACCAAGCGAACGTCATAAGTTGACCTCAGACAACAATATAAAAAAAATTAAAAAGCCAGTTCATGATGACCCCTTTAAGTGGAAACGGTGGTGAGTCGTGCAGAGAGAGTCAGAGAGTCGTGCAGTGTGAAAACAACAGTGATTCGACTACTTTAAATCGTGCAGTGTGAACTCGGCATTACTCTTGATTGTCGTCTCCCCTTAATGCTGCATGTTTGAGCCATGTGTGACATCTAGAGTTTGAGCTTTCTTCATTATCGTCATGTGATCCGTGAGTTTCTGTGAGCGTCTCTGAATCATCTGAGTCAATCTCTGCTGGTCCGTCTGGATCAGGAGAAACTATGAGATCACAAACACAGGCACTCCTAGTTAAAACTGATCAAAAATTGCTATCAAGTTGAAGAAAAATGTGTAACAGTGTTTTATCTTAAAGATCATTAAGACTCACAGTTTGGTTTTCCACTGTTAAGGCTGTTGTGTCTGACTCGTCTCCGGATCTGTTTCTCTCCTGGATCAAGAGCTTGAATCTCATCCTCTTTCTTTGTCATTTTCCTCTTTCTCTGTTTTCCTGATGTTTAATTCTCCTGCAGTTCGAGACGCTCCGCAGATCTGCCGTCACAATTCATTTCTCCTTTCTGCATTATATCTGTGGCAAAACATATCAAAGTTTGACGTTTGTGGTAACACTTTACAATAAGGTTCATTAGTTAACATTGGGTAGTGTATTAACTAACATGAACTAACCATGATACGTTTGTTTCTGTATTTGTTAATCTTTGTTAATGTTAGTTAATAAAAATAAAGCTGTTCATTGTTTGTTCATGTTAGTTCACAGTGTATTAACTAATGTTAACAAAATTGTAATAATGTATTAGTAAATGTTGAAATTAATATTAAAGATTAATAAATGCTGTATAGTTAGTTAGTTAAATTTTATTTCTGTGTCATGCCAAACATTTGGCCCATCCCACGTCGGATTACAAGACACCACAAACTTATTTAGCAAACATCTTCCGGTCGCATATACAAATCATTCGGGGAAATACATGAAATCAAATATATACATACACACACACACACACACACACACACACACACACACACACACAGCATATACAAACAAATCCTCATCTACAGATCATCTCGATAAAGAGCTTTTTGATCATATCAAAAGCTTTCTGAAAATCAATAAAGCACGAATATGTATGTGTCACATGCCTGTCCTGTCTCGTGTAGCACATGTGGTGTTTGTGTTCCTGTCACTGTTTGACCCCACCCTCCTTGTTATCTCATTATTGGTTTCATTTTCCCCACCTGTTGTTCCTCATTACCTGCCTGATTTGTCCCTTTTATAAGTTCCTTTGTGTTTGCAGTCTGTGTCGGATCGTTGTCTTGTAAACGTCTCCTGTTCTCCCGTGACCCTATTTGGTATGTTTGTTTTTGAAGTTGTTTTGTATTTAGTTATGTTTTCCCCCCTCGTGGGTTTTGTTTTGTGTTTAGTTTTTCTTTTGTAAATAAATATCAGTTTTCAATTGAGTATATCCTTTGCAATTGAGTCCTCCCTGAGTTTCTTTAGTTTTTCGTGACATAACGATCCGACCATGCTGAGGACTCAGCAAAGGCTTCCCCATCATCCACCAGCCCCCTCTGTTTCGTGCCCCCAATACGAACATATTATCCGTTTTCGGGTACTAAATTCTCTCCGCCAACAAGGAACTGATTTAAGGAAGTTCGCGGCCAAATTCCTTAGAGTGGCAGAGGGTTTACTATTTAATGAAGAGTCTCTTAAGGACCTTTTCTTTTGCGCTCTCGACGAACCCATGGACTGGGTACTCAGGAGGGCGTATGATTGCGGTACTTTTGAGGAAATGGTGGAGGGTCTCGCTCGCTTGCAGGAGCGAGAGGCCAGGAAGAGGGTCCCAGTTCCGGTGGCCTCAGTTCCGGTGGTCCTGAGTCCAGTGGTCCCAGTTCCGGTGGTCCCAGTTTTGGTGGTCTCGACTCCGGTGGTCCGGAGACGGAGGAGGAAAGGGGCCTCTTCAACTGATTGTCCGGTGACTCCTAACACTAAGACAATCCCGGAGGTGACTGCCATCACTGACGCACAGCCCAGGCGTCCTGCTCTGCCTGCAGCATTCCAGCGATCCCTCACGTCTGCCCAGCCAGAGACTGTTCACGTTACGTCTGCCCAGTCAGAGACGGTTCACGTCACGTCTGCCCAGCCAGAGACTGTTCACGTCACTTCTGCCCAGCCAGAGACGGTTCACGTCACGTCTGCCCAGTCAGAGACTGTTCACGTCACGTCTGCCCAGTCAGAGATTGTTCACGTCACGTCTGCCGAGCCTGTGTCCCCAGACAAGATGGCCGTCATTGAGCCTTTGTCTCCGGACAAGTTGGCCGCAGAGCCGGTGCCTGTGTCTGTTCCTAAGCCGGTGGTGTCTGTTCCAGTCCCTGAGCCGGTGGTGTCTGTCCCTGAGCCGGTGGTGTCTGTCCCTGAGCCGGTGGTGTCTGTCCCTGAGCCGGTGGTGTCTGTTCCTGAGCCGGTGATGTCTGTTCCAGTTCCTGAGCTGGTGGTGTCTGTTCCAGTTCCTGAGCCGGTGGTGTCTGTTCCTGTCCCTGAGCCGGTGGTGTCTGTTCCTGAGCCGGTGATGTCTGTTCCAGTTCCTGAGCCGGTGGTGTCTGTCCCTGTGCTGGTGATGTCTGTTCCTGTCCCTGAGCCGGAGCCAGTGTCTGTTCCTGAGCCGGAGCCAGTGTCTGTTCCTGAGCCGGAGCCAGTGTCTGTTCCTGAGCCGGAGCCAGTGTCTGTTCCTGAGCCGGAGCCAGTGTCTGTTCCTGAGCCGGAGCCAGTGTCTGTTCCTGAGCCGGAGCCAGTGTCTGTTCCTGAGCCGGAGCCAGTGTCTGTTCCTGAGCCGGAGCCGTTGGTGCCTGTTCCAGTGCCTGAGCCGTTGGTGCCAGTTCCAGTGCCTGAGCCGTTGGTGCCAGTTCCAGTGCCTGAGCCGTTGGTGCCAGTTCCAGTACCTGAGCCGTTGGTGCCAGTTCCAGTGCCTGAGCCGTTGGTGCCAGTTCCAGTGCCTGAGCCGATGGTGCCTGTTCCTGTTCCAGAGCCGGGGGTGCCAGTTCCAGTGCCAGTTCCGGTGGTGCCAGTTCCACCGTCCGAGGGGTCGTCTCCGCCGTGGCCGCCCGAGGGGTCGTCTCCGCCGTGGCCGCCCGAGGGGTCGTCTCCGCCCTGGCCGCCCGAGGGAAGGTCTCCGCCCTGGCCGCCCGAGGGAAGGTCTCCGCCCTGGCCGCCCGAGGGAAGGTCTCCGCCCTGGCCGCCCGAGGGAAGGTCTCCGCCCTGGCCGCCCGAGGGAGAGTCTGCTCCGCCCTGGCCGCCCGATGGACTCTCTGCTCCGCCCTGGCCGCCCGATGGACTCTCAGCTCCGCCCTGGCCTCCCGAACTGTCCATTTTCCCTGCCCCACCCTGGTCTGTCCTTCCTGTTCCTCCTGTTTCACCCTGGTCTGTCCCTCCCGTCCCGCCCTGGTCTGTCCCTCCCGTCCCGCCCTGGTCTGTCCTTAGTGGAGCGTCTGGTAGCCGCTCCTTAAGGGGGGGGTAATGTCACATGCCTGTCCTGTCTCGTGTAGCACATGTGGTGTTTGTGTTCCTGTCACTGTTTGACCCCACCCTCCTTGTTATCTCATTATTGGTTTCATTTTCCCCACCTGTTGTTCCTCATTACCTGCCTGATTTGTCCCTTTTATAAGTTCCTTTGTGTTTGCAGTCTGTGTCGGATCGTTGTCTTGTAAACGTCTCCTGTTCTCCCGTGACCCTATTTGGTATGTTTGTTTTTGAAGTTGTTTTGTATTTAGTTATGTTTTCCCCCCTCGTGGGTTTTGTTTTGTGTTTAGTTTTTCTTTTGTAAATAAATATCAGTTTTCAATTGAGTATATCCTTTGCAATTGAGTCCTCCCTGAGTTTCTTTAGTTTTTCGTGACAGTATGCTTATTTTCACTTCTTATTTTAGTTATAATTGTAGATCAAGACATGATCTTGACTTATGGAACCCATTTTGTTCTTCAATGAGGATCTCTTCTTTCTCTAGGTACACCATGAGCCTTTCATTAAGCAGGGTTCCCGCGGGTCTTAAAAAGTCTTAAATTCTGAACTTTAAATTTAAGGCCTTAAAACGTCTTAAAAACAGCCAGATTTTCACCTGCGGTCTTAAATTTCATTTAGTCAGGTCTTAAAAAAGATTTTACCCTCGTTCATTTCCAGAAACGCTGGCCGCAGAAAGTTATTACAAAGTAGCAAAAAAGTATCGAAGTCGCTCGCCAAGAGGCAGTTCACGTATCGCGTCTTTTTCGCGCTCAAGTTCATTCAAATGTAGGCGCGCGGTAAGCGCGCTTATAATTGAAGCGACGCGCTCGTTTTTTTCCAGGAGCAGCGACATGAAAAAAGACATGAAGGATGCGGGTGCACCCAAACACTACGGGTGTTTTTGTTATGATGATGAGGAAGGAGAACCCAGGCGCAGACAAAGTACACTAAACACGATTTATTATAGGCAAAAAGGGGAAAATAAAGCCCACAATGGGGTAAAACAAGACAAGACTGAGGATACTAACTAGACTATAAACTTGACAGAAGACTAGACACTAACTAACAGCAAATACACGAACAGGATCTTCACAGGACTCGTAACGAAGACAGGATACTCACAGGAACTATTTTGCAATGACTCACATGAAATAATAGCACAGGCAAGATTCACTGAGTAACATCACAGCAGTATTCACAATGAACCGACACAGGACAGAAAACATGAGGGGATTAAAAAGGGAGAAACTAATCAGGAACAGGTGACACAGGTAAAGCAATAATCTAACCAGGGACACAGGTGAAACAATAATGACTAAACAAGGGGGCGGGATTACATGACGAGACAACGCAAGCACATGGCCAAACAAATGGCCATGTGCTGCACATGAAACATGGGCCTGTCATGATCCTGCCTCAAGACCAGGGAAAATCAGAGACAAGAAGGCAGAATCATGACAGAACCCCTCCCTTAAGGAGCGGCTTCCAGACGCTCCCTAAGGGAACACTAAACACGTGACATGACAGACTGAGACAAGGACACAAACCAACAAAACATGACGAACAACAACAACGGCAAACATGAAAAAACTATAACAGGGTTGGGATGAAAAATCAAAAACAACAAACAAGGCAGAGGAGGTGGAGACAAAGAGTTCATGGGGGATAGTCCAGGGTGGGTGGGTGGGACTGTGGTCTTGGGTGGACAGGACGATGGCTGAGGGCGAGGGGTCCGGGCAGACTTTGATGGGGACACATGAGGAACAGTCTTGGGGGAAACAGTCCGGGGTGAAGTGGTGACAGGGGAAACAAACAGAGGTCGGGTGACAGAGGGAACCGCTACAGCCGGCGGCGGAGCGAAGACAATGGGTGTGGCAGGTGGTAAGGGAGCGGAGAAAGATGTAGACTGTGATGCTGGGACAGGGCTGGACACAAAATTAGGGACAGGGCTGAACACATTAGCTGGGACAGGACTGGACACAGACATCCTCCTGTCAGCTGGGACAGGACTGGACCCATCTGCTGGAACAGGGCTGGACACATTAGTTGGGACAGGACTGGACACATCAGCTGGGACAGGACTGGACACATCAGCTGGGACAGGACTGGACACATCAGCTGGGACAGGACTGGACACATCAGCTGGGACAGGCATCTCCAGAATCTTGGCTAGACTGGACAGATACTCGGACAAGGCTCTTGCAGCGATGACAATTGGCATCTCGTGGCTCGCCGAAACCGACCGCAAAACAGCCTTAGCAGCTGAATCGGCCGCTGCTCGCTCTGCAGCCCTCATGACTGCAGACTCTGGAACAGCGCTTGCAGAAGCTGGCTCTGGAACAGCGCTTGCAGAGGCTGGCTCTGGAACAGCGCTTGCAGAGGCTGGCTCTGGAACAGCGCTTGCAGAAGCTGGCTCTGGAACAGCGCTTGCAGAAGCTGGCTCTGGAACAGCGCTTGCAGAAGCTGGCTCTGGAACAGCGCTTGCAGAAGCTGGCTCTGGAACAGCGCTTGCAGAGGCGGGCTCAGGAACAGCGCTTGCCGTGGCGGGCTCAGGAACAGCGCTTGCCGTGGCGGGCTCAGGAACAGCGCTTGCCGTGGCGGGCTCAGGAACAGCGCTTGCCGTGGCGGGCTCAGGAACAGCGCTTGCCGTGGCGGGCTCAGGAACAGCGCTTGCCGTGGCGGGCTCAGGAACAGCGCTTGCCGTGGCGGGCTCAGGAACAGCGCTTGCCGTGGCGGGCTCAGGAACAGCGCTTGCCGTGGCGGGCTCAGGAACAGCGCTTGCCGTGGCGGGCTCAGGAACAGCGCTTGCCGTGGCGGGCTCAGGAACAGCGCTTGCCGTGGCGGGCTCAGGAACAGCGCTTGCCGTGGCGGGCTCAGGGACAGCGCTTGCCGTGGCGGGCTCTGGGACAGCGCTTACAGTAGCGGGCTCTGGGACAGACAGAGACAGAGAACGAGAGGCTCCCTTTCTCCTCTTCTTTCTCCTAGGCCGCGGAGCAGATGCCATGGACGGACTGGTGACAGGAGAGGGAGGTGAAGCGGGAACCGTTAAGGGAACTGGGGAGCTCAGCGCAGGCGAGGAGGACTCCGGGCAGGAAGACTCCGATGCTGACTCCCACGACGGGTGCCTTCCACGCTTACCATGAAGATTGATGGACGTGGAAGGTGTCTCAGGAGTTGCAGCGGGACTGGGTTGGTCCCCATGTGTAGCGACGGCTAGCAGACGACCCTCAGGGATCACAGGAAGTGAAGCGGACAAAGAAGACCTTGTAGAACCCTCTCGATCACCTCCTCTACTGCGGCCTCCACGGATCCCGCGAAACACGACCAACCGGGTCCCTTCAAAAGATTGTCGCTTGGCAGGAAAGGACATACTGTCTGCTGGGTTCAATATTGGTCAGTTCATTCTGTTATGATGATGAGGAAGGAGAACCCAGGCGCAGACAAAGTACACTAAACACGATTTATTATAGGCAAAAAGGGGAAAATAAAGCCCACAATGGGGTAAAACAAGACAAGACTGAGGATACTAACTAGACTATAAACTTGACAGAAGACTAGACACTAACTAACAGCAAATACACGAACAGGATCTTCACAGGACTCGTAACGAAGACAGGATACTCACAGGAACTATTTTGCAATGACTCACATGAAATAATAGCACAGGCAAGATTCACTGAGTAACATCACAGCAGTATTCACAATGAACCGACACAGGACAGAAAACATGAGGGGATTAAAAAGGGAGAAACTAATCAGGAACAGGTGACACAGGTAAAGCAATAATCTAACCAGGGACACAGGTGAAACAATAATGACTAAACAAGGGGGCGGGATTACATGACGAGACAACGCAAGCACATGGCCAAACAAATGGCCATGTGCTGCACATGAAACATGGGCCTGTCATGATCCTGCCTCAAGACCAGGGAAAATCAGAGACAAGAAGGCAGAATCATGACAGTTTTTCTCTTCTCCGTAAATAAATCTTGTAACAGAGCTACAGCAAGTGTTTTTCGGCGGTGGAAACACTGGCGGAGCTAGGGGGTGGCCAGGGGTGGCCGTGGCCACCCTTGGTCTGAGCTTGGCCACCCCTTTGGCCACCCCTCTCACAACTGCTGTTTCTGTCTCTTTTTTTATTGACAAAAATTGTGTTTTTTTTTTTACGCTGAACCGTCTCTTTAAGACCACAAAAAACGTGAGACTTTTCAGACGCACACTCCAACTTCACCTCAGCGCCAGGCATAGATATAAACACTAGATGTCGCCTTGTATACGGCAGTTCATTGGAACGAATGCGTCAACAGAGCCTCCATCTTGGAACAGGGGAGCCCCTCCTCTTTAATGCATCAGCGGCGTCAATGTAGGCAAGGGTCTAACGGAAATAAAATCACCATAAATCGTCATGAATGCGATTTTCTAGTTTTTTTTGTTCGTTCCAACGGTCAGACATTTATTTATCATCGAGTCCAGAGAAAATGTAAGGTTTTGATATTAAGATAATCTACTTATTTTTCAAAATATAATGCATAGTGCTATAGGCCTAAGTTTATTAGTCACATTCTTTCACTTGAGTAAATTTAGAATGAACTATCGCTACTTTATATATATATATATATATATATATATATATTAGCAAAACTTGGCCACTAAATATTTAATATTCAATTATTTTAATGATTACAATTAAAGTTTTAATTTGATTAAATTGAACAAGCGCAACATTTAGCATTCAGTCAAATATTCTAAAGATGTATTATTAATAATAATGTTATTTCAACATAATAATCTCGTTATTTCGGCATACTATGTGTACGTGCAACAAGCAAGATGTGCATTTGTAAATCCGGTGACACGCGTACATTGATTTTTTATTAATAAACTAGTGTTTTCTTACAGTGTCGACTCGACTGCAAAGATGAAGTTGACGATCGCCAATATAGAGAAATGCACATAATGGATTACATAATCAGAGAGTAGCCTTTTTCTTTTCGTTTTGAATTATTTCGTTTAAAGACATTTCAAGCTTTGTGTTTTTGATGTATTTCTCATGTCTGTGTGAGGCACACTGAGTTTCGTTAAGTTAGAATGAGATGCGCTTCAGTTCACGTGCAATGCAAGTGACCACGCGGGCGCCTCCATGATTATATTGTCTGTTCATTATATTTGCTTCTTATTAATTAGGCCTAAATCCAGGCAATTGTTTGATGAAAAAATGATTAAAATTAAGATACAATTTATACAAAACGAAATTCACTTTAAAGAAAGGCTTTAAACAGTTGACATTTTCACAAATTCCAATGTCCTTCCACACCTCCATCCCCAGTTTGCAAGGAAGAAACAAGCCCTTGAGCCCACTATATCCTTGTGCAAAACGTACACATACATTGGATTTGTGGAATTCTATGTATAATAATCATGGATGTACTGTTTGAAGATTGACTGGGAGAGGACAAGCATACTATTAGGACTGTCCTTACAGGTTACAAGCTCCACACTGTTTTTTTTTTTTTTTTTTAAGTTTGAGTAGGCTACAATCGGGAAAAAAAATCAAAAGTTAGGAACAACACAGCCAAAAGTGGGTATTGAGGATCAACTCCTGCACATTGTACATTTTAAACACAAGGGTTATTTCAAATAATATCTAAAGAGTACAGCACATTCACAATTAATTTTCTGTGCGAGAATCACAGTTAATTTTCTTCCTCCAAGCAGAGAAATGTACACTTAACTTATAAAAAAAAACAACTTGACTACTGCCATCCACAGACCACAGAGTAAATGTAATCCCTTGCTGTCTGGTTTAGATTTCGTTCGTGTGAACATCCATAAGCAGCACAAAAGTCCGGCATCATCCATGAATTCGAAGTACAGGCGGAGAAAGCAGCGTTACCTACTGTAGCTACTTCCTATGACAAGACCCCTGTTCCAAGATGGCGGCGGTTTTGACACATGCTTAGAACCCCAAGGCGACATCTAGTGTATATATCTATGAGCGCCAGGCGCAAGTCAAACGAGTGCGGAAATGTGCAAGTGCCGAGTGAGCTTCAGCAGAACATCAGACAGTGATATGCACATAGTAAATATAGAGTCAATCTTTCTCAACTGGTGGGTTGCAAGACCGTTTTGAGGAAGTCGAATAGTGTGAAGGCAACAACAAACGTAATTCTCTTTTTTTCTGATGCTACTTTTATTTTAGAAGATGTGTGTGAAAGCTTGTGACACTTCTGTCAGATGCTGAGAAAAGAGCGTTGTCCTTGTTCAGTTGGCTATCTTCGTTAAGATGAGATGTTGTCAGGAAAACTAACTAACTTTTCTGTCATACGGCTGACAGCCGCTGTACTGTCCTTGCGCACATCACGCGCAAATGCAGCGTGCTGTAGCCTTAGTAGTCGTCAATTAACTCATGTAAGAATCAAAAAGGCGATTAAAGCTGTCAAAACTGCATGCATGTATTTGTTATATATGCGTCACATGTGTCTGTATTAAAATATTCTGCTATGTGAGATCACAATATAAGGTACAAACTGATATGTAATGTTTTAATGTCCAAATAAATGTGAGCACTGTGCATTTGTACTAGACGATAGGCATTCATTTTGCATTAATTTGTAAAGGACAAACAAAAATGGATAATTTTTAAATCCATAAAATAACTAATTTTACATTCTGGCAACATTACATTATGAAAAACATAACATGATGTGCTGTTGACTTCCACCTTGTTCACATCCTTGCACTTGGGGATTCAAAAGAGAACTTTTGTTTTCCTTTTTAATTTAGGTATGATAGAACTGTAGCAATTATTTATTTTGACAACTAATATAGAAAGTTAAACTTTTATTTGACAAACTCAGAATTGGTTGAATAGTTCATTGATTATATCAAACGCATTGAAAGTTGAATAATCTTTGGACTACAGTATTTATCTGCATGTTATCTCATCCATGAAGATGCAACAATGTAGAACAAGCTATTGGAGATTTTGAGAACCAGAACCAAGCTAACTGAGGAAGTTGAACTTTAGCTATAGTGTGTGCCCTT
The DNA here is from genome assembly GCA_022829025.1 of Squalius cephalus. Lineage (NCBI taxonomy): Eukaryota > Metazoa > Chordata > Actinopteri > Cypriniformes > Leuciscidae > Squalius > Squalius cephalus. The sequence goes on from CM040806.1 coordinate 1,615,893, forward strand.
TTATTACTATTTAATTCATTTTAATATGAGGTGGTGGATAACAATAATAATAAAAAAAAATCACTCAGCATTCCATGATTCCTAATTCACTATCTCAATTACAATTAAGTACAAATTAACTTTATTCAGTTGTGTAGGCACTAAAACAGTCCAATACATAAATCATTTTTTATGATAAAATAATTAATATTTCTGTGCCACCCCAGACTGGTTGCTGGCCCTTGCCTGGCCACCCCTATGAAAAAATCCTCATAGCCACTGGGTGGAAATCCATTAGCCACTAAAACTTTTTTGTCATTGTGGAGAGCGCAGGGCATGGTTGCATATCAACGACAGACGCCACGGGAAAATCGGACCGAATTTTACTATTAATAATAAAAGATAAGCTAAACTGTATTGTAAATGTCAATAAATCATTTTTTATAAAAAGAATGAGTCAAAAAAGATAAATTAAAGTCTGAAATATGTGAGGTTTATCTTTTTATAAAAACCTTTTTTGTCAGCTTTATTTGAACTTGTACATGTTAGTATATAACATGTTGCAAGACACTTTTAAAATCTGGCTATCATTTTTAATCGTATTATTTTAATGTTTATGTTAGTGTGTATTGATGTTAATTTTATTTGTTATTTGCTGTTTTTCGACATAAAACTTGGTGAATTGATTTCATTGTGTAGTATTAGTACTTTTTGAACAGGATTCTCTGATAACAGTGGTAATTTTTGGCACTATAATAATTAAATGAAATGTTCATGCCATTTCATCTCTAGTTATGATCAACTATCAACTAAAATCAACTAATTATGTGTTTTTTACAGTAGGCCTATAATATGCAAAGTACAATTTTCTATAAAAAAATTATATCTGATTCTGTTCTTTTCTCTGACGCACGTTGTTGGGTCTGGAAGGTTACTAATGTGATTGCTTTATCTGTAAATTAAGTTAATGCTTTTTCAATTACTGAATTCATTGAAATAAAATGAATTCTTTGATTTGAATATTGTTTTGGCAATGCGTCGTGTAGGTCTTAAATTTCAATCTTTATGGTCTTAAAATGTCTTAAAAAGGTCTTAAATTTGACTAACTGAAACCTGCAGGAACCCTGATTAAGTATTGTAGAATACAATTTATAAACTGTGCTCATTAAACTAATCCCTCTATAATTCAAAGGCACCCTCGGATCCTCATTTTGGGATTTTGGTATCGGATTAATAATAGATTTAAGCCACATAGATGGTATTTTGCCGGATTCATAACACCATTTAAATAAATCAAACAAAATATCGAATAGTTTGGGTGATTTTAGTATTTCATTTGGGATATTTTCAACCCCCGTCGCTTTTCCTAACTTAGCTTTATTAATGGCCATTTGAACTATACGTGCAGTTCATTATTAGTTCATGCTCACTAATGTTGTTAACTAATGAACCGTAATGTAAAGTGTTTCCACATTTGTTACTGATTTGCAACACAGAATTACATTTCAGTTTCTTTATAGTAACATTGTATTTGTGTTGAGATTTAAATAAAAAGAAAACATGTTTTAATTACCTTGTGATGAGCTGAAGAGCGTCTGGTGGATAATAATATTATATCTCTGAATAAGAGACACACATTTCCAATAGTGTTTGATTAGGTTTATTTTCTTGCATGAAAAGGCCAGCAGAGACACAGAGTGATTACAGACTGACGGTGAAGAGGAGGAATCGTTCCTCTTTTAGAGCCTCAACTCTCTCTCTTATCTCTCTAGACCACTGATCATATTTTCGTAGACGCATATTTTTTTAGACTTGTTTATCATATTTTACCCTTGAGTGGAGGCTCATAACACTACACTTCCATATCAGAATATGTTTGCTCGTTTACTGTCATATAACGGTCACACATTTCTCATTTCCAGCTGCATACAATGATCATACATCATATATTCATAAGATCAATAACTGTTCTTTGTTCTATCAAATCAGACCTCGCGCAAATTATCTTATTATCTTATTACTGCCTTTCTAAGCAATTCCATTAATACAGAAAAATCAAACATATAGAACATGCAAACATAGTACATAACATATTAGATTTCTTCCACAAGGGTTAATATGCAGTGCAACTGACGCTGGAGCTTTAAGGTTATACACACACACACACACACACACACAGCAGAGGAATCATGTTTAATAACACACACACACACACACACACACACACACACACACACACACACACACACACACACACACACAGCAGAGGAATCATGTTTAATAACACACACACACACACACACACACACACACACACACCTCTTCACTGAGCTGAAGCTGCACGAGTTTGATTAGACTTTATCATTGCTTATCAACTACTACCAAATGTTACTGCGCAGTACAGTTACAGTAACAGTATTTCTCAACCCTGCGGCTGTCAGGATATTTAGTAATATCCTTTTTGGTCTGTACATAAAGTGTTCTTTTTTTTTAGAGTTAAATAAATAGATAAATAAATAAATGAAATAAATGAAAATCCATGTTTCTAAATGAATGCTATTCATCTTAATAGCATTACAGACTGACTGGAAAGACATTTTATATTATATTACTGGACCTACTTTAAAAAAGGGAAGTGAATCAGCTGACCTGTGTGTGTGTGTTGTGTCTCTGTGTGTGTGTCTGTGTTACTCTCTCTCTCTCTCTCTCTCTCTCTCTCTCTGTGTGTTTGTTTGTTTGTTTGTTTGTTTCTGTGTTTCTCTCTGTGTGTTTGTGTCTCTGTGTGTGTGTGTGTGTGTGTGTGTGTGTGTTTCTCTCTGTGTTTGTGTATGCGTAGTTTAGTGTTCTTTCTTCACCACCAATGTTGCTTCATTAAAGTTCCTTCATGTAGTCCATCAGTAGTTTCTGTCCATAAGCGGTTTATATCTCATCTGTTAATGTCTCTCAGTGAAAGACTCTCTCCAGCTTCATCATGAGAGACTGAAGAAAATAAAGATTAAAGTGGAAATATTATAGAGTGTGTAAAAAGACATTTTATACATCTTTATAACAAAGTACTAGATGTATGTATGACCTGAAACTCAGAGATGTTCAAACACTCACAGTCTGGTCTTCTTGCCTCCACACTGTCCTGATGAGAATGTCTCATGGATCTTTTCTTCTTTAACTCTTCAGATTGTGAGTTTTTCTCTTTGTTCTCCTGATTTCTGTTGTTCTGTTGTTCCTGAATCTTCAGATTATCTCCGTCACACATCATCTCCAGTCCATTAACCTTTATTCTCTGCTTGGGAGAAAAATGATTTACCATTTGTATTGCTGCCATAAAATGGTCTAAATGAACAACACGTGACCCGTGCTTGCAGAATGAGTGTGAATGCGCACAGGATCATCAGGAGCTACAGCCAATATGGCTGTTCTTGTGTTTTTTGTTTTGTTTTGATTTTTATTTGTGTGCATGCATGAGAGTACCGTGGGTCAGATACTCGAGGAATCTTGTGAGCAATTACTCAAGACTTGCAACACTGTCATTCATCTTACACTCACGCTCCCTCTTCAGTATTTCCTTATATGTTTAAAGGTTACCAATAAAGTTGTCAATATCTGCTGAGGCCGTAAACAAGAATTATATTAAATAGGGAGACCAGCTATGGTTCTAACATGGGGAGAGTTGGTTTCAAAGAACATGTTGAAAGTCAGTGGTTTTGATACACATTCAAAACCATGTTTGTATGTGGCACATTCAAAACGAAAGGAAGTGTGTGTAAAATGTCACTGGGCCCACCAAGCCTGGTCAACAACATACTGTATGTCCCCATTGTGACTTCGATTGAGAATATTCACATATTGACAGCACAAACTCCTGAGTCGAACAGTAAATGGATTTGAGTTATGATCGGGCTCAGAGAGAGGCATTGTTTTAGATCTTTCTATAATAAAGATATTAGTTCAATAAATCTGTTTTCAAGCATACTGCATGGTGTGGCCTCTGTTTTTGCTTCATTTGTTTTATTGTTACAATTTACCCCATGGTACAACACACCCCGGTTGTAGATTGTAACAAAGGCACACCATGTATTTGGTGTCATGGTATCAACTCATAAGGGCTGTGATACTTTTGCAGAACTATGAATTGGTGTATTTTGTAGTCAACAAATGTAGGTACTTTGTATAACAGTTTGAGCACTCTAGCTCAAAAACTCACTGAGTTACAAATTCTGAAGCAAAAAGTGTTACAACCATACCTCAATAATGTCATTTTATCCCATGTAATTTCATAGGTTATTATCATGTCAATGACAATGTGCTTTTAAACAATGTTTAAAGTCGGCATGAAATCAAAATGAACCCTATTTACTTTGTTAGCGCATATTATTAGTCTTGTGAACAATTAATCCGTGCAAGTTAAAACACAGAAAAAAAATGTTTGGCTTCGTAATCTTTAATCAAAATCTGAAAATGCCCCTCCCCTCTGCCTTGGAGGACCTTCTCTGATGACGTAGGTTTGACGGCTTGGTTTGGGAAACGCTTAACCACTCCCCTCAAACCGTTAGTCTGTAATGAGCGAGAGATGGAGAGGAGGAGCGCTAGAGTAAAACCCTGCCCTCTGTTCAATATTCCTTTTCACTGGGAAATACGTCACAGCACTGGAGAAAAGTCGTTTGCGACTTCCGGTTCACGCGGACTTTAAACAATGCTGACAATGTGCTTTTAAAAAAAGCTGATGTTTTTATATCACTTCCATCATGTGTTTGTCACTATATTTGCACACTTTCTAAAGTTTGCAAGGAATGGGCAGATGGATAGAATGAAGTGGACTACACATAGGGCTGGGCGATATGGCTGAAAACTGTATCGCGATATAAGTGTTTCATATTGGTCGATATCAATAATTATTGATATTTTTATGACCTATTTAAAACTAGATGTACCGCATCGCGGTACAAAATATGACCGCCGCTCAGGCCTGCACTGGCTTTCCACAAAAATAAATGACGTGGAGTAATTTGACTGTATTGCGTGTTTATGTATATACCTAAAAAAAGTAATAGTATGTGCATGTCTGTCTGTGTGTGTGTGTGTGTGTGTGTGTGTGTGTTTGTGTATGTGTGTGTGTGTCTGTGTGTGTGTGTGTGTGTGTGTGTGTGTGTGTGTGTCTGTGCGTGTATGTATGTGTGCGTACATGTGTGCGCGTGTGTGTTTGTGTGTGTGTGTCTGTGCATGTGGATTTGTATGTGTGTGTATGGGTGTGTGTCTGTGCGTGTGGATGTCAGTGTGTGTGCATGCTTGCGTTTGTTTGTATTCCTGCATGTGTGTGTGTGACAGTATCATCCTAAACCAGCAACCCTTCGCTCAACAGCACCATCTACAGGCCGATGAGTGTACAGTCACTAAATGTGCACATAAATTAATTTATTTTATACCCCCCCATGGATGAAATTCTACAAAACTTAGCAGAGGATACCCCCAGAGGATGTCAAGTTAATCATACACATGAAATATGGTGCAGTTCTGAACATCTCCACTGAAGATAGGGGCGATTAAAGCAGAATAATATTGCATTTTCATTTTTTATGGGAGGGGCGCAAATCACTAATGAGTGATTATGGGCTAGGTTGATGTGGGCCCTTAAGAGCAACATACCATAAAAATTTTGGCACCGTGGCACCATTGGCACCGTGGCACCATTCTTCATCCTCGGTGCCACGGTTCAGGTAGTTATTTAGGAAAAACTGCATTTTTTTTGGGGGGGGGAGTGGCCCCCGGGGACCAAACGAAATTTTTCCGTAGAAGTCTAGTGGGGCTACATGCCCACCAAATTTCATGTTCCCCGGTGCTTCGGTGTCCCTGGTATCGTTGACGAAAAATTTACGGGGGCCCCAGCGCGGGGGGGGGGAGTGGCCCCCGGGGACCAAACGAAATTTTTCCTTAGAAGTCTAGTGGGGCTACATGCCCACCAAATTTCATGTTCCCCGGTGTTTCGGTGTCCCTGGTATCGTTGACGGAAAATTCAGTAGGTGACGAAAAAAAAAAAAAAAAAAACTTTGACAATCCCTATATGACCGCTTTCGCTAGCTATGCTAGCGGCGGTCATAATAAGGACCAGGAGAAAAATATATTACACTTAAACATTTTTATTTTAAACTTAACCTTCCTCTGATTATAATCCCCTCAGTTATAAAGGCAGAAATGTCAACACAGCCATGGAAAACACTCAAATAATTAAAATGTAAACATAAGTCTACATTCAAAATGAACACTTAACAATTATCTCTTAACATTAAGGTGCAAAATGAAAGAATACGTAAGAAATGCTTAATAAAGTGTAATACAATAGTGCAAAGTGTCTGCAAAAACTGCCATACTGGCGAGCTGACTTTTCCTGTTTTATCAACAATTTCCTCGCTCGCGGCGGCACTCATTTTCCACTTATCACTCCACGCCGGTTCTGTTACTGAAGAATCCAACACGAGACAACGATATGGCGCAACCAAACATGATACTGTTACATGACCGGCTGTTAGCGTGTCACTCCCTACGTTGCTAGGTTACCAGAGAGTTGAGTGCCTTTGTTCATGCAACCAAACTTGCTTCGCAACCTTTGGTTTCTTCCGCCGAAGAAAATTAAATTATCGATCGTTTTATCGAACGCATTTTTTATTGATATTGATTACGTGTCTACCTAATACATATCGTTATTGTTTTATCGCCCAGCCCTAACTACACATATCACTGTTATTAAAAAAAATTATATCGCAATATATAAATTGACATTGAATTATTGCCCAGCCCTAAGTGGACTACACCCACTGTTGCCCTCCATGATGGGATGTGAGAGTGCAGTATAGCACACTTCCTCAGTGAACTTGTGGCGGTAATATCGTCCTGACAGATATCCTTATGAGTGTAGAGCTGGACAGGGCAGGTCGAATGTGGTTTATGTCCACTCTTCACTTGTTGTCTTCCCCATTTAAAGCTTTTACTCCACTAAAGCATAAAATACCATAATATGTTTGCAGATATTTAGGAAACATGCTGAGTTCACATACACGTTTCTCTGAAAAACACTTGTGTTCCACATTAGAATGTCAGTTTTTGTTTTGGTGTGTGTGTGTGTGTGTGTGTGTGTGTGTGTGTGTGTGTGTGTGTGTGATCTCGCCCACTGCCAGTTCACCCAGTAGTGTTTCGACACCCCGAGATGCCAGTTGGCAGGAAACACATTGTACACATTGTCAGTTGGTGGTAAACACAACTAGGTCAGACATCGCAGATTCCACCCAACCTAAAAAGCCTCAGTATCAATCTAAGCGTGTCCTCAAACTGGCAACTGGTGTGAGCGAGCTCAACCTGAACTCACCCCCTCTCTTCTGTCCACACGCACGCACGCACGCACGCGCACACACACACACACACACACACACACACACACACACTATAAACTCTAACTATAAACAGGAGAATCCTCTCAAAACATCCAGATAACATGTTCTTCTCTCAGTGAGAGCTACACTTCAGTCTTCTGGCATTGACTGACTGAGAAAGGTTCCCTTAAACTATAGACTTGAGTGACCCCTGACCCCTGTGACCTATAGACTTCAGTGACCCCTGACCCCTGTGACCTATAGACTTCAGTGACCCCTGTGACCTATAAACTTCAGTGACCCCTGACCCCTGTGACCTATAGTTGTCAGAGTACCCTTATAAACACATGTATGCATTGACACATGATGAAGACCTTTCTTAACAAAACATCTTTCCATATTTCATTTCTGGAAGCCGGGATAATGAGCAAGCGCTGTTACTGTATTCAGATATCAAACACACACATTAGAGAAACATGAGAAGAACATTTCAGTATCACACTGGGAACTTCTATAACAGTAAAATCTCACACGTCTTGAGAAGTCATCCAGCTCATGTGATGTTTAGAAGGAAAAATATTGATTACAGTAATTTTTCCCACAAAAACATTGTACACAGTGTACATCCCAACCAACACAAAGTTGTACATACAGTGGTCTACATTCAAAACAACAGAAGAATTGACTGTATACAGTTACAGTCAGTGCTTGAAGTGGGGGGGAAAAGGTGCCGGTACTCTCTAGTAAGGAGGGGGGCGGAGAGGGGGCAGCTGCTGGGCCCTCATTAAATTATGGAATAATTTTTTTAAACATTTAAAAATAGTCCTATTTGTTGAAAAAATATGTAATATTTGAGTTACATAAAAGCTTTTTATTTGTTTTCTTCCTAATTGTCCTTGAAATAGTGGTAAAAAAAAAAAAAAAAAAAAAAAAAAAAAACACCCCCAACACAAAAATGGTTTGGCCACTGATCAAAATTTGATGTCATTTGATTTGAAGTTCAGTACGCTCAAAATGTCCGGTGCTCAGAAAAGAGAAGAAGAGAAAAGGAAAATAGAGGCCTGGGAGATTTTCTAAACAAATATTTTTAAAAAAGGTGGTGACGGTGAAGCTGGAACTAGTAAAGTCAACTTAGAGCAAGGTACAAAACAGCGCAGCCAATACAATGTTCCCGAGCCTTGTCAGCGGTTTTCCTGCATTGAAATTTTTTTGGTGGCCGCCAAAGCAAATTTTTGTCCCGTCAAAGCCTTATTTGATCGGCGAGTGATAGAATAGAATGAGTGCTGATCGCCTGACAAGGCGCATAACGAGCATATATATATATAGAGAGAGAGAGAGAGAGAGAGAGAGAGAGAGAGAGAGAGAGAGAGAGACCCAGCCGCGCGCGCGCACTCACGTCTTCAAACAACACATCGAGTGCTGTCTTGCTCTCTCTCCCTCGCACATATATTAATCAAAATCATTTTTGACACGATAGTAAAAGGTCGGAAGACCGCAGTTTCACGTGGAGCATTTGGAGATTTTTTTCTCTTCAATTAACGCGGCGTGTGAATTGTGCGCATCTAAGATTATCTTGTCCAGGGCCCAGGCAAGACTGTCAGCTGGCCTGCACTTTTGCATTGGCAAATCATGACATTTGAAATTTCTACAGTGAAAAACTAAACTTGGAGATATTGCAGGTACAACAACAATTTATTGTTTGTTATTTATTAACAACATATTTAAACATATTTAAAGTCGTGCGTGCAAATGGAACTCCTCCAAGTCTGCAAGTCCAAAAATACAATTATGGTGAGATTACTACATTTTATTTTATTTAAATGCATTTATGGTGAAATTATTATACTTTCATGTCATTCTGTGTTAATTTTGACCACGAACCATGTGCTGTCACTTTAATTCAGCGCGTGCAGCACAGCAGAAATAGACTCGGTGCAGAAACGAACGCTGCATTACTGTATACGAACCGCACCTGGAACAGATCGCCGGACCGCATCCGCGTGCAGTGTGAAAGCTGTTAACATGGGTGCGGAAAAAAATACGCACTGCAAACGGAGTATATGTGAAACGGGCCGGCTACATGCGAGAAGCAGCGGTACGCAAGAAAAAGTGCAGGTACGCTTAACCCTTAATCGCTGTTAAAAAAGGACAACACTTAAGATGTTTGGGGTCAAAATGACCCCAAACTTTTAAAGAGCGATTGCATAAGGATATATAAATTTTTTATATGGAAAACTATATATCATTTTTTTTATTTACTTCTCAACTATACATTTATGCTGTGTTTTTGTGGAAATTTTGAAGTTTTGTAACTATTTACTGCACAATTGCATAACTAGGCCATAAATTGGCTCATGAAAAAAGATTTTTTAAAGAAAAAATCACTTAAATGATGATCTTAATTAAATCTAAATAGTTTTTGGACATTGCTCTAGGTGTTAGGGATAGAATACTGACATCTGCTGGTTTGTGGAAAAACTTTAGAAATTATAATTTAAAAAAGAAATTGCAATGACCACATATATCCAATAGAGGGCCATAGAGACTCATTCATTTTCACTTCATTTTTTTTTGATGCTTAAACTTCTCACAACTTTATGATATATATTTTGTGAATATTTATTTAAACATTTTGAAATACATAAAAAATATGTAGTTTTGTCAGAGTTAGAATTTGTTGTTGTTTTCTGATATATTTTGAATTATCTTGCTTTTGCAAATTATTATACATACATTTGCAGTAACATTACAAGTCACCACTATGACGTGACTGTAATGTGTGTGTGTTTGTGTGTGTGGGTGGGGGGGCAAGCTTGTTTCATGTTGCATATGTGACATTTTTCAGATTTATGCCAGTTTAGTTGATTTTATTTGCCAATTTCTATAAAAATGCTCTCTGTTGCAGTGACATATGTGTGTGTTTGTGTGTGTGTGTATGAAATAGAAAGTACGTTCCACTTTGGGTTTATGCTCTAGGACCAGACCTTGATTTAAATGTACATTTTTTTTGATTTATGCCAGTTTTGTTTATTTTATTTGCCAATTTCTGTAAAAATGCTCTCTGTTGCAGTCACATACATGTGTGTGTTTGTGTGTGTGTGTGTGTGTGTGTGTGCATGAGATAGAAAGTTCGTTCTACTTTTTATTTATGCTCTAGGACCAGACCTTGGTTTATTTGTAGAAATTTTCAGATTTATAATGGATTTACTTTTATTTTTTTGACAAACAAAGGTTAAAAAAGTCATTTTTTTCATTTTCCCATTCATTTTCAATGTGGGGTCATTTTGACCCCAAACAGCTTACAGTTTTTCTCGATTGTTTACACACATTTTCTGAAAGCATGCCTCATATTCTCAGAACTCTACACACAAATCCAAAAAAACACACACAATGGGCAAAACCCCTCAATTCTCCTGCAAAATGAAACTTTACATTCAAAACAATGTTATTTCCTCTCAAAATGGTATTTTGTTTTCAAATGACACACACAAACCATCATATGAATAGACGTTTATAAGAACCAGTTGAACACTGATGTGCTCAGTGTAAAACACTGTGATGAATGAAAAACACTTCTTCTCCATTCATCATAATGACTTAGGCCTTTTTTTGTTCAGTGTTACACTTACTACAGACAGTACATACATAAGTGTGTTGTAAAATATCTGAGAATATTGTTTTTATACTCAGAACACACAAATACACGGTAACAAATATATTTTATTTTCCCCACAAAAACAATGTACACAGTCACAGTGTACATCCTAACCAACACAAAGTTGTACATACAGTGGTCTACATACAAAACAACAGAAGAATTTACTGTATACAGTTACAGTAAAAAAAAATCCATTGCTCCATTGAAGAGCTCACCTGTTGCTCTTTTATGCTAAAGCTCTGATTGCTAATTGTAAAACTGTGTGACTGGTGTTTGCCCATGTGATGAGTCAGTGTGCATATTTGAATGGCAGTGTGTTCCTTGTGAAAACAAGAGATTTTCTGCATGAAAATTGTGCCAAAAGCAGAGAATTGTGTGTAGTGTTTTGAAAAAGGTGTGTTTTTGAACTGCAATTTGAGTGTAAATCAGGAATTGTGCTTGTAGTTTAGCAGAATTGGTTCAGGGGGTTGGTGAATGAGTTACATGTTGTGGTCATTGTGTCTCAAGTACCAGAAAATGTGTGTAAACAATCGAGAAAAACTGTAAATGGTATTTTTTTTTTTTTTTTACACACCTTTAGAACAACCAAATCAAGCCCAGTTTTTTTTGTGCATGTTTAGATAGATTATTTAGGAAAAGTCACAGAGTTTCATGCCCCTGAGATGAAGGTAACACTTTTAAAAAATGAAGGAAAAGTCCAATGGGGTCATTTTGACCCCAAACAGCGATTAAAGGTTAAGAGTAAAATGTAGAAGTGCCGGTACTGCGTACCGGTGAGTACCGCCCCACTTCGAGCACTGGTTACAGTAAAAAAGATTTTTAAATAATCCAATGTTGGCATCCATTGCTCCAGTGAAGAGCTCACCTGTTGCCCTTTTATGCTAAAGCTCTGATTTCTAATTGTAAAACTGTGTGACGGGTGTTTGCCCATGTGATGAGTCAGTGTGCATATTTGAATGGCAGTGTGTTCTTTGTGAAAACAAGAGATTTTCTGCATGAAAATTGTGCCAAAAGCAGAGAATTGTGTGTAGTGTATTGAAAAAAGTGTGTTTTAGACCTGCAATCTGAGTGTAAAGCAGGAATTGTGCTTGTAGTTTAGCAGAATTGGTTCAGGGGGTTGGTGAATGAGTTACATGCTGTGGTCATTGTGTCTCAAGTACCAGTATTTGTGTGTAAACAATTGAGAAAAACTGTAATAGCTTGATTATAATCACTCATATACATTTCAGCAGCAGTTTATTCCAGAATCTACTCAGTCTTTAATGCTGTTTGAGCAATAGTCCATAGATTACACACACTTTAACATCTCTATTACATTCAGCTCTGATCAGTTTATCAGCTGAACAAACATGATGAAGATACATGTTAGAAACACAAGTAGATGAACAGTGAAGCAGATCATGTGTGTGTGTGTGTGTGTGTGCAACCCGGTATCACGCTAAAGCGTGTAATAAACACGCTGGTCCACTAGCGGTTGCGTGTCAGTGTCACGCTTTGCCTCCTCTAAGCGTGAAAATGACACGCATGAATGAAGGTTGAGTACCAGCAGGGGGCGATAATTTCCTCAATGCCAACAACTCCCCACGGACCAAATAGAGAAGCGATATATTGCATTCTCCAAAATTCCCGCGTCGTCCAGGTCGGTCAAAGCCATATTTTTTATTATGGTTCTGTCATTTAAAGCAGGGCTCAGTAGTTTCGGGATTTCTTCACTGTATTCTCGCTTTTTGCTCGCAGGTTTCTCTCTAGAGCTTCCCCCACAGCTTCGGGATAGATATTTGACAACACTGTTGTAAAAACTCGTTGGCGATTCTCAGACACCAGAGGCTAGTAGATCAACGACATCAAAGCAGATGGGACATTCTTTAAAACGTCTTCTTCATTCGGGTTCGAACAGCGTGAGGGAGCGCAATAATGACAGCATTTTAGCAGATTTCTTTTGGCCGTAAAGCAATTGATTACATCGCGAGACCTGATATCACGCGATACTTCCTGACGTGGCGGCCGGCGGCCCGCCGTCTCAAAGTTGCAAGTGCGTATTTTCCGCTCACGGGCACCAGGGGGGTGCGAAACGACCACCATTCAACCCGAAATAAGTAATATAACCATTCCAATGACTCCGAAGCTGTTCAGTTAAGGTAAAAAAGTTACTTAGTTCACGTTCTAATTCTAACGTTGCTGTTGCCTAACGTTATATTTGTGTGTGTGTGTGTGGACTGTGGAGCTTTTTAATCTATGGTGCTGTTAACTTTACCGTGGTCAATAACGTTAATAGAAATTGATATTAATTGGCTAATTAATTAATCACAGAAAGCTGCAGTGACTGCATATTATGTTATATTATGTTATATTACGTTTATAAAAAGTTGTTATGGTCGATGGGAAGTAACTTTAGATAAACCTAGCTGCTTGTTGATGATGGTGATAATGATATATGCGCGGATTTCGATCCTGAAATATCGATAGGCCTAACGTTACTGATGTTGTATCTATTCTAAAGGATCTATCCACACATAAAAAAGGTCCAGAAATCACAATATATGATTTTTTAACTATTTATTTGTATGATACAGCTGCAAATAAGTATTTGAACACCTGAGAAAATCAATGTTAATATTTGGTACAGTAGCCTTTGTTTGCAATTACAGAGGTAAAACGTTTCCTGTAGTTTTTCACCAGGTTTGCACACACTGCAGGAGGGATTTTGGCCCACTCCTCCACACAGATCTTCTCTAGATCAGTCAGGTTTCTGGGCTGTCGCTGAGAAACACGGAGTTTGATAGATTTGATAGAATAGATTCTCTATTGGGTTTAGGTCTGGAGACTGGCTAGGCCACGCCAGAACCTTGATATGCTTCTTACAGAGCCACTGGTTATCCTGGCTGTGTGCTTCGGGTCATTGTCATGTTGGAAGACCCAGCCTCGACCCATCTTCAATGCTCTAACTGAGGGAAGGAGGTTGTTCCCCAAAATCTCGCAATACATGGCCCCGGTCATCCTCTCCTTAATACAGTGCAGTCGCCCTGTCCCATGTGCAGAAAAACACCCCCAAAGCATGATGCTACCACCCCCATGCTTCACAGTAGGGATGGTGTTCTTGGGATGGTACTCATCATTCTTCTTCCTCCAAACACGTTTAGTGGAATTATGACCAAAAAGTTCTATTTTGGTCTCATCTGACCACATGACTTTCTCCCATGACTCCTCTGGATCATCCAAATGGTCATTGGCAAACTTAAGACGGGCCTTGACATGTGCTGGTTTAAGCAGGGGAACCTTCCGTGCCATGCATGATTTCAAACCATGACGTCTTAGTGTATTACCAACAGTAACCTTGGAAACGGTGGTCCCAGCTCTTTTCAGGTCATTGACCAGCTCCTCCCGTATAGTTCTGGGCTGATTTCTCTCCTTTCTTAGGATCATTGAGACCCCACGAGGTGAGATCTTGCATGGAGCCCCAGTCCGAGGGAGATTGACAGTCATGTTTAGCTTCTTCCATTTTCTAATGATTGCTCCAACAGTGGACCTTTTTTCACCAAGCTGCTTGGCAATTTCCCCGTAGCCCTTTCCAGCCTTGTGGAGGTGTACAATTTTGTCTCTAGTGTCTTTGGACAGCTCTTTGGTCTTGGCAATGTTAGTCGTTGGATTCTTACTGATTGTATGGGGTGGACAGGTGTCTTTATGCAGCTAACGACCTCAAACAGGTGCATCTAATTTAGGATAATAAATGGAGTGGAGGTGGACATTTTAAAGGCAGACTAACAGGTCTTTGAGGGTCAGAATTCTAGCTGATAGACAGGTGTTCAAATACTTATTTGCAGCTGTATCATACAAATAAATAGTTAAAAAATCATATATTGTGATTTCTGGATTATGTCTCTCACAGTGGACATGCACCTACGATGACAATTTCAGACCCCTCCATGATTTCCAAGTGGGAGAACTTGCAAAATAGCAGGGTGTTCAAATACTTATTTTCCTCACTGTATATATATATATATGTCATGTAAATGCTGTCCTGATAATTATGATGCTGAAAATCCAGCTTTGATCACAGGAATAAATTACATTTTAACATATTCAATTGGAAACCAGATTGCCTGTTTTAAATTGCAATAATATTTCACAATATTTGTTTTTACAAAGATTTACTGCATTTTTGATCAAATAAATGCAGCCTTGGTAAGCAGATTAGACTTCTTTCAACATTAAACATCTAACCGACCCCAAACATTTGAAAAGTAGCGCACATGTAACATTTACTATAATTATGCTAGTTTGTGCAATTAAATTCATTTGGATTGATCGTTAAAGTTCAAATGGATTGTGTTATGTTCTGTAATTGTTGTTAATAAATCTGTCAGAAGAAAATGTGCAAAAGTTTTACCTATTGGGGTAAAACCTATACAAATTATTTTAGAGGTCATGAAAATGTATTCATATTTAGCATATTAATGATGCATTCACCACCTCATATATCACGACACACTGCTTCTGTTCATGAATGCAGTTTACATGCTGAATATGCATTGTGCAATAACAGAATCACAGTTATCTTCTTTATTTTGTTACAGTTCTGCATGTATAATATGACAAATCCAGGAAGCCTTGCTGCAAGAGAATTAACTATGTTTTTGTTTTCCTTTGTCCAACAGCTCCTGTTTTTACCCACCATCCTTCCCTGTTACCGCCACCTGTATCTGTTTATAAGAAAACCAACGGCTCTACCTCTCTCTCTCACACACTCTCTCTATTTCTATTTCTCTCTCTCTCTCTCTCTCTCTCTCTCTCTCTCTCTCTCTCTCTATCTCCATTTATTTCTTCTAAAGCTTCACTGTCTTCGAGTAAGTATTGTTACTCTATTCTTGATTTTTCTTTCACCTTACTCTCTCTCTCTCTCACTGTCCAAAACATTTTTAAAAATGTAGTTTTATATAGCCTATACTCTGTCCTCAATTCTTTTTGTCTGACCGTGTTTTTATCTTCCTTCCCAGTATATGTTATTTTTCTTTATTATCCCCAAGGGGGCAATTTGTTCCACAGCAGCCATTGGCACAGCCAACACATAAATACAGTAAAGATACAACAAAATGAACCATAATTTGTTCAAAATAAATAAATAACACAATTAACCCATAGATATCATCCTGGAAAAGTTACAAATTGCGATGTTTAGAGCTGGTTCAAATATTTAACAGCTAATGGTACAAATGATCTTGTGTATCGGTTTGACTTTGCCTTTCTAGAGAAGGCAAACCTTCTCCCTGACGGCAAGAGCCGAAATTCTGCGTGTAGAGGGTGATAAGGGTCTGCCAAAATGGCATTTGCCCTCCGGACACACCTAATCTGGTAGACCTGGCTCAAATCATTAAGGTTGACACCAGTGATCTTCCGACACTGTTTAACAAAGCTTCCCAGCCTATTCTTTCTAATCAAATTAAGATTGCCGAACCAGCAGATCATTGAAAATGTGAGAATTGACTAAACAAATGATGAATAAAACATTTTCATAAGTGAACTTTCAACATTAAAACTCCTCAGTTTCCTTAAATAAAATAATTTTTGATTGACCTTTTTGCAGATCCTATCTGTGTTGGCCTCAAAAGTCAGTTTATCATCCAGTATAATTCCCAGGTACTTATACTGACTGACAGTCTCCACTGCTGAGCCATTTATAATGGTACATGGCAAGGCAGGTGGTTTCCTACGGAAGTCAAACCGCATGTCTTTGGTTTTTGCGACATTTAACTGTAGGAATGACTCCTCGCACCATTCTATAAAACTGTCCAAGACTGGACCATGGCCCACCTCATGGTCCTGCAGAAAACTAAGTATCACTGAATCATCAGCATATTTGATTATGGATGATGATTCAGAAGTACTGCGACAGCGATTTGTATACAATACAAATAACAATGGCGATAAGACACACCCCTGGGGTGATCCAGTAGAGCACACCAAGGCCTCAGACAAGGTGCCATTTACACAGACTCTCTGTAGCCTCCTAGTCAGCCAGCCAACCAACCAACATATGGTACCAACATCTATTGCAGGAATTTCAGAGAGCCTCTGAGCAAGAATATGGGGCTGCATGCAATTAAAAGCTGATGAGAAATCAATAAAAGTAGCCAGTACATGTGTCTTTGTGCCCTCTAAGTGCCCCGTAACACGGTCCAGCAGTGTTGCTGTGGCATCCTCCACCCCTTTGCCTGCCTGATATGCAAATTGGAGTGGGTCAATAATATTCTGTGACATAGCAAGCAAGCTCTTCTTCACAATCTTTTCTAGCCCTTTCATGACTAATGACGTAAGAGCCACAGGGCGGTAATCGTTCAATCCCTTAGGTGATGGAATCTTAGCCACAGGAACAATAATTGATTCTTTCCATAATGCAGGAACATCCATCTGTGCCAAGGAAAGCTTGAAAATACAAGAAAAGATATCACATAAAAATAAACCACAATTTTTGAGCAGGCGGCCACAAACGCCGTCAGGCCTGGGACTTTTTCTCTGGTCAGTCCCCTCCAAAATTCTACAGACCTCCATTTCACTAATCTGAATTTTACTGCCCTCAGGAGCCTCCCTAAATTTAGACAGATCCTCAGAGAAATCATGACAATCAAATCTCACATAGAATTGGTTCAACTCCTCAGCCAGGGCAGTGTCAGACTTATCAGGGTGAAACACCCCCTTTTTTTATCTTTAATAGAGACCATAGATTTAATTCCCTTCCAGGCATCACGAAGGTTATTGTTCTTCAGTTCATCCTCTACTTTATCTTTAAACCTTTTTTTGGCCAGCTTTATCTCTTTCTTAACCAGTTTATGGGCCTCTCGTTGCTGGTGAATATTACCCTGGCGGAAAGCTAACTTCTTCTGATTAAGAACACTTTTAAGAGATTTACTAACCCAGGGTTTGTTATTTGGATATATTCTAATTGTCTTTTTGGGAATAATAATATCTTGCATGTGTAGTACATAACTTGTCACAGTATCGAGCAGTTCATCTAAATCATTACAAGCATATTTAAAGACATCGCAGTCAGTGCTATAAAAACAACCATTTAGTTCTTTAATGGCACTCTCTGTCCAAAGAGCAACCTCTTTGTGTTCAATCTTCCCTCTCTTAAGGGCTGGCTGATAGACAGGGGCTAGAAGAACACAATTATGGTCAGAGGATCCTAACGGAGCCATTGCATATGATTTATACGCCCCTTTTATAGTGCCATAACACAAGTCTAGCACTTTGCCATGTCTAGTTGGGCATTTTACATATTGGTAGAAATGACCGAGGGGCTTTTTAAGACAGCAAGAGTTAAAATCCCCCAAAATAAAATGTGGAGCATCAGGAGAAATACTCTGCAAACGGTGCACAAGTTTGACAATGGTGGATGTGGCATCTGCCAAACTGGCTTTAGGATGGATGTACACCACCGTCAAAAATACTTGCGGAATTTCACGTGGCAGGTAGAATGGACGCAGTGAAATAGATAAGAGTTCAATATTGGGAGTGCAGATCGATTCTCTCACTATGACTGTCTTACACCAGCGTTGATTGACATACAGGGCCACGCCCCCTCCCTGTGTCTTTCCGGTCAGCTGCTCATCACGATCGAGCCGGATAGGTTGACCAAAGCCATCGATTTCATAGTCGTGGCTCGGGTACTGATCTTTCAACCAGGTTTCAGTCAAAGCAATCACACACGCGTTTTTTATATTCAGGAATACTGGCTGCTCAGCAAGACAGGGGGAGAGCAGATGATGCTATTTTCATTACAGACATGCTTCTTGCTCAAACCAAAGTGAGTTGTTTTTTTTTTTTTTTTTTTTTGAGACAGTGATCTTCCAGTATTGGTAATAATACTAAAGAGTGGGAATTAGAGTGCAACATTTGAATTAACTGCTCAAGAATTGGCTGTATTTCAGTGTTATCATACAATGCTCACTTTCTGTCATGCAAGGCAAAGGAAGCAAAGGGCAAAGCAACATCTGCTAAAGGCAGTAAATGTAATGTCCGATGGGTGGAGAGAGATGCTGAAGGACGTCCACTGCTAAAAAGAAGCAGAAGTGGAGAGACACACGAAAACGTGCTTCAGCTACAGGTAGTCCATGTCTTCCAGGATTATTTGTGATTACGCACCCAATCTTTCTTAACTAAGTATAACTGTGCCCATTGTATACAGAATTCAGCTTGCTATTTGTTAGGTAACATAAATATGGTTTTGTGTCACTTTTGAAACATAGACCACCAAACTGTGGGGCTTCCAGTGCACAGCTTTATCCTTTATTTCTTTCCATGGTAAAACTTGAAAGGATTTCTGTTTCCGTTTTGTAATAATTTTCCTTTGAATACTGTATGTTAACATACTATTACTATTTACAAACATACTATTTGTATTTCAAGTATATTTTTAATACATTTAATACTACGTCTTTTTCACCTGGGTTATGTCAGGCGTTGTTGTCGACACTGCTGTAGATTACTGTAGTCACCCAATGCCAATACACTATTATGAAAATGTGAACTGTAGTTTCAATGTCTTATATTTAATAACCGTAGCAGCAATAACAGAACTTTAACCGGCACAAAACAGCAGAAACGAAACGAGACTATTTGTGTGAATCTGGAGCCTCTCACACACACACGTCTCTATCATTACTGCACACATGATCTGCTTTACATGCTATATGTGTGTGTCTAACATGTACATCATGTTTGGGCTCTTCTGGCAGCTTCTAGACTGAATAGAGTTGTGGTGAACATAATAGAGATATTAAAATACTAATGTACAATATAGGAAGTATTGCTCAGACAATCAGTGAGGAGGAATTTAATGTGTTTCTCTGTCAGCACAAATCTGCCTTCAGGCTTATGGCCTATTGTGTCATTTCAGCCTTACATTCCAGAGTCAGATATGCCATGTCATTCACACTAGAGTTTTATGAAGTATTCAATTACACAAACATCCCCTTTTGGGGCTTACCACCAGTGCGTACTGTGTTTCCCTGTACAGATGTGTCCTGTTACTATCCTGTCATCATCTAAACATCTGTTCTCCTATCAGCTCTGAGAAACACTTTTACCTGTAGGAATAAGACGTTAAAGAATAACTTTAATGCAGTCAGGTTAATTCAGTCAGTCCGATACTAAATAACCTATTTCAATGAATTATGCACATCAACATTCAACTGCCTATTTTTTAAAACATTATTATTAGTTTAAAACAGCAGTGTAACTTCCAGCCAATGAGAAACATGCATCAAATCAGTCAATCAACATTTCCCCCTCAGTGGAGAATCACAGATGACTCTCTTTATGCTTTATGTGTGACATGAGGATTCTCATCTTCATCTCAGATCTCTGTTTCATCATCATCACCATCATCTTCTTCATCATCATCTTCTTCATCATCATCATCATCATCATCTTCATCACTGTTTTCTAATCATGGTCCAGATTGCAGGGAAGTTGTGCTTCTAGTGTTCTTCTAGAAACAGACGTTTATCTTCCATGCATTAAAAAAGTAATTCTATTTAATCCAGTTGTTGTTCTTTATTCTCAGATTGAACTGAACGCTGAATTGAAATGAGAACTGAATTCACTTCGAGACACTGAACCTGATCCACCGTAAGACATGATCATCAAACCATGATCATAAACACATGTCCAGCTCTGATGTGTTTTACACACTTTCTGCTGATGAAAAGATGCAGCTCTTTGTGTTTCTGATTGTAAATGTTCTAGTGTAACTCGTTTATATTGCGCTTTGCTCTTTACAGCTGTTTTTATCTCAGAGTTTTAGCATTAAACATATTTAATGTGGTAATACTTTATTTTAATAGTCAAAACGTTGTACTAACTATCCTGAAAGAAACTGTGCAACTACTCGTCGACTAACTTTCATTAGAGTATTACTGTTAGTTTAACATCAGCTGACACTTTACTGTGATGCTCCTCAACATCTACATGTGTGTCATGCAGTAAAAACAGAGATTACATCAGTGATTACTGTACAACTGAATCAGATTATTCAGAAAAACATCTTCTATGAGCATATATTAATACATTCATGCACATTCCTCTCGTAGTAAAACTGCTGGTGTTAACTATGATCTTGTCTCTGTTGATGAGTGTTAGTGACGCCGACTGCTGCTTGCTACAAGACAACATTACGCCAGAACTGTCAGTATTATTTCTACATCACTTCTACACAGTTTGAACTCTATTCTATGTATAATCAGTGTCTCACGTGCGCCCTCCAGTGGCAACAGGTAAGATTGAATTAACCCAAAAATCACAATGAGAAACTAAACACAAGCATCTGATCATCTTCATATACTGTAGTGTTTATAGCAGATTAAATAAACTGTAGGTAACAACTGGTAAAATGTACATCTAGGTCCTAAAAACCGTAATATTTTCTTCTCAGCCATGTCAACAATTATCTGTGAGTGAAATCTCCTCCCATCCTTTGTCTGATTGGCCTTTCGCAAGGATTCCTGGGTAGTTAAAGTGTGTGGAGCCTGCATCTATGCGTGCTTCGCGGAAGTCCGCTTCAAGGGTACAAAGGGGGCGCTGCTAACGCAAAGCGTTAAAATGCCGAATGGGACGGCCTACGGACTCGTAGACTCGGCGAGCACGCACAATTTATGTCCACAAGACCGAAAGTCCACATGAAGTGCGCCATTTGGGACAGGGCCTATTTGTACATTCTGTAAGTGAGATCTATGGGCAGGTTGAAAACATGCGGGACAGCTCCTTCTACTGGCTGTAGTCTTTAGCCTCTGGCCAAAAAATCCTCAGATGACGCAAAATTATGATTTTTGTGTCATCTGAGGCTTTTTTCCAGACAAAAAAAAATACATAAATCTCTCGTCTCAGGGGGATATGAGGGAGGGAAGCACGGTTATTCGAAAATACTACAGGTTTTCTACTGATACAAAGCTTAATGCTAAATCCTGAAGTATCCCTTTAAGCTGACTGTTTTTTTTTTTTATGCAGTTATAGTCTATTGTACTGTTATCATTTTTGTTTGTGTATTTTTTCATATTTTATATAAATATAATAATATTTAACATTTGTTTATATGTAATTTTTTAACAGGCCAAGCATATATACAGGCCTATAGAATGGTGCGTAAATAAATTTATTAGGAAAAAAATATATAAATAATAAATCAGCTCCATTGCAGATTCCAAGTGATCAAGGACTTATAGGGCCCTATTTTAACGATCTGAAACGCAAGTGTCAAAGCGCAAAGCGCAAGTAACTTTGTGGGCGGGTCTTGGCGCTGTTGCTATTTTCCCGGCGGGATAAATGACTCTTGCGCCTGGCGCAAATCTAAAATGGGTTGGTCTGAAGTAGCTTCATTATTCATAGGTGTGGTTTGGGCCATATGTATGATTTGCAAAAATGATAACTGCTGCTTCTGTGTAGATGAGAGAATCAAAGTGTATGCGCGTTGTGCACACGCTACATTGATTATGGCCAAGCATGCGCCCTTAAAATAGCATCTGAATAACATGCGCAACGCGCCACTGACTTTTAACTATTTTTTCCTGGTTAGTGGCGCAGTTGTTTTCTAAACCTGCAAAATAGCATGAAGGAACATTTGCGCCGGAACACGCCTCCTTTTTTGCGCTGAACCGCCCCGGGAGCGCAAGTTCATTCCCTAGTTTAGCGACGTGCATCTGTGGAGGGAAAAGCGCGCTTTGCGCGGGTGCAAAATAGGAATGATACATGCGTCGGTGAACAAAGTCAATTGCGCTGGGTGCAAGATAGGGCCCATAGGGTTTTCCATTTAAACACATTGCAAGGGTTCCACCAGTAGTGGGCACTGTTTACTTTAAGTGAATCATACTTAGTTGACTATTTTTATATTATTTTTGCACTTTAATTATACCAGCATTTTTTTATATATAATTTTACCATCACAAAAAGCTGAGAAAATCAAGTTTTGTCAAAGACTTCGTCCGGATGGGATATGATGATCAAAACACAGATGGAGTAGATCTAGTAGGATGGAGGGCCAGATGGAGTAGATTTGATTTATATGCTGATGAATGTTGATGATCAATGAATTGATGGAAAATCCCATCCATAGCGGAGAAGTGTTGTGTCATACATCACTGAAAATTCCCGCAATGGTGGAGGAAAGTAAAGTACATTTTAAGTAAATTCCAATGTACACTACCAGTGAACTACACAAAAATTCACATATTCAGAATTAGGAACATGTGTTTTCTTTATAAATCAATATTTTAAAGTGATGTTAGTTTATAAGACAGTATGTAGTATTTAAAGGCACAATATGTAAGATTCTTGGTTTAAAATATCCAAAAACCACTAGATCTATGTTAAATATTTGGTTGACTTGTGTATCCCACTATTTATCAACAAAAAACGAACAGCCTTTCCCTTCTGCTGGCCTCCGTAACAGACGAAGAGCTGGTCTGAGGTCCTGAAGTTCTGCACAACAAATGAAGAGCTGGTCTGAGGTCCCGAAGTTCTGCATGAGGTCCCGAAGTTCTGCGTAACAGGCGAAGAGCTGGTCTGAGGTCCCGAAGTTCTGCGTGACAGGCGAAGAGCTGGTCTGAGGTCCTGAAGTTCTGCGTGACAGGCAAAGAGCTGGTCTGAGGTCCTTAAGTTCTGCGTAACAGGCGAAGAGCTGGTCTGAGGTCCTGAAGTTCTGCGTAACAGACGAAGAGCTGGTCTGAGGTCCCGAAGTTCTGCGTAACAGACGAAGAGGTGGTCTGAGGTCTAGAAGTTCTGCGTAACAGGCGAAGAGCTGGTCTGAGGTCTAGAAGTTCTGCGTAACAGGCGAAGAGCTGGTCTGAGGTCCCGAAGTTCTGCGTAACAGACGAAGAGGTGGTCTGAGGTCTAGAAGTTCTGCGTAACAGGCGAAGAGCTGGTCTGAGGTCTAGAAGTTCTGCGTAACAGGCGAAGAGCTGGTCTGAGGTCCCGAAGTTCTGCGTAACAGACGAAGAGGTGGTCTGAGGTCTAGAAGTTCTGCGTAACAGGCGAAGAGCTGGTCTGAGGCCTTGAAGTTCCTCTTGACAGGCGAAGAGCTGGTCTGAGGTCCCGAAGTTCTGCGTGACAGGCGAAGAGCTGGTCTGAGGTCCTTAAGTTCTGCGTAACAGGCGAAGAGCTGGTCTGAGGTCCTGAAGTTCTGCGTAACAGACGAAGAGCTGGTCTGAGGTCCCGAAGTTCTGCGTAACAGACGAAGAGGTGGTCTGAGGTCTAGAAGTTCTGCGTAACAGGCGAAGAGCTGGTCTGAGGTCCCGAAGTTCTGCGTAACAGACGAAGAGGTGGTCTGAGGTCTAGAAGTTCTGCGTAACAGACGAAGAGCTGGTCTGAGGTCCCGAAGTTCTGCGTAACAGACGAAGAGGTGGTCTGAGGTCTAGAAGTTCTGCATAACAGGCGAAGAGCTGGTCTGAGGCCTTGAAGTTCCTCTTGACAGGCGAAGAGCTGGTCTGAGGTCCCGAAGTTCTGCGTGACAGGCGAAGAGCTGGTCTGAGGTCCTTAAGTTCTGCGTAACAGGCGAAGAGCTGGTCTGAGGTCCTGAAGTTCTGCGTAACAGACGAAGAGCTGGTCTGAGGTCCCGAAGTTCTGCGTAACAGGCGAAGAGCTGGTCTGAGGTCCTGAAGTTCTGCGTAACAGGCGAAGAGCTGGTCTGAGGTCCTGAAGTTCTGCGTAACAGACGAAGAGCTGGTCTGAGGTCCCGAAGTTCTGCGTAACAGACGAAAAAGCTGGTCTGAGGTCCCGAAGTTCTGCGTAACAGACGAAGAGCTGGTCTGAGGTCCTGAAGTTCTGCGTAACAGGCGAAGAGCTGGTCTGAGGTCCCGAAGTTCTGCGTAACAGGCGAAGAGCTGGTCTGAGGTCCCGAAGTCCTGAGTAACAGACGAAGAGCTGGTCTGAGGTCCTGAAGTTCTGAGTAACAGACGAAGAGCTGGTCTGAGGTCCTGAAGTTCTGCGTAACAGGCGAAGACCTGGTCTGAGGTCCTGAAGTTCTGCGTAACAGGCGAAGAGCTGGTCTGAGGTCCCGAAGTTCTGCGTAACAGACGAAGAGCTGGTGAGGTCCCGAAGTTCTGCGTAACAGACGAAGAGCTGGTCTGAGGTGCTGAAATTCTGCGTAACAGACGAAGAGCTGGTCTGAGGTCCCGAAGTTCTGCGTAACAGACGAAGAGCTGGTCTGAGGTCCTGAAGTTCTGTGTGACAGGCGAAGAGCTGGTGAGGTCCCGAAGTTCTGCGTAACAGACGAAGAGCTGGTCTGAGGTGCTGAAATTCTGCGTAACAGACGAAGAGCTGGTCTGAGGTCCTGAAGTTCTGCGTAACTTCTTGCTTTGGCTCTCAACGAAGGCGGTCGCATTTTCCTACCCTCCTCTCCCTTATCTTCCCTGCTTTGCTCCTCTCGTCTCGTCTACTGTCTTGTACTTTGAGAGACTCTCTCCGCACTGCTCTCCAAACATAGAAATTATGGATTTGATCAACTGGTCTCTCAACGCAATTGACACCATCTTCTCGACGAGAAGCTTGGGTTCGGGGGAACCTGACTGCCCTGCCGGAACGTTCGCAGCTGGCTACACGATGGACGCGTGGGAGAGGTGGCGGGTCGTGTGTCTGGCGGCTCTTTCCGTGGAGGACATTGAAGATATCTACCTATTCGGAACCATGATAACAGGCTTTCTGCTGTTTGGATTAGGCATTGCCCTGGTTTATCGAGGAATTAAGAAGACGGTGACAGCTGTCCAAAGCCCCACAAGGCTGCCCGTTATGATTGAAGCAGTGGGCAGAGCTGTTGGCACTCAGACTGTGACTATGAACCACAATATGGATAACATCATGGAGAAGCTCACAGCTTTGCAAAGGCAAATGGATAGTTTCGGAGACCCAAACGGACCAGGAGCTGTGTAAATTGGAATGCGGCTACTCGTCCCAAGACCAAACAACCACAATCTTATCTGCTTTTGGCCCCCCTCTATCAGCACTGGCCTTGGCCGAGGCCGCTGCTGGAACAACAACTCCCTCTGGAGAGAGCACTGCAAAGAGACGCTCTTGCGTTCCTTCCCCGACTCCACACTGACACCTGCTGATTGTTGACTCTGTCTGGGACCTGATCAAGGTTGTCTCCATGGCAACTGCTGTGTTTCGCTATGACATCCTGCGGACTGAGGCACCTAGATTGGGATGCCAGGCGTAGCGACTCTTCAGGCCCACACATACAGAAACTCTTACATAGATACAGATATGCAATCACCCTCCCCCACCCCCCATCCCACGCCTTCGACGCTTTTTACCACCAGTTTGTCAGGCGGGTCTGTGACCAGCGCCGAAATGGCTGCAGGACCGGATGGCTGCTTGCCTGTGCTGGGTTACCTCCAACCCCCTCTCCCCTCCCCCCTCCCCTGTTGCAAGTCTTGTGTGTTCATGTTGTGTACTGATTATGTGCAAATTGCTGAGGTGTTTTACTGTCCCCAAACTGTACTCCCTATTGGAGCATAGTCTGGGGGTTGCCTTTTTTTCTCCTCAACTCTCCTCATGTTATGCTGTATTCTTACTAACTTCAGGTCGGTCCTAAATTGCATTTCGTTGCCTTGTACCTGTACTTGTGTAATGACAATAAAGTTGAATCTAATCTAATCTAATCTAATCTAACAGATGAAGAGCTGGTCTGAGGTGCTGAAATTCTGCGTAACAGACGAAGAGCTGGTCTGAGGTCCTGAAGTTCTGCGTAACAGACGAAGAGCTGGTCTGAGGTCCTGAAGTTCTGCGTAACAGGCGAAGAGCTGGTCTGAGGTCCTGAAGTTCTGCGTAACAGACGAAGAGCTGGTCTGAGGTGCTGAAATTCTGCGTAACAGACGAAGAGCTGGTCTGAGGTCCCGAAGTTCTGCGTAACAGACGAAGAGCTGGTCTGAGGTCCTGAAGTTCTGCGTGACAGGCGAAGAGCTGGTCTGAGGTCCTGAAGTTCTGCGTGACAGGCGAAGAGCTGGTCTGAGGTCCTGAAGTTCTGCGTAACAGACGAAGAGCTGGTCTGAGGTCCTGAAGTTCTGCGTGACAGGCGAAGAGCTGGTCTGAGGTCCTGAAGTTCTGCGTGACAGGCGAAGAGCTGGTCTGAGTTCCTGAAGTTCTGCGTAACAGGTGAAAAGCTGGTCTAAAGTCCCGAAGTTCTGCATAACAGACGAAGAGCTGGTCTGAGGTCCTGAAGTTCTGCGTAACAGGCGAAGAGCTGGTCTGAGGTCCTGAAGTTCTGCGTAACAGACGAAGAGCTGGTCTGAGGTCCCGAAGTTCTGCGTAACAGACGAAGAGCTGGTCTGAGGTCCTGAAGTTCTGCGTGACAGGCGAAGAGCTGGTCTGAGGTCCTGAAGTTCTGCGTAACAGGTGAAAAGCTGGTCTAAGGTCCCGAAGTTCTGCATAACAGACGAAGAGCTGGTCTGAGGTCCTGAAGTTCTGCGTAACAGACGAAAAAGCTGGTCTGAGGTCCCGAAGTTCTGCATAACAGACGAAGAGCTGGTCTGAGGTCCTGAAGTTTTGCGTAACAGACGAAGAGCTGGTCTGAGGTCCCGAAGTTCTGCGTAACAGGCGAAGAGCTGGTCTGAGGTCCCGAAGTTCTGCGTAACAGACGAAGAGCTGGTCTGAGGTCCTGAAGTTCTGTCCATCTGTACAGAAGTTCTGTAAATGGTTGTAATATAAGAATGCTTTGGAATATAGATGTAAGATTCTTGTTTATTTAAAGATTCTTGTTTTAAAGAAGATATTTGGCAGATTTTTGTAGAAGTAAAAAAAAAAAAAAAACAGAGATGAAAAATGAACATAAGTAAAACATTTATTTTTGCTATGGTTAAATAAATGTTCAGTGTTATCTTCCAAAGATTTCTGAATTTTGGCACAATTTGTTCTAGTGTTGATATGGCAACTAGTAAATACACTAAGTTTCGTCATGTTGGCATTGAAGTATTTAAACCATGTGTGTTACAACTAGCCCTGTGTTAGTGTGTGTCCCGCTCTCCTCTATTGTATAGTGCTCAGTTCACAGATGTATGAAGCATAAATGCTGTAGAGAACAGGTCATGACATGCTGCATATTTCATGTAATGAAAACACTTGCTTTTATGACTTAATGTTACATGATTTCTTTCTTAAGAGATTGTGGTTAGTTTTCTGGGCTTCTGGTAAGAATTATGCACTTCACTTTCACACTGTTTCGTTTCTAACTGTATCAAACACACAACTGAAAGAAAAGCAGGGTTTACAAAGTTGAATTGACTTACAATAAAAGCTACACCCATGAGTACAGAAAAAAACTAAACTTTGTGTTAATTAGGATGTTCAATCCTTCAATAAAAAATATTATAATCTTCAATAAATATGAAAGCAGCAGCAGAGCGTTACTTTCATAATGCTTTCCAAAAATAATAGCAAAATATTTTTGGATGATTTCTTGAAACACTCAAACATGTTATGGGTTATGTGCTCACATGTTGTTTGTCAAAATATAGAATTATGATCATATTATGATCTTACGGAGGGACAGACAACAATAGGTTCATTAAAAAAGTTATAATATGATTAATGTAATCTAAAAATATGCAAGCTGCTGTTGTCTGGACTGATTCAGACTATAGATTTACAGTATATAGTCTCAGCGAAACAATGCATTGTTAACAGGTCAGAAATGTTTTGATCTGTTGTTTGTTTTATGATGGATAGATGCACTTTTATGATGGACAAATGCACTTTTATGATGGACAGATGGACTTTTATGATGGACAGATGCACTTTTATGATGGATAGATGCACTTTTATGATGGACAGATGCACTTTTATGATGGATAGATGCACTTTTATGATGGACAGATGCACTTTTATGATGGATTCACTCATCATAAATTCACTCAGCCCATTCACTGTCATTATAAAGCTTGGAAGAGCCAGGACATATTCATATAACTCCAATTGTATTCGTCTGAAAGAAGAATGTCATATTAGTCGGGGGGCCAAAGTCTCAAAAATGGGATGAACCTGACATGGTCTGTCATACTTTTTATTTGTGTTTTTTCTGTTAACTTTGACCCTAAGAACCAATAATTGGAGGGTCTGCTCTGCCGGAAATATCGCGAAAAAAAATTGTGGCCATTTTAGTGTATGCACCCTTTATTTTTTATCAGAAAAATGTGAAAAATGATTTTTTCCCTCAAATCCTCAGTGGGTTTGGTAGGCTGTCAATAAATGCATTCCAGATACAAAGAACACATTTGCTGACAACATCCACTGAAAAAATAACTCTTAAAACACATTTCTACATGATTTTGCATCAATTTAATGCAAAAAATTAGGCGTTTTCTCACTTTTTTCCAATATTTTCATCTTTACTTCATTGGCAATCAACTATTCCCCCAAGTTATGACATCAGTCAATATGTCATTCTTTTCACCAAACAGTATACTCATTCCACAGAAAAAATCATAAAAATCCAACCAAAATCAATGGATCTGTGATGATTTCACTAATAGTTGATCAGCAGGCTCAGAACCTCAATAGAATTTTAGGCTACTCTCAAAATTCTGTAAAACATGCTGGATATTTAACATCATGGCACACTTACGCACACACACATGATCTTAGTAATTTGAATGAGTTTGTTTGGAACAACCAACCAACGGTAACCAACGGTTACCAACGGACTTCGAAGCTGCTCATCATTGTCTGTGGTAAGTGACAGTGACTTCAGTGAATAGGTAGGTCTGCTCCAGCTTTTTGGGAAAAGAATGGTAATATGGATAATGTAATAGTAATTAACTGAAAGGACCACGCCAGTTTTCAAACAAGTATATTTCTGATGATTCCTCATCCCAAATGTATCCCTGTAGCAGCATTCATTCTCTACTAGTTTACTTAGCCAGCTTTAGCCGTTTTAGCTCATTTCTGTGGTTCCTTTAAACGGCCGTAACTCCTCACAGGAATGGGGTAGAGACTTTTTTTTTTTTTTAAATGCTCAGAACAGTGTTAATTTCGTTGACACTGAAAATATAATTTATTTTCATCAATGACATTTTTTTGTCATTGACGAAAGTGTCACTAAATTTTCCTCATAGTTGTCGTCTGTGAATTTTTTTATCTCACTGCAGTTAAATCTGTGTCTGTATTGCATGTTCTAGCTTTAAAAATGATTCATATTAACAGGTTAATTAATAAATGCTTTCTCTGGGAGTATATAATGGTTTTGGAAATGTTTGAGAAATTCTAAATTAATGCATTACAATTTATCCAAACCCATTCGATTTTACATTTAGTCGACTAAAATCTTATTGTATTTCGTTGACTAAAACTAGACTAAAACTAAAACTATTCAGATGACTAAAATATAACTAAAACTAAAATGGCATTTTAGTCAAAAGACTATGACTAAACCGAAATAAAAATTTGTTGTCAAAATTAACACTGGATCAGAATCGTATGCTTTACGAGGGGTATGTGTCCTATATGTCCATTTTGCTTCGACCGGAAGTTGAGAAATTGTGAAAATTTCAACTGGACTTGCTAGGTAAAGAAATAGATATGAGAATAAATGCTGCTTCAGGGATACGTTTGGAGTGAGGAATCATTAGAAATACACTTATATGAAGGCTGGTGTGGTCCTTGAAGTGTTTTTCATGTCAGACAGATAGTAAGCCATTAAGGATAACTAAAGGCTGCACTAAACGTTAATACTAAACAATACAAATGCTCTGTAAGATGTAAACACACTATATATTATGCATTTGGGCTATGCATTTTTTTTTGTATATAGTACTGTACAGTTTATAGAGTGAGTGATTTGTCAAAAGCTACACTGTAAATGATTTCTGTTGTTTTCACAGCATTATACTGTTTTTCTCAACAGTTTATTGCTGTATAACCTATGTACAGTATGTTACTGTAGATTTAGTTGCTTTCACAGTATTATTTTGTATTTTCAACAGTTATGTACTGTGCACTCAGTTGACAGTATGTTACTGTAGATTTTCAATGCATTCTGGGAAATTATTAGTTACTGTAAATCTAAATACAGCAGTGCAAATTGACCGCGAAAAACACCACACACAATTCCACAGGACTACTAACATTATCCTTACAAAAAACATTTCCAGGACTGGGTCCTACAGTCTAACAGTCTTAATTTCTGTCAGTGGGGGTGCAGGAGAGCGCGTTTACTTTAAAAGAGTTTTTCTGTTGTGACTCAGTGCATCGTCACGTCTTTTCTGCCGACCTGGAACTTCGTCATATGGTAAGTAATAAATCTTAATATGTGTATGTGTTCGAACTTCTAGCTAATAACTTTAAAGTTTTTTAGAGAATAGCTGACCACGATTTCGATGTTTAATTTATTCTCAACATTTTACTATAAGCTGTCTACAGTATGATAGGCTACTCTATGTTTCAATGTAGTTTGGGACATGTTAACCTACTGTAAATTTAAATAGAGTAGTACGAAATGACCGCGAAAAATAACCACAAGCTGCCATTTTATGAAGAAATCTTTAGTTCCCTGAGTAGCCTAACTTTGAGAGCGCAGGCCTTTGCATCGCGTCGCTGTGTCTGTCGGCGAAGTTTTCGCCATAAATATCTGGTTAGTGATGAATCTTTATTATTATTTTTTTATGCAAACTAAATAGTAGCAGGTTAACGTTTAGTTTAGAAGAAGAACTGCCCGCGGCTTATGTTCTACGCCTCGTTTAAGTCAGAAGCGTATTTCCTTCTTGTTGATAGCTAGCCTACTTGATTAATAAATGTGATTTTATTAACATAAATTGCATATGTAGCCTCTTATAAGGTCAGAATGATCTAATAATTTTGTTATTTACCATTTTAAGTCGGTGGAAGTGCCCGCGCGTTCATTATTTTATATCATACGGTTTATATCAAATCGATCAATATATCCTGAAATCGGATACCCAAGGTTAGGATTCGGATTCTTGTTATAAAATTAAATTTTCGATTCCTCTTATTGATTTATTCGCGCTTATTTTCGTCTAAATCAGAATTTTCTTTTACACGCCTGTGAGGACCTGACCTGGCGATCTGCCAGGACCTTGTGCAGTTGACTCAGTCAGTGTTCATTCATACACTTTTGTTACAAATTGATTTCTATTAGTAACACTAACACCAATGGGTTTTTATTTTGCACAAGTGATGGTTTAGAGCTTATCCCCTATTGTGATGTGACTTATTACAGATTATGCTATATTGTGATCACTCTTGATTCAGTAAAATATTTTTTATTTTTTTGTAGGTTTCTTGTCAGGATAAATCCTGAAAATTCGAAATGCACATCACAGTTCCAGGTGAGCAGAAAGAGTGGGAAGGTTGTTCGGAGGAAGACCATGGCCTTGAATCCACACGTTGCATCTTACATCAGGGACTTTGCAGAATATGATTGGCACAATCATTAAGGTAAGAGTAATATTATGGATGTGCAGTGGAGTCCATATCTGTAGAAATTATTTGTGTCTGAATCTGTATTTAGAAAAAATCCAAAAAGGGTGGAAATGACTTAAACCATACATTTTTCAATTGATAGTCTGTTTTAAAATGTAATTATGTTCCCTTTACAGTTTCCATTTAACAAATATGCCTTGTATAAGTCAAAGAATTCATATTTTTATATTATAATTGTAACATCTCTTTAAATAAGTTTTTATTAAAATATGAAATGGTAAAAATAGGGTTGAGTGATATGGTAAAAAATCATCTTGATAAAATGTTTCATATCAGTCAGTGTTGATAATTATCACAATCAATGTCAAATATTTATTTCTTTTAAGTTTTAAATGTTCTCAAACATACATTAAATAATGAAGACAACAGGTAAAGTTGTCCTGAAATGTATATGTATATTCATATAATGAAATGTAATAGGGGTGGGAATCTTTTTGATTCTACGATTCGATTCAAATCTATTCTTGGGGTCACGATTTGATTCAAAAGAGGCAGTACTTTTGAAATTGGGAATTCTCTTTTGAATCAAATTTCAATTTGATATACTGTATGCATAGAATAGAATTAAAATATATGATCAAATCTAAAATCAAATCTATGCATATCTTAATGAAATTTGATTCAAAATCGAGAATCGAACAGCAGAGAAATGAACAGCAGCTACTGTTAGTCCTAATCAAGTGGGAGTTATTTAGTTTAAACACACCTGAGACACACCTCATATCTGCGTTAATTTAATCTAACCCGCTCAGCGTTCACATTAGCCTCTCACGGCGTGAGCTCACGCACGTCTTTTTCATCATTAAAATGAGTAAGAATCAAATCGACAGACATGACTATGAAAGGAACTGACTATAGTAAGCATCGTAAGCCTAAATTGATCGTAGAGACCATTGGTGGTAATTGTTCTATAATCAATTTAAGGTTACAATACTTTGGGGAAACGCAGCCCTGATCAGTGACCGATTGTTTGGAGTCAGAGATATAGAATATGGGCCATTGCCTTCTCAATATTTATTACTTTAGCTTCTGATACAGGACATGTTCATTCTCTTTTACAGAGTATTTGTTCGTTACCACAGAAAACCGTTTGCGTGTCCATGTTGAACGTGTTTCTTGTATGTAAAAACTAAAGTAGCCTACCTAAGCTATTTTCTGTGAATGTGCGAGACTTCCGGTTCATTACCCACTATATGGAAATAACGAGATGAATAACAAAGTGCTGTAAATGATAAAAATATTTGTGCTATAAACTGTTGACAATTATGACAAATTCAATACATCAAAATATCAAGAAGCATAACAAGCTTTTTTGTACTGCTAGAAATAACTGTAAGCGGATGACACCGGAAGCCAGACACATTTCATTTACAAATGGCCATGCCCACTGTAAAAATAAGGTGGATACCATAGGCAAAAAAAAAATCTCCTAAAAAGGTGTTGATAATGTGAGTTAGGTTTTTTTGATTATTAATTGTATGTTTTGCCTCTGATTGATTTGTGCTTATCATTCCTTGCAGGATTATCAGAAGTGTTGTCGCTCTTCTTCCACTTGACACCATCACTACCCTCCTCACCTGGCCTTCATCCTCACCTGTCTTGCTTTCTTTCTAAGTTTCTTTTTTACCTGTTCAGGATCATTTTTGCATGAATTGAAATACATGAATTGTTCACTGATTTTAATTATTAATTATATATTGTTCATTAGTCTTATTTTAAAGCAGATTTTTATTGTTGTGTTATATTACATTATTATTACTAATGTATTGTTTAAAAATACACAATAAACCTTGTTGTGCAGTTAAAGCTTCAATTGTTCTTTTTTCTATTTCCCATTAACAGTTAAAATAATATTCCTATATTAAAATAATATTCCTATAATAAAATATTAAAATAATAATAGCACTATAAAAGTCATAAAATAACATTTCATAACTGTATAATACTATACAGTATTATTACAAATCAACGGTGTAATACTGTGTTTTAACATGGTAAAAAAATACAGTAAAATAATGTATTTAATTTTACAGAATGCTTAACAGTACTGTATTTAGTGTTACAGTAATATTACTGTTGAATGAAATACAGCAACTACTGGATAATTGTTGCCAGTAAGTTACTGTTGATTTGACAATAAATTTTTTACAGTGTAGTTAGCTAGTAGTGTCAAACATCTAGATTTCTTTCACCTGAATGCACAATATTTCCCATTTGCAGATTTCGTTCTGATCTTATTGGGTTTGCTGTGGAGGAAAAGTTAGCGAGAAGAGAAGGCAGCAGAGGATTGGAAAGGACAGTAAAGAGGAGTGGAGTGGAGAGGAGAGTGGAGGATTGAACAGAAGAGAAGAGAGGAATGAGGAGAAAAGAGTGAAGAGGACAGGGGTGGACTGAACAAGAGAGAAGAATAGTGGAGGAAAAAAGAGGAGTGAATTGACCAGGAAAGAAGAGTGGATAGGAGAGGAGATAATAGTGGAGAGAAGCGGAGAGGATTGGAGAGGAGAAAAGAGAGTGAAGAGTACAGGAGTGGATTGAACAAGAGAGAAGAGTGGAAAGGAGTAGATGGAATAGGAGAGAATAGGAGTGGAGAGGGGAGGGGAGAATCGTGAAGAGGAGAGGATTAAACAAGAGAGGAGAAAGGAGAGGAGGAGAGGGGAGAGGAGTGAACTGAACAGGAGAGGATAAGAGTGACTAGGAGATAACAGGAGAGGAGTGATGTGAATTGGAGAAGAATAAAGGATGGAGCCTGAGTTCTCAACCAAGCAGCTGGAGAGAAAGCTGCTCAGTACCAACTATACTGTTTGCATAATATGTCAGAAAACAGACAGTGACGCTGGTCCTCTTCAGAAACTGACAAATCACGGCTACCCTTCCCTCCTATATGCTGTAACCAACAGAAAGGATGATGTCTCATACAGACTTGACAATCAGCTGAAAGCTCAATGTGACTTTCTGGGGAGGAATCCTTTGTGGCACACACAATGTCGTGCGAAGTACACGAATCGTAAAACTGTTGACCAGAAGAGAAAAAAAGTTGAAAAGCCAGAAGGCACTTCATTTGAAGGAGAACTTAATCCTGAGCCAGACAACAGCAGGCCTAATAAAAAAACAAGGATGTCAATGCCACAGCCCATCAAACACAAGGAAGAGTGCTTTATTTGTGGAAGAGCACGCACGACCAAGGGGAATAGATCCCTCATTTTGATCGCCACTTATGACAGACAGAATGCAGTATGGGAAAAAGCAAACAAACTTGGAGATGAAGAGATACTACACAAGATTCGTGGTCCTGATGGAAACAGGTGTACTGATATGATTGCTGAGGACTTCCGATACCACAAGGAATGCATGACCAGCTACCTGACAAAGCGTCTTCATTCACAGGAAAAGACTAGTACTGCCACCACTCCATATGATGCTGCACTGAACCAACTCATATCTCGGATAGATGAGCCCCTTTTCAAAGAGAATGCCATATTCTTCGTTACAGCTTTGAGGGATGAATTCCGTAAATACTTGGAAAGCCATGGAGATCACAATGTTACATCATATAGATGTCAATCCTTGATTGCCCGCCTTAGAAGGCACTATGAAGTAGGTGGAAATTGTAAAATAATGGTTGTGCCACAGAAAGGATGTTCTAGCCTGATTTGCTCAGCAGAAATGAATGTTGGCTGCATGCTCTCAAAGTTGAAGGAACTAAAGGAGAAAACTGAAGAGGCAGGGTATGAAGAAGAAAGTGATGATGAGTTGACACCAGATGACACCATAGTCTCTTCCTACAACACTGCAAAGAGAATACGGAAGGAGCTCCAGGACCAACGTAAGCAGGCCCTGAAGGAAGCAAGAGAAGCCAGAACAGCTCAAGCCAGTGGAAATCACCAGATGCCTGGAAGTATGACTGAAGACCCGTCACTGCAGCTAGAGATATCATACCTGGAGGCATCCCGAAGAGTGAGCTCTAACCTGTATAACCACCTGGCATGGATGATAACAGATGCATCTCCAGAGTTAGGTGAGGACGGCCGGGTGAAAATCAGTCCTAAGCAGGAAGAACAAGTTCTCAACCTTGCCCAGGATGTCTGCCAAGCAGTTGCCAAGATCCCAACACCGAAACACGTTGGGACAGCTTTGCACATCCTTAAAGAAACCAGAAGCAAGTCGACTGTGTCACTCCTAAATAGATTTGGGAACAGCATCAGCTACAAAGAAGCACAGAGATATATTACAACAATGGCAATGGCAGTTGAAGAGCAGACAACTAGGGATGGAGCCTTCATACCAACGAACCTGAAGGTTGGACGATTCACACAGTTTGCATTTGATAACCTTGACTTCCAAGAGTACACAAAGGATGGACGAACACTGCATGGCACAACACACATCATATTCCAGTACAAGAATTCAGATGAAGACCCCACACCAATGGTTAGTTTACCTCTACTGAAAACCCGCCAACCAGCTCTGGAATCTTCGCAGCCTTTTCAAACCAAGGAAAGCCACCTCAGTCTAAAAGATCGTCAAAAGAGTCGCTCCCTGGTTGGAGTTGAAACAGAGCCTAAGCTTCCTGTGTGTCTAGCAGAACCTCTTGACCACCTGAGCATCCTCTGGCATTTAGTGCATAGCTGCCCTATTGTACTATTGGAGGACCTGAAACCAAGTTGTGCTGCTCCAACATGGAGTTCATTCCAAGCATTTCTCATCCCAGCTACCATCCCTGCAACTGTGATCAGCTATGGTCCCTTCTTCCCCAAGTCACCAACAAACCCAGATGTGGTTGAACAGTCTGTTCAGTACTGTATGGATGTGTCAAGAAAACATGGTCAAGAGTATGCCATCATCACATGTGATCAAGCAATCTATGAGGTGGTCCTGAGTCTGCAAAAGAAGAACAAAGAGAAGTATGCCAAACTTATCTTGCGCATGGGTGGCTTCCATATTGCTCAGAATTTCCTTGGAGCCATTGGGCATTTGATGCAGTCCACTGGAATCGAAGACATTATGGTCGAAGCTGATGTCTGTCTCCGTGGAACAGCAAACAAAATTATCAGTGGGAAAGACTACTATGCAATGCTGCACGCCCACACTATGGTGTATGCAGCCATGTTTGCCCTACACTGGGAAGCATTTGCCAGATGGTTAGTCGATGAAGAGAAGGACCTGGAGTGCATGTGTGTGCTTAGCAACAATGTCCAGCTCCTCCTAGATGCCCTGTCAGAAGAGGATGTAGAGAAGGCAACTTCTGCGTGTGCTGATGCAACTGACCAATTTAAAAAGCTGACATGTTTGATGGCTGAGTTTGATGAAGCATGTACCTCACCTACCACAAAGCTATGGCTAATGTACATGGATATGGTGATGATTCTTAGACGGTTCATCCATGCTGAGCGTGCAGGTCTGTGGGAGGAACACCTGGCTGAAGTGGAAAAGATGTTACCATACCTTGTAGCTGCTGGCCACTACAAGTATGTATCCTGCCTGCCCCACTACCTAGAAGCTATGAGAAGCTTGCCTACACTGGCTCCAAACATCTATAGGGAATTCAAGGATGGAAAGTTCACTGTACGTCAAACAGAAGGACGGTTCAATGGTGTCTGGACAGACATGGCACTTGAGAAAACTTACAACCGTGATGCCAAGACAAAACTCTTCACTGGCATCAGTCAGCAGCCAGCGGCCATGGAGAAATACTTGAAAGCTCTTCCAGTTCTGACAGCTGTGTCAGAGCAGACAAAGGCTATGGCACACCTGGATGCAGATGACACCAAACACCACAAGGACAAGGACAGTCAAGGTGCAAAGGAGGCAGAAGGTGTAAGGAAAATAACAGATGTCATCAACAACCAGATGATCAATCCTTTCAGATGTGAAGAACAGGAGCTGATCAACATTTCAACAGGCCACAAAGCCATATCTGCTGACTTGATCTGTGCTCGTGAAAAAGGACTGGAGGCACTGGCTGCAGCAAGAAGAACAGACAGTGAGAAAGTAGCACAAATTAAACTTTTAAACTTCGCAACAAAGCCAAAGTCAATGTCCATGGCATTCAAAGCAAAAAAGGTCTATGAGGAGGAGAGTGCAGTTGTGCGGAACCTATACTTTGTTCAGGACTTAGAGGAAGACAGGAAGGTGGAAGTGTTTGGCCATGAATGGACAAGTTGCCCAGCCTCCCTGTTTGAGCCAGATCCATCCCTTGACCAAAGTTATGCAATGCGTAAAGGAAACAAGGCAGACTACCTTGCTGCAATCAAGACAGCCCTTGGTAGCTCATGGGGGGAAGTGGACAAACTACCGCCGTCTGACAAGCCTGTTGTAATGGTTGTAGATGCCATGGCGTTCATTCAACGTTACCAACATCTTGGGAGCAGCACCTTCCATGAACTGCAAGTAAAGTACCTGAGGCAGCTCCTTGGAATCCTCCCAGACAAGTGTGACTGCATCCACTTTGTTGGTGATCGATATGATGTCTCCCCTGCTGAAAGTCTGAAAGGTGAGGAACG
This sequence comes from Squalius cephalus, assembly GCA_022829025.1. NCBI lineage: Eukaryota > Metazoa > Chordata > Actinopteri > Cypriniformes > Leuciscidae > Squalius > Squalius cephalus. The sequence continues at coordinate 1,654,862 of CM040806.1, forward strand.
AGAGAAGAGGATGAAGACCTGCCCCAGCAAAATGAAGGAGTACAAGCCACATGATACTCTCCCTATACCTGAATGGAAAGGCTTCATTCATAATCCACTGAATAAAGCTAATCTGCTGAACTACATGGGGGAAGCATGGGCAGCTCAGAACAAGTCACTTCCTGCAGGATGCACACTTATTCTTGGAGGAATCTTTTGTGATCCTGGTCGCACTGTCCTCTTGTCAGTGGATTGTCAGGTTGAGCTTCCAGAACTTTCCTGTGAGAAACATGAGGAGGCAGATACCAGGATGTTTGCTCACATTGCATACTCTGTACAAATTCTACACCACAAACGGGCTGTAGTGGTAGCAACTGACACAGATGTGATCATGATGTGCATGTACTACATCACACACATGGATGGGCTGCAGGAGCTGTGGGTGAAGACGATGGATATCTTTCTACCTGTTCATGCCATCACAGAAGTTCTGGCAGGGAAGTATGATGTTGCAGCTTCAGATCTTACATCCCTTCTCCTCAGCACCTACATACTTACCGGATGTGACACAGTGAGCTATCTGTACAGAAGAGGAAAAAGGCGGGCCTACACAACTGCTATTAAACACCTGACAGACCTTCTGCCGCTGTGCAGGTACGGTGACCCTGAGGAAAGCCTGGATGTTCAGGAAGAGGTTATAACAGCAGCACGGCAATACATGGTGTCACTCTATGACAGGAGTGACTTTGGTGGTACTCTAGATGCACTGCGAGCCCATCTCTTTGTGAGCATCAAAGGAGACATGCGTTGCCTTCCACCAACTGAAGATGCCTTCCAATTACACCTTCGCCGAGCCCTGCATCAGTTGGCTGTGTGTAAGCGGGCACACATGGTTCAGCCAACCTACCCAGTTGCCACTGATTTTGGGAGACAACTTGTCAATGGCAAATTGGTGGCAACCATGATGCTGAAAGAGGCAAAACCCTCTGAACTCAAACACAGCCAATACTGCCGCTGCAAGAAAAACATGTGTGCCCGAGGATGCTCCTGTGCAAGAGCCAATGTGAAGTGTGGCATTGCCTGTCTCTGCACTGGGGACCCCAACAGATGTTCAAGGATTGAACTTGCGCTTGAAGACAGGGACACGTGAGCAGGCCGCGTGTGTGTATGCGTCTCCTCAGGTGGTGAGGATGAAGGTCTGTCCCCAGAGCAGTATCTGCAGTGTACCACCATCCTGATTATCCCACCTCACAGGGACCTGCACCTAGTTAATTAAGTTATGTTAAATTATTTTGTTCCGTTAAAGTTGTAATAGTTGTCATCTGAGGCAATAAAATAATGAAAGTCATTTTGCTGTATTATATGTCTTGTGTGACACACTTCCATTGGGAGATCAGGGTTATGTTGAAATTAAAAAGATGCCTAGGCCATGATGCTTAATAATGTAGACATTAAAAACCATGTGAAATATCCGGTATGTCTTTTGGAATTTTGAGAGTAGCCTAAAATTCTATTGAGGTTCTGAGCCTGCTGATCAACTATTAGTGAAATCATCACAGATCCATTGATTTTGGTTGGATTTTTATGATTTTTTCTGTGGAATGAGTATACTGTTTGGTGAAAAGAATGACGTATTGACTGATGTCATAACTTGGGGGAATAGTTTATTGCCAGTGAAGTAAAGATGAAAATATTGGAAAAAAGTGACAAAACGCCTAATTTTTTAGCATTAAATTAATGCAAAATCATGTAGAAATGTGTTTTAAGAGTTATTTTTTCAGTGGATGTTGTCAGAACATGTGTTCTTTGTATCTGGAATGCATTTATTGACAGCCTACGAAACCCACTGAGGATTTAAGGAAAAAAATCATTTTTCACATTTTTCTGATAAAAAATAAAGGGTGCATACACTAAAATGGCCACAATTTTTTTCCGCGATATTTCCGGCAGAGCAGACCCTCCAATTATTGGTTCTTAGGGTCAAAATTAACAGAAAAAACACAAATAAAAAGTATGACAGACCATGTCAGGTTCAACCCATTTTATTGAGCTTTTGAGACTTTGGCCCCCCGACTATATAGGATGGCTTCAGGGTGAGTAAATCATGGGCTAATTTTCATTTTTGGGTGAACTATCCCTTTTAATAAATGTAACTAACTCTGAGAGCACAGTGACGACTCCTGCCCATGGTCATGCACTAGCCTAACCAGAGATCTGCAACTTATACACCGTCCAGACTGCACACACTCGTCCCTGACAACTGCTGAAAAAGGTTAGAATCAACGATAAATCACTTTTGACTGCTAACCTTCATTCACATACGTCACTAAAATTATTTCCCGTTATTTTTGCAGTTAAAGTTTGTGTAATTCTGTTCAGAAACTTCAGTAAACAGTTTATTGCATTATTTTCCTGTAATCTCTGTAAAGCTGCTTTGAAGCTGTAGTCTGAATGTACTGTAGTCATGAAATCTACTTATAAATATAATATCCACATAAATATAATATCCATTTATACACGTTCATTTTATATTCTGATAGAATATATGATGAATGTTTATAAATGGATTTTACATTTAGTATATTCTGTAACAGCGCATTTCTTAACTATAGGCTTGATATTTTTTTATATTACATGAAACTATTATAATAAATTATAATGCAAAAATATGAAATATAGGCTACATTGTTTAATCAATGACTGAAGATGATGGAGAATATTTTGCTGCTTAGATTCGTAGAACTGCTGCTTTCTAAGAGAAAAGAGAAAAAAAAAAAACATGTAGTACAACACAAACAAAGTGATCTTTGTTTATATAACAGATTTGTGTATAATTTCTCAGTTATAAATATAGTTGCCTTTCCAGGGAACTCAATACTGCGTTTTGCTGATGTGGGGATGCATGGAAACCGGTGTCTGAAGCACGTGTGAAATCGTGCCAATCTTATAAAGATAAGAGCTGTGTTGTTGCTTGATTCTCTCTCGAGGGATGAGACTGAAGTGTTTGCACAGAGGGAAATCTGCTCTTGAGGGAGCTGAAAGCATTGTGTTGTGAAGCATTCGCTGTGTGTAGCTCTGCTCTTGTTTGACTCTCTCTTGACGAATGAGAGTGGAGCGTCTGCACTTCACGGTTTGGGTATCAACAGTGGAGATTGTATGCAGAGCATGGGGAGGAGTTTGACGAGAGTATTCTTTTATTTGTTCTTCTCCTATTAGCTCCATTGCTCTCAAGTCCCATTTTTAGATTTGGAAGCTTGCCCTACGAATTCTTCCCGTTAAAAATCGATATGAATCGTGTCAGCTCAGGAAGTCTGTGGCTCTGCGGCCAATTCTAACCTGGCTAAGATGATATTAAGTGGTGTGTCTAGTTTTCAGGGATTAGATGTGCAGTGTAGAATTGAAAATAATAAATGAACAAAGATATTTGCTTGACTGTTTTTCTATCCCCTCTTCCTACCACAATGACCATTTGGAGTTCCTAAAGGCACAGAGGGGCTGATAGTGATCTAGCAAGATGTTTGTACTTCGGGGGTCGATTAATTGTCACACCTTTAGTGCGGTGGGGGAAGTGTAATTATCTGATTGGTCAGTTTGAATGTCTCACATCTGGTTTTTAGTTACATGGTCAGGAAAGGATAAAAGAAGATTGAAACTGTTGCTCTCTCTCTTTGATGCTCTGGCTCTCTTCTTCTCTGGGTCCCTTTTCTTGGTGCTCTCTCCTTTTGCCTCCTCTTTTCTCTCTCTCTCTCTCTCTCTCTCTCTCTCTCTCTCTCTCATTTTTTACATATAAAATTTAGGTGGGGTACAAAAGCTGGGTACAATTAAGTTATCATCATCTCATCTATTTTGTAACTATTTTAAGTGTAACCATAACCATATTTTTTGACATTAAACCTTTTCAATTACAACTAATGTGCTAACTAGTTTTGATTTGGTATTGACTTTGAAGTGCTACCTATTGCAATACAATATCGTCACTCTCTATAGCAACGCTCTCCCAAATATTAAGCTCTTGTAACTGCGCTTATTTCAGTCGTTAGTATCAATGGCAGTGGGTGGAGTAGACAAGAAATTTGCAGTTTTCTACCATCTTGCTAATAACGTTTCTTTAGTCATTCGGCAGTCTTGCAGCTTGAACCACTGCAGGAATCCACCCTTACAGCAGAGAAGTTGAGGCGGATGCTTTTAACAAACAATTTCCAAAAACTTGTAATACATTTTTTGTTTGTCTTGATGTGAGTAATCAACTCAGTAATTTTCATGGTGATATCTAAAGGTTAAAAATTTTACCCTATTCACGTAAGAAAAAGAATGAATAGGCGTATGAATAGGCTTTGGGTCTTTTTCTAAACTTTCCCCGGGATTCTTCTGGGCTTTTTTTTCCTTACTAAGGACATATGGAGGATACAAAATCAGTTGAGTTTGCTTCTGTTGCAATTTGTTCAAGGTTGACACCCATTTTGGCTTAAAATGACTGGACTAATTGTACACGTTGTCAGTTGGTGGGAAACACAACTGGGTCAGAGATTGCAGATTCCACCTAACCTAAAAAACTCTCTCTCACACACACACACACACACACACACACACACATGCACACACACACACACACACACACACACTGTATACGTTGTCAGTTGGTGGGAAACACAACTGGGTCAGAGATTGCAGATTCCACCTAACCTAAAAAACAGTCTCTCTCTCACACACACACACACACACACACACACACACACACACACACACACACACACACACCTTCTCTCTCACACACACACACACACACACTCTGGGTTCCACAGGACGTGTCCACATAGCATCAGTAACTAACGCAGTGTTGAGTTCCCTTAAAAAGGATCCAGGGGTTCATGCGTAACCCTTAGACATTTCTGTATGTGTAAATCTCTCACCTTGTTTGTGACTCGGCAATGTCAGAAACTGGGAATGAAAAACACAAAAGTCTGATTATAGCATTCATGTGTAGCTCAAACAGCAGAGCATGTGACAGATTCGGTTCCACTGAATGAAAGATTCATGAATCAGTGTCACTTTAGTTGAAAGCATCTGCTAATTTCTTTAAACAAATATTGAACATTTGAAATTTAACGAATTGAAATGTTTTTATGGCTGAATTTTAGACATGTATTTTTAAACAGCTATTTTTTTGCTCTGAATTCTTAAGCTTGGGACACACCAAACAGACGACAAAGAACTAGCGCTGATGAAAGCCGACTGTTGTCTTCTGTATATAATATTGTTACTCTTTTATTTCAGTGTAATTATTCATTAATGACAGATATAGGCTGCTTTTCCTATATATGTTATGTAGGCTATAGTGAATGAAAAGGCACAGTTTAGATTTTACTTTTCACTTATGAGAAAGTTAAACATAATAATAAATATAAAATAAATCATAAAAATCATAAATAGCCTACTCACAGTTTGGTTTTCCACTATTAATGCTGTTTTTTCTGACTACACTGTAAAAATTAAAGGTGCCTGGAGGAACCTTTTGGGGTTCTTCACTTCGCCACACCGGCGGAACCGTCTGTAGATCCTCTAGGCACCCTTTAAAAAGGGGTGGTTCTCTGAGGAACCACACAGGTTTCCTGAGGAACTCTTATATGAAGCACTGTGTGGAACCACTGTGGGTGCCTCCAGGAACCAAATTTCAATTTTTTTTTTATTTTTTTATTTGTATTAAATTAATTTCATGTTGTTACTACGGTTACCATAAACTTAAATTATAATAAACAAACTGAACCAAATTCAAAATAAGAATTGTTTATTACATATTTTAGATCCATTTTAATACATACACTTCAATACACTTGGGGAAAAAAGCTAGTAATAGATTAATATCAATGAATACACACAAAAAAAAAATTGTATAATACATAAGTAACATGAATAATCAACCTTGTGTATACAATAGGCTACACAAGAAAAGACATCTCAACAAAATGCACAGAAAACACATGTTCCATGTAATAAGTCAATGTAAAAAATTAAAATTGACTAATTAAAAATGTCCATCTTCACTTAATTTTTAAAACGTGTTTCAGTTCGCTTAAGTCTGACGCCACTGTTTCCAAGTCCAAAAGCTCTCTCAGATGCCAAAAACAAACAACAAACAGTGCTAATATGTACTCATTGTGCTGTAATATTCCTGAAAATTATGATCCTAACCTTTATCTCTATTCCGAAATCTCAGATGGTTTAGTTATTCAGCTATTTTGAATCATAAAATGTTGAAGTCTGGGATGCCGTGAGACTGGAGACTGTAATGTACACTATGGCTTTTGAAAAGCTTAAATGTGTGACTTGAATCAACAGTTCCCATAAATGGTTGTTGAGTATTCTCAATATCTAGAAACAAGATAAAGGAAGTAGAAGTAGAGGCTTCGACCCGGAAACAGTATTCCTTATGTCACAACAAGCAGAAAACATTTTCCATTTGAACAGAGTTAAGGTGCAGTAAAATGATCTGTTGTTCTGTGAATGTTCACTGGTGAATTCAGTCATTTTAATAAGAATCCACACGATCAGCAATTTTGTGTGGTGGTTCATACATTACATTGCTACACTGCTGACAATGGTCAATGGACCTTTTTGCCTGTGTAATTTCATGAAATTCACAAATGTGACGCACCTTTACTCACTGCAACATAAAATGCAATCAATTATAAAATCTTCACAAGGGACATGTGAGGTACTTAACGAGTTAGAAAAGTGAAAAGGTGCATCAACTTCATTTTCTGTTTGTTTTTCCTCTTTTCTGGTGGATGGACCAGGCACTTCAATGATTTTCAGGTCTACAGGAGGATTTTTATTCTTGTTCAAACTTGTATTTCAGCTTACCGAGATCCCTGCAAAGTAGAAAATTTACTGTTAGTAAGGTTATTAAAGTGATAGTTGTGAAATTTAAATAATTTCCTCAGCCTTGTGACGTTCCAAACCTGTTTGACTTTCTGTCTGTGGACCCCAAAAGCAGATCTCAGGCATAATGCAACCCCAGTCACCGTTCGCTTTCACTGCATGAAACACAAGCAGAAAAAATTGTGTAAATCATTAATGAAACCATTCTTATGCACATTTGTCTAGTTCAATTCAATGCAACAATTTATGTAAAAATGGTTAAGCTCCAAAAATGTCCCAGAAAAGATCCTAAAAATAATCAATGAATTCACAACTCATGTGTTATGGTTTGTGTTGTAAGTCTTATGAAGCCATTTAATAGCTTTTTCCTTTTTTTGTCGAAAAAGACCAAACTTGAAGTTATAATTCAGGGTTCAAATGTCTTATATTCAAATGCATATGATTAAGGTATAGCCTATAAAAAATGCATAGCATAATTGGCTCCAAACCTGTGATATTACATGAATGTAACATGGATGAGATTTGAGAGCATGAGGGAAGAAGATTTTCAGAGAATAACTGATTAAAAAACACAAGTACACAGTCAAACAATACAATTGCACACAGAGTTCATGGTAATAAAGTACTTGCATGTGGTGCAGGTTGGCTACTTAGCTGCTACTGTAATTCAATGTTACCACTGAAACATTGTACTGGTTGTTCTGGGGAAACAAAATAGACCAAACTATATTAGCTGCTAACCTGCTTTTGTTATTCATAACAAACGCCAATGAGACAGCAGGAATCAGCTAAATTAGTTAGGCTGTAAGTTATCCTATCAGCAATTTGAAGACACAGTTGTACATAATATGTTGAATTGAATGACTAACTTTAAATCAATCTAAGACAAAAAGTCAATAATTTCCATTTGTTCATTAGATCAACGTAGTTAGCATCGCGGCTAAAACCTTCATACCAGATACTGTACAATAAACCATAGCAATAAACGAGTGGTAAACACTGTAAAAACGTAGTAATGTATAATACATTTAGTTTATATATGTGTGTGTTTGAATATATAGTGAGTATTTATATTTCTTTGGCGAGTTTACAAACCTTGTAACGGAGAGCTGAACAAACGGCGGAAGATGCGGCAGGCTTTGATGAGGAGAGCCGTTACTTTCCAACTCGGTGACGTCGATCAGCTGAGCTTTGTTGCGCGCGAGCAGCGCGAGGATCACTGAAGCGACGACAGCAGAGGAATAGCAGCAGTTTCGTGACTGAATAAAACCTTTATCCTCCTGGTTCTTCTTCTTCAAATAATAATTTATGAAGAAGTAAAAAATATTATTTTATTACTATTATTTATTCAATAATAATTAATTATTTTTTTAAATTAATATTATTATTATTGTTGTTGTTTAAGGTTTAAATTAATCAATAAAATTGCCCTATACTAAATAAATGTAAGCTACCCAGGTGAAAAAGATGTAGGCTACTGTTAAATGTATTAAAATGCATTAAAGTAGGTTATATTTGTATTGAAGGCCTACTAAAAACACACTCAAGTACATTTTTAATAGTAGCCTATGTATTTTTCACCTGGGTATATTGAATCAAACTTAAGTAATAATAGGATAATAATAATATCATTCTGGCCTCACTGAACCATTGGGTTCCTCCAGATGCTGGCTTTAACATAAGAGATCCTCCAGGAACCACTTAAATGTTAAAAGATCTTCCAATAACCCTTTTATCACATTCAAGTTCCTCTATTTTCCCCCAAAGCACTTCGAGGTCTCATAGTTATGAAAAGGTGACTCCAGAACCTCTGAACTAAATACAAAGTGCTTAAAGGATCCCATAAGTTCCAGCAAGAACCTCAAAGATTGTCAATGCTCCTCCAGTAACCCTACTATAGGATAAAGAGCTTTGAGGCACTTAAATTACATTTTTAAGTTCCTCGAGTATCCGACAGGATATTTGAGGCTCCTTTAGTTTTTACAGTGTAGTCTCAGCGTCTTTTTTTTTCGGCTCATTAGATCGTAACTTTTTGTCTTTTTTGTTCACCATTTTTCGCTTTCTCTCTTGTCACGTTTAATTATCCTGCAGTTTGTGAAGCTCCATAAATGTTCTTCAGTGCATTCATTTACACTCTGCCTTTGTATAATCTGTTTAAAAAGATGAAAATGTAATTCATATTGTTGTGCTGTAGGCTACAGGTCTACAGTAGCTAGATCAGTTTCACTAATACGAACATAAATGTCCATATTTAAATATATTAATTAATAAACATCTCTGTACTATATAATGAAAGACAAAGTGTTATATTCACCTTGTGATGATCTGAAAAGAGGGAATCTCCAGCACAGTTCTGACCTCTCTGTTGCTGTGTATGAAATTCTGCTCAGTGCTTTATACTTCCAGTGACGGTCCGCCCACTGTACATTATCGTGGTGTACATCAACACTGTATTCACTGAAGATTATTTTGGAAAGACCTAGAATCCTTTATTAGTAGAAAACTGTGTATGATATAAATGTGTGTAGGGCATGTGTACAGTTGAGACACCTTAAATAACTTGCGTTCGCAGCAAGCACAAGTTGTGATTTTTGCTGTGCACGTGCGTATTAGTGTCCTCTTTGATGTATGTCAAAGTATGTATGTAGCCTACCTCTTTCTAAGGTATGACGTTCACTTCACCAATGAATAGCTTCTTATCCCTATATGACTGTTAAACGTAACTGGTATCACCACAAACGTTATTCTGTGCCCTAAAAACAGGCATATTTCATGGTATTGTGTCATGCAAGGTAATTACAAAATCTAGAGAAATGTGCGAGGTGGCCAGCAGGGGATAGTTGAGACACACGTGTACCAACTGTACCCCCGATAGATTTCTATTAGGAAACACACTGTTTAGTTGTTCAGTGTTATGATAACGCATAGATAGTATTAGATACTAGTACTTATTAATTAGCTACTAGTACTTATTCAATAGATACTAGTATCTAATAAATAGGTACTAGTATCTATTGAATAAGTACTAGTAGCTAATTAATAAGTACTAGTATCTAATGAATAAGTACTAGTAACTTTAAAAAGGTACTAGTACCTAAAGAATAAGCACTAGTATCTAAAGAATAGGCACTAGTAGGGGAGCGCGGGGCTAGTTGTAACACACTTGTTTTAAATACTTCCACACATGCTAGTATGATGAAACTTGGTGTATTTACTAGTTGCCATATCAACACTATATAGAGAAAAAATTTGGAAGATATCCATAGACATTTATTAAACCATAGCAAAAGTAAATTTCTTACTTAAGTTAATTTTTCATCTCTATTTTTTGTGTTTATTTAAAATTAGACAAATCTGATATTTTTTGAATCTCCAATATGTTATTTAACAGTTGAGCTAGTTCTTTAATGCTTCGCTAACTAGCAGAAGACACTAGCCGGGTTTAAATCCCAGTTGTGCAGGCGGGGGCATGTTGTCACACTGCGTTACAATGTGCCCCTATTAGAAATATGCTATTACATTCTATACTTTTATTAATTCTATTGAGAAAACATGAGAAAATTGTGAATAAAGACTGAGAGTCAATGTTCAAAAATGACTAATTATTTATTTGTTTTGAACTATGCTGTATAGCTGTGGTTTCCTGTGTTCGTAGTTAAAACTCAAAAATGAGTTTATATTTAATTATTAAAAAATGCCATTATTTTATATCAAAAAGTTCATTTTTGTATTTTATTTAGAACATATTTTAGTTTGTCTTGTATATTTTTTTTATTAGATCAGATAACATTTTAAGCTGTTTTATGGTCATGTTACAATGTACCCCTCACATGTTACAATGTACCCCACCTATGGGGCAAGTTGTCACATTTCACTTCCATTCTTTCGGGGTATATCAAGAAAAAAGAATATACTGTATTAATAAAACAAAACCACATAATTGTACTAGAGATGTGGGAAATTAATGTGGGAAAAAATAAATACTCTGAACCATAAGTAGATTTACACAAACTGAGAAAGTCAAAAAGTGTTACTTTGTGCCCCGCTCTCCCCTATCTAAAGAATAAGCACTAGTAGCTAATGAATAAGTACTAGTACTTAATGGAATAGATACTAGTATCTAAAAAAATAAGTACTAGTAGCATGAAAATAGAGACTAGTCGGTTTAAATGATTAAATGTTAAAACGGCTTGCCATACATGATGTTGTAACCCATATGAAACATAGGGCTACTAAAACCATATGTTGTTTAGAGGTGTAGTTCTATGTTTTCCCACCAGAGAGAGCAATACACTAGAGCGTCATAAACAGACTGTATCAGGATTGGTAGAGAGTGCTACGCGCAGTTTTCATGTCTTGCTAGATCTCTTCCTGAAACCGCGTGTAAGCTGTGAACAATTGCTGGTATGTAATGCAACATAATAGTGTGAAACTTTGATTATATACACGTATCTACACTGATAAGCTCCTTCATTAGTAGAGCATCAACTGTGAGCACGAGAGGAGCAGCCTCAGTCGGGTTGTTGCTGTTTGAAACTCCGGTGAGTTTAAACATTTCTTTTGCTAGCCTGTTGTTAACCACAGTGAGCAGAAAAACCACTGTAAAGTTCAGATACTTAAAGGGATACTCCACTTTTTTTGGAAATAGGCTCATTTTACAACTCCCCCAGAGTTAAACTATTGAGTTTAACTCTTGGGTTAATAATCAAGAAACTTTGCTGCCGTACCATGAGTCCAGCAGGCGTAATGATATGACGCAGCGCCTGAAAATAGGTCTAATAGGTTAGACAAACCATAGATATCATATAAAGGCTAGATGTCTTAAGGCGGAGTCACTTCCGGCATCACCGGCGGCCATCTTAGGACAGGGCTCTGTGAATTAAGGTGAGTGAGCAGCACGCACACAAATCCTCTTATCTCGCTGAAATCTGGACGGATTTACAAACGGTTTGGTTTCTTACAAACGTTATTAACGTGGCTATAATTCTGAATGCTTAAACATTTTGAACATAATTATTCATATGTATGCAGTATAATAGCTACATCTCTGACGTTTATAACAAACCAAACCGTTTGAAAATCGGTAGAAAATTGAGCAAGTTATGGTTATTTAAAAGTACATGCACCATGTTACGAGTGAGCGAGCACCCTGTCTTAAGATGGCCGCTGTGTGCGGATGTCGAGCTCCATTGGCCAGCAGCGCGGACGAGACATCTAGCCTTTATATGATATCTATGAGACAAACTTTGTCCCGGTCATGTTGGAAGTTACCGAGCTGGGGACTATTTTCAGGCGCTGCGTCATATCATTACGCCTGCTGCACCCATGGTACGGCAGCAAAGTTTCTTGATTATTACGCAGGAATGAGAGTATAGTTCCTAGCCATATCAGCCTAGAAAATCACAACTTTACATTTTCCGTCGGTCTTAGTACACGATGTAACTACAGAAGAGTCAAGTTTTAAATAGGAAAAATATCACACAAAAACTATTTTTGGCGTATAAATGTCACGAGAAATACAATTCGTGGTATAGATATGCACTTTCATGAGATCGGGCTGGTTGTATCTGTTTAAGCACATGTTGCTTCTACTTGCATCAACACATTCCCTGCGTGCGTTATTTGTAACACTGCTAGCGTCAATTGCTTTATTTAATAAATAGCTTTATTGTCATTCAACATATTTCTTGTTTCAATCGCATTAGCAATACACAAATTTTATTGTACATTTATTATACATTTCATTCATGACTGGTTTCATATTTGTCAGTTACACATGTTCCCCAGAACCCATATTCACCCACACACATAATGCAATGTATGTCAAATTTACAGGATGATGTAAACACACACACACACTTGAGTATGTGTTTGTGTTTTTGTCACCTTATGAAGACTTCATGGTCCCTACAGAATCTCCTAAATCTCTGATTTTCTGTCTTTTTGAGGTATATTGAAATACATGTATGAACAGTAGGTGTCACTAAGGTACCAGTTGCCTAGTAGGATATAAATGCCATGAAGAAGTGTTGAGAGAATGCTGTAATAAAAGTATATAGATAAACGTCGAGTTCACTGAAGTTTATTACTGTGAAATATACAACACTTTTGTTCAATCTTTTCTTATCATTTAGATCTTAACCTAAAGGTTTGGAACATAACACTCCAGTTCTCTTGACAATACATTGTTTAATCAGTGACTGAACATGATGGAGAATATGTTGTCGTTTAGGCAATTCGAATTTCTGCTTTCTAAAATGAGAAGAAAAAAACATTCTCTGAAATATAACATACACAAAGATCATTATAACATCAGATTTGGGCACTGGTTCTATACAGTTGTAACTGTATATCGTGTAAATCTCTCAACTCTGACTCTTCTGAAACTCTGCAGAAACTGGGAATGAGAAACACAAACAACAGATTTTAGCATTCATACATCATAAATGAGTCACGTGCACTGGATGCTGTAGAAAAGAAAGTTAGCAGGATCCTTTACAAGATCCTTTGCAGTTACTTTAATTTTCAAATAAACTCAAATCTTCACAAAAAACTCGAACCAGAAACATGAACAGAACAACCAACTTAGTTATGAAGATAACAGACAACCGAACTGATTAAACACAGGGCTTAAATACACAGCAAATGAACACGACACACCTGAACAGGACAAAATAGTAACCGTGTAAACTTATGAACTGTAAATGTAAATTATGCTTTTCCTATAGAGCTTTTGAAGGAAAAAGACAGAGAAGATGAAACACTGTTGATGAATAAAGATACATAACAATGTTTGATCTTAAATATCATAAATACTCACAGTTTGGTTTGCCACTATAAATGCTGTTTTGTCTGAATAGACTCTGCGTCTTTGGTTCATTATATCGAAATTTGTTATCCTTTTTTGTTTGCCATTTTTCTCTTTCTCTCTTGTCCATTAGATTAATTAAGTCTGTTCTGGTCAATATATGTTCTCCCATGTGTTCATTTTTTGTCGTTTCTGCCTTTGTATTATCTGTTATAAAAATATAAAGGATCAATTTAGAGTTGTGAACGCTGTAAAAATGATTTTTGAAGTTGTAAATAAAACAAAGATTATCGGAGCATGTTTTACAAGAAAATACTATTTCTGTTTTTCATGTTTAATTCAATGTGTTACCGATTCTTTGTAATTAATTGTGAAATTGACTTGCAATTTCTGAGAGAAAATTGTTTCTACAACCAAATCTTTTTCAGTAAAGTTTAAAATTAGTTAATGATTGATTTGCAATACAGGTTTATAAAGTGTTATATTCACCTTGTGATGAGCTGAAAAGAGGGAATCTCCAGTGCAGCTCTGAGATCTGTGCTGCTGATGTTGTGCTGTATGAGGTAATAAAAAGGAAAGTAAAATGTACTTCTACTACACCTGCTTTTAGGCTAATGCTATGGAATCCCGTGGGACCGGATTCATAAACTGCTTAGAATAGTCTTCAAGTTCGTCATATTTTTTAGATAAAAAGGTTGATTGGTCTAATTTGAATGTGAAAAGACTGATTAGCCTAATTGCTAGTTGTCAGACTAGTTCTTAAGATGTGTCTTAATTTAGCAGCTGTTTGTTTATTAAGTCTCTGGTCTACTTAAGGCATTTTGGCGTAGTCACATAAGGCTTTTAACATTAGCCTACCACTAAAGTCATACCATTCCACCTCAATATTTGCCTATAAAAATGTTCCTTTGGAAGTTCATGTTCACCCTTTCTGTTCCTTTTGAGTTACCAGTATACACAGATGAGCCATTACTTTATGACCACCCCCAGTCTAGAGCAATTAGCACGCCTGGCAACCGAACAGTGAATGGTCTTAGTTCACAGAGCAGTGCCCATTTGAGTTTGATAAACAACAAATCCTCGATTAATGTTCAGTGCGTTAGTGATAAATTCAAACATGCTTTCGCGCATTGGCTGGCACTGAGAGACGAACCCGCTCAGTTCTTTTTTTTTTTATACATCTCAACTATTCAGTGTTTTCAACTACATAATGTTTATTTGAGGTTTCAGAGATTTAAATAGACATTTAAATGAGGTACTATATATATATATATATATATATATATATATATATATGTATGTATGTATATGTATATATATATAAAACATTTATAGTTTCAGGATCACACATCTGTCTGTCAGGATCAGGCGAGACTGTAGATAAAAGATAGACTAGATTAAAAAAAAAAACTGACATCTTCTCATCTTCATAGTTGCTGTTTAAGATTTGTTTCAGATGAGTTTATACTCACACCATAAAAATTATGGAATTGTTCTGTGAAATGTTTTTTTTTAGATGATCTCATCACTTCATGCTTTTAAACATGATGATTCTACAGGGGAAATTCTCTTCTGTCTGTTGACTCATTGTCATTCAGTATTTTTATCTCTTTAATTAATCAGGAAACAGGAAACTGGTGGCTCAGGTGTATTCCTCAGTTTTCCACCAAATGTTTTAGTTCCTGCTGTTTCCTTGCCACTGTTGCCTTTGGCTTGCTCAGTTGGGGATATTCTGGGGATATCTAATTTGATTGTATCAATAAATTCCACTAGAAACAAACCTTGTTGTATTATTTTAATTTAATACTGTGAAGCTGCTTTGATACAATCTGTATTGTGAAAAGCGCTATACAAATATACTTGACTTGACTTGACTTGACTTGACTGTGTGATTTCTGTCATGTTGTTTCATGTACAGTTTATCGGGATGATGTGTTCCTCAGAGGACGAGCTTTAAACACCATGAACAAAACTTCAGGCAAGTTGCTGCACTTCAAAGTTACTTAAGCAAGAGAAAATCAAGTGTACCTGATGATTTAAAACCAGTGAAATTAAATTAAATATATCTGCACTGGCAGTAGGAAGAAGTATCAGGCCAAAAAATATTTGGCACAAACACTCATAAACACCCTTATGGATTGACAAACATTTTCTTCATACTATATTCTTGTCTACCTTGACAATTATATGAGAACTCACCTGAGCTGGACGATGACATGGTTTTCTCCAGAGCGGCTATTTATGTAAATGAACTAAATGTAGTCTGATCCTTTTTGTCACCTGTGTAACAGCGCAGGTTTAGGTACATATATGCATATGTTCTGGGACTGATCTCAAATTGAGCCAGTCTGGTCTTCAGTCCAGGACTTAATGACAGATCTTCTGAGGACTCTGATCCAAAAGGACCCTCTGGTTTTTCTTTTGCTGGATGATTCCTCGCTGTCACTGTCAGTCAATCAAGGGAGGATTCTGTCCGCTGCTCTTACTGCTGCTAAAAAGGTTATCCTAAAACTGTGGTTGGAACCAACAACCCCAGCTATGTCTATTTGGATGTCCTATTTGCTGGACATCCAAATAAGCTGGACATCCTTCCCACTCTTGCCTTGGCTTTTGGCTTGCTTAGTTGGGACATTTAATATTCAACAATATTATTGATCTGCCTTACTTAAAGGTGGACGATGACGCAATTTTGTTCTAGAAACAAACTTTGTTGTATTATTTTCATTTTATCACTGTGAAGCTGCTTTGATACAATCTGTATTGTAAAAAGCGCTATATAAATAAAGGTGACTTGACTTGACATTGCCCTTGTGGAGTGTACCACAGCTAAAGTGCACAGCGCCACCAGAAAGACAATACAATTTTGCTTGGAACTTATTGAGACTTTATCAAAAAGACTTCTTGTTTTGGTCAAAATTTTATTTTAATTTCTTTCGGGCTGTGTTAAATAGTTATACATATATAAATAAAGAATCACAACAAAAAAAATAAACTAAATGAATAACGTTTTTACGACAAAAATGAACCATCACTAAACTTACTTAAGCTGGACTGTGATGCTATTTTCTTCAAGATCTTCTGTACAGCAGAAACAAATTTTGTTGCATTATTTTCCATTTATAAAGATGCTTTGAAACAATTTCTATTGTAAATAGACATAACTATCAATAATCCCGTGACCTTTCTCGTGTTTTTCTTTCTCATCAGTTTCTCCTAAACAACAAGTAGTTCAACAAGTTTAATCACATTTTTTTTTCTCTGACTGATGATTAGACCTTTCAAACTGCTTTAGCTAACCACGCCCCATCCTCCAATGTACACAGCAAAATCCCCAGAGTTAAATTAACTCTGCTCAGAGAACATGGAAGACAATCTGTGGCAAGAGAGTATTGTTGGTGAATATAATCTATTAACATCAAATAACCACTTTTAGACAGTGATGAGATGAGTTCATTATTCTATTTTTTGTTGTTGAAAACTGTATCACCTGATCATCTTTGTTTCTGGCTTTCTTTGTAACAAATTACGTGTTTAGTAAAAACTGTCACAAAAACCTCAAACTCACAAAAAAGCCCAAGAGTCAAACTGCCAAACTAAAGGAAACACTGATTGCCATAATGGTGATCAAACATTTTCAATAAATCGTCAACATCTAAACCTCTGTTAATTCTCAATAAGACCTTCTGTAGACGTATGACACCAATTAAGTCAATCTGGTTAGTAATAAGTGAAGCTGGTAATGCTGTTTGTGGAGTTGTTTAATCCTCCTCTGCTGAGAACTTCTGAGATTTAATGTCTTCCTTTGTCTTCAGTTGATTTCATCTGAGGCTGTGGCTGAAGTCAGTTGTAGTTCTTGTGTTTCTCTTTTTCTCTGTTCTTGTTGTTTCTCTTTCATTCAGTGATTCTGCTTGTTGACAGCAGGTGTTCATCATTAAAGCCCAATCATCACTTAATTAATCTCATTAACTTTAACTCTGATTCAGAGTTATTTTAACTCTCTGTAGAGAGGGAACAAATGTTCTCTGAGCAGAGGTAATTTAACTCTGGGGATTTTGCTGTGTATATGGTAATAAATGCTCATAATTATGAGTCCGTCTCAATGCCTGTATTCCTATCTCTTACTACTTCTCTACATTCCTCCATCCACAATGGAACAGCTTTCCTTCTCCTTTTCCTAGAACTCTTAGGAATAGTTTCATCCGCCACCCCTCTAATAATTTCCTGGAAACTACTATACTTTCTATCAATATCCATATCTCTAACCTCCCAAGTTAACCTTTCCTCACATACAGTAACTCCTTGAATTGTGCCCAGTTAATCTTAGCAAACTCCCATCTCCCTCCTTCATCTTCCAACTGTTTTTACAGCCTCATTTTAATTGAGCAATAATATAGGAAGATTATCACTCCCTACTGTCGACTCCTCCCATATCTCCCATTCACATAATCTTGCTATATCATTAGATGTAAAAGTAAGGTCTAATGCCGACTCATTTCCTGAAACCATATCAATCCTTGTTCCTCTACCATCATTAAGACCTGTCCTTTCAAATCCAACAACTCCTATCACCCGACCATTTTCATCCAATTTCTTCCCACCCCAAAGTGGACTGTGAGCATTAAAATCCCTTTCGTCTGTCCTGCCCCTCAACGTCTTTAATTGTATCTAATTCCAATTTCCTACATGGGTTGTAAAAGTTAAATATAGTTATACTGTCCAGTCCTACCCACACCTTCCCCACCACATATTCCAACTCCTTTCCCAATCCCAGGATCCTATATGGGAGCCCCTGTTTAATAAATGTAACACATCCTCCCCCACCTCCTTTATTTCTATCTCGACAAACAGCCACATACCCCTGTATCACAAAATCCAGGTTTGGTCTAAGCCAGGTCAACTGAATACAAATAACATCTGGTTCCTGAACTTCCTGCACCATTTAATCAATAAAGCTTTTAAACTTGCCCATTTGCTACCAGGCTTCGGGTATTAATAACACCATGATTAATATCAACCAACCCATGTTTCCTGACTAGACTGATGTTCGAGATCATCTCTCACTGTTTCCCATGTCAGCCCTGTTACATCCAAATGTCGTACTGCCGACATGACTATATGTATTCTTTCCGTCTTTGATTTTACATCTGCTGTACCATTAATCACACCAGCAATAAATGTCACTAGCTTCCTTGCAGTCATTTGCATCATATTCCCCTCACTCAGCTTTATTTGTCGTGCTTCATTCTCCACACTACCTCCACTGCTACTTCCAGTTGTCTGGTTTCGGACCATTTTAACTGCTTCTGCATATAACATCTTCTGTCCTACTCTCACTTGTTGCACATGTACTGCTTCTTTCATCACTGCACATTCTCTATAAGCCACATTATGAGCACCTTCACAATTACAGTATTTAGGTGGTACACCTTCCCCACACTGACCATAGCTATGATTTCCTCCTCATCTGGCACACCTTCTTGTCTCCTTTCACATTACTGCTACGTACGTGCATGTCCAAACCGCTGACAGTTATAGCATCTAAGTGGTTTATATATCGCTTTTCTGGGCACTCAAAGTGCTTTACATACGGAAGGAGGAATCTCCTCAACCAACACCAATGTGCAGCTCCACCTGGATGATTGTACGCCATCCATATTGCGCCATAACGCCCAACACACACCAGCTTACTGGTGGACAGTGATGAAGCCAATACGACGCCCGTGAAGAGACGACTCGACGCTGGCGATATGTTTATGCCCTAAATCAATACATGATTAACTAACTGTATTTCTCTATGTACATTTCTGAAATGCACTTTCTGTAAAGCTGCTTTGAAACAATATGTATTGTGAAAAGCGCTATACAAATACATTTGAATTGAATTGAATTGAATTGAATAGTGCCGCCTTTTCATTTTCAAACGTTTCAAGTGTTAACTTTATCATTGCCAAGCATTACGGTCTATGCAACTGCATAAATTGCTCTATGGGACTAATTATGAAATCACAGCTAGAAAAAATAAATGGCTTTATATTTGCCATATATTTAAGGATAAAATCTTTTTTCAGTAGTCAGTAGGTTTTGTCTATTTTAACTTGACTATATTTATATTTATTTTAATATTTTATTTATACTTTATAGGGATAGGTAACAATTTTTTTTTATTATTTGCTGCAATTTTTTTCACCCTCAGGCTATCCTAGATGTAGGTGACTTTTTGACTTCAGTAGAAATGTAAAGAAGATTTTTAGCTGAAAATGTGGCCCTTGGTGATTCATATAATGAAGCGACCGTGAGATTCCAAACAACGTATACAGGCAAAACAAAAATTTGATAGGCAAAATAATATTTACAACATTATTACCTGTAATCCACAACCTTGGCAAACGTTCCTGACCGTGTTCACGACAGTCTAGACTCTTGAGCACATATTGCGTGTGTGTGGCATTGGGTAACAGCCAGAAAACATCATAAGTTTTTTATGTGTCCATGTGTATGGACATAAGAATAGGAAAGCTATAAAATTAGGGTTAGTAGGAATCATGTTATTAATGCCTAAGACTAATACAGCACTAATACAGTTATTGTGCATTTTAGTTCAATTTTGTGTAAAAATATCAAAACTTGTTGCAATCGGATGAAATAATGAGTCTAGAAGGATATGTTAAAATATTACATATGTATGTTCTGCATGCTGTCTTTAACTCTAGTGCACACTGTGCTGTGTTGTTCTCTGAATTGCAAGTTAAGATCTTGAACCACGAGCTGTTGATGTGGATTAGATAGTTTGGTATGCTGTAAACCTGTTGAACATGTTGACTAGTCTCACATTCACATTCACATTCAGGAAAGATACTTCAGTCACAATGAAAACAATGGTGATTAGCCAAGAATGTGACACAACAATCATTCAGCATCACAAGCTGATGGTTATGTGACACATACTGTACTTGACCTAACACTGATTTATTTTCGTTGTAACTGAATGTGAAAGCATCTGCAGTATTTATAGTATTTAGTAATTAGAGTGTTTAATGCTCATGTTGGACTGAAAGTTTTACATCTTCTACACTTTACAATAAGGTCTCATTTGAAAACATTTGTTAACTACATTAGTTAATATGAACTAACACTGAAGTTATTTCTACATCATGTATTAATATTAGTAAATGCTAATTTCAACATAAACTTACATAACTAATACAAAACATATTCAAAGTTTTTTTGTGTGTGTGTGTGTGTGTGTGATTTCTATCAAAATGTAATATCCAGTATCATTTTTGTGATATCAGTTGGGTAACAAGTGAACACACTAAAATATTATTATTATTTTTTCTTTTTTTGTGTGTGTGTGTGTGTGTGTGTGGTTTTTTTTTTTTTTTTTTACAATGAAATAGAAAAGTTACAATCTATGTTTGACAAAATGATTGTTTTATATTTTTAAGGTTAAAGTTCAGGTGTACTTTATTGTCCCAGAGGGAAATTTCTCTTGGGCTCAAAATACTCACATATTGTAAATACAATCATAAATCATTACAACACCACATTTAAAAAAAAATCATTGCACAGTAAAAAACAAAAATAAATATATCTCCATCTCATACACACCATAATAAAATACATAAACCATGTTACATTTTTGCTGTTTTGTTTCGTAATTGTTTTTTTCTGTTTAAGCCATTAAATAGCCTGTAATACATATTAAATACAAATATGTTGAGAAAGATGTTTTTTTAGATATCATACCATCATACTTCTTAGCTTAGCTTAGCTTAGCTTAGCTTAGCTACTTAGCTGCTAAATCAGAGATTCAGGCCTTACCCACTATGATTCCAGTCAGAGACCAGTTTAATTATCTTGAGATTAGAGTTTTTTCTTCATTATCTCGCATTCCTCAGTGGAACTGCCAGTTTCTTCTGGTTAAGATTGAGTAATCTTCAGTGTTGGTCTCCACTCTGCTTGGCTCTTCATGATGGCCACTATTATAGATGAAAATTGAATATACTTCCGATGCTGAGCTTTTTATTTTCAACTTTACCTCTGGCTCCCTCTATTGGTTACTTTAAGAGCTTCGCACAGCAGAAACAATATTCTTATGGAATTATGAACAGCCTATAATTCGTCTCAAATCTGCACTGGCTAAATCCTCATGGAGGCTTATCGCTACCAGATTTCTGGTCCTTATAAACTAATATTATTGACCCATTGCGTCTATGATTTACCTTTTACTGGAATACCGGAAAGTTCTGGAAAAGTTTGGTACAATTATTTGCCAATCTATCAAAACCTGGAGAGTATCAGAAGAGATCATGAGCTTCAGATTACTGTGATTATACCAGCATTTGGCAGAATAGTCTCTGTACGGGTAACAAACCCTTTGTTCCCAAATGCTGGTTAAATGTGGGATTTATATCCTGAAAGATCTGTAGGGATTATGGACTTAAATCCTTTCAGATTTTAAAGGATGAATTCTCTCTTCCAGGATTTTCCATCTTTTTTAATGATGAAACTCGAAAAATTAGAATATCGTGCAAAAGTTAATTTATTTCAGTAATTCAACTTAAAATGTGAATCTAATATATTATGTAGACTCATTACATGCAAAGTGAGATATTTCAAGCCTTTATTTGTTTTCATTTTGAAAAGCTTATGAAAGCTGTAAGCCATAATCATCAACTTATAACAAATAAAGGCTTGAAATATCTCACTTTGCATGTAATGAGTCTATATAATGTATTAGATTCACATTTTAAGTTGAATTACTGAAATAAATTAACTTTTGCACGATATTCTAAAAAAAATTTATTTCACCTGTATCTCCTCTTCCTAAACTGGATAGATTCCAGTATGACTTCTAGAGGTACGTTGTGAGTGTAATTTATAAATCGCTTGTGGAACGACAGAACTCAAACATTCCCACTGAGGACTTCTGGGAGAGACAACTAAACTCAGAGATTGACTGGGACAAAATCAGGCTCACCAAATGATACGTTATTTAATTTATAAGGCATATGCCACACCCTGTTTACTATATAAAATGAAAAGAAAGTCTGATGATTTTTGTCACCTGTGTAGAAGCGCGAGTTTGGTTAAAAAGGTTATCATAAAACTGGTTGGAAGACAACAAAGACAAAACAATTTTGTTTTGAGACTTTATCTAAAAGTTTGAAATCTTGAGATTTTGAGATCATTCTATATTGGTAAATGGACTGCATTTATATAGCGCTTTCACAGACCCAATGGCCACCAAAGCGCTTTACAATATTGCCTCACATTCACCCATTCACTCACTCATTCATACACCGACGGCGGTGTCAGCCATGCAAGGCGATCCAGCTCGTCGGGAGCAGCTGGGGTTAGGTGTCTCACTCATGGACACCTCGACACTTGGTCAGGTGGAACCGGGGATTGAACCACCAACCTTCCGGTTTGTAGACAATCTACATGAACCACTGAGCCACTGCCGCCCCTGCCGCCCCTGAGCCACTGCCGCTATATTGTTTTGGTCAAAGTTTTAATTTAATTTATTGTCATATTTATTTATTTAATTTATTTTTATTTAGTCTTATGGTTGTGGGCAGATATTGGGCTTTGTTGTAAATAGTTATACACATAAAATGTTTATACACATAAAACGTTTAATAAATAAAGAATCACACACACACAAAAAGCAAAAAACAGGTTTAAAGTTTTTCCCCCTCGACAATAATTGAAAATGTTCAATATATTTGTGCTCAAGACTGTAATATTTGAGTGTGTGCATAAACTGACTTCATTGGGATATTCACTGCAGTAAAAGAGCCCTAGTCTTCAGGATATGGAAAATAGTGAGATTAAGCATTTTAAATATGAAATATACTTTATTGTCCCTGATAGGGAAATGTGTAATGGACTCGATAGCCAGCATTTCGACAGAACCTGATACATTAAAAATTACACAAAATATTCATACACTAATGTGATAATCATTTTCATAGTTCAAACAACAGTATCGGTGATTTAGATTTTACAGAAAGATTCCCATACCAGCTGGACAAGCCATATCTAATAACCCTTTCTAGAGGAGAGCGGCACAACCAAACGCTTTTAGACTTTCTCAGTTTGTGTAAATCTACTTATATTATAAGTATTTATTTTTCCCCCATATTAATTTCACACATGTTTAGTACAATAATGTGGTTTTGTTTTATTAATACAGTGTATACATTTTTCTTGATTTACCCCGAAGGAATGGAAGTGAAATGTGACAGCATGCCCCATAGTGGAGTTCATTATAACATGGCCATATATCTGATCTGATCGTTATCTGATCTAATAAAAAAAAAAAAATACAAGACAAACTAAAATATTTTCTCAATAAAATACAATTATTAACTTTTTCATATAAAATAATGCATTTTTTTAATAATTAAAATTAAAATAATTGTTTTAGTTGAATGAACACACCGGAAAACACAGATATACAGCCGTTCAGAACATAATAATACCTGCACAACTGGGGTTTAAACCCAGCTAGTGTCTTCTGCTAGTTAGCAAAGCTTTTAAGAACTAGCTCAACTGTTAAATAACATATCGGAGATTAAATAATATCAGATTTGTCTAATTTAAAATAAACACCAAACAAAGAGATGAAAAAATACCATAAGTAAGAAAATTACTTTTGCTAAATAAATGTTCAGTGATATCTTCCAAAGATTTCTGAATTTCTTTTTTTCTCTGTATAGTGTTGATATGGAAACTAGTAGGCTGATATGGAAACAAACGACACCTGAAAGCTCACGCTGATCTGAAGCTTCACTTCTGTTTGTTCTGTGGAAAGGGTTTTACACGAGTGCAGAATCTAAAAGAGCACGAGCGTATTCACACCGGTGTGAGGCCTTATATGTGCTTTGACTGTGGAAAGACATTTCTTGCACACAGCAACTTTACAGCAGAAAACTCATTCTGGAGAGAAAGCGTACAAGTGCTCATACTGAGGAAAGAGTTTCTCTCGCTCCAAACCCCTGAAAGGTCACGAGAGAGGTCATACTGGAGAGAAGCCGCGCCAGCGCTCTTCATGCGGGAAGAGTTTCACTCAATCGCCCAATCTACTGGTTCATATGAAGAAGCATTGTCCAAATCTGTGTGAGTGAGTGTGAGACTGGCTAAATCCTCCATATCACACACTTGATTAGATGTGGGTGTAGTCATATAGATTCAAATACTCTTATGAATTGTTATTGTTATTATGTATGGTTGGTTACCATTTATTAAAGGTGAACTAAGTAACTTTTTTACCTTAACTGAACAGCTTCGGAGTCATTGGAATGGTTATAATACTTATTTCGGGTTGAATGGTGGTCGTTTCGCACCCCCCTGGTGCCCGTGAGCGGAAAATCCGCACTTGCAACTTTGAGCCGGCGGGCCGCCGGCCGCCACGTCAGGAAGTCTCGCGTGATATCAGGTCGCGCGATGTAAACAACTGCTTTACGGCCAAAAGAAATCTGCTAAAATGCTGTCATTATTGCGCTCCCTCACGCTGTTCGAACCCGAATGAAGAAGACGTTTTAAAGAATGTCCCATCTGCTTTGATGTCGTTGATCTATAGCCTCTGGTGTCTGAGAATAGCCAACGAGTTTTTACAACAGTGTTGTCAAATATCTATTCCGAAGCTGTGGGGGGAGCTCTAGAGAGAAACCTGCGAGCAAAAAGCGAGAATACAGCGAAGAAATCCCGAAGCTACTGAGTGCTGCTTTAAGTAAAGATGTCTATCAGAGAATGTCTAATATGGCGAGAAGTTTCACTCTCACTACACTTCCGGCTTCTGAACTGGTTGCAGTTCCACTCTGATTCCATATGAGGGCGCTCACAGGACGAGTGCAGGATGAATGGAGGTCAATGGCGGTATACCCCTCAAAATCCACTTTTCTCAGGATATAATTTTTTTTCTAGTAATTTGAATGTTGTATTCGAAAGGAGATGCAAAGAAATTACACATTGCTGGGTGTTAGATTTTTTAGAGTCACTTATTTTCTTTAAAAAGTCTTTCAAAATGTCAATGACGTCAGAATGCTGACGTCATTAGCAGAATGCTAGCGTGTTATGGGCAACAACAACTCAACCTGTAAGAAATCAAAAGGACATAAGTACTCGTTCATTCAACTTTCGACCTAAAACCCATGTTGAACGTGCAAAATCTACAATCAGATCTGAGATTTCTCAACGGCAATCGGGTGAAAGAGACAAATTTAGCTGTCTAGCCCCATTGACTCCCATTCATTTTGCACTCATGGCGATCGCCCCCAGTGGAACTCTGGTGGTACTACAGCCAAAATTCGGTACAATAGGGCTTAATAGGGCAGGCTCTCCGTAGACGGGCTCTGATGTCTATGTTAAAGCCCCACTAGGTAAGATTTCCGTTTTGGTCAAACAACGACCCCTAGAGTCGCTGTGGACTACTTGTATTTAACGTTACTGTCGTAAATACCACTCACACAGAGCAGTCTCTTCACTCACGGCCTGATCCCCTCCCCCCTGTATACCGGTCCCTGTTCAGTCGGATGGAAGCTGTAACGAGTGGAAATAAGGTGTGGCCCCTTTAAGAGCTGCGCGCGCCCTGTTTAACTGTCGGCAGTCTGTATTGTATGTGTGCCTCGAACACCCCGTAAGCTGGTTGTTTCTATTTGATGCTCATTCTTGTCCTATTTTTGTCTATCAAGTAATGCTGTGGACGGTAGAACGTGTGACAGACAGTTACACGAGTTCGATTGGGGAATAAACACAACGCGTTACAAATCGTCGGACATCGAACAAGCACAGCTAGCCTCCGAAGATGTCTACTAATCCATCAACAAGAACGCCAGGTGCTTTTTAGCTCACACCAACGAGTGAAAGCTTGTCCGAGTGATATACAATATAAGCAATATACTTACAAGTCCAACAGCATGTGAGGACGTGTTGGGGGAAGTGAGGTAGCCTATGCCGTAAAGCAGGCGAATTTTGTAGTTCTTTTTGTGCGCGGGGGTTACTACCCGAACCCCGAAGTTTAAAAGTACGATTAAAAACGATACAGACCCCGTTAGGCTATGGCAGACATGTCATTCAACCTATTGTAAGTCGATGTACCATCACAAGAGTCTTGGAAATATATTATGAAGGTTGAAAAGTTACCTAGTGCTGCTTTAATATCACTTAAACCTGTGAATACTGTAGGGTGACGCTAGGGGGCAGTGATGAGCCGCAAGGCGTTTCACTTATTGACCTGAAGAAGTCACACTGCCAGCTACTTCCACACTGTCTGATACAGAAACTAATATACTGTTGTCTTTGTTGAACTTGCAGGTAAGAAAAGTGATGTGACATCATAAACTGGTGTATAAATAAATTCAATGTATTAGTTTGATGTTTTTTGTTTTTGTTTTATGGAATTGATAAGAATGACCGCGTCGACGCACCCGCGGCGGGAGTGCGGCCTGCTAGCTTGCGTTGCTGAGGCGGATGTCCGCGGTCGAGTTGTCGGATCTCGGATGTCGTGCGGGAGATCGCGGCTTTACAATGTTTAAATGAGATTAATTATGTTTCAGTGCACTCAATGGTTTAGTAAAGAGAGTTACAGTTATAACGTTAAATGGTGCTTGTAGAGAGTTAGTATTTGTCAATTGAGCTTTATAAGTTTAGTGAAATGTTAATGTCAGTAATGTTTTATTAGGTGGAATACATGGTTTTAATTTTCTGTGACCATGCTTTATAACAGATAAATGTGTAATGAGTTTATTGAAACAGGGCGTTTCACTTGTTGACCTGAAGAAGTCACGCTGCCAGCTACTTCAACACTGTCTGATACAGAAACTAATACTGTTGTCTTTGTTGAACTTGCAGATCTCACAGTGTGTGACAGAAATAAAACCTATATGTGCCACCAGAAAAACAGCCTCTTCTGTGTGTGCAACATGATGCATTAACAACTCACTGAAAAGATGCTCTGAAATCACTCAGACTTTTTACATGCTGTTTTAAACTCAATCAACTCTTGTATGAAAATATATCATCCACGTTTTGGCAGTAGGCAGATTATGATTGATTAGGGTTTATTATGATGTAATTTATTCCCTCAATGTTTTGTGTAGTTTGAAATAAAAAGCATCAAAACTAATTACGTGACTCATTTAATAAACCAGTGTACTTTAATTTGGTTTAAAAAAAAAACTCTTGCAGGCTCCGCCCACGCCCCGCCTCTTTGCCCATTTTCTGTTATCCAGGAATGACGTACAGTGACGCGCTAACAAGATGGTGACAGCTGGCTCCTCACTACACTTAGATATCCTAATTGTATTTGTGTTGCGGCTTTTATCACAGTGACAATATCAGCTTTTCCTTTGCAGCATTTTAGTAAATTTTTCTGAGATGCATGCCAGTTTCAAGACTAGAGAAACACTAGAGAAACATCCTGGACTTTTACTGTGATAGCAAATGTGAAAACTTGAAAATTTTACAAATGAAGTGTAAAATTGAACGGTATCCTATGTTCAATTTGTTTTTGTTTGTTTTTTCAAAGCAGAAAATGGTAGCTTTTTACAAATGAATTCACAGCAACTCCACCTGGGTTTTCAGAACAACAGGCCTACAATTAAAGGTGCTGTATGTAGTTTTCAGCGACCTCTAGCGGTGATGTTTCAGATTGCAACCAATAAGTTTACAAGCGCGTGCTCTTGCGCGTGCTTGCATTTATGAGCGAGCACTGTGGGTACCTTCAGACTGAGACGCAACACACTGGAGAAAGCATCACACAACATGCTGGAAACTAAGGTAAACTCCCACTGCAACGTTACAATAATAGGCTACTTTTATCAGCTTGACGTTGAACTAATGCTCCATGCTCGTACCATGATAAGTATGGAACCCTATCAACCGTGCCGAATTTTGCCACTGCAAGCACCACTTCATTGTAGGTTTGTAGATAAGGTTTCTCCATGATTCAAATGCCCTGCCGACGTTGAGCCGTGTTTTTTCACCCGAGGTTCATGCGATTCATGTCTGGCCTCACGAGCTTCAGCAGAGAAAACTTTTTTTTTTATCAATATGTGGAGTTTGTGTTGGAGTCTGTGTTGTGCTGGGAGCAGGTCGTTTCTTAGTGTTATCAGACATGTCATAAGTTGCATAAGTCATAAGTCCATGTCATAATTTGCAGTGTCGTCGTCGCTGTTGAGTGCAAAGTCAGTAGGCTAGACGAGGCAAGAGGCTCGGGAGCGCGCGTGCAGGTCACGTCACTGGATTTCGCGGTAAATCCGACCCGGCACCTTCACATAAAAATAAGAATACTTGCTTTCCGAGGAAATAGCAAAACCCGCAAAGTGGATAATTTTAATGTGAGATTACAACCCCTTCACACACAGGCAATAAAAAAAGGATTCATTTTAGTAGAAAAGTTACATACAGCACCTTTAAATCTGCATATTATAAAGGCATGTTAAAACAAATCTGTGGTCATGAGTGATGAATCAAAATGGATTTTCATTTGCAAACAAACAAATGAAGCATTAGCATCTGGTTCATGTATTTTTAATAAGCAAAGAACCAGAACTTCCCAAAATGTTGCTCACATCATCAGACAAGCTGCACAGATGTTTCAAAATTATTTATTCGGAAACGTCCAATAGATTAAAGGCGCTGAAAGAACACACACACACACAGTGTAATCACCATGGGGAAATCTCAGATACCCCTTTTCCACCAAGGCAGTGCTGGTGTCGGTTCGGAGCCGGTGCCTACTCGCAAACCAGTTCTTTGTGTTTCGACAGCCAAAGTACCGGTTCTCGGCCAGGAAAATTGTTTCCAAAGCGGCACCAACTCTTTGCTGGACTAGAGCCGTTCTTTTACCACGTAATGCTTACGTCGGGGGCTGGGGGTTGGGTTATTGTCGAACTTCTTCTCGAGCGTAACCTCCGTCTATAGTAATACAGACGAGCAGCACAAATGTGTTCGAAGCATCTTCTTCTGACCCCAATATAGGATCGCAAAGCCAGGAGAAACATTTGCAGAAAGACCATATAGTCCACCATTGTAATTGTTATGCTTGAAGTTGGTGCAAGCATTTCTGGGAAAGCTAAGACATATGAGAAGGTTCGCAAGTTGAACACCTTGCACACTGAGTCCGAAATTTTCGTATGCAACACCATTCAAAATGCTTGCTACGGATGCGAAAAACGCAGAAAATTGAAACCGATCCAAACTGTTTTATGACGGATGAAAGTTTCGGAGGCAGTAAACGTGATTGACATAACATGAGGTCATATTTATTTTTTTAAAGTGTGAAAATTTGGAATGCGAATTTCAGACTCAAGGACCAAGGACCTTAAAACTGGAAGTTGTGAAGAATATGAGACGCCGGTGTTTTGCCAAGTTTATCTATGTATCATCTTTTTACTCTTAATTCATTTTGTGATTATTTTAATTCCTTTCTGTGTAAAGCACTTTGAATTGCCATAGTGTATGAAATGTGCTATATACTTATTCGTGAGCTAAAACCTTACAAATTCAGCAGTGTCAATGAGGAAAAGGTGATCTCAGCAACTTTGCATAGAAAATAAAAAGTACAAAATGCAAATGATGTGTGTGTGTGTGTGTGTGTGTTGGGTAAAGCTCTGATTTAAAGGTTTCCATTGTGTTTTACTGAGTTCTTTTCATGTCTGATCTTCTCTAGAAACATCATCACTTATGTCCATGAAAACAGATTCCTGCAGAAGTGAGAGACAGGGGCGGACTGGCCATCTGGAGCACCGGGACTTTTCCCGGTGGGTCGGCCCACCCGGTAGCCTACACATATAAAAAAAAAAAAAAATGACGGAAATCATTACATTTCTTTTCTACACAAATGGATGAGTGGGTCGATCGCGCGGGCGCGGCCGACAAGTGTTTTGTGAGTGTATTGCCCTCCCTCCCTGTTAATTAGTTTGGTCTATTGCGTATCTTGAAACACGCCCCCTTTCACGTCCTGGAACACACCAAGCCGACGCCGATGAACTAGCGCTGATGAAAGCCGACAGTGTTGTTGCCTCGCGTCGGGGTAAAAAGCTGCACTTGAACACAGAGAGAACTACTGCCGACTGTTAGCTAGAATGCGCGTTCTCCGCCTGCGTGTAAATGAGACAACTGTCTCTGCAGTTAATCTATAGGCCTATTCATCATTCAAAAAGAGAAACCGACGCTGCAGATACACTAACCGTAAACAAAGCAGTGCGTGCTTACCGTTTTGAATATCAATCCTGCTAAACACTTTCTTTATTCCACTCCGCTCGTGTTAATATTGAAATATTCGCCAAGGAACACTCAGGTAAGATGACGTGACATTAAAACAGCCTTCTATCTGTGTCGTTTTGACTTCTTTGCTCACTGTTTTGCTATTATTATCATGCACTGACTCGTTCACTAAGCTGAACAGCCAATCAGAGTTCCCTCTTTCGCCAAAGCCGCGACGCCGATTCAACATGTCGAATCGGCCGAAAAAAAAAGCAGACGAGGACCAATTTCAGCCAATGGTGCGGAACACACTGAGAAGATTTAGTCGGCCGACGCTCAAAAACTGCTGGACAGGCCGTCGGCTTGGTGTGTTCCAGGCTTTAAACTGAGAGAGAGATTGACATCGAATTTCTCTGAGCAGATAATTATTTATAATAATTTATATAATTATTATAATTGTCCATGGATGAAAAGGGAAGAAAAGAAATGGTGGAGCTGAAAAGTTACTTGTTAAAAAAAGCATTAGAGGTAGATGCTGTGAAATGCTTCAAATTAAAATTGCCGCGAAGAGTAGCAGTTCAGCAGGCTCTGACGGCTCTAGCTCCCCCTGACTAGCTGATATTCTGTCTTGATAGTTTTATATTAATAATGTTGTCTTAATGTTCTTCTGTTTGTTCCCTTTTGTTTTTCAAATATGACCTAATATATGTTGTTACTTAAAATAAATGTTTAAATAGCATTTCTTTTTGTATTGCGTTATATTTTTATGCTATAAGTGGTGTTAAAAATTATTCTGCACATTAATGTGCCAGTGTGTTATGTGGGCCACATCATAACACACTGGCACATTAATGTGCAGAATGTGCACTGTGGTGGAATGTGCTTCCCCTGATGTGGGATGTGGTGGGCTGCTGTGGGCCAGAAAGTCCAGGGCCACTTTTTGGTCCCAGTCCGCCAAAGTGAAATCATATGTGACTCAAGTTATTAATAACTTAAAGGTGAACTAAGTAACTTTTTTACCTTAACTGAACAGCTTCGGAGTCATTGGAATGGTTATATTACTTATTTCGGGTTGAATGGTGGTCGTTTCGCACCCCCCTGGTGCCCGTGAGCGGAAAATACGCACTTGCAACTTTGAGCCGGCGGGCCGCCGGCCGCCACGTCAGGAAGTATCGCGTGCAGGGCTGGACTGGGACAAAAAATCGGCCCGGGCATTTTGGCCCAGACCGGCCCACTATATGATCATAAACACCACCCATCTTTGCACGCCCTTAATTATTTGCATACCAACTCCTATTCATTAAAACCACTAATGCCATGTAATGACTGAGTATAGGAACGAGTGAGAGTTTACAGATGAAATAAGTACAAATTTGACATTTATTAATACAGTCGAACTATACCCCACAGTGGTGAATCCTAAAACAAGCTATAAGCGGCTCTGGCATAGCAATACAAGTGTTTCTTACAGGACTTTTTGTTAAAACTGTGGTGGGTGGACCTTGGTTCTTCTAGGGGGGTTCGGGGGCATGCCCCCCCGTGAGAACATTTTGTGCATTTTAATGTTAAATTCATCAATCTGGTGCACTTTGAGAGTTCAAAATTAAAAGCTCCAACCCATATTCAGTGTCCAAATTAAACAAAGAAAAATTCAAACCTCTTTAAGTTACAGTGTCTATTTACATTACACCTACTATATAATAGTTATAATATTAATCCAATGACAGTAATAGCCATATTTTGTAAATCAAATGCACTAAAAAATAAAGGACACTTTCATAATTAGTTTTGTAACAATTTCTATACTTGAAAGAGATAAGCACATGATCTTTTATTTTGACGCAAACTGCATCAAGCTTTTATTTTGGCGGAAAACATGGTTTACAAACGCCTGTCATTAAATTTCTAGTGAATTGCGGTAATCGTCAACTATGCAGATGTGGAAATAATCTGTAACTGGGTTATGGGTTCCTACACTCCATCATGACATAGCACGGCGCTGATCCACTTGTCCGTGCGACACTTCTGTCGCGCCGCGCTCCACTATATTCCTATGGGTGACGTCAAGCGACTTTGTTGCGCCCGCAAAGCATTCCGGGAAGGCGGCGCTTCATTTGAAAAAATGCTGCGCGTCAAAAAGCTGGCCGATGCCCATCTTTATGCAAATGAATTCCGTCAGACGCGACGCGTCTATCCAATAGAAGTAGAGCATATGGAGATGGAGGGAAGTCTCTCGCAGGTCCTCTGTTCTGATACGCTACATTTCCCGCTGGGTCAAAACCACGCCCATAGCGGTAAACCCCCATCAACGTACCAATGTGGGGAGGCGTCGCGACACCACGCGACAGTCGTGTCGGACAAGTGGATCAGCGCCGTAAGTGTTTTGAAAGTAGTTCTGCTTACCGCAGGCTCTACACTCTCTCATCTCTCTCCTGATCCTCCGTCCTCACTATCATCATCTGCCACAGGAGCTGACGAAGGTCAGAACACATATATTTTGACACATAAAGCGTCTGCTTTAAGGGCCTGGTTCTATTTTTTCACGCTATTTATCTGCACATTCCTTGCGTTTCTTCTCCATCTCGCAGACTATTCTGGCAGATATTACACACTGACACTGCTGCACGCTCGCTCACTCGTTTAAAGTTGTGATTGGGCCAGCCCAGTGTCAATCAAGGAAAGAACCAATGGGCCGCTGATCTACGTGTTTCATGGGCTGGTCTGTCAGAAAAAAAACTAACACTGACTTTTTTTGACCAATGCATTACACCGGCACAAACCCAAAACGCAAGCAAAACAAAACAAAACGAATGGCCCGCCGATGTACACATTTTATGGGCCGTTAAAAAAAAAAAGAAAAAAAAAAGTATTTATGAGATGTATCGGCCCAAAAAGCACGTCGGCCCACCGGGCATTTGCCCGGTATGCCCAATGGCCAGTCCAGCCGTGATCGCGTGATATCAGGTCTCGCGATGTAATCAATTGCTTTACGGCCAAAAGAAATCTGCTAAAATGCTGTCATTATTGCGCTCCCTCACGCTGTTCGAACCCGAATGAAGAAGACGTTTTAAAGAATGTCCCATCTGCTTTGATGTCGTTGATCTGCTAGCCTCTGGTGTCTGAGAATCGCCAACGAGTTTTTACAACAGTGTTGTCAAATATCTATTCCGAAGCTGTGGGGGAAGCTCTAGAGAGAGACCTGCGAGCAAAAAGCGAGAATACAGCGAAGAAATCCCGAAACTACTGAGCGCCGCTTTAAATGATGAACAAAACAGACCTTCGGTCATAGAAACACAAAGTACAACATAAACAAAAGAAAACAGAAATATAATTTGTATTCTTTCCTGCAGTAGTACAGATTCATTACTGTGAAATTCAATCTAAAAAAATATTTCATTCCAATATTACAAGTTGCTACAACAGTTCTGCACAGTATCTATTCCCTGCATATGAAGTGTGTGTGTCTCACCTCTTCTGTGACTCTGAAACATCAGAAT
This sequence comes from Squalius cephalus, assembly GCA_022829025.1. Classification (NCBI taxonomy): domain Eukaryota; kingdom Metazoa; phylum Chordata; class Actinopteri; order Cypriniformes; family Leuciscidae; genus Squalius; species Squalius cephalus. The sequence continues at coordinate 1,689,239 of CM040806.1, forward strand.
GAATCTCTTCAGGTCTGTCAGTGTCATGAGAAACTAAAACTAAAACACAAGCGTCTGATCATCTTCATGTACAGATTATATGAAATAACAGTTCAGGACTGATGTGACATTCAGACACTAGAGAAGATGAAAGATAACAACAGTGTTTTATCTTAAAGACTCAAGTTTGATTTTCCACTGTTAATGCTGTTGTGTCTGACTCGTTTCGGCATATTTATCTTTCTTGATTTATTATATTGTAACTTGTTCTCTTTGGTTGCCATTCTCTCGTCTAAATGTTTAATTTTCCTGCAGTTTGTGTTGCTCCACAGATCCGCTGCCATCAAATAATTTTAACACTGTTAGCTTTAATGCTGTTTTTACATTATACTGTATGTTGCAAAAAAAATAGATACAATTTAGAGTTAAAGTTTAACGCTTGTTATTAATGATTGCTGTGCAGTACAGACTTACATTTCAGTTCCACTATAAAACAAACATCAATGTCCATTATAAAACTACTGAAAGTTAAAAGTGCTCTAATCACCTTGTGATCTTCGCTGTTATTGTTCTGAAGCCTGTAGAGAATGTTTTTCTATGACATTGTTCTGCTTTACGTTCATGCTAGTAGTTGCTGGTTCAGTGGTTGGTTGGTTCAGATTCATGCAAATACATGATTCTGATGATCACCTGTAGAGAGTGACACATCATTAAGGGGTCAAAGCACAAAACAATGACTAAAAAGCACCATCAAGAACTGAGACAGACAGACAGACAGACAGACCAGACCAGATACAGATGAGATGAGATGAGGAGGACTCGATGTAATAAACAATGGGCTTGTAATTCATAACAAAACAAAAACTGGCAGCTTGACTGGGCAGGACAAGGCAGGAACATTTGATGAGTAGCTGGCGCAGGACTAGCCTGGTAATACCAGACTCTGCTACTTCGCTTTGCTTCGTAGACAGAGTCTGGCATGGCATAATTGAAAAGCGTTTTCTTTCTCGCGGGGGGGCGCTTGTCTGAAGTTTAAAATCATTGGTTACCCGTAAGCCAATCACATAACGTTTGGTTATGGCGTGTGTTATGCGCATGCTCAGCCGCATCTGACTTCCACTGTAAACACGTATGATGCGAAAACAAAACCATAGAGCGAAATACCGGAGTGAACATGGCTGTGCGCGACTTTTGCAGATTATGTGAAGTAAATCTACGCATCCACGGTCCAATCAGCGTCTACGTCACGGCTCTCAGCCCGCCCTCTGTTCGTTGATTGGCCGGCTGTATTCAGGCCGGAGGAAAACGGAAAGCTATTACACTGTCCCAGACTGAGTACAGAAGCGAAATGAAATTGAGCGGAAGTAAGAAGTCTGACGTAGTCAGGCTAGCGTAGGACTGCAAACTGGAGAATAAATAGAGCTCAAACAAGGCAGGTAATGAGGGAGGACAGGTTAGGCAACTGAACCAATAGTTAGATAACAAGAAGGGTGGGGTTATATAATAGACATGCACAAATAACAGGCATGGCAAGCCATGAGCTTACACTGAATAAAACAAACACCAAGAGCAGATGGTTAGCGAACACAAGCTAGGAATTTCATAATTACTGAGCATGGAAGAAAAGGCTTTCCAAATAGCCGATGTGTTGCAAGCATTTTCTATAAGAGGTTCATGTCAGATCTTGAAGACCTTATGTCAGCCATAACAGATCCCTGCAGAACCGTGCAGATGCGTGAGTGTATGTTGGACATGAATGAACTTGTCACATTCTGTTTTGTTTTCATGGACTTTTAGTTTGTTTTTCTCCAGTGGCCTGTTTCCTGTGTTCCTTTGTTCAGTTTTTCCCGCCAGTTATTAGTTTCTATGGACACTCATTCAGTTAGCTTACCTGATTATCATTTAGTTTGTTATCCTTGTATATTTAAGTTCCTCTTTGTTTTCAGTTCATTGTCTGGTATTGTCATGTGCTATGTGCTGCCACATTACCTGTTCATCATCTGTGGATTACTTGAGTTTTATATATATATATATATAATAAATACATTTGTTTTGGAATCTTTTGAATCTTTGTCATCATCATCTGAACTAAAGCATTATGGAACATGATCAATCAAGAGATATTTTTGACTTACTCATATCTGGCCATTAAAAAGGTGAGTGCAACATGAAAATAAACACACAAACATCAGTTTATTTAAGTAAGTTTTGTTTTTTTAAAGCTATTTTAACAAGGAGCAGGTTTATTCCTACCGGAAGTAGTACAGATTTATTAAGTGAAATTAATTATAAATGTTACTATTTAATAAAGTTAATATTTATTATTACAATGAAATGCTGTAATTATTTAAGAACATCTTGTACAGAAATAATTACTGTCTGTGTCTTAAACGACTGTATACAATCACATGGTAACATTACAACAGTAAAATTATAACAACATTGATTACTGTTTAACTATCATATTCATTCAGGAAAAATCATACTAAATGCAAAAGTCATTTTTAAGCATTTTATTTTACATGTTTACAGTTAGCAGATTCTTCAATCAGATAAAGCAATAGTTCATCCCAAGAAGGCAATAACATCAGAAGGGCTTAAATGTAGAATTGCAAAATTAATACAGGCTAAAAAACAAAATAAAGGAAGACAAGATTAAATATAATAGATGTCTATGTATAATAATAATGATAATAAATAAACAGCTGCAAAAGTATTGACTAATTGATGAAGAGTATTTTGCTGGTTTGATGAAAGGAACTGCTGCTTTCTAAAACAAGAGAAAACACTCTCAGAACTATAAAACACAGTAAATATCAGACTTCTGCATCAGTTCTACACAGTTTCTATTTAGTCTATGGTTATAGTGAGTGTCTCACCTCAGCTTTGAGTCATACTGAGATATCAGAATGAAACTGTCAGCATCATGAGAAACTAGACATTAAACACACAAACATCTGATCATTGGTGTATAGTGTGGATGAAATGCATATTCCAGCATCAGAGGATGAAACTGTGTTAATGATGAGATCGAACACTTTCATGCATCCTATCTTTAATATCATAAATACTCACAGTTGGGTTTGCCACTATTAATGCTGTTCCGTCTAATTATTTTCATTTTTGGTTCATTAGGTTGTAACTTGTCCTTTTTGTTTGACATTTTTCTCTTTCTTTCTTGTTTTGTCCTTTTCTTGTAGTATGTGATGGTCTATATATATTCCTGCCATGCATTTATATATCTTATATTCTGGTTTTGCATATATCTGTTAAAAAGAAAATGAAATGCAGTTTATAGTTAAGTGATGTTTGACATTTGTTAATGTTTATTGCAATAAAGATTTACCCTTCAGTTTCACGTTCACCTATACATGATACACTACACATTTAAATATTAAAAAAGTTCTTTACAAAATGGTTAAAGATTAAAGTGTTTTATTCACCTTGTGATGAGTTGAAGAGAGGGAAATATCCTCTGCAGTTCTGAGATCTGAGAAGTTAAGAGCTTTTAAATAGTGTACATAGGCGGAGCACATATTTAATCACAAGTCCAAACATGTTTCTCTATAAAAGCAAAAGTGAAAAAAAAAACTATATGTGTGGGAAAAAAAACCTTGCATCACAATAAGTTGTGATTGTCAAAACATTTGGTAACTAAACAGAATTCTATTAAGTTTAGTGACAACATGTTACAGTGTTTAGCTACATGGTACAATGACTGTTGGCTACTGTTTTTTTATTATTGCTTGACATCTTGATTCAATATCGATTAATTTGGATAATTATTAGGTACAGTAGATGCATGTTCATTTTTCTCAAGAAAAGAAAATATCTCACTAATGCCGTAAACATACAGAGAGCCCTGTCAGCTGGTATCATTATTAAAGGTTAAAAATAACAACTCAAATGAAATATATTGCGTTTTTTATTATAATAACAACTTTATAATATTTTAATGATATAAGTAAAAATGTAATATGTAGCCTAATATAGTGGACATAATTAGCAAAACACTCCTCTCTATAGTTAATTTTTCTAGCATATATGTGGTCATTAAATGGCTTTAATGTGCTGTTATGTGACATTGTTCTCCAGCTGTTTTATTGACCTCGTACCGCGGTTGAAAAAACACTGATTGATCCAAAGCAAATACATTTCGGTAGTATATCTTTCAACATACCTATTGTTCAATTTATTTATTACTAAAGAAGAGTAAAATATGATCGATTCGACGGTTCATGTGCCGCTTGAACTGAGGCACTAGGGATTTATTAATTGAATTTTGTAATAAAATTGACAGAATCTGAGAGCTGATAATTAATTTTATTTTAAAATAACCTGCTCTGTCTAGTCTGTCGGTCTCCATGTCCTCTTTGCTTCGTGATTTTTCTGTGCATGAGAAAATGGATGTGTGGCGTGAGAGCGTGTGAAAAGTATCAATCGCGTGAGTCTCACACTAGGCGCGTTTCCATTACAGATTTGCCCAAAACCTTTTTCTTTTTTTTCTTTCTTTCTCCAGTAACCGATGTTATGTGAATAAAACTTTTTTTTTTCCTCTCGCGATATTATACCAAAAATCATGGCAACAGATGTTGGTAGGTTTATGTACTATATCCCAGCCGCTGCACTAGTCATTATTATTAATGGAAGGGGATGTATGTGTGTTATCCAATCATTAATGGTATTGTACGTGTCAGCGGCTCATATGAGGAGTTTCTGGGTGTTTCTCCCTCAGATCTGCTTCAAGCTCTTGATTGTGGCATTTATTTTAGGTTTAGAATCCTTTGTTATTCTTCTGTCTTTTATGAGTTTAATGAAGAACTCTGTCTCGTCTTCTGCCCAAACACACCGAGTCATCTATGTCAGCTGACCTCTAAATGCGCAAAAACTGTTTCCATTGCAGTTTAGCAAAATATTTGTTCTTGCTGTTTTTTCTTCTATAGTGTTCCTGTAGTTTATTATGGTCTAACCACTCATGAGGTTAAGTCACGATTTGGTTTTGTTTCATGTTCCTGTTTCATGTGTCATGTGATCCCCTGTTAGTCATGTGATCCTGTCATGTGTTCTGTCATGTTGTCATTAGGCTTGTTCGACTTGAACCGGTACTGCACAGAACGATCGGTGAATGACATCAAAATTACCGTGGGAGCGATTCAAAAGCATAAGGAGCGTCTGCTCTCTATTCGCTCTCTCTGTACTTTGATGTCATAAACCGATCGGTCTGTGAAATCTCTAAATTATCTAAGTTGACAGAGTGTGTTAAAGATATAAAATATTGGCTGACCTGTAATTTTCTTCTGTTAGATTCAGATAAGACTGAGGTATTACTTATTGGACCAAAAACATGTACACAGAATATATTAGAATACAATTTGCATTTATGCATCTCCTAAATGTTACGATCTTTAAAGGTCTAGATTGAACGCAACATTCAGATATCATATCACACTACTGCTGGCAGATTGGGTACAGCAGAAATAACCATGAATAGAATACACAAAGTGTTGGAAACGTGATAATTTATTACAAAAAGCCGCAGCCACTACAGTGAGTGAGCTATAGTACAATGTAAATGAAAACACACAGAAGGAAAAAGAACATACAAATAATTATAGGGAAAAGGAACTTAAGTGGCGCCAAATTAAAGAACCAAATATAACAAAATAATTCCCTTAAATTATTCCCCCACAACCTCTAACCTGATAAAAATAAAATGTGAAAAATAAACCGAATTATACCGAAAATAAACGTCCTAAAATCCTTCTCTAACTAAGAAAACAAAAATGCAAAGGGTGGTGCACACTTCCTAGTGTGTCTAACACCTGACATTACACGGGCACAGTGTACATCGACCAACAAAAGCACAACAACAAACACGTATCAAATGTAACATAACCTTACACAGTTATATATTAGATAAAATGCAAGTGATTATTCTTGCTTAATGTTATGAACAGCAGCTACTCTGATTATTTTCTGTTTTATCAGATGCCCAACACCTGTGAAGAGACGGCACAGCTCCCACGATGACTTCAGATGACGTTAACTCTGAATCAACACGCACCAATTCTACACGTTTCTGTCATAATCATTCGTTAACAAACAATATTCATTACCTCAATGAGCTCATTGTTTCTGCATTAAATTATTACATTGTTTAAATGAATACATTTTTAGCTAACTGTGATTTGTATAATCAGGGTTCCCACACCTCGGTTAACTTCAAATTCAAGGACTTTCCAGGTCCAATATCCTCAAATTCAAGGACTTAATGTGGGGACATGTATGAAGAGAGAGCAAGGTTACATCGTGTTACCTTGTAAGATACATTGTTACAGTTTTCATGTGTCAAACACAACTATGCAAAAAAAAGCTTTTTTTGCATTTATTTTTGGCCATATGACAGAGATCTGATATTCTATTTGTCGTATTTCTGTTATGCATAAAACTGAACAATATTTGGTACATCCTATACTGTATTCTAAAATTATCTGATATTAAATACATGGATTTTATTGAAAAGAATTAGGCTCATGTAACCAGAAGTTTTAAGATATATGTATGAATATGTTTTTCTTGCCTTATGGGATCACATTACCTTAACAAGCATTCTTTGTAATCTTCTTTGTTGAGCCAAATAAAGAGGGTTCCCGTGGGAACCCTGCATGTACATTTCTGAAATACATAACTTAGACATACAGTTACCCCTGATAACAGATCACTGTAAACTGTAATGTGGACTCATGCAGTTTCTGCAAAGCTGCTTTGAAACGATGTGTATTGTGAAAGCCCCTATACAAATAAATGTGAATTGTATTGAATAATGCCTAGGGCACATTCAGTACTTACACACACAAATACAGTTATTGTGCATTTCTAATATCTCTGTAAAGCTGCTTTGAAACAATCTGTATTGTAAAAAGCACTATATACATAAAGGTGACTTGGCTTGATATTTTAGTTCAATTTTATGTAGCCTAAATATCAAAACTTGTTGAAATCTGATGGGGGGAAAAGAGTCAAGAAGGATATGTTAAAATATGATTTATGTTTTGCATGCTATACTTTTTAACTAGTGCATATGTGCTGTATTCAGTAAGTGAATAGTTTTCTTTTCTGAATTGCTAAGATCTTGAAGCCACTGTGAGCTGTTGATGTGGTTTAGACATGTTGTTGTGCTGTAAACTGTTGGGACATCATGACAAGCTGATGTTTGTGTAATGCATTCTTGACTTACACCGTATTATGTTCATTATTACTCACCGTGAAAGTATCTGTAGTACTGTATGTAATACTCATCTGAGTGTTTTATGCAAAATAAACATTTATAATATATTTTTAATATCAAACGTATTTATCATTAGTTAACTCACAAACAATGAACAATTGTTTTTTTTTTACTAAATTAATCCTTAAAATATGCTTTGTTTATTGTTAGTTCATGTCAGCTAATGCATTAACTAGTGTTAACAAATGAGACCTTATTGTAGTGTTACTGAATAATTAGCCTATTATTTTTTACATATTTTTTTACATAATATGATTCTATACATGTTCTTTTTCTTCATGTAAAACATCATCCAGTGTCTGCTGAAGAAGTTATAAAGATTTCAGTATATGCACATGATTTATATCCCGCTCTATCTGAGTCGTGTGATAAAGACAGTAAATGCAGACAGAGTGATATTAGCTTTACAGAACAGCTGAGGGTTGAGTTACAGCGATTACTGAACAAAGATAAATCCTCACAATCTTTACAAAGTTAATGGCTTGGAAGAATCACTGAGTTTTAGTCAACTTATGCTACTAACTGTAACCTCACAGTCTACTAATACTCTAATGACTGCTAGTTGATATGCTGCAAAGTTACTTACAGTTAGTAGAATGTCTATGGACTATAAAAATGATTGTGTTATTAAACAAATGGTTTGTAAGTTTCAGCCACTCCTGTATGTTTTTCAGTTTCATATTCCACAATGCTCTGCCACACATCGTCTGATCTTAAAGGACATTCCTTCCAAAAATAAAAATTCTGTCATTACCTGTACCTGTGCATTTATTGTGTCTGCCGTACACAAAAGAACAATAGGCTATTCAAAATCTTTAATGCTCCACCAAAGGAAGACAATACAGGTTTTGAACAACATGAGGGCGAGTATGATGACAGAAAGGTCATTTATGGGTGAAATATCCCTTTACAAACAAAAAGACAAATATTTATTGTTTTATATTTTTAAGGTTAAGTTCAGGTGCACTTTATCAGTAAATTTGTCTTGGGCTCAAAATACTCACACACTGTAAATACAATCACATAAATCATAACCCACCACATTTAATATATAGCACAGTAAAAAACAAAAATAAATATATCTCCATCTGATACATATCATAACTCACAACTATAAACACAAATACATATATATATATATACAATTATTATTTACATTTTTGCTGTTTTGTTTCGTAGTTGTTTTTCTGTTTAGACTTCACTGAAATAGCCTGTAATACATATTAAATACAAATATGCTGAGAAAGATGTCTTTTAAGATATCATTCATCAATCACTGTAAATGAACATGAGGCTCACAGTGTGGCAGCATTGTGGCGTTTGCGTTTTCCCCCTCGACAATAACTGAAATGTTCAATACATACTTGTAGTCAAGACTGTAATATTTGAGTCTGTGCATAAACTGACTTCATTGGGATATTCACTGCAGTAAAAGAGTCTAGCCCTAGTCTTCAGGATATGGAAAATAGTTAGATTAACCATTTTGAAATATACTTTATTGTCCCTGATAGGGAAATGTGTGATGGACTCGATAGCCAGCATTTCGACAGAACCTGATATATTAAAATTACACAGAATATTCATACCCATAAACATAAGAATATACGCCGCTAATCTGAACACTTTCTAGAACAACCTAAAAAAACTAACATAATTTTCCTATCAACTCCATAAAACCATAATCTTCATAAAAAATCCAGTCTCTGGTGAAGTCTTCACACATTAACATGCGTGTTCCACACAAGAGATTTGTCCAGAGCGCTTGTATGATTGCATGTGTGATTTCTCGATTATGAACATATACAGGCATATGATCTCCAATATCCTGAGGATCAAAAAATTATTTCCGCTGTTTTCTTAGTTTTCACTATTAGAAAGAAATTATCAAACCAATCAACAAATGAATTAATCTCAGAAAAATAATTAGAAGAAGAGTCTTGTTTTTTCAGCAGACTGTAGACATTACTGTATCAAGCGGGACACACACTAACACGGGGCATGTTGTCACACACATGGTTTAAAAGTATCCACACATTTCAGCATGACGAAACTTACTTTTACTAGTTGCCATATCAACACTATATAGAGAACAAAAATTAATGTAATTTTTTTGTCTCATTCACACACGCATGCCCACACTCACACACAAATTACACTGGTGGTGCTCCTTGAGTAAACTGTTGAGAGAAAAACAAAAAACATTTAACATTGCCATGTTTGATTTACAAACAAATAAAATAAAATTCAAAATGAGTTAAGCAGATCCAGCGTTGGGCTGATTACAGAGCGTCAAATATTGGTTTCCACACAGAGTTGAACTGTTTTTGTTTCTTCTTGTATCTTATTTTAGTTTATCTTTTTTTTTTTTTTTATTAGATCAGATAATATTTTAAATCTGTCAGGCCATGTTACAATGTACCCCTCATATGGGGCATGTTGTCACATTTCACTTCCATTCTTTCAGGGTAAATCAAGAAACGCTGCATTAATAAAACAAAACCTAAACAAAAGACTAGGCTACTAGACGTGGGAAATTAATGTGGGAAAAATAAATACTCTGAACCCTAAGTAGATTTACACAAACTGAGAAAGTCAAAAAGTGTTAGGTTGTGTGTAACTTTCTTTTGAAAAAAAATATGAGGAAAGTGAAAGTGAAATGATTTTTTTATATATAAATATATTTCCACGTCTTTCGTTACACTGAACCTGTTTGTGATACGCCATCGTGTGGTGAAAATGAAAACTACAGGGAAGTTTACCAAGACATAATGGACATGTATTAATCTAAAAGGATCTTTAGAAATAGCCTACATATAATCTAAAATGTTCGAAAAATACTAATTTATATAAAACAATTTAGTCTATGTGAGAGATCTGTTCAAAGAGTGTAGGGATCTTTAGGGATGTAGTGCCACTTTAAACCACGAGATGGCAGCAGCGGACCTTATTTTCACTTTATTTCAACTTTATTCCATTTAACTTAGTTAATGACAGCAGCATTAATCACTTTGGTAAATATTTTTTATACTACAAACAGTATATTAATTTGGAACCTGAAAACTAGTGTAGCTCATATTAAATCATGTGTGTGTTAATGAGTTTGTCCACAAGGTGTCAACACTGACCCGAGCCGCTGCTTTCAGTGTTGCCAGATTGGCCGGGTTCCCGCCCAATTGGGCGGTTTTGAATTTGATTGTGCGGGTAAAAAAGGGTTTGGGCGGGTGGACAAAATTTGGGCTGGTTTGGGGTCAGTTCGGCGGTTTTCAAACATCTACATTTTAAAGTCTAATTGATTAAAAAACTAAACTAAAGTGTGCATGTAGTCCATAAAATCAGTCATCATGACATTACTGTACACACACGCGCGCCCATGCAGAGTCAGCTTAGTGTTGACATCACCGACGAGCACGCACTTTTAGCCAATCAGTGATCAGCAGGCAGATGCGATTGAGCGCGATAAGTTGTAGCTGTATATTCAAGTGATCGCTAATGCCAAAGTGATAGGCTAGCTATAGCCTACTAAACAGTAAAGATAGTGAGCAACTCTAAAAACGTACACCTGGTGGGAGATAGATGGTGAATATAACTCTGAGGAGAGCACAGTTGAATGACTTGAAATGAAATTAAATATGGGACGTGAAATATGTCCATGGCCATGTGCACACTAACCTAACCTTACCAGAGACATCGGCAACTTTTACACCGTCCAGATTGCACTATACTCGACCCTGACAGCTGCTGAAAAAGGTTTGAATCAACGATGAATGAGTTTGACTGCTAAATTCTGCGTTATGTTCTGCAATGTGTACTTCCGAGGGTTAAAGTAATCGGTTCATTTCTTGATTGCCGTTTTGACAGTGTCCATCTGGACATTTTAGTCATATTGGCTAATTCTCCTTTATTATTGCCCTGTTTTGATCTGTTTTCCTGACTTTTACTGACTTTTCTCAACTCACAGAAGTGACGTCAACGTCCGATCTAGCAGTAGCATAACCCATTCAGGCAAGAGTTATTTTAACATATGCGTAATTTGCGGGTGGGACATGTCCCCACCACTTTTTGCTAAGGTTGATATTGTCCCACCACTTTTGAAACAACTCGCGGCACTAATATACCAATACAAATAAACAAAACATCTTCAGTTAACTAGCAGAGCATTCATTTAGTTTGTTTGTTAAATAAATAAGAGGCGACCTAGCGCTGAAATGTGTTGATTTTTAAATAAAGTGATCAAAGTGCTCGTTGCCTCTGCGATCAGTGGCATGGATACTGTGTTTGTGGCTCGCGCACAGTCTTCACTCGGACGCGCGCTTCAATCCGTTGTGGAGATTCTCTATTCATTCCGGTGAAATTACAAAACAAAATGCACACAAAAGTGTCCCTGCCTGATATACAACCACTGATAAACATAATCGGATTTGATGAGAAAAAAACTGTTAGTACATTCATTGTATTAATTATCAGGTAAAATAAAAATCTCAAATATTTGGTCAAACTCTGAATAAATCCGATTTATTACGAAATCCGAAATGATTAGGCTACGTTCGTCATGTCCGATTTGAAAATTTACGCGCGTAAACTCTGCTCTGACTGGATGATCACATGACGAATTTGTGAAGGTTATGAATTGTGTTGAGCAATATTTTATGTAATGAACGGCTGAAACCTGGTAGACACAAGATGTAACACAATATGAGCAACTGAAGAATAGGCCTACATTATTTCAGACATACCATATAACAAAGACATTTTGAGTTCAAGAGTGTTTGTTTGTTCTAGCATAAAACTCCCCAATTCTTTAATTAGTCTATGATAAATATGATGTAAAACTAAAAGCGACACAGAAAGCAGCTAAATGAGTTAGAAACTCTTAGTGAAACACTTAAAGCTGGATAACTGAGAGGATTGTGTGATGACAGTTCACTCCTTCAGTCGGTGAAGCCATGAGAGATTAAATCCTGGGATTATTCCCATCTTCCCACAGGAGAAACGACTGAAAGATGGAGTTTGAGGAGGAACCCTGCAGAATGAGAGATGAAGATACAGAGGAACAAACAGGTTGGTGTTTTCCTTCATTCTCTTTAATGACCGATGAGGAACATTAAGATGAAAACTCATATACAGTAACAATAGGGGAGAGCCAGGACGATTGAAACGCGGGACGGATGAAACACTGAGATTTCCTTGAACACCACTCATGTCATGTACGTCAAATTTCGTTAGCACGCAATGCCTACCATACCTGTGAAACATTTCTTCTTTATGTCGTGCCGTTTTGGAGTTAAAGCCGCAAAGCTGTTTTTGAGTGCGGTAAGTGAATTCTTTCTTGTTATAATTTTGATGATTATGGCTTACAGCTTATGAAAACCCCAAATTCAAAATGGTTTTCATAAGCTGTAAGCCATAATTATAACAAATAAAAGCTTGAAATATCTCACTTTGCATGTAATGAGTCTATATAATATATTAGTTTCACCTTTTAAATTAAATTACTGAAATAAATTAACTTTTGCACAGTATTCTAATTTTTTGAGTTTCGCCTGTACATCAAGATATATCGTAGATCAAATTGTCTGGCAATGAATAGAGTATTTCAGAATCACTGGATCATGATATCGATATGATGGACAAAATTGTATTGTAGTTGCGAGTACACCAGAGTCCTGTGCAATTATTCTTGTCTCACTAAATGCCGCAAAGTGTCCTCCTTTTTGGTGTTATGGAAATGGCCACCCTGGAGACACATGATGATCCTCATTGAGCTTCAGATCAGATTCTCTGATTTCTCTTCACTGTCTCTGATCCTGAAACTAAAGGCCTTTGAGTTTCACCTCAAATCTACTTCTGACATCTAGTGGACAAAGATGAAAACTGCAGTGAATATTCTGTGTGTTAAAATAATAAATATACAATACATTCATGTACTTATTTGATTCATAATGCTCTAATTCAGTTTCATGCGATTGATATTCTGTACTCATTTGTTAACTCAGACCTAAATAAGTGTTCTTTTTTTTTTTTTTTTTTTTTTTTTTTTTTATGAAATGCTTAAAAGAACAGTAACAATTGTCATCACTGTCATACCAAAACAACACAACAATACTCCAGGGTCCATCAGTCTTTCAGTCCAGATTAAGTGCCAACACTCTTATATGTCATTTTGACATCATTCTTCTCTAAATTCTGCTCACATATTCAGACGAGCTGTACAGACGTTATCAAAAAACCTTTTGAATTCATAACAATTGCTGAGACAACCTTGCGAAGTCAATGTGTCAATGAGAAACAGAAGGATGAATCTCTGCGACTTTTTCATATTTGAACAAAACTGCATGGTCAATATAAAGTCTGTACTTGTTGCTTATTGTGCAATTCAATATGAATATCTGCTTCAGTTTTTTAAATGTTAAAAATCTTATTGTATTTTATTCTTGTAATCTCTGAATCTAGAAGCAGGGTTTCAGCATTGCAGATGTGTTGTGAACATATGATCTTGATTCCTGCATCAGTGTAAGAGTTTGTGTTTATGAGTTATTAAAGCTTTAGTGATGAACATGCTCAATCAACACTCGTCTTTGGCCTTTGAAAGAAAAAAGTACAATATGAAAAGAAACACACAAACAAGCAGTTTAAGTATCAAAACATTTTTATTTAATTTTTTCCTGAAAACTATAATCAGGTTTGTTCTCTGCTGGTAGTAGACTACATGTTCACTATAGTGAAATACTGTGAAATACATATAGTGAATTAGTTTCGTTAAAAAATAAATCTAGTTCATATTTATTTACAATTCTAGTAAGAGTTTAAGAACATCATACAGGAAAAACACTGTCTTAAAATGGTTTTAAATCAGTTAAAATTCCTGTCTTGTAACACAACTGGTGTCGTGTTAGCGGCCGCTAAGTTAATAACTAATGATCTGTGCAACAGAAGTGAATCAATCAAAACTAACTTTATCTGGACAATAACTTTATTCTAGAGCTGCTGTAAAGCCTAAACAATCTCTGTTACTGTAATTTATCTCTGTAAAGCTGCTTTGAAACAATCTATATTGTTAAAAGCGCTGTATAAATGAAGGAGACTTGACTCTTGTTTCCCCTGTTTTGTGTTTAAGGACTTTTATATTCATATGTTCCCATTGTTCCAGTGTTTTGGTGCGTTCACTGTTGTTTAACTTTAATAACCAATGAATGACACAATGGGTTCTTGGTTAATCTCTCTTCCATATACACACTCTTATGCCGAGTTCACACTGCACGATTTTAGCCTCGATTTTCACTTGCCGACAAATTCCCGAAATCATAGGCAAATCGATGCTCGTTCACACAAGTGACAATCACGCAGTGTAAATGATCAAAGATGCGATCTGAGAGAATTGCTCATGAGATATTCGGCATGTTAAATATCTGGACCTGTCGCGATTCATAATCCTGGGCTGCGTTCAGCCGCGACAAAAAGTTGCAAAAAGCTTTTTAAAGGTGTGATGAACTGAGAAATCAAATTTGAGATTTTGATAAGAGGTCATCATACTATAAGAATATCCTGAAATTTTCAGAACTGAAAACTTCCTTGTTAGTCCAATAAAAACTTTTATTGACACCAGGCACAGCGAACGACAGCTTTCTCAAAGTGGGGATCTGTGACGTCAGAGGGCATCAAACCCCGCCTCCGCAGAAGAAGATCGACGCCCACTTCAACACCGCCTGTTTAGCCCCGCCCACCGATTCGCACGTTACATGAAACTCATTATAATATGCAAAACTGTTATCCAATCATAACTTTTTGGCGTTTACTTCCAAGTCTTCAATGCGGCACGCCCATAAAAAACGAGCGTTTCAGGAGCTAGGCTCAAAACCAGGGTAGAAAATAGCCTATTACTTAGGCCCTGTTTACACGAGAACGCTCGCGGGTGAAAATGTAAAAATATTTTATCAGATGTGCCTTTCGTTTAGACGGCGACGGCGTTTTTGGGTAGGGATGTCCCGATACCACTTTTTCACTTCCGATACGATACCGATGCCGCAGCTTTGGCTATTTTCCGATACCGATATCAATCCGATATTTTTATTTTATTCTTGAACTAATACTAATAATAATAAAATATATGGAAGCTCTTTGCTCAATTAGCCACATAAAAACATCTCACTCAAATGGAGAACAAATACTTCTCCAGTATATAGTCCACAACAACAGATGATAATGAAAGACTGCCACCCTTTATTCAAAAGACCTTGAGATATGTTTGGTAATTGTACCTGAATGAGTTTAAAATTAATTTGCTATATTTCAAATCAATATATTTGTTTCTTTAAAATTTTAATTAACTTTAACTTTATTCTCATCTGAATTATAAATAATTTATTTCTGTATAAAATAATACTACTTTTAAAAACACATTTGATTTTCTTTTTTATTCAATGTAGAGTGTGTAAACACTTTTTGCAGTTTTAATGATGTCCTGTATGAAAATGACAGAGTATGTTTTTATGTTTCCACTGTTCGATCGCGCCCGTGCCTCTCTCTCTCTGACACACACACACACACACACACTCCAGCATTGCAATCTTGACATCGCAGCCTGTTCATTTTGCTGCGTTCACACCAAACGCAAATAGAGTGTCAAATTCGCGTCTATCGCGTCTAGTTCGATGCTTGAACAGTTTGAATCCATTCGCGCGTGTATAATGATAAAGCGAGCGTTTGAAGCGATACAGACGCGCATTCCCGCATATGTCTATGCGCGTATCTAACAGTATCACATTAATTAATGTGCACGCGAGTTTTATTTATTTTTATGCCGTGTATTCTCCGTGTAAATCCATGCACCGAACGTACGTTCAGTACGAATACATGTACCGTTCCACCCCTAATAGGTATCGATCATAGGTATCGGATAATTATTTTTCTCCCCTCCGATATCCGATCTAGCGTTTTGGGCCAGTATCGGCACGATACCGATGCCGTGGATCGGATCGGGACATCCCTATTTTTGGGGCTTAAAAACGCAAAAAAGTGAAACCACCCTCCAGAGTGGAAATCTTAAAAACGCTCCACCGTCGTGTTTCCGTCTAAACGGTAAAAACGCAAAAGTCTGCTAGACAGTGAAGGCACCGATCAGTGCTTCACATTGCCACCTAGCCGCGTGGAGTGCATACTACATTGAATTTCACACACTTTTGCATCACCATATGCACGCAGATTTCCCCCCCATAACGCTCGTCTAAACGCAGAATAAAAAGTGATCACTTTTGCGTTTTCTCTTCAGATCGTTTCCGTGTAAACGTAGCCTTATTCATTTTGATGTTTTCGAATGTAAAAACCAAGCGAACGTCATAAGTTGACCTCAGACAACAATATAAAAAAAATTAAAAAGCCAGTTCATGATGACCCCTTTAAGTGGAAACGGTGGTGAGTCGTGCAGAGAGAGTCAGAGAGTCGTGCAGTGTGAAAACAACAGTGATTCGACTACTTTAAATCGTGCAGTGTGAACTCGGCATTACTCTTGATTGTCGTCTCCCCTTAATGCTGCATGTTTGAGCCATGTGTGACATCTAGAGTTTGAGCTTTCTTCATTATCGTCATGTGATCCGTGAGTTTCTGTGAGCGTCTCTGAATCATCTGAGTCAATCTCTGCTGGTCCGTCTGGATCAGGAGAAACTATGAGATCACAAACACAGGCATTCCTAGTTAAAACTGATCAAAAATTGCCATCAAGTTGAAGAAAAATGTGTAACAGTGTTTTATCTTAAAGATCATTAAGACTCACAGTTTGGTTTTCCACTGTTAAGGCTGTTGTGTCTGACTCGTCTCCGGATCTGTTTCTCTCCTGGATCAAGAGCTTGAATCTCATCCTCTTTCTTTGTCATTTTCCTCTTTCTCTGTTTTCCTGATGTTTAATTCTCCTGCAGTTCGAGACGCTCCGCAGATCTGCCGTCACAATTCATTTCTCCTTTCTGCATTATATCTGTGGCAAAACATATCAAAGTTTGACGTTTGTGGTAACACTTTACAATAAGGTTCATTAGTTAACATTGGGTAGTGTATTAACTAACATGAACTAACCATGATACGTTTGTTTCTGTATTTGTTAATCTTTGTTAATGTTAGTTAATAAAAATAAAGCTGTTCATTGTTTGTTCATGTTAGTTCACAGTGTATTAACTAATGTTAACAAAATTTGAATAATGTATTAGTAAATGTTGAAATTAATATTAAAGATTAATAAATGCTGTATAGTTAGTTAGTTAAATTATATTTCTGTGTCATGCCAAACATTTGGCCCATCCCACGTCGGATTACAAGACACCACAAACTTATTTAGCAAACATCTTCCGGTCGCATATACAAATCATTCGGGGAAATACATGAAATCAAATATATACATACACACACACACAGCCATGTTTATGTGATTTGTGAGGACATTCCATAGGCGTAATGGTTTCTATCCCGTACAAACTGTATATTCTATCCCCTTACACTGCCCCTATCCCTAAACATCACAGGAAACATTCTGCATTTTTACATTTAATAAAAAACACTGCTTAGTATGTTTTTAAAGCCATTTGAAAAATGAGGACCCCCAAAATGTCCTCATAAATCACGTATTTTCCCGAGTGTCCTCATTTGCAGGTGTGTTATCATAAAAATGTCCTCAGTTGTCATGAAAACAAGTACACACACACACACACACACACACACACACACACACACACACAGCATATACAAACAAATCCTCATCTACAGATCATCTCGATAAAGAGCTTTTTGATCATATCAAAAGCTTTCTGAAAATCAATAAAGCATGAATATGTATGCTTATTTTCACTTCTTCATTTAGTTATAATTGTAGATCAAGACATGATCTTGACTTATGGAACCCATTTTGTTCTTCAATGAGGATCTCTTCTTTCTCTCGGTACACCATGAGCCTTTCATTAAGTATTGTAGAATACAGTTTATAAACTGTGCTCATTAAACTAATCCCTCTATAATTCAAAGGCACCCTCGGATCCTCATTTTGGGATTTTGGTATCGGATTAATAATAGATTTAAGCCACATAGATGGTATTTTGCCGGATTCATAACACCATTTAAATAAATCAATCAAAATATCGAATAGTTTGGGTGATTTTAGTATTTCATTTGGAATATTTTCAACCCCCGTCGCTTTTCCTAACTTAGCTTTATTAATGGCCATTTGAACTATAAGTGCAGTTCATTATTAGTTCATGCTAACTAATGTTGTTAACTAATGAACCTTGAATGTAAAGTGTTACCACATTTGTTACTAATTGATTTGCAACACAGAATTACATTTCAGTTTCTTTATAGTAACATTGTATTTGTGTTGAGATTTAAATAAAAAGAAAACATGTTTTAATTACCTTGTGATGAGCTGAAGAGCGTCTGGTGGATAATAATATT
Source organism: Squalius cephalus (assembly GCA_022829025.1). Classification (NCBI taxonomy): domain Eukaryota; kingdom Metazoa; phylum Chordata; class Actinopteri; order Cypriniformes; family Leuciscidae; genus Squalius; species Squalius cephalus. The sequence continues at coordinate 1,707,933 of CM040806.1, forward strand.
ATATCTCTGAATAAGAGACACACATTTCCAATAGTGTTTGATGAGGTGTATTTTCTTGCATGAAAAGGCCAGCAGAGACACAGACACACAGAGAGATTACAGAGTGAAAGTGAAGAGGAGGAATCGTTCCTCTTTTAGAGCCTCAACTCTCTCTTATCTCTCTAGACCAGCGGTTCCCAAACTTTTTTTCCGGGGCACGCCCTACTATGTCCCAACCGGGTTGGCGCACCCCCAATCCCCACTTCAAAAAAATAACGCAACAAAGCTTTGTTTTATCTCCATATAAAGACTCATGTTTAATCATGCGCAAATAACCAGAACACACATGACAATAACAACATCAACAAAGTTTCAATATAATGCAAAAAAGCTACGCACAAGCTTCCACTTTTAAGAGGACCAGTGACAGACACAGGCTCAGTAACAGAAAGCACGGTTATTTTCAGCCGCGTAATTTAGTTTTATTTAAAAAAGAAATATTTTGTAACATTACACGTGAAATGTTTTTAAGGTCACTTTTGATCACTTTAATGCATCCTTACTGAAAAAAAAAATCTGACTAACCAACACATTTTTGAACGGCAGTGTACATTCAGTTGGTCATTATTGCAATATAAACACTATCAGACTGATCAACAAGGTAGCCTATATCTTCATTTACCAGTCGAAGAAGGAGCAACTTTCTGCTCTTATGTTTACTCCGTGCACTGTCAAGGGCTTCATCATATTTGTCGTGGTACCGGGCTTTGCAGCAATTATTTTACCGCACATAGCCTGCATCGAGCCTGGAGAAATGTAGCCACACTTTTGATCGACTTTTCCACATCTTTATGGTATTGTGTGTGTGTGTGCTCGCGTCTCTCATGAGTATGTGCGCGGAGAGTTTGTGTGTGTGCTCGGGTCACATTGAGAATGTGTGTGTGCTCGCGTTTCATATAAGTATGTGCGTGGAGAGTTTGTGTGTGCGTGCGCGCGTCTCATATGTGCGCGGAGAGTTCCGCGCGTCTCATGTGTGTAGAGTTTGCTTGTAGGCCTATGTGCGTGAGCGACTTTAGGTGTGTCGTTGTGCATTTCATATGTATTTGTTTTATCAAAAACTAATAAATGATAGTTTTTTTTTTATTTAAAATAAAAGGAAAAGGAATTTACAAAGGAAATGTTTACTGTTCATGTTTTTTTATTGTGTGGAAAAATCCTACTTAAAAAAACAGACAGCCATTACATTTTTCCTCTCGCGCACCCCCTGGTGGTAGCTCGCGTACCACACTTTGGGAATCCCTGCTCTAGTCTAGACCACTGATCATATTTTCGTAGACACATATTTTTTTTGACTTGTTTATCATATTTTACCCTTGAGTGGAGGCTCATAACACTACACTTCCACATTAGAATATGTTTGCTCGTTTACTGTCATATAACGGTCACACATTTCTCATTTCCAGCTGCATACAATGATCATACATCATATTCATAAGATCAATAACTGTTCTTTGTTCTATCAAATCAGACCTCGCGCAAATTATCTTATTATCTTATTACTGCCTTTCTAAGCAATTCCATTAATAAAGAAAAATCAAACATATAGAACATGCAAAACATAGTGCATAACATATTAGATTTCTTCCACAAGGGTTAATATGCAGTGCGACTGACGCAGGAGCTTTAAGGTTATAAACACACACACACCCACACCCCTTCACTGAGCTGAAGCTGCACCAGTTTGATTAGATTTTATCATTGCTTATCAACTACTACCAAATGTTACTGCGCAGTACAGTTACAGTAACAGTATTTCTCAACCCTGCGGCTGTCAGGATATATAGAAATATCCTTTTTGTTCTGCACATAAAAGTTTTTAATTCTAGTGGTTGACCAATGTGTGTTTTTCAATAACTGATAGTACGAGCTATCTCTACTAATGATGCTTAGAGTTGGCAATAAATGAAAATCCATGTTTCTAAATGAATGCTATTCATCTTAATAGAATTACAGACTGACTGGAAAGACATTTTATATTATATTAATGGTAGACCTACTTTAAAAAAGGTAAGTGAATCAGCTGTCTCGTGTGTGTGTGTGTGTGTGTGTGTGTTACTCTCTCTCTCTCTCTCTCTGCCTCTCTCTCTCTCTCTCTCTCTGCCTCTCTCTCTCTCTCTCTTTCTCTGCCTCTCTCTCTCTCTCTCTCTCTCTCTCTCTGCCTCTCTCTCTCTCTCGCTCTCTCTCTCTCACTGCCTCTCTCTCTCTCTCTGCCTCTCTCTCTCTCTCTCTTTCTCTGCCTCTCTCTCTCTCTCTCTCTCTGTCTCTCTCTCTCTCTCTCTCTCTCTCTCTCTCTCACTGCCTCTCTCTCTCTCTCTCTCTCTCAAATTCAAATTCAAATTCAAATGAGCTTTATTGGCATGACTTGTACAGTATTGCCAAAGCATTGGCCATTAAATAAATGGACATTACATATACAAATAATCAATAAATTCAATAAATCAATCAGTAAACAAAAGTATGAGTACATTTATATATTAAAAATAATAATAATAATAATAACACCTTTGTACATTTGTACCAACATTCAGACAAGATGAGGATGATTCTGACTGTAGTTTTGTCCACTGGCTGACTCTCGTAGTTTGTGGCAGGCCGTCACATATTTTGCTGCTGTTGTGATTGAGCTGGAGTTCTCTCCCAGAATATGCTTTAATTTTTCTGAATTTGGTAATGTCATAAAATTTGGTTCTAGTTGTTGGAATCTAGTGAAATAGTCTGATCTAATGCTGTGATAGTGATCACAGTGTATCAGGAAGTGTTCTTCTGTCTCCACCTCTCTCTGAGAGCACAGTGAACACAGCCTCTGCTCTCTCGGCTGCCATCTCTGCCTGTGCCAGCCTCTCTCTACAGCCAGACTGTGGTCACTCACACACACACACACACACCTCTCTCTACAGCCAGACTGTGGTCACACACACACACACACACCTCTCTCTACAGCCAGACTGTGGTCACTCACACACACACACACACCTCTCTCTACAGCCAGACTGTGGTCACACACACACACACACACACCTCTCTCTACAGCCAGACTGTGGTCACACACACACACACACACACACCTCTCTCTACAGCCAGACTGTGGTCACACACACACACACACACACCTCTCTCTACAGCCAGACTGTGGTCACTCACACACACACACACACCTCTCTCTACAGCCAGACTGTGGTCACACACACACACACACACACACACACACACACCTCTCTCTACAGCCAGACTGTGGTCACTCAGCCTGTACTTGGTCAGGGTCTTTCTCACTTTATGCTCTTTCACACTGCTGGTTTATAGTCTCTTTTCAGGTGTAAATAGAGTTCCATCTTCTTTTGTGATTTAGTAGCATCTTTCCAATAGGTAATGTAATTTTGTTTTTGTAATTTAATAATTTGGTTGGGCCAGATAGTGCTGTGCTGGTCTGGCAGTAGTTTCAGCATCAGCTGAGAGAGTGCGCTCCGGTGCCGGTTCTGCTCCTGACACCGCAGGGCCTCAGCCTGGTATGAGCTCGGGTCACTGCGCTCTGGTGCCGGTTCTGCTCCTGACACCGCAGGGCTTCAGCTGATGAGCTCGGGTCACTGTGCTCCGGTGCCGGTTCTGCTCCTGACACCGCAGGGCCTCAGCCTGGTATGAGCTCGGGTCACTGCGCTCTGGTGCCGGTTCTGCTCCTGACACCGCAGGGCTTCAGCTGATGAGCTCGGGTCACTGTGCTCCGGTGCCGGTTCTGCTCCTGACACCGCAGGGCCTCAGCCTGGTATGAGCTCGGGTCACTGCGCTCCGGTGCTGGTTCTGCTCCTGACACCGCAGGGCTTCAGCTGATGAGCTCGGGTCACTGTGCTCCGGTGCCGGTTCTGCTCCTGACACCGCAGGGCCTCAGCCTGGTATGAGCTCGGGTCACTGCGCTCCGGTGCCGGTTCTGCTCCTGACACCGCAGGGCTTCAGCTGATGAGCTCGGGTCACTGCGCTCCGGTGCCGGTTCTGCTCCTGACACCGCAGGGCCTCAGCTGGTATGAGCTCGGGTCACTGCGCTCCGGTGCCGGTTCTGCTCCTGACACCGCAGGGCCTCAGCTGGTATGAGCTCGGGTCACTGCGCTCCGGTGCCGGTTCTGCTCCTGACACCGCAGGGCCTCAGCCTGGTATGAGCTCGGGTCACTGCGCTCCGGTGCCGGTTCTGCTCCTGACACCGCAGTGCCTCAGCCTGGTATGAGCTCGGGTCACTTCGCTCCGGTGCCGGTTCTGCTCCTGACACCGCAGGGCCTCAGCTGGTATGAGCTCGGGTCACTGCGCTTCAGGTGCTGGTAGAATTTCACAGCTCTTTTCTGGATACTGATCAATAAGGGGTATTGTCCCCTCTCTATGGTCTCTCTCTCTCTCTCTCTCTCTCTCTCTCTCTCTCTCTCTCTCTCTGTTTGTTTCTGTGTGTTTGTGTCTCTCCGTGTGTGTGTGTCTGTTTCTCTCTGTGTTTGTGTATGCGTAGTTTAGTGTTCTTTCTTCACCACCAATGTTGCTTCATTAAAGTTCCTTCATGTAGTCCATCAGTAGTTTCTGTCCATAAGTGGTTTATATCTCATCTGTTAATGTCTCTCAGTGAAAGACTCTCTCCAGCTTCATCATGAGAGACTGAAGAAAATAAAGATTAAAGTGGAAATATTATAGAGTGTGTAAAAAGACATTTTATACATCTTTATAACAAAGTACTAGATGTATGTATGACCTGAAACTCAGAGATGTTAAAACACTCACAGTCTGGTCTTCTTGCCTCCACACTGTCCTGATGAGAATGTCTCATGGATCTTTTCTTCTTTAACTCTTCAGATTGTGAGTTTTTCTCTTTGTTCTCCTGATTTCTGTTGTTCTGTTGTTCCTGAATCTTCAGATTATCTCCGTCACACATCATCTCCAGTCCATTAACCTTTATTCTCTGCTTGGGAGAAAAATGATTTACTATTTGTATTGCTGCCATAAAATGGTCTAAATGAACAACACGTGACCCGTGCTTGCAGAATGAGTGTGAATGCACACAGGATCATCACGAGCTACAGCCAAAACGAGAGAAAATTAAAATTTCTGTCGAATTTGAGGTTTTCGCAAAAATGGGTTAGGGTTAGGGTTTGTTAAACATCTAAAAGTATCTGTATTTGTGTGTTTTCTGAGGGAGTATCTTTCTTTTGTCCATGAAATGCAGTTTTTCTCTGCTCTATTCTCGACTGGCGCTTCCATCACCACAAGTCTGGTATTGTTTTAAATGTAATATTCCAACTTTGTGAATATTCATAGTGAATTCTCAATGGCATGAGTCTGAACCAATGAAATGTGATTTTCAATCTCAGGCTGATGTAAACAAAGCGATACTCACACTGACTGACAGACAAGACGCTCAATCCACACACACACACACAAAAAATAAAATTGCTCGTTGCGTAGCCTATATTACCTTGCCAGCACGGCTCACATATTCAGATTGGCTAAATCATGTTTAACACAAGTAGACAGTCGAGTGTCAGTGTATTCTGAGACTGGGGCAAGTTGTCACTTTTTGAACTCATTGAAGTCAAATAATTTTTGTAAGTGCAAATCTGTATAGACCTACATTTTAAAATCTCAAGAACATTTCACTGTTGAACTTTGAACATTTATATCCAGAAAAACAACAGTTTATCCAACACACGCTCGACTCCTGTGGCGGAGTGTGTTTTCACAGTGTTGGACAATGATTATGAAACTCTTCACACAGAAAAATGAACATGCATTGTCAAATCATTGCTTTGCCAGAAAAACTAATTACAATAAATACAATGTGAAAAATGTCATCACATCTTTTTGTGTGGGAAAAACACTTTTGTCCTAAAAACACAGTTCAACCTTTCAAAAGACCTTCATATTATTATTATAATATATAATATTTCTAACATATTAAATATATATTAAATATATTATAATATATAAATTCTATTATTATATTACATTTATTTTCCAGATACATGTGTTATTAGAAAACATTAAATGAGTTTAAAGCTGACTTACGTGACACAGAGACGTCCACAACAGCTTTCTGTATAATCACATACAGATATATATATATATATATAAATGATATAATCACAGAGAATCACAGATCAAGGCTTTCACTTCTGGATCAAGCTCTTATACAGTATAGTCCCAAATTTCCATTGCTCAAATTTCCATTCCATCACAGTCTCCTTATCTTGCTCTGAACTTTGACTGATAGTCTTTTCATACACTTGCATGAGCTTTGGATACTCAAAGGGTGTCAAAGTTTATTTCCTTATAAGAAACAAGCAATTTAGAACTTGTGGTTAAGTATTATTTTATATGACATATAAAAATAAGATATACACTAAAAAGTATATCTACTAAAGCATGAAGGTTAAAGATGAAAGATTGGAAGTGTTGATTCATTCTTATTTCAGATTTATAACATTACATAGTGATTGACAGATTATTATTCAATGTATGCTTACAAATGTCATTAAACTTTCAGTTCATATGATCATGCACTTCTTAAAAATCTACAAATGATTTAAACAGATGTAATACGATTAAAACTATATTTGTTATTGTACATTTGAATGCTTACACGTGTCATAAAACTTTTCCATATTTAAACAAGACAGAAAATGCACTGTAGATGGTGTGGCATGATTGGTAAAGTTTTGGTTTAAGGGTGCTGGTATATTTATCATCATTATCATTATGCTTTATAATATATTTATTGTTTTATTGTGTTATGTATTCATATGCATATTTAATTTTAACTTTACTATTTTTGTTTGTATTTTATGCTTTATAATGTATAGTAGACTCCTACAAAAAAGTTTCAACAGCAGTTGTTGCTTTCAAAGAGTTCATGTCTGATCTTGTCCAGAAACACCAGCACTAACATCCGTCATAACTGATGCTGCAGAAACACCAGCACTAATATCAGCCAATAACTGATGCTGCTGAAACACCGACACTAACATCAGCCAATAACTGATGCTGCAGAAACACCAGCACTAACATCAGTCAATAACTGATGCTGCAGAAACACCAGCACTAACATCAGCCAATAACTGATGCTGCAGAAACACCAGCACTAACATCAGTCAATAACTGATGCTCCAGAAACACCAGCACTAACATCAGCCAATAACTGATGCTGCCGAAACACCAACACCAACATCAACCAATAACTGATGCTACAGAAACACCAGCACTAATATCAGCCAATAACTGATGCTGCCGAAACACCAACACCAATATCACTCAATAACTGATGCTGCAGAAACACCAGTACTAACATCAGTCAATAACTGATGCTGCAGAAACACCAGCACTAATATCAGCCAATAACTGATGTTGCTGAAACACCAACACCAATATCAGTCAATAACTGATGCTGCAGAAACACCAGCACTAATATCAGCCAATAACTGATGCTGCCGAAACACCGACACTAACATCAGTCAATAACTGATGCTGCCGAAACACCGACACTAACATCAGTCAATAACTGATGCTGCAGAAACACCAGCACTATTATATGAGTCAATAACTGATGCTGCCGAAACACCAGCACTAATATCAGTCAATAAATGATGCTGCAGAAACACCGACACTAACATCAGTCAATAACTGATGCTGCAGAAACACCAGCACTATTATATGAGTCAATAACTGATGCTGCCGAAACACCAGCACTAATATCAGTCAATAAATGATGCTGCCGAAACACCGACACTAACATCAGTCAATAACTGATGCTGCAGAAACACCAGCACTATTATATGAGTCAATAACTGATGCTGCCGAAACACCAGCACTAATATCAGTCAATAAATGATGCTGCAGAAACACCGACACTAACATCAGTCAATAACTGATGCTGCAGAAACACCAGCACTATTATATGAGTCAATAACTGATGCTGCCGAAACACCAGCACTAATATAAGTCAATAAATGATGCTGCAGAAACACCAGCACTAATATCAGCCAATAACTGATGCTGCCGAAACACCGACACTAACATCAGTCAATAACTGATGCTGCCGATACACCGACACTAACATCAGCCAATAACTGATGCTGCCGAAACACCGACACTAACATCAGCCAATAACTGATGCTGCAGAAACACCAGCACTAATATCAGCCAATAACTGATGCTGCCGAAACACCAACACCAATATCAGTCAATAACTGATGCTGCCGAAACACCAGCACTAATATCAGCCAATAACTGATGCTGCCGAAACACCGACACTAACATCAGTCAATAACTGATGCTGCAGAAACACCAACACTAATATCAGCCAATAACTGATGCTGCCGAAACACCAACACCAATATCAGTCAATAACTGATGCTGCCGGAACACCAGCACTAATATCAGCCAATAACTGATGCTGCCGAAACACCGACACTAACATCAGTCAATAACTGATGCTGCAGAAACACCAGCACTATTATATGAGTCAATAACTGATGCTGCAGAAACACCAGCACTAATATCAGCCAATAACTGATGCTGCCGAAACACCAGCACTAATATCAGCCAATAACTGATGCTGCCGAAACACCGACACTAACATCAGTCAATAACTGATGCTGCAGAAACACCAGCACTATTATATGAGTCAATAACTGATGCTGCAGAAACACCAGCACTAATATCAGTTAATAACTGATGCTGCAGAAACACCAGCACTAATATCAGTCAATAACTGATGCTGCCGAAACACCAGCACTATTATATGAGTCAATAACTGATGCTGCAGAAACACCAGCACTATTATATGAGTCAATAACTGATGCTGCAGAAACACCAGCACTAATATCAGTCAATAACTGATGCTGCCGAAACACCAGCACTATTATATGAGTCAATAACTGATGCTGCATAAACACCAGCACTAATATCAGTCAATAACTGATGCTGCAGAAACACCAGCACTATTATATGAGTCAATAACTGATGCTGCAGAAACACCAGCACTAATATCAGTCAATAACTGATGCTGCAGAAACACCAGCACTATTATATGAGTCAATAACTGATGCTGCAGAAACACCAGCACTAATATCAGTCAATAACTGATGCTGCAGAAACACCAGCACTATTATATGAGTCAATAACTGATGCTGCAGAAACACCAGCACTAATATCAGTCAATAACTGATGCTGCCGAAACACCAGCACTAATATCAGCCAATAACTGATGCTGCCGAAACACCGACACTAACATCAGTCAATAACTGATGCTGCAGAAACACCAGCACTATTATATGAGTCAATAACTGATGCTGCAGAAACACAGACTCTAACATCAGTCAATAACTGATGCTGCAGAAACACCAGCACTAACATCAGCCAATAACTGATGCTGCAGAAACACCAGCACTAATATCAGTCAATAACTGATGCTGCAGAAACACCAGCACTATTATATGAGTCAATAACTGATGCTGCAGAAACACCAGCACTAATATCAGTCAATAACTGATGCTGCAGAAACACCAGCACTATTATATGAGTCAATAACTGATGCTGCAGAAACACCAGCACTAATATCAGTCAATAACTGATGCTGCAGAAACACCAGCACTATTATATGAGTCAATAACTGATGCTGCAGAAACACCAGCACTAATATCAGTCAATAACTGATGCTGCCGAAACACCAGCACTAATATCAGCCAATAACTGATGCTGCCGAAACACCGACACTAACATCAGTCAATAACTGATGCTGCAGAAACACCAGCACTATTATATGAGTCAATAACTGATGCTGCAGAAACACCGACTCTAACATCAGTCAATAACTGATGCTGCAGAAACACCAGCACTAACATCAGCCAATAACTGATGCTGCAGAAACACCAGCACTAACATCAGTCAATAACTGATGCTGCAGAAACACCAGCACTAATATCAGCCAATAACTGATGCTGCAGAAACACCAGCACTAATATCAGCCAATAACTGATGCTGCAGAAACACCAGCACTATTATATGAGTCAATAACTGATGCTGCCGAAACACCAACACTAATATCAGTCAATAAATTATGCTGCAGAAACACCAGCACTATTATATGAGTCAATAACTGATGCTGCAGAAACACCAGCACTAATATCAGTCAATAACTGATGCTGCAGAAACACCAGCACTATTATATAAGTCAATAACTGATGCTGCCGAAACACCAACACTAATATCAGTCAATAAATGATGCTGCAGAAACACCAGCACTAATATCAGCCAATAACTGATGCTGCCGAAACACCGACACTAACATCAGCCAATAACTGATGCTGCCGAAACACCGACACTAACATCCGTCAATAACTGATGCTGCCGAAACACCAGCACTAATATCAGCCAATAACTGATGCTGCAGAAACACCAGCACTAATATCAGCCAATAACTGATGCTGCTGAAACACCGACACTAACATCAGTCAATAACTGATGCTGCCGAAACACCAGCACTAATATCAGCCAATAACTGATGCTGCCGAAACACCAGCACTAATATCAGCCAATAACTGATGCTGCCGAAACACCAGCACTAATATCAGCCAATAACTGATGCTGCAGAAACACCAGCACTAATATCAGCCAATAACTGATGCTGCAGAAACACCAGCACTAATATCAGCCAATAACTGATGCTGCAGAAACACCAGCACTAATATCAGCCAATAACTGATGCTGCAGAAACACCAGCACTAATATCAGTTGTAGCAAATTGACCCTTCGCTAAGCCCCGCCATCCTTAGTTACTGTTGCTACGCCTGTCAAGCTTTTGCGCCTGGCACGTCTTTTACAGTATGTGTGCACCGGTGTCAGACATTCCCAAGGAGATAATTAGTCATTTTTGGCGAACAGGTGAAATATCTGAGAGAGCAAGACAAAAGGGACTGCAGTATGCATTCGAGGGATATATCCAAGACATAATATGCAAACGATTAGAGGATAATTTCATCAAAATTGAAGCTATAAAGCTTATAGGTCCCAACGCAAGCAGCAGCCGCCTCACACGCTGACCATTCAAATGGGAAACACACAAATTGAGGAACAGCTATGTGCGTGCACAGCAGGGTGGGTGAAATTTGAAAATCTAATATTTACAAATCAAACAGCTTATCCATAAGTATTGTGGAATAAACACAAGACATTAGCTTGACCACTTTGCAATGATAACATTCTCCCGCTTATATTTTTAGTGCGCCAGGCTACCGCTCACACGTCGTGGGTCACATAAGTGACTAACGTTACTGTTATGAACTGATTAACGTTAAGTTTGCATACCAACCTTTTCCTTGGAGATCTCCGGCAAGCCCCCTGGTGTTCCCTCCTTTTACTAACTACCTTTTACTAATACTAGAACTAACACCGGGAGAGTCGCGATCGGATTGGGGTACTAGTTTAGCCGTCGATTAACAAAATGCTGAAATATATTTTTAAGTAATGTTAAGTTATGTCAGTGAGCCTCCGTCTTGCCTTTAATCACACTGCTTGATCCACGAGCTGGACAATAACTTTATTCTAGAGCTGCTATAAAGCCAAAACACTTTACTTTTAATTTCCTATTATCAATGTAAAGCTGCTTTGGAACAATCTACATTGTTAAAAGCGCTATATAAATGAAGACGACGCCCGGCATTTCTCCCCTTGGGTTTTAGGTTTCGGGAAGGGAACAAAATCCACCACCCCGTCCAAACTTTTAGGATACCGGGTATCAGATTTGCACAATCCATACGCACAACGCTTCGGCATGTTTCCCTCGCTCGAAAGCTTGCCAGACCTCCCGCGCCTAGTTACGGTTGCTAAGCCACGATTGGCCAGTGGCGGTTTTCGGGCGTGGCTTAGCGAAGGGTCAGTTAGCTCTAAAAAAATATTAGTAATATTTGTTATATCTGATTATGAATATTTGGATCAGTTAATAGAATTAACTTAATGTATTCAAATTAATATTACAACCAATCCACCTGTTCGTTCCGTGAACACTCAGTGTTAATTATTTGTTAATTCTAAGAAATGTTTATTTCTGGGGGAGGGAAATGTCTTTCTTACTGTACAGTACTAACAGCCTGTAGTCAAAATCTAAATCGTAAAATAAACTTTGTTGCAAGCAGAGAATCAAAACCAAATACATACCGTGCACAAGTTTTATTAACTAAGTCACAAACACACAATTAACATACAAACAATTACACATACATGGGTAGAGGGGAAGTGACAGAATGAAACCGGAAATTAAATGAAGCTATGTATAAATACAAATGGTTGTATCATAAAATAAATACTGTAGTATCAAAGACATAATATTACACAAGACAGTAAATCATTCACACAGTGTCCTGGGGTGCATGTTCATTTATAGATCAGTTCGTCCATTCATGAACAGGAAAGTCTGTTTTAAGGGCTGTGGGTCTTTTCTATGGCCTCACTATTCTATTCGCTTTTTCCACGTGACCACACTTTTAACAGCAATAAAACCAACTTATCTGAACGTAGTCATGGTGCCCTTGTTGGGGGGATGGGACCACAGATCCCACAGTGAGTTTTAAAGATTATTTGTTAAATATAACAAATAATTGTGTCTGATTTGTCTGTCAACTGAAAAAAACATCACCAAAATATAAATGCACTTAATGAAATATATTAATGTAGCTGGAATTACATTAAAAATAACATCATTTTCCCCAGATATTGGATATTGTAGTTCATGTCTGAGCTTCATGTTGTTGTTGTGTGTGTTTGACCTTTCACACTGAGTTTGAGTTTTAAGGAGATTCAATTGTTTGTATATTTATTTTATTTATTTATTATGTCTAATTATATTTACATGTATCTTTATACGTTTTTTATCATTTAAATATGTTGTAATGAGGGTTTATTGGATCTTTGTGGTGCATTTTCTAAATACGTGTTTGCAGTCGAGAGGAAGGTTAGCAGGAAAACTGTGTGAAACAACAGATGTGAAAGTGCTGACTCAACTCCTCATCTCTCTCTCCAGTTCTCCTCTGTTCAGGAAAGATGTGCAACATTCCCTGTGTGTCTCTTTTCTTGTCAGTGAATATGCCTGAACACATCTGAGAATTATGAGCTCAAAGCAAACCGGTTTCCAGAAACATAAATGACTGCCTGTCTACTTTATACTTGTAGGAGCCACTATGCTCTATTGAACATCTGTTGTAGTTCCACTGTTGGACACCGGGTGAGTTTGAGTCTAATTAGTATAAAGGTAACCAGAGAGAAAGAGAAGTCAGGTGTGTGATGGAGGGAAGCACGTAAATGTTGGACGTGTCAGGACATGTGCAGGTGGAAGCAAGCTTGTGGGATTACAGTGTGTTTGTGCATCAGATCTGTAAGTTTAAAATGATCTATGAGTTTTGTGATAAATACATGTGGTAATGCGGTTCTGGACTGGAAGCATGTCTTGATCGGATCTCACGTATCAGAAACAACTTTACAACATTACAAGATGGATATTTCTCACTTCACTGTTATTCATATATGTTGCAACAGTTTTAGAGCATCATGTACAGATATAATTACTAGTAAAGTCTGGATTATATGAAGGCCAGAGAGCTCAGATAATAATAAAGAAGAGTTTAAAGAATAAGAATTTGTTTAAATCACTGCTAGAATATTCACATATACAGTCAATAGTTTATTTCTTTATGCAAGTTTGAACTGTCTTATTGATCTTGCATGGCATTTCATTTATTATACTGGACAAACTTATAATTCATCATTATTTTCATATCTTTCATACTTATTCATCAATTAAAAAAATAAAAAACTTCAAAGTTTTGATGAACTCTCGTTCTCTCTAAAACCAGTTTTTTCTCATGTAGCTGATTATATATTTAAAATAACACTGGTCCTGTAATAATGAGATTGATATGAGTTTGTGCATATTGTTGAATCAGGAGCTGATGGAGATTTGCCTGATATGAAACATCATCATCAGCTTCTGCTAACAGAAGAATCCAGAAACACAGTCTCTGGGAAGAACATCAATTATTCCCTGTTTCTAACTCTATCAGAAAGAGAAACAGAGAGATCTTCTGTGTGAAACGACAGATGAAGCACATGATGGAGAAAGCGGAGAATAAAAGTGATTCTGTCATAAACTCATCATCATAATCACAGGCTGCTTTATGATATTAAAGCTGGAAGCGTCACAGAATTCACTGGAACTAAAGAGATCTTGATTCTGATCAAACCATTCAAACCTTCAGAATAATATCAAAACAGCAGAAGTCATATTTTATAGTGACGCACATTTGACATCTTTGTGTTTGACTTCAATAATGATTCCCTTCAAATTACAACTTGTTGATTTTCATATTCCCTGATGAACTGAAATCTGTAAGTGTTTTCATTTGTTGCTGTAAAACACATTTTCATCTGTAGCTTCTTTAACTCTGCTGTGATTCTGATGATCTCCTGTAGAGGGAGACACGAGACTGCAGGACAGGGTCAAAGGGCAATCTGGAGCCGCTTTAGTTCACAGGTTTAGTTTCACTTTTACGTTTATTTAGTGCTTATACATACTGTGACAAAGAAATTTCGATACATCAGAAATACACAGATAATACAATCATGAGTTACAGTGGTTAACGGCACATATTCATTTAGGCAGAAACAATGAACACATTAAAGATGATTACAGTATATTATCTTACAGTGTTATACAGTATTGTTCAGATTACAGTATATAGATGATGATGTGTTGATTCATCGGCCAATCAGTGATGACATGATGTCATTTCCCTGCAGCTCTAGAGTCGGTCATGTGACATTTCCAGCTCAGGTGATTGGCTCGAGTCAGTCCAGCAGAACTCTTTACAATATGCATTAAAGACAACATCCAAACACTATCAAATACAATGTTGCCTTTAATATGAGGTGAATATTACTTGCTTGTAGCAATTATTAAAAATATGTACAATATATAAAAATAAATATAGTATAAATAAATGATTATATACATGAAAAATAACGGGTGTCGGAGAGTAACACTGTTTCCTCACAGTCAGAAAGTCCCAGTTTGAGTCCTGAAATGTTTCTGTGGCTTCAGTAGATCAATACTATTGATTAGTGATGGAGAACAATGAGAGTTCAGACTGAGAAAGAAGATCTTGATGAGTGTGTTTGTGTTCAGAAGAGTGTGTAGAAGATTCCAGAAGAAACGAGTGAACAGATGAAGATGATGATGATGATGATGATGATGATGATGATGATGATGATGAAGATGAGAACATGATGAAGGGTTTGATAAGAATCTCTCCTCAGTTTTGACATCAGAATCAAACTTTACAGACTCGACTGGATCATTAGACTAGACATATTTACATTAGGTTATCATCATATACATTGCTTTGAATTTATACATTTACAGTTTTTCTCGATTGCTTAAACACTATAACCAGGCTTTTGAACTAAAATTTCAAAACCATAATGCCATTTATCAAAAAGCACACCCATTTCCCTAAACTATAAACACTATTCCCTGTTTTGACACATGAGTCAGATTTGTTGAACTGTCACTGCAAAACTCTACACACAAATCCCTTCATTTCTCATTGCCTAGACCATGTTGTCATATAGAAAGCACTTGCATTCAAAATTGTTCACTCAAGTCAGCACAGCTTCAGCTCAGTTAGCACACAATTACCCAGGTGGAAACACTAAGAGTCAAAATTGAACACACATCAATCAGATCCTTCAATAGATAGATAATAGGGCCCAAATCAGTTTATTGAG
Source organism: Squalius cephalus (assembly GCA_022829025.1). Lineage (NCBI taxonomy): Eukaryota > Metazoa > Chordata > Actinopteri > Cypriniformes > Leuciscidae > Squalius > Squalius cephalus. The sequence goes on from CM040806.1 coordinate 1,723,764, forward strand.
TTTTGGAACAATGGATCCAGAAAGACATGAAGGAAGAGATCGAGGAGGGATAAGGAGGAGGAGGAGGACGAAGGGCAAGAAGACAAGCAGTCTCAGATGAAATTCAAGCCACTCTAGTTGCCCATGTCTTTGTCAATGGTATGACTATGAGGGAGGCTGGGCTACGAGGGAGGCCAAATTTGAGTCGCTTTACCATCGCCTCGAGAGCCTTCAGGAGGTGTGGTGGCAAACACAATTCTATCACTGAATAAAAGACAAACATTTCCAATAGTCTTTGATGAGGTTTATTTTCTTGCAAGAAAAGGCCAGCAGTCGTACAGTCACACAGAGTGGCTGCAGAGTGTGACAGTGAAGGGAGGCCATCCTTCATCCTTTATAGTCTTGACTCCCACAATGTTATCTTTCTAGGCAAATGATGGTATTTCAACCATATGTGGAACATTCTTAGACGTGTTCATCATATTGTCTCCTTGAGTGGAGGCCCTCCTGTCACGACCAACACTCTTTACCATTCCAGTACAATTTCATATTAGAATAAGGTTTTGTGTGTGCTCTTTTACTGTCATATGATGGTCACACACATCTTACTGTAAGTAAGTAAATACTGTAAAAAAAAATTAGAGGAGAGAGTAAAAAAAATATATAATTTTTTTTGTTGTGTGTGTGTGTGTGTTGTACTGTGTAGTACATGAATGAATAAAAATGTGCCAGTGTATCCATTGGTTGTGTCTTTTGTGTTCATCATGTGAAAAGGTTTGTGAGGCGGGGAACCACAAGCAACATAACTTACCAGTTTTGGAAATGTTGTTTTGAATTTATTGCACCAGTGTGTTAGACTATGTTGTAGTGTGTGTGATTTTGAGGGCTTGTGTGTCCAGTGTGAGGGCAAAGTTTGGTTTTTCAGCAAGAGTGAATGGTTTTGAGTGTAGAGCTTCATTTTGACCTGAAAATAGGATGTTTGGGGAATTGGGTGAGACGTTATGGATTTGTGTTTATAGTTTTGAGAATACGAGGCATAGTTTCAAGAAATGTGTTTAAGCAATCGAGAAAAACTGTAATATGTTCTTAATCAATAACTTTTCTTTCAATTAAACACAATCTGTAAATGTTTCATAACTGCAGAAAGTCAGTCTGATGGATTTGTCTGAATGTGACACTTTATAACAGGAGAGAAAACAACAGTAAATCTGACAGTAAAACTAAAATGTGATGAAGGATTAAAGTTCAATAATAATCAAACACTCACAGTTTGGCTTTATTTCTATACTCTCACATCTAACAAGTCTCTGTCCTCTTTCCTCTGGTGATTCTCTGGTTTGTGTCTCATTTCTGTCCTCCATTTTTCTCTCAGTCTTCATGTTTTCTGCTGATCTGTGATTTCTGCTGATTTTCTTTCTCCTCTTCATTTGAATCTGTTCAATCACACAGACAGAGTTTCATTAAAGCGATATAACATCATATCACGAGACATCAGATCAACTCCTGATCAACATCTGCATGAGCTCAGTGTTATTACAGCATCTCAGATTAACTCTACAACATTCACAATAATCAATGATGATGAGAAATGACAAATATAGAAATGTGAGTTTATGTGTGAGTCCTGATCATAAACATCTTTCTCTTCTCACCTCATGTTTGATCATATTTGATTCATCAGAACGACACTTTACAGCTCCGACTGGATCAACAGAGACTGTAAATGAAGAAAACAACCCGTTATCATCATAATTATAATACAGTGACTGAACTGATGATATAGACTCAGATCATCTAACGGATAACATGCACTTAAAATATAGAATTTAAAACATTTCTGATAAAATAGCAAATAATCCAGTCATCCATATGAAAATAAAGCTCCTCAGTGTAAGCCCGTCTAAATCGGCCCAATGGAGGTTCCCGATAGAACGGGTGAAGGTCTCTGTCTTTCCACGTGGCAAAGTAATTCCATTTAAGCTTTAATCTGACTCCATTTTATCACAACCTCGAATTTGGGTTAGATTGGCCAATTGGTTATTGGTCAATTCTATAATAGTTTAGCAATACATTTGATTATTCTATTTAACTCTTTACTTTATATTTTACTTGTTCATTAGAAATCTATGTCGCTCAGAGAGTCTCGTGCCAGCCGTTTACGCGGATCTCACGGTCACAAACTCGCCAGTCTGATAGATAACCAGAGGTTATCGCTAAAGCGATTCTGCAATGCGCCCACACACGCTTGCTATTGTTAAAAAGTACCCATGTTGCCCTACAGTCGCCCATATAACAACTTAGTTAAAACCCGAACAATAAGCAGAGGTTATGACTAGTACATAATGCTGCTTTAAAGGGTTAGTTCACCCAAAAATGTAAATTCTGTCAGTAATTACTCACCCTCATGTTGTTCCAACCCCGTAAGACCTTTGTTCATCTTCGGAACACAAATTAAGATATGTTTGATTAAATCTGACAGCTGTCTCACTCCTCCATAGGCTTCTAAGACATTATAACTTGCTGGCCCAGAAAATGCATTAAAGACATCATTAATATAGTCCAAGTGACTACAGTGGCTCAATCTTAAGTTTATAAAGCGACGAGAATACTTTTTGTGTGCAAAAACCCCCCAAAATAACGACTTTATTCCACTATTCATTTCCTTCTTTCTGGGCCTCGAGTTTTTTCACGTAGTGTAACTGCGTAGCGCTTCTGTGTTATACTATACAGATTTAATCAAAAATATCTTAATTTGTGTTCCGAAGATGAACAAAGTCTTACGGGGTTGGAACAACATGAGGGTGAGTAATTACTGACAGAATTTTCATTTTTGGGTGAACTAACCCTTTAACGCTCGCTATTACCTTAATAGTATTTTTATTTAGCTCCCTATTTGCGAATGATAACAACTTAGTTCAAATCAAGCAGTTAGTCAGGAATCTAGAATCCCACCAGATGTGCCTCACACTCCATCTCCTCTGGGATCTAGTATGTACTAATGTATTATGTATTAACCCTGGACACAGATTTGCGGAAACATAAGACTTCACAAATGTAACCATTTTTTATGTCAGGTAAATTTATCATGTCAATTTCATAATCAGTTAAAAGATAATCAATATAATAACATCGAATGCTCAGAGAAAGAGTGAAAGATGTAGGCTAAACCCGACATTTAGAAAATACACAATGCTGGAGTCTTTGAGGTCTTTCAACATTATGTGCTGATCTGAAGTCCAGAATCGCCTCTAACCTCTTCAGCATCTCCCTAAATACTAAGACCAAGACAGAATCCTCTTTTCAGATGTAGACATGAGTTCACAGTGGGAATTTACATTAAACACCGTCCCAGACTTACTGGGGGCAGAGGTTGATCTACATGAGGGCAAACCCACAGCAGTTAACAAGATATCTCTAAACTCTCCACACCTTATTACCTTTCTGGTTTACTTCTGTGGGAATGAGACCTTTGTACCAGACATTTCAAATGTCAAACATGATAGCAAACATGTATAATACTGTATGATAATTGTTCATATTAAACCATATAGATTTTTGGGTGAATTCAGGTGGGGATGGGTGAAGGGAATGATGTGTAAATTGGGAGGTAATCAACTCAAGTGTGATCATGTCTCGAATGGGGATGATAATACAGCAAGAGAGTTAAAGGGCCCTATTTTAACGGTCTGAAACGCAAGTATCAAGCACGAAACTCAAGTAACTTTGTGGGCAGATCTCTCGAAATCTAAAATGTGTTGGTCTGAAGTAGCTTCATTATTCATAGGTGTGGTTTGGGCATAACGTTAAATAAACCAATCAGAGAGACATCTCACATTCCCTTTAAGAGCAGGCGCGCTTGTTCCATGGCGGATTGCTATTATAACGGCGGATTTGCCAGGAGCGGTTCACAGCCGAGGAGACCGACGTTCTCGTCAGGGCCGTAAAACACAGAGAAGTGACATTGTCAAATTAGCTTCAGTTAAACAGGCGTATAATAATTTGGGCAAATGTGTAAGCTAGAGTTATGCCTATTTTTCACATCTTCATGGACACAGCAATGATTTCCCTCATTTGTTAATATTTTTCCATGTAATAATGTATGGTTTTCTAAAAATCAGAACTGCTGCGTCTGTGTGTAGATGAGAGAAACAAAGTGTATGCGTGTTGTGCACACGCTACATTGATTATGGCCAAGCATGCGCCCTTAAAATAGCATATGAATAACATGCGCAACGCGCCGCTGACTTTAGACTCGGTCCTGGTCAGTGGCGAAATTGTTTTCTAAACCTGCAAAATAGCACCAGGGAACGTTTGCGCTGGAACACGCCGCCTCTTTTCGCTGAACCGCCCCCGGGAGCGCAAGTTCATTCCCTAATTTACCGACGTGCGTCTGTGGAGGGGAAAAGTCCGCTGTGGGCGGGTGCAAAATAGGAATGAAACATGCGTCGGGGTACAAAGTCAATTGCGCTGGGTGCAAGATAGGGCCCAAAATGTTCATTTATTTTGTTTTCTCAGAGAGTTGCCCTCTCTTCCAGTTCTTCCAGTTTCTCCAGTCTTACAACAGTAAAGATGAGAAATGACATGTGTTTAGAAACATGTTTCTCACCTGAGAATAATCCAGAGTGTTTATTAAATCACACTGAATATATAAAGAAAAATCCTTCTTCTGTAGTTTGTGATGGTCCAGATATATTCCTGCCATGCATTGATTTCTCTTGTATTCAGATTCTGCAAAAATTAATAAATAGACATATAATATACACTCACCTAAAGGATTATTAGGAACACCTGTTCAATTTCTCATTAATGCAATTATCTAATCAACCAATCACATGGCAGTTGCTTCAATGCATTTAGGGGTGTGGTCCTGGTCAAGACAATCTCCTGAACTCCAAACTGAATGTCAGAATGGGAAAGAAAGGTGATATAAGCAATTTTGAGCGTGGCATGGTTGTTGGTGCCAGACGGGCCGGTCTGAGTATTTCACAATCTGCTCAGTTACTGGGATTTTCACGCACAACCATTTCTAGGGTTTACAAAGAATGGTGTAAAAAGGGAAAAACATCCAGTATGCGGCAGTCCTGTGGGCGAAAATGCCTTGTTGATGCTAGAGGTCAGAGGAGAATGGGCCGACTGATTCAAGCTGATAGAAGAGCAACTTTGACTGAAATAACCACTCGTTACAACCGAGGTATGCAGCAAAGCATTTGTGAAGCCACAACACGCACAACCTTGAGGCGGATGGGCTACAACAGCAGAAGACCCCACCGGGTACCACTCATCTGCACTACAAATAGGAAAAAGAGGCTACAATTTGCACGAGCTCACCAAAATTGGACAGTTGAAGACTGGAAAAATGTTGCCTGGTCTGATGAGTCTCGATTTCTGTTGAGACATTCAGATGGTAGAGTCAGAATTTGGCGTAAACATAATGAGAACATGGATCCATCATGCCTTGTTACCACTGTGCAGGCTGGTGGTGGTGGTGTAATGGTGTGGGGGATGTTTTCTTGGCACACTTTACGCCCCTTAGTGCCAATTGGGCATCGTTTAAATGCCACGGCCTATCTGAGCATTGTTTCTGACCATGTCCATCCCTTTATGACCACCATGTACCCATCCTCTGATGGCTACTTCCAGCAGGATAATGCACCATGTCACAAAGCTCGAATCATTTCAAATTGGTTTCTTGAACATGACATTGAGTTCACTGTACTAAAATGGCCCCCACAGTCACCAGATCTCAACCCAATAGAGCATCTTTGGAATGTGGTGGAACGGGAGCTTCGTGCCTTGGATGTGCATCCCACAAATCTCCATCAACTGCAAGATGCTATCCTATCAATATGGGCCAACATTTCTAAAGAATGCTTTCAGCACCTTGTTGAATCAATGCCACATAGAATTAAGGCAGTTCTGAAGGCGAAAGGGGGTCAAACACAGTATTAGTATGGTGTTCCTAATAATCCTTTAGGTGAGTGTATACTGTAGTTAAAATGAATTTTTTACATTTGTTAGTGATTTATCTTTAAGTTTCACTACAATACTTTGTACACTAACATCTCTGTTCATAATTAATATCTAAAAATACTCTTACAAAATGTTAAAGATGAAAGTGTTTAATTACCTTGTGATGATCTGGACAGAGAGAAGCTCCAGTGTTCATTGAGAGTCTGAGGAGCAGAACTGACTTTTATACCCGTACAAAACCTCCTGAAATATCTTTTTACGTCACTCATATCTGACATCTCTCACAGGCGTGATATCAGACAGAGGAATGTCACATATCTCTGCCCTGTGTGTGTGTGTGTGTGTGTGTGTGTGTGTGTGTGTGTGTGTGTGTGTGTGTGCTTGTGTGTGTGTGGTGTAGGGTATAACTGCTGTGTGTGTGTGTGTGTGTGTGTGTGTGTGTGTGTGTGTGTGTAACTGTAAGCAGGGTTACGGACTTCAAACTCCTCGTGATTATTAAAGCTGAACTTCTGCTGATTAAAATTGCAAACTATCTTCAGTAAAACTTTTCTTCAATTTATTATAACTCTGGGTCTTCTTTCAAATATCTGGTCCTTGGGTCCTAAACTTTTCCCCCGAACATGAGAACATGTTAAATGTGTTTCTTCACCTCTAGTCAAGTCAAGTCAAGTCATCTTCATTTATATAGCGCTTTTAACAATGTAGATTGTTTCAAAGCAGCTTTACAGTAATAAATGGATAATTGTAACAGAGATTTTTTTGGCTTTATAGCGGTTCTTGAATAAAGATATTTTCCAGCTAAAGTTAGTTTTGATTGATTCACTTCCGTTGCAAGGATCATTAGTTATTAAAGCGGGGCTCAGTAGTTTCGGGATTTCTTCGCTGTATTCTCGCTTTTTGCTCGCAGGTTTCTCTCTAGAGCTCCCCCCACAGCTTCGGAATAGATATTTGACAACACTGTTGTAAAAACTCGTTGGCGATTCTCAGACACCAGAGGCTAGTAGATCAACGACATCAAAGCAAATGGGACATTCTTTAAAACGTCTTCTTCATTCGGGTTCGAACAGCGTGAGGGAGCGCAATAATGACAGCATTTTAGCAGATTTCTTTTGGCCGTAAAGCAATTGTTTACATCGCGAGACCTGATATCACGCGATACTTCCTGACGGGGCGGCCGGCGGCCCGCCGGCTCAAAGTTGCAAGTGCAGATTTTCCGCTCACGGGCACCAGGGGGGTGCGAAACGACCACCATTCAACCCGAAATAAGTAATATAACCATTCCAATGACTCCGAAGCTGTTCAGTTAAGGTAAAAAAGTTACTTAGTTCACCTATTCGAGGCTTTTGGTCATACCTAGGATATCCAGATCCACCAAAGGAGGGAGAGCATTTTCACATTTAGCTCCAAAACTCTGGAATAGCCTTCCTGATACTGTTCGTTGCTCAGACTCGCTCTCCCAGTTTAAAACTAGATTAAAGACGCATCTCTTCAGCCAGGCATTCATATAATACTTTTAATCTTACAGTTAAATCCGACCTCTAGTTCATAAACGCCAGAGGAGAACTGGCCCCCGACTGAGCCCGGGTTCTCCCAAGGTTTTTTTTTTCTCCATTAGGTCACCTGATGGAGTTTTTCGGTTCCTTGCCACTGTTGCCTTTGGCTTGCTCAGTTGGGGATATTTGGGAATATTTAATTTAATTAATCAATCAACGATACTATTGATCAGCATTACCAAACGTGGACGTTCCACTAGAAACAAACATTGATGTATTGTTTTATTACTGTGAAGCTGCTTTGATACAACCTATGTTGTGAAAAGCGCTATATAAATAAACTTGACTTGACTTGACTTGACTTGACCTTTAAATTAGAGGCCGCTAAGACGACATCGTTCTCTCTACACAGACTTTAAACACGAACCTGTGAGAAACGCTGATGGCGCTCACGTGCGCATCAAGAATTAATTCTATAGTAATGCGCATTTGAATGTGCGCAGGTTTGTAATTCCCTACAAACCAAGCCTTAAACTACTTGTCTGGCCTTAACATTTTGATACAGAATTTTATCACTTCAGGGTAGATACGCGAAACTGAAATTATCCCGAAAATGCTTTATCTGTAGAGTGGTAAAGGGATCCTCCATAGGGAGAGACTAGTTGGCACTTCAGCACTGCGTTGTCATCGGGTCCAGGTGAAGGTCCTTCGTCAGATCTGGATACGGCCTGGATCCGGCAGGCTGCGGGAAAACCTCGGGATCAACAAAGACACTAAAATTAGCGTAGATGCCATTCTTCTTATGATGTAACTAGTGATGCACCGATGTGAAAATTGTGGCCGATACCGATAACCGATATTAATATTGCTGTTATGGCCGATACCGATATTTACTGATGTCGATATCTCTGTATAGAAAACATATTTTTATGATAATCAAATAAAGAGCTATTTTCCAAAACATTTATTTTCAGAAATGACTGATATTGGGCACCTTTACCTGTGTGCAAAATATGTCATCAGATTTTCAGAAGAAAAAATAAATATTTATATAAAAGAATTTTTTTATAAAGGATACAAGTGTGTCCTGAATTCATACTATGAATAAGGATGAAAAGGCAATGAATAGGCAATGTCAATGTCTGAGAGTCTTCTATAACATGCTTATTGGGTTAAATGGTGAGATTGACAATTGCTGAAAAACTGTGCTGTTGAATTTACGCCTCCAGCCTAGTTCAACGATTGTGTAGGCTGCTCTGTACAACCTCTGTCATTAAGAAACATCCAGAAATTTCCCAGATATTTATAAACACCCCTCAGCAATCTCTGATATATTAAGTGAATCCCAACAAAATCTCAGTGCATAAACTTTCAATTATGTCCATGGTTCACGTCAACACACGCTGAACACTTGCTACGTGTACGTGCTATGTGTAGGCTAGAATAAAGTTGGGCTGCAGCTACAGTGGATATTTTAATTGTTAGCATGCTTTTCATCCATTCAATGGTGAAACGAAACTCTTCTTATCACTCAAGGAAGATATTTTTCCACCTCCACATAGGCTGTTTTTTTACTAGGGTGACAATACATCAAGACTTTAGAGTAAAAGCAAGCTGCAGCCGATCGATACTGTATAGGCTACTGACCCGGCCTGGAAGTGTATGTGCATAGCCCGAAGGACGTTAGCTTAATTTCTACTATGTCGCCAAATATATAGATTGAGCCAAACTGGGCCGGGTTTCCCGATAACAATGTATCTTAGCTCTTAAGAGCGCTCTCTACGTGCAAGGTTACGAACACTCGCAGCAATTCCACGAGCGTTTCCCAAAAATGCACTTAACATGAACGCTCGAGAATGCGTTTTACGTGCTACTTAATTCTGTCCATTCGCGAAGTGCTGAAATATAACCTTATATGGAATCGTATTCTGAACGTTTAGCGTTAATTATTAGGTTTAACCTAATAATCGTCATCTGTGGATTAGCAATCAAGACAAGTCTAAAGTCTACATTCAGGCGGAGATAGCCTACTGACAAAATGTATGAACAAAAAAACAAACAAGAAACCTTTCAAAAAAGATGAAATTAATGTAGGCCTAATTTTAGAGGAGATAGAGCGAAACAAAGATGTTATTTTTAACAGATTTAAAGGACACCATACAAATAAGGTAAAACAAAACATCTGGGTGGACATTGCAAACAACTGCAACCCGGGGTGTTCAAAGATCAGGGAAGGTAGTCTGCAAGAAATGCCCAATACATGGCTGGTTTTCGTGCACGTCAGCAAGTCATTGACAGATTTTTTTTATTCATCCATATTTTGCCCAGTCTTTGAAGCATATTTCCCACATTACTTCGTTCTTTTATGATTTTTTTTTTTGTTCATTCATTTAATTTAGAATATTTTTTATACATTCATTTAAACAAAAAACAAGTACAATAAAGTGTACAATAAAAAAGTACAATCAAAACCTTATATTTGTACTCACTTTGCAGTGTAATCTGTTAAATCTAGATAAAAGTGTAATCTGCCGGTTGTCCTGCAGGTGACCTCATAAATCTGTCTTCTTATGATGCACTTGGGGATTAACGATTACTCCAGAGCACTCGTAGTTCTACGAAGATTTTCAAGTGCTACTTAAGTTACGATGCTTTTGGGAAACAGACCATAATATTAAGATCAGTCGTACGATCGTTTTTACGAACTTCTTAGGCTTACGATGCTTTTGGGAAACGCAGCCCTGGACTGTTTGGCAAGACGACTGCTGTTCTTTGCAATTCCTATTACAACACTACATTCTGCCTGATAGGCTGTCACTTTTGAGAAAAATCTAATTCGAACGGGTATCAAATATCAAGCAATGTAGCCTATTCGAATCAAAAAACGATCAGTCAAAAAATGCATCATGAAGAGGAAAAAAACATATATAAGTCGCACTGGACTATAAGTCGCATTTATTTAGAAAGTTATTTGACAAAAAAAAAAAAAACTTCAAACAGAAAGCACAAAGCCTGTCTTTAAAATTAATTTCATTTTGTATTAATTGTATCTTAATTTTAATCAATGTTTCATCAACCAATTGCCTGTATTTAATAAATAAGAAGTAATATAGTAAATATAGTAGAAAAGATTTAATCAGGACACGGAGGCGCTGGCGCATGAACCTGGAGCTTGTCTCATAAATGAACTGAAACTCAGTATATAAGGTAGCCTACTTGCCTCACAGACCTGAGACATATATAGAAAGCTTGAAATGCGTACTTTTAAACATAACAATTCAAAACGAAAGAAAACAGACTGTTCTCTGCTTATGTCATCCATATGAAATGTGCATTTCTCTCAGGCGCGTTCACTACTGCGAAGATCGCGAGTCAGTATCATCAACTTCATCTTCAATTTCACCCGTCAAATACACAAGAATGATTATCGGCCTGTTCACATCGGCCCTATTTTGACATCGGAACGATACCGATGTGCAAAAAAATTACCATATCGGCCGATATTATATCGGCGGCCGATATATCGTGCACCACTAGATGTAACGAGTACAGTACATCTGGATTTATGGGAAGTGTTCCCGGTTCCAGCTGACCTGATCTATGCAGCCTAACATTGGATTATAGAAGTCTATAATGTGTTATGTGAATGCTAGGTCAGAGAGATGTGTCTTTAATCTGGCTTTGAACTGACAGAGTGTGTCTGCTTCCCGGACAATGGTAGGAAGACTGTTCCAAAGTTTTGGTGCTAGAGGGGAGAAGGATCTACCGCCAGCAGTCAATTTTGATATTCTAGGTATTATTAACTGGCCGGAATTTTGAGATCGCAATAGACGTGAAGGACTATAATGCGTTAAGAGGTCGCTCAAGTACTGCGGAGCTAAACCATTTAGTGCTTTGTAAGTAATCAGCAATGTTTTAAAATTTATGCAATGTTTAATAGGGAGCCAGTGCAGTGTTGACAGAACTGGGCTAATATGGTCATACTTCCTGGTTCTGGTAAGAACTCGAGCTGCTGCGTTTTGGACCAGCTGTAGTTTGTTTATTAAGCGTACAGGGCAACCACCCAGTAGAGCATTACAGTAATCTAGCCTTGATGTCATGAACGCATGCACTAATTGTTCCGCATTTGTCAATGAGAGCATATAACGTAATTTAGATATATTTTTAAGATGGAAAAATGCGGTTTTACAGATACTAGACACGTGACTTTCAGATGAAAGATTGGTATCAAAGAGCACACACACACACACACACAGGATTCCTAACCGACAACGAAGACTTAACAGAGCAGCCATCAAGTGTTAGACAGTATTCTAGGTTATTACGTGAGGTCGTTTTTTGTCCAATTATTAGAATCTCTGTTTTTTCAGAATTAGTAGGAAATTACGAGTCATCCAATTTTTATATCAGCTATGCATTCTGTTAATTTTGTGAATTAGTAAGTTTTGTCAGGGCGTGAAGAAATATACAGCTGAGTATCGTCAGCTATCGAAAGCTAATGATATCCTAATGATATCTCCCAAGGGTAGCATGTACAGAGTGAACAGCAGCGGTCCTAGTACTGAGCCTTGTGGTACACCATACTGAACTTGTGATCGATCAGACATCTCTTCATTTACTGCTACAAACTGATAACGGTCAGATAAGTATGATTTAAACCATGCTAGTGCAATTCCACTAATGCTAACATAACTTTCGAGTCTATTTAAAAGAATGTTGTGGTCGATAGTGTCAAATGCAGCACTAAGATCGAGTAACACTAATAGAGAGATACAACCACGATCGGATGATAAGAGCAAATCATTTGTGACTCTAATGAGAGCAGTCTCGGTACTATGGTACGGCCTAAATCCTGACTGAAAATCCTCACAGATATCATTTCTTTCTAAAAAGGAACACAGTTGTGAAGACACTGCTTTTTCTAATATCTTTGACAGAAAAGGTAGATTCGAGATCGGCCTGTAATTGACTAATTCTGTAGGATCAAGTTGCGATTTTTTAACAAGCGGTTTAATCATAGCCAGCTTAAAGTTTTTTGGTACGTATCCTAGAGACAAAGATGAATTAATGATATTAAGAAGAGGATCTATGACCTCTGAAAACATCTCTTTCAGTAGCTTAGTCGGTATAGGGTCTAACATACATGTTGTCGATTTAGATGATTTAACGAGTTTAGTAAATTCTTCCTCTCCTATATGAATGAATGAATCAAATTTTTCCTCAGGGAGACTACAATGCACTGCCTGATGCGATACTGTAGTAGACGGTTGCATAGTTATAATTTTGTCCCTGATATTATCAATCTTATAAGTAAAGAAGTTCATAAAATCATTACTGCTGTGCTGCTTGGAAACTTCTGTGTTTGAAGCTTTCTTTTTCGTTAGTTTAGCCACTGTTTCAAATAAAAACCTAGGATTATGTTTATTTTCTTCTAATAGGGTTGAAAAATAAGCAGATCTAGCAGCTTTTAAAGCCTCTCTGTATGCAATCGAGCTCTCTTTCCATGAAATGCGAAATACCTCTAGTTTTGTTTTCTTCCAGTTGCGCTCCATTTTTCTGGCTGCTCTCTTAAGGGCCTGAGTGTGCTCGTTGTACCACGGCGTTGGATTATTTTCTTTAATCTTTTTTAAGTGCAACGGAGCAACTGTGTCTAAAGTGCTGGAAAAGAGAGAGTTAAAAGTTTCTGTTGCAATATCTAGTTATTCTAAGCTATCCGGGATGCTAAGATGATGAAACTGATCAGGAAGATTATTAATAAAGCAATCTTTAGTGGCAGAAGTGATAGGTCTAACATATTTGAAACACGGAGTCGGCTTTGCAGCCTTGGCTAAATGTAATTTTCACGAGACTAGATAATGATCTGAGATGTCATCGCTCTGCTGCAGAATTTCAACGGCATCAACATCTATTCCATGTGATAATATTAGATCTAGAGTATGATTACGACGATGAGTAGGTCCTGACATGTGTTGTATAACTCCAATTGAGTTTACAATGTCTTTAAATGCCAAACCCAATGCATCTTTTTCATTATCGATGTGTATTTTAAAATCACCAACAATTAGTACTTTATCTGCAGTCAATACTAACTCTGATAGAAAGTCCGCAAATCCTTTGATAAAGTCTGTATGGTGCCCTGGTGGCCTGTATACAGTAGCCAGCACAAATCTCAAACGTGATTTATCATTTATATATATTTTTATATTAAGCACCAACACTTCAAAAGAATTATATTTAAAACTTGATTTCTTAGTGGTATTGAAAATATTACTATAAATTACAGCAACACCACTCCCTTTGCGTTTCAGACGAGGCTCATGTTTATAACAGTAATCTTGCGGGGTGGACTCATTTAAAGTAATGTAATCGTTTGGTTTTAGCCAGGTTTCTGTCAAACACAGCACATCTAGGTTATTATCTGAAATCATATCATTAACAATGAGTGCTTTTGAAGTAAGCAATCGAATATTCAGCAACCCAAGCTTTAGCATTTGCTCATCTGTATTATAGCTGGTTTTTTATTTGTTGAACATCAATTAAATTTTTTACCTTAGATGGGTTTGAACGTTTTTTGGATTTCCAAATTCGGGGAACAGACACAGTCTCTATATGATGATAGCTAGGTGAAAGAGGCTCTATGTGATGGGATTTATCTGACCTGGGTGACGCGAGGCCGCTAGCAGACGGTCGGTTTAGCCAGTCTGTCTGCTTCCTGACCTGGTTGAAGAAGGTAAGCAAGCAGCTGTAATGAGTTAAGCACTATTTGGATGGTAATTGTTTCTCGTGGAGTCGTAAGGTATTTTCAATATTTATAGGGGCTAATAGTCGGTGATTTTATTGCAGTCTGAATCAATCCAGAATGTCAAGTGTTTTTTCTCCCACCACCCACCCCCCACCCCCCACCCCCCACCCGCGTAAAAATCCCCGGCCGAATTACTGTTTTTTGACGAACATCAGGTCCAATATCCTAGGTACATGGGCATTTTGGATATGGATATTTGGGGATATTTAATTTAATTAATCAATCAACGATACTATTGATCAGCATTACCAAACGTAGACGTTCCACTAGAAACAAACATTGATGTATTGTTTTAATTTAATACTGTGAAGCTGCTTTGATACAACCTATGTTGTGAAAAGCGCTATATAAATAAACTTGACTTGACTTGACTTGACTTGACATTTTTGCCCCGATGAGTTCTCTTACGAGAGTTCTCTCGTACTGCGTTTTATCAAAACGCTACGGGAAAAGTCTCTTTTCACGATACACTGAAGCAAAAATTATCCTTTAATTTTCATATATGTAAAACGCGTTGCGGCAGCAGCAGACAGCTGAAGCAAGACGGCTTGTCCGCTCATTGGCTGCTCTGCGGCAACTGCATAAGCCTATCGAGCGCGGGCTGATGCAACATCAGACCAATGAGGGCGCTTCGCGCCCTCCTCGCACTTCCCGCCGAGACGGGCGTGGCTTACCTCTATAAAAGAAGCTCGAGAAGGCTGATTCACTTGATTTTAATCTCTTCAGCGAAGCGCACGCATCGCATCGCTGGATCACGGAAGCAGCGTCGTTTGAAGCAAGCACTTCAGCGGGACGAGCCCTCGAAGCCGCTGGCCAACGCCGCCTTCTACAGCCGTACCTGCTGCGCTTTCCGACGCCCATATCCTTTACTGTTGCTCTGTTTTGCGTGTGTGTGTAGTGTTCTCGTAGCACTCACCCCCTAAAAGAGCGGCGTCTTTCTAAAGATGCCTATATCCTGCGGCTCGTGCAGAGCCCCACTCGCCGAGGGAGACGACCACGTCATCTGTGTTTCCTGCCTCGGTGAGGACCATGCAGCGCTCGCGCTCGCTGACGGCGGCTGCCCTCACTGCGAGCTTCTGCCTATGGTGGCTCTGAGGACCCGCCTGGCATCCTTTTCGAAGCCTGCATTCTCCGCCGCGATGCCGCGCCGTAAGAAGCGCCGCTCGCAGCGGGTCCCGGAACCCTCTCCAGCCCGACCAAGCTCGCCGGTTCGCCCGCCAGCTTCACCGGCCTCGCCCGCTTCACTTCCTGATGCTCAGCGCCCGCAGTCTGCCGCCGCTTCATCAGAGGAAGTTGTTTCAGAGGCCGCGTCGGGGGAAAAGGATTCCTGTTCTCTCCTGGCTTCAGGCAGCGAGGATTGGGCGAGCTCTGAGGATCTCGCGCCTCCTGCCCCGAAGCCCTTAAAGAGAGCCAACATTGAGACGGAGCTCATGCGAGTACTCGCTTTGGCCGCGGCGAGCCTCGGCCTCGAGTGGTCTGCACCGGAGCCCCCTTCTCGCACCCGGCTTGATGGTAGCTTCCTCCCTGGTGAGCGCGCTTCTCCGGAATCTAAGCCCGCTCCTTTTCTTCCTGAGTTACATGAAGAAGTTGCGAAGGCCTGGAACGCGCCCTACTCTGCGCAAACGCGCTCATCTGTATCGCCTGCGTTCTCCACTCTGGACAAGGCGAATGACCGAGGCTACCTCTCTATGCCGCCGGTGGAACAGGCTATAGTGACCCATCTGTGCCCGCCCTCTGCTGGACGGCGGACTAAACCGGTGTTGCCTTCAAAAGCCTGCCGCATGACGTCGACGCTGCTCGCGCGAATATTCTCCGCCGCCGGGCAAGCCGCGTCAGCGCTGCACACCATGGCTACATTACAAATATTCCAGGGTGATCTCCTCCGTAAATGGGACGAGGTTGGGCCTGATGCTGTCTGCATTGCGGATTTGAGGAGTGCTTCGGACCTCACGCTCTGAGCCACCAAGGCTGCCGCACAAGCCATGGGACGCTGTATGGCTTCCGCCACTGTCGCTGAGAGGCACTTATGGCTGACGCTCACGGAGATGGCCGATTCCGAGCGCACCGCGTTTCTCGACGCCCCGCTGTCTCCCGCTGGCCTCTTTGGTTCTTCTCTCTCCGAGTTCGTGGAGAGATTTACTGAAGCCCAGAAAGCGTCCCAAGCCTTCAAGCACTTCCTACCGAAGCGCTCTGGTTCCGCGACGAGTCGTGATAAACGGACCCCGCGAACCTCACGGCCTCAGCCCCCGCCTTCGGCCTCCTCTTCGCAGCAGCCACAACAGCGCAGCTCGAGACCCCGCTCTCGATCGAGCTCCCGGCGCCCCGCGCCCGAGGATTGCGGTGAAACCAGAGGTCCCGAAGAAGTCCTAGCCCGCCTAGGAAAGCGCAGGTGTGTGAGTCCCGTTGCGGCCGGCCTCCCACCCAAGCGCCTCGCTGTTTCAGCCCCAAGTTTCGCGGCTGTTCCAGCGTTTTCTGCAAAGCGCAAGCCTGTACAAGTGCCCCCCCGCCTCAAATGCCGCAGGCATAACGCCTACGTTTGTGAGCCCCGTAGCACCTCTGTCGCACGGCGAACAGAGCGCGCTCTGTATCCGGCCCTTAGCCAACCATGCAGATGCATGGGCAGCGCTTCCAGGGGTTTCGGACTGGGTCTTAGGCATTATAAAGAAAGGCTTCTCGCTACAGTTTCATCGACGCCCTCCGCGCTTCACAGCGCGCGTCGAAACTTCGGTACCGCTGAATGTAGCACATCTACTTCGCGCCGAAATATCGAAACTGATAAGCTAAGGGGCGATAGAGCTTGTTCCCCGAGCTCAAAGCGAGCAGGGGGTATACAGCAGATACTTTCTAGTCCCCAAAAAGGACGGCGGTATCAGACCCATTCTGGATCTCAGGCGACTGAACAGACTATTAGTGAAACGCCGTTTCAAAATGCTCACAACCAGCAAAATTCTCGCGCATATTCGCCGGGAAGACTGGTTCATGTCGATAGATCTGAAGGACGCGTACTTTCAAATACAGATAGCGTCACATCACAGGCGATTCTTGAGATTCGCCTTCGAGGGTCAGACATACCAGTATACAGTCCTGCCTTTCGGCTTGTCCCTGGCACCTCGTACATTTACGAAATGCATGGACGCAGCGCTCGCTCCTCTCAGACTCAGAGGCATGCGAGTGCTGAACTATTTGGACGACTGGTTGATCCTAGCCCAATCACGATCTCAGCTCATAGAGCACAGAGCCATTTTACTCGATCACCTCGAGAATCTTGGTATCACGGTCAATTGGGCGAAGAGTTCACTGAACCCCAGTCAAACAATTCCGTTTCTGGGTATAGTTCTGGACTCACAGTCTATGACAGCGCGGCTGTCGCCACAGCGCGTGCTGAACATTCAGCGCGCAGCGAAGTCTTTCCGCCGCGGAGTTTTCACCCCGCTCAGGAAATTTCAAAGGATGCTGGGTCTCATGGCCTCAGCATCGTCAGTTCTCCGGCTGGGCTTGCTCCGCATGCGCCCGCTGCAGTTCTGGTTGAAAGCGCGGGTACCGCGCAGAGCGTGGATGTCCGGTCATTTACGCCTCAGGGTCGATCAGGACTGTGTCACAGCCCTGGTGCCTTGGATGGCGAACGACTGGTACCAATCAGGTGTAAGCCTGGGGACTTCCTCGAGGGTGAGGATGGTGTCTACGGACGCATCCACCTCGGGATGGGGAGCGCTGCTCGAGGGCAGACCGTTCTTCGGCCTATGGTCGGAACGAGAAAAGCTCCAACACATAAACTGCCTAGAAATGCTGGCAGTGCACAACGCGCTGGCGCGTTTTTGTCCCCACATCAAGGGCCAACACGTCATAGTCCGTTCGGACAACATGGCAGTGGTGTCCTACATAAATCGCCAGGGCGGTCTGAATTCCATATCCCTGTACAGGCTGGCGAAACGCCTCCTATTATGGGCTCAGCACAACTTATGCTCGCTGAGAGCAGTACATGTGCCCGGGCTTCTGAATGTGGGCCCGGACAGACTGTCCAGGAACAACGTTCCTACAGGCGAATGGTCTCTACACCCACAAACAGTCCGGCTGTTGTTGGAGAGATTTGGCAAAGCGGAGGTGGACCTATTCGCGTCCCACGAAAACGCTCACTGCCCCGCATTCTTTTCAAAGACCGACAGCGCGCTGTCCCAAAGGTGGCCGCGCTGCCCGCTATACGCTTTTCCCCCCGTCTCCCTCCTGCCACAGGTGTTGGAACGGGTCAGGAAAACAAAATGCCCAGTGCTGCTTGTAGCACCGTTCTGGAAGAATCAGCCATGGTTCCCAGTTCTGATGCAGTTAGCAGACATCGCTCCATGGCCAGTGCCGTTGAGGAGAGATCTCCTCTCGCAGGCCAGGGGCTCGATCTGGCACCCACACCCAGAACTGTGGTCCCTTCATGTGTGGGCGCTCAACGGATACCCGTTGGTCTCGCAGAGGGAGTCATGAATACCATCACGGAGGCTAGAGCGCCGTCGACCAGGCGGCTCTACGCTTCAAAGTGGTCGGTTTTCTCCGGCTGGTGTACAGCTCGGAGCCTTTCACCCCTCGAATGTGAGGTAGCGGAGGTTCTCTCCTTCCTACAAGAGCTGTTGGATAAGGGCAGATCCCCTTCCACGCTCAAAGTGTATGTGGCGGCTATTTCAGCGTTCTCCGGTTCAACGCTGGGTCAGTCACTGGGGAGGAATGATTTAGTCATCCGCTTCCTCAGGGGAACTAGGAGACTGAATCCACCCAGACCTCCTTCAGTCCCTATGTGGGACCTTTCTACGGTCCTGGCGGCCATGAAAGGTGCCCCTTTCGAGCCTATCCAATCAATCAGCCTCAAACATTTGTCTTTTAAAACAGTGTTTTTGATGGCTCTCGCTTCAGTGAAGCACATAGGCGATCTGCACGCGCTCTCCGTGAGCCCGACGTGCTTGGAGTTTGGTCCTAATGACTCTAAAGTCATACTCAAACCTAAGCACGGCTATGTGCCGAAATCCCTCAACACGCCTTTTCGGGCTCAGGTCATTTCCCTGGCTGCCCTGACGGCGTCGAGCGGGGAAGGGGACTCGAGTTTTCTTTGCCCTGTAAGGGCTTTAAGAACTTATATGTCCCGCTCTGCTGCCTTCAGACAGACAGAGCAGCTCTTTGTCTCGTTCAGCGGACGTTCCAAAGGAACGGCTGTTTCGAAACAGAGTCTATCCAGATGGATAGTTGACGCTATAGCGCTGGCTTATACTGCCAAGGGCATTCAATGCCCGTTGGGAGTCAGAGCGCACTCTACGAGAGGCGTTGCCTCCTCGTGGGCTTGGTCCAGCGGGATTTCCTTACAGGATATATGTACGGCAGCAGGCTGGGCCTCTCCGTCTACATTTATCAGGTTTTATAACCTAGAAGTTCCCGCCTTACAGGCTAAGCTTTTGTCGGTGTAATCTATTTACAGGCGCAATGCGCTACCGACTAAACTGGGCAGAACTGTGTAAGACCCACGTTTTCCCACATTAGTGCAGGCTCCCTACCCTGGCTATGTGATGTCATATTCGTGTCTGTGGACATGTCTATATAAGGACAGAGGAAACCCCTCCTGTCTTTAGACTCTCCCTGTGAGGTCATGTTAAGTCTGCGGACGCTACAATATAGGGAATTAAGGCTCCCCCCCCCCTTATTCCCTGACTCTGTGGAGTCTATCTGGTGGTTATGCACTGTATGCCTGAAATAGCTTCCGGTGATCAGTGTTTTTATGCCAGCACGCACGGCGTTTTGCAAGGGGTTCCCGTAGCGTTTTGATAAAACGCAGTAGGAGAGAACTCTCGTAAGAGAACGTACTCGGTAACTAACGTAACCTCGGTTCTCTCTAGAAGAGGGAACGAGTACTGCGTTCCCTTGCCGTGCGTTTGGTTCACTCTGGTTCGCTTCGGCGATCAAAATCAAGTGAATCAGCCTTCTCGAGCTTCTTTTATAGAGGTAAGCCACGCCCGTCTCGGCGGGAAGTGGCGAGGAGGGCGCGAAGCGCCCTCATTGGTCTGATGTTGCATCAGCCCGCGCTCGATAGGCTTATGCAGTTGCCGCAGAGCAGCCAATGAGCGGACAATCCGTCTTGCTTCAGCTGTCTGCTGCTGCCGCAACGCGTTTTACATATATGAAAATTAAAGGATAATTTTTGCTTCAGTGTATCGTGAAAAGAGACTTTTCCCGTAGCGTTTTGATAAAACGCAGTACTCGTACCCTCTTCTAGAGAGAACCGAGGTTACGTTAGTAACCGAGTACGTTTTTGTCTCATTCAGGGTGTCCACGGATCCTTAACAAGTCTTATTTTTACTTATGAAAGGTCTTACATTTTCGATGGCAATTTGACTTAGACATATCTAAATGTTTTCCAAATTAGAACAATCTAATTAGCGTACTTTTTTATTTGCTTGTTTACATGACTTTGCGCGTCACATTCGCGGCAGCGTCTGTCTTCTGCACGTGAAACAGGAGGAGAGAAGGAGAAGCAAGTTGGTAAATGTCAGATCAATTCTAAGTTCATTCTTTATGTGCGTAGGGGTGTGCGATGTGTATTGTCTATTATGATATTGTAATCATTGTTTTAACGATGTACGAGGCACAGCGAGCTGACATCGCTTTTGTCTTTCGTGCTTTCACTGCGTGATGTGTACGGTTATAGGTAGGCTATGTTCCCAAATGAGTTTGTCTCATATATCAATATTGTTTGTTTTCCCTTTATTTCGCTGACGAGAATTTCCAAATGAAGCCATAGCAGAGTCTCAATGCAACAGACGCAATGATTTTTTGAATAGAATCCGCGTTTTGAACGAATCAATTTAATGATTCAATGAACAACACAACTTGCTGCTTTCCCGAATGAATCGGTTGAATGAATGACTCACTTATTAAGACAGTGACTTGCCGCCACCTACTGGAAGTTTTAGTCTCACATTTAAAGTACCCTTTAATTAGAATGTTAAATATGAACTGATTTCTAATTTCTAATTTTAACGATCTCATACAGGTTTTGAACAACATGAGGGTGAAGTTGTTGAACTATCCCTTTAAATTATTCATGGTTAAGTACTTATTGAGGAAGTATTAGTAATGTTTTTGCTGATTTTGGAAACCTTTATGTTTTTAAGTTCATATCTGGAGTAAATGCACTTATGGAAGGGGAGGGGGTAAAAAATGTTTTATCAATAAAATGTTCCCAAAATGAACCAAGAAATTATGTGGAGTAATTTTTATCATGATGTTCCATCAAAATCTGTGCAGTAGAGGGTTAATGTGTTAAATAGCCTGGACTATTTAGTGTGCAATAATAATAATAATAATAATAAATAATGATAAAGAAAAACATTAATTAAATACATTGATTAATGACAATAATTTGTTTTTATTGCGGTAGAAGACTGGCGTGGCAATCAGATGAAAGGGGGCTCTTGGTGTTGCTATAGCCCCAGGGCCCAAAGTCCTCTTAATCCGGGCCTGGTCACATTACACGCTTTTAACATTAAATAAAGCACATGAACAGTACCTGAGATTATCATCGCCACACTTTGTGTTTGTTGTTCCAGCGCAACGTCGCAGAAAAATAGAAACTTAAACTTAAAAACGTCATTTCTACCTCAAATTATAGGTTACTATAATTGGCTTCTGTTCTGCACACTTACAATATAGTGCACGAAAACTTTATGGTGCTTTATAATGTTTGTGTGGCTTTTGTGGGGCTTAACAATAACACAGAATAGTAGCCTATACACACAATATCGGATTTGGATCGTTCGTCTGACCGAGACCCGATCCGGCAAAGAATGGCAGAATCGGATCCGATACTGATAGGCTACTGAGTATCTGATCGGTGCATCCCTACTACAAACTTCAATAATGAATGAATAATAAAAAATAAAAAATAAAAAACTCTTCACACAATAAAGATAAAAGTTTTAATCACCTTGTGATGAGCAGAAAAGAAGAAACATCCAGTGAGCACTGAGATCTGAGCTGATGCTGAGCTGAGCTTCAGTGCGTTAGTTTTATCTGAGTAACATAATATTTTGGTTTGTGAAAAGATAAGTGGGACTGAGACAATACTGATAATATTTTTAGGATGTTCAGACAAACCATTTGATAGAGAAATACTGTGAGAAGTAGTTATAATGAAAAATAAGGTTAAAATGAATGTAATGAAAACAAGGGTATTGAAGAATTAATAAAATACCATGACAGCAAAATAAAATACTTTAAGTGTCACTAGGCTGACCGCGGTGAGAGACTCGGTGGAAGAGGGGAGTGAAAAAACAAAAAGGTTGTGGTGTAAGACGTGTGTGTGTGGGGATTGTAAGAAAACAATCATGTACTAGTTAGATGAGGCAGAGCGAAAAGAAAGGAAAATTATGCAGAATTTACTGGCCTGTATAGAGAAAGATGAAAATAAATATAGTAGAAAAATGTATGTTATAAAAATAAAATTCCTGATAGAATTTATGGAACTATTTATGAATGCCTGTTCAGTCAAATTAAATTGAAATGGTATGAAAAGGGAGTTTCAGATAAAAATAATAAGACATTGAATATGATTAACAGGGATTGACGTGATATAAAGATAAGGAATGAACACAAGTGTTATTAAGCAGAATGGGGAACAATTCTATATTTTAGTGGTAAAATAATGATTGAAATGATGATGTGAATTTGTTATATTTTATTTCTATTTGTGAAAAAAAAAAGGATACAAGATGTTATACAATTAATATGGTACATGCTATGTGACTGTAAAATGAAGGATGAATTCAGTAGAGACTTAAAGTACTTGGATTATGGGTTATGGATTTTTATGGGTCTTTAATTATTATTATTATTATTTTTATTTTTTGTTGTTGTTTATTTTCAGTTTGACAACCATTGTGTTTTGAACCTAAAGGGTCTATAATGGGGGTAGTGAAAAGAATGTATTAACTATCTTTCTTAGTTTATTATAAAAGGAATTGGAAATTACAGTTTTATGCAGTATTTACAGTATTTATCAGTATCCTGGTATTTATGATTAGACAATGTCTGTGTTTAGGATCTGAGTAGTGACTGCGGGGTCTAGCCCATGCTAGGAATACAGCAACAGTGCTAGCTTATTTAGCCCAGCCTTCCAGAGAATAAATATGTACTTATTTTGTATCAGTTAGTGGATGATAATACCAAATTCGCCAAGATGAATAACAGCTGTGTAAGACATGTAAAGACAGCTATCTCAGAAGGTTCTGGGGATCAATTATATACTTGTTACAATTATTATGTGCTATTTGGGATATTATGTTCATGTTAGGTCCTTGAAGGAAAAAGATATTGTCTGTTTTATAAAAAAAATAAAAAAAATAACCTGATTGAGGAGCATGGGTCAGAAACCAAACATTTTGAAGCAGCCTTTATGTAAAGACCAGATGTGGTGTTTAGGACCCCACATTGGTCTAAATGTCACGGTTCATGAATCGGCTGTCTCATTTCTGATGTGTGTGTGTGTGGCTGTGTGTGGGTGTGGTTACTCATTGTGTTGATTAGTGTCGCCAGCTGTGATCAATCCCCGTTCCCTTTATATGTGTAGTAATTCCCATCTCATGTTGTCAGATCGTTGTGGTTTCCCCGGTGTTGTGTCCTGTTCCTGTGTGGCTCTCTGTTTCCCTGCTGTGGATTATCGTCGTGGGGATTCGTTGTTATTCGTCTCCTCATCTGGATGTTCCACTGGTTCCTGGTTTCCCGAGCACACGATCACTTCACCACCACCGGATGCCATCAAAGTCCCTGCGCCACAATCATCATCTGAGTGTTTGTCTTCCCCGATCTGTGTTGTGCGTTTCTGACCACCTCAATAAACGCCTTTTCTTGCAATTGTATCCGTTCTGATTTCCTCACAGAACGATCTGACCAATTATGGATACAGCAAGCGCGACTCATCTGAGCGACTTCATTTCCCACAGTATCACACGTATGGATCAACAAGAGGAGACTATATCCAGCACAGGTCGCGCGGTTCAAGCACTCGTGGCGCAGGTGTCCAAGCTCACCCAACAGTTACAACTTTTACGAGCTCCCACTGCACCGCCCACACCGCCCGTTCTCCCCCCACCAGCACCAGTACCAGAGATTCAACCTGAGCCTCGTCTACCCACACCGGAGGGATATTCTGGTGAGCCTGATTACTGCAGAGCTTTTCTCACGAGATGTTCCATGCACTTTGCATTGCAGCCGCGTACCTTTCATAACGAACACTCCAAGGTGGCGTTCATACTGACACTGCTGTCAGGAAAGGCGGCTCTCTGGGGAACGGCGGTGTGGGAGAATAAGGACGAATGCTGCACCTCGTTCCAGGCACTCTCTGAGGAGATGAGGTGGGTTTTCGATCGCGCAGTGGCGGGTAAGGAGGCGGCCAGATTACTCGCCGATCTGCGCCAAGGTGAAGGCTCGGTGTCGGATTATTCCATCCAGTTCCGCACCCTGGCCGCAGAGTGCCGTTGGAACGAGGAGGCGCAGTGGGACAGGTTCCTGCATGGGCTGGCTGACCGCGTTCAAAGGGAGATCTACATTTTGGACCTCCCTGAGACACTTAATGGACTGGTGGAGCTGGCGTTGAGAGTGGATGCCCGCTTGAATCGTGTGACAAGCACGGCGCGGAGGACCACCAGCCCAGTGGAGTGAGCGCGGTCAGCCCTGTTTTCGACCATGAGCCCATGCAGGTAGGGAGAGCTCGGCTTTCCCGGGAGGAGAAGGAAAGGCGGAGATCCCAAGGACTCTGCCTGTACTGTGGCCGGGCTGGTCACTTTATCCACTCTTGTCCAGTAAAAGAGCAAGCCCGATAGTAAGTGTGAAGCTACTATCGGGTGGAATCTCCGCCGAGAAGACCTTATCACCATCATCGACCCTCCTCCCGGTAAGACTGAGATGGCCAACGTCCACACACAGAACTCAAGCACTACTGGATTCGTGAGCGGAAGGTAATTTCATGGACTTCAAACTTGCACTCAAGCTTCAGATTCCCATCACTCCCCTCCCACACAAGATAACCGCCAACGCACTCAATGGACAGGAACTTCCCTGGATTACTCATTCTACTGAAACCATCACACTTCTGGGACACCCGTGGCTCACTCAGCACAATCCTCGCGTCGACTGGTGCACTAACACTATTTCCACATGGAGTAACCACTGTCATGAGTCCTGTTTGGTGTCTGCTTGTTCTTCTGTGTCTGGTTCTGTGTTTCAGCGTGAGGCAACGGATTTGTCTAACGTGCCCGTGGAGTACCTCGACCTGAAGGAGGTGTTCAGTAAGTCTCGTGCTGCTTCTCTTCCTCCGCATCGTCCCTATGACTGTGCTATAGATTTACTGCCAGGTAAGTCTCCGCCTAAAATTTCAGATTCTCTAGCCTCTGGGTTCATTCAGCCTTCCTCTTCTCCTGCGGGGGCGGGGTTCTTTTTTGAGAGCTGGGGGGTTCGATTACCGAGAGCTGAACAACATTACGTAAAGAATACTTATCCTTTGCCGTTGATGTCTTCAGTTTTCGAGATGTTACAGGGAGCATCCATTTTCACAAAATTGGACTTAAGTAACACCTATCATTTGGTTCGCATCAGGAAGGGGGATGAATGGAAAAACGCTTTTAATACCCCTAGGGGGCACTTTGAGTATTTGGTTATGCCTTTCGGGCTTTCCAACTCCCCAGCGGTTCTCCAAGCACTTGTTAATGACGTGTTGAGAGACATGGTAGATCAGTTCATATATGTTTACCTGGATGACATATTGATTTTTTCTTCGTCTCTCCAGGAACACGTTCAACACGTCAGACGAGTGCTCCAGAGATTGTTAGAGAATGGGCTTTTTGTCAAGACAGAGAAATGCGCTTTTCACGCACAGTCTGTTCCTTTCCTAGGGTACATAATCTCTTCTGAGGGAGTGCGCATTGATCCTGACAAGGTTAAGGCTGTGGTGGATTGGCCAAGCCCAGATTCCCGTAAGGCCCTACATCGGTTTCTGGGGTTCGCCAATTTCTATCGGTGGTTCATCCGCAACTTCAGCCAACTAGCCGCACCTCTGACCGCCTTGACCTCCCCCCGAACAATGTTCAGGTGGTCGAACACTGCTGATGCATCCCTGCGCGTTTTTTTCTCATCGATTATCGCCTGCCGAACGTAACTATGACATTGGTAACAGAGAGTTGTTGTCGGTCAAGTTAGCATTGGAGGAGTGGTGTCATTGGTTAGAGGGTTCAGGGGTACCCTTTATCGTTTGGACCGATCACAAGAACCTTGAATATATTAGATCTGCTAAGAGACTCAACTCCAGGCAGGCTCGGTGGGCACTTTTTTTCGGACGTTTTGACTTTGTTCTCTCGTACCGACTGGGTTCCAAAAACATCAAACCCGACTCTTTATCTCGTATTTTTGATCCATCCGAACGCCCGGTGACTCCCGAGTGCATTTTACCTGAGAAAGTAGTTATCTCCACACTCGTATGGGAGGTCGAGTCGAGGGTCAAGACGGCCTTAGAAGGGGTAACGCCTCCGCCCGGTTGCCCACCGAATCGTTTGTTTGTTCCGGAGGGGTTACAGTCCGACATTATTCGATGGGGTCATTGCTCCAACATGGCTTGTCATCCAGGAGTGACTCGCACCAGTTATTTAGTTAAGCAACGATTCTGGTGGCCGATTCTCGCGATATTCACGATTTTGTTTTGGCTTGCTCAGTTTGTGCCATTGGTAAGACGTCTTACCGACCTCCTGATGGGTTACTTCATCCGCTGTCTGTCCCTTCGAGACCCTGGTCCCACATCGCGCTAGATTTAGTCACCGCCCTCCCGCCCTCCAATGGCATGACGGTTGTTTTAACCGTAGTGGACCGGTTCTCGAAGGCGGCACATTTCATTCCCTTGCCCAAATTATTGTGGGCTACGGTCAGTCTGTCTTCGGGTTATCATCCCCAGAGCAATGGTCAGTCTGAGCGGGCCAACCAAGATCTTGAGAGAATGTTGCGATGTTTAGTAGCCAAGAATCCTTCGTCCTGGAGCCAACAACTTTCTATGGTGGAGTACGCCCATAACTCGTTACCAGTGTCCTCTACGGGCCTCTCTCCGTTTAAGTGTAGTTTCGGTTACCAGCCACCAATTTTCCCGAGTCTGGAATCCGAAGTCGCGGTCCCCTCCGCTCACGCTTTCGTCCAGAGGTGCCGCCGCACTTGGACTAGAGCCCCTGAGACTCTACTCCAAGCGGGGGGGCGCATGAAGGCCAAGGCCGATCGCCACCGGTCAAGGCCTCCCGTATACGTCGTGGGTCAAAAGGTGTGGCTTTCTACCAGAAATATTCCGCTCCGTTCCGTTTCTAACAAGTTAGCTCCCAAATTTATCGGCCCGTTCCCTGTCACCAAGATTATTAGTCCGGTGACAGTCCGGCTCAAACTCCCTCCAGCGTACAGGAGAATTCACCCCGCCTTTCATGTATCAAAGATCAAGCCAGTGTTTTATTCTCGCATTAATCAGCCCGCCCCTGTTTCCCCCCCCCCGCCGCGACTCGTAGACGGGGAACTTACTTATTCGGTACGTCGTATTCTGGACTCGAGACGGAGGGGACACGGATTTCAGTACTTGGTGGACTGGGAGGGTTACGGTCCGGAGGAGAGAAGTTGGGTACCTGCTAGAGACATTCTGGATCACTCCCTTATCGATGATTACATTCGACAGGTAAGGTTGTCTGGGAATGCCAGGTGGCGTTGCTAGGGGAGGGGGTACTGTCACGGTTCATGAATCGGCTGTCTCATTTCTGATGTGTGTGTGTGTGGCTGTGTGTGGGTGTGGTTACTCATTGTGTTGATTAGTGTCGCCAGCTGTGATCAATCCCCGTTCCCTTTATATGTGTAGTAATTCCCATCTCATGTTGTCAGATCGTTGTGGTTTCCCCGGTGTCGTGTTCTGTTCCCGTGTGGCTCTCTGTTTCCCTGCTGTGGATTATCGTCGTGGGGATTCGTTGTTATTCGTCACCTCGTCTGGATGTTCCACTGGTTCCTGGTTTCCCGAGCACATGATCACTTCACCACCACCGGATGCCATCAAAGTCCCTGCGCCACAATCATCATCTGAGTGTTTGTCTTCCCCGATCTGTGTTGTGTGTTTCTGACCACCTCAATAAATGCCTTTTACTTGCAATTGTATCCGTTCTGATTTCCTCACACTAAAACGGGGGACTGAAGGGGGTGGATTGGAATCCTTGGAAACCGGTCCCCTCCGCTCACGCTTTCGTCCAGAGGTGCCGCCGCACTTGGACTAGAGCCCCTGAGACTCTACTCCAAGCGGAGGGGCGCATGAAGGCCAAGGCCGATCGCCACCGGTCAAGGCCTCCCGTATACGTCGTGGGTCAAAAGGTGTGGCTTTCTACCAGAAATATTCCGCTCCGTTCAGTTTCTAACAAGTTAGCTCCCAAATTTATCGGCCCGTTCCCTGTCACCAAGATTATTAGTCCGGTGACAGTCCGACTCAAACTCCCTCCAGCGTACAGGAGAATTCACCCCGCCTTTCATGTATCAAAGATCAAGCCAGTGTTTTATTCTCGCATTAATCAGCCCGCCCCTGTTCCCCCCCCCCGCCGC
Source organism: Squalius cephalus (assembly GCA_022829025.1). NCBI lineage: Eukaryota > Metazoa > Chordata > Actinopteri > Cypriniformes > Leuciscidae > Squalius > Squalius cephalus. The sequence goes on from CM040806.1 coordinate 1,752,624, forward strand.
GACTCGTAGACGGGGAACTTACTTATTCGGTACGTCGTATTCTGGACTCGAGACGGAGGGGACACGGATTTCAGTACTTGGTGGACTGGGAGGGTTACGGTCCGGAGGAGAGAAGTTGGGTACCTGCTAGAGACATTCTGGATCACTCCCTTATCGATGATTACATTCGACAGGTAAGGTTGTCTGGGAATGCCAGGTGGCGTTGCTAGGGGAGGGGGTACTGTCACGGTTCATGAATCGGCTGTCTCATTTCTGATGTGTGTGTGTGTGGCTGTGTGTGGGTGTGGTTACTCATTGTGTTGATTAGTGTCGCCAGCTGTGATCAATCCCCGTTCCCTTTATATGTGTAGTAATTCCCATCTCATGTTGTCAGATCGTTGTGGTTTCCCCGGTGTCGTGTTCTGTTCCCGTGTGGCTCTCTTTTTCCCTGCTGTGGATTATCGTCGTGGGGATTCGTTGTTATTCGTCACCTCGTCTGGATGTTCCACTGGTTCCTGGTTTCCCGAGCACATGATCACTTCACCACCACCGGATGCCATCAAAGTCCCTGCGCCACAATCATCATCTGAGTGTTTGTCTTCCCCGATCTGTGTTGTGTGTTTCTGACCACCTCAATAAATGCCTTTTACTTGCAATTGTATCCGTTCTGATTTCCTCACACTACAACGGGGGACTGAAGGGGGTGGATTGGAATCCACTGCTGCTTCAATGTATATAATGAGTGATTATAATCAAGGTATTAATTAATATTTTGCCTTCTAAATATCAAATGAGTTGAATGACTTCTCTGGAGATTTAACTTTGTTATAGAAGTTACCAGTGTGATTACTGAAATGTTATTTTCATGTATTCTTTAATGTCTGTATTTAATATTTGAATCCAGTAACATTGCTTGCCTATTTATCCCAGCTTCCAGAAATTAAATATTTAATATACACATTTAATTTAACAATGTTTTGTGTTTGAGAAAGGTCTTCAACATGTTAAAACACATAAGGGTCATTGAAGCCAATAGTTTAAGGGACCATTTCTTTGTTAAAGCCTTACTTTCCAGTTAGACTAAAATGTAGCTCTTCTTGAGAAAGCACTTGTTATCTTGATGTTTTGAGACGAGACTCCTGTTTATAGTTAGAGCCTGGCCAAATCCAACCTTGGAAAAGATGTGTGTCGGTGTGTGTGTTAGTCTTCTTGCTTACAGGTTAAGGAACCACTGGCATTAATGGAGATTGACTGAGTTGTTGTTCGGGACATGCTGGCGCCCAGCAACCCAAATCTGCGACCTGGAAGGTCACAACGTGCCTGACTACAGGGTCCGAGTGTCAGCAGCATAAACTATGGAGTTATGCTTCAGTCTGTCTGTATATGTGTGGAAAATTACTATGTTTATCTATTTCTTAGCCAATCGGAATCATTCAGCCTGTAAGCAATGACGTAGCTTAGACCTTGGAAATGTCTTCTTTCAAACATCTGGTCCTTGGGACCTAAACTGTTAACCCCTAACATCGTCATGTATGTGAAGAGTCTGCTTAACTGAGAGAAAACATCTATAAAAGTCTCGTGGAACTACCAGTTCATTTGCACTGTCTTGTATTCTTCATCTGGGCAGACTTCAAACTCTCTGACAGACGTTACACCTGTATCACAATGGACACTCTCTCGTTTCATTCAAATTAGAGCTGTCACGATGTTAGATTTTTCACACCACGGTTATTGTGACCAAAAGAATTCACGATATCGATATATCGCGATATCTATAGAATCTATGGGGGGGGGAGGTACTCAATCTATGGCAAATTTTTGTGAAGGAAGACAAGCATGTGAAGTTTATCTGGTTTCAAACTGAAGCCAAACACTGTCTGAAGGTTTCCTGAAGAACTGAAAAGCTCTTAAACCTGTTGTTGCACTGGCGTCAATAAAGTCATGCAGATAGCAGATTTGAATAAAAAAATCAAGTGCAAATACAAATACAAAAATAAGATGAGTAAAGAAAACGGGGTTCTTAATTTTAATAATCACCCTTTATTAAATATATGAACACAGAAACCCCCTGTTAACAGTTAATGTCACGTTTCCCATTCCATGATGACTAGTAAAATAATAGCCGCGTCGCGTCTATGACAACTCCAGGTATTGCACACCGGACACGCACTTTCTCAGTTTATGGCCAGCAATATCATTATGTTTAAGGACATTATGGAATTGAGATAATGTACTATGTTATGATTATACTGTACAATTAAATACAATAGTTGCCGAGTCTGTGATCTGAACACTTTTTTCTGCGCTCTGCGTCGCGGCAGGATTTTGAACAAGGTCCTGAGCCGTTGCTGGGCGCCGCGGACAGACGCCGAATAGAACCGCGCTGTGCTTCTCGTCCGGTGTGTGTACTGTACACTCATACAGAATGTGTTCGAGTTTTAAAGACGTGGCGCTGCGCTTCTCGTCCGGTGTGCGACCACCTCTAAGGTGCTGTTTTCTTTGAAGCCGAAGAACTCTGTTGTTAATACTGGCAGAGATGTAGACGGGCTCTGATACTGGCGAGCTCAGCTTACTTTTTTCGGGTGTGGACAGAGTGTTTCACTCTAGCTGCGCGGGCGCGGACGAGCGCTGCGTCTGGAAAACGCCAATATCGCCAATACTGGTATATTGTATTGCTCTAAATTAACACGATGTCGATATTTCATGCTTTGAATATCACGATTATCGTCAATACCGGTATATTGCGACACCCCTAATTCAAATACAACTTGCCGTCTTGCGTCTCTGTTTTTGAAATAATATTGTTGTGATCATCTTGTCTGAACGATTGTTTTGTACGCTGTACATAATGGATTTATAAACAGGTAAGAAAACATTGATCTCAATTCAATGTCCCCATAATTATGTGGTAAAAAAAAAATCGGTGTAATAAGTGTATAATGAATATAAATGATTATCCCTCAAATGCTATTTTTTACAGTCTATGCTTAAATGTCACTCTTAATAGTGTTGTTTGAACTTGTTCGTTCGTCTTTGGCTAAGCCACTTGCTGCAAACTTTTCTTCGCGGAAGCTTCACGTTTATTTCAAGTGACTGATATAAAATAGTTCAATTCAAAACAACATTTTGTGCCCAATTATTTCCCAGACGTAGTTTTGGTATTGAGGTCAAAGTTAACTTGCCTTGCGTTCGCTATAAACAGTGGGTGATGGTCACACAAGACGACTCGGCAGATCTGAAGTTTCCGCCTATTTGAGCGACTTTTTCTTGTGCATGTTCTGCAGACAGGCTGACCATCCTCGATTAAGTTTCCCTCAGGACTTTTGTTAAAGCCAAAATATGACCACACCTCAGAATTGGTTCTTTTAAAAGGCTGAAAAATCTCCCGAGCACGATCACTGCCTTCCGCAATTCCTTCTTGAATAAAAAAATAACATTGCGCGCTGCGCCTGCGTCAGACTGTTGCTGGCTGAACAGGATCTAAAATCACGATAATCAAACACGGTTTTAATGATAATTAAATTTTAAACGATATTACAAACCGTCAATACATTTTATCGTGGTTTAATAGTGAAACCGGTAATCGTCCCATCCCTAGTCATGATAATCTATAAATCGCTCGTATAGGAACTGTTGTGAGAGGCACACAGAGTGACTTTCTATTGCATGTGAAAAGATGGATACTAAAGTGTGAGCTGACTCACAAATGTGCTCTTACACAACAACTTTTCCTCTTCTCAACATGGACTGCGGTTTCCCGGGGGAGGGGTTTATGTAAATTTTAGGGTTGGTGATGTCACTAACCCTGGAGGAATGTGTAGTCCCAACCAGCGTTTGTTGTAGTCCTTTTCTTTAAAAGCAAATATCTCCCTCTGCTTTGAACTTTGAGCATTGCAACTTTGCAGATGTTGTTTATGCTCTAACAGCAACATTACACATTAACTAAAGCTAGAAAAGTGAAATCATAATCAACCACCCCTTTAATATGTATAACTGTTGCATTACTATGCCACATAAAAATCATATTCAGTATTTAAACTGAAAGAAAACAAAACAAAAAAAAACACCAATTATCACAGCATGACTGTTTACATACACATAGTAACAAAGCTGATGAAAAGTACAATGTTTACAGTGTAAAACCTTCTCTGTTGAAAAGCAGATATAACAGTTGTACAAATAAATAGGAGGCATTATAAATGCATTTGAACAAGCTAAGCCTTTCGTCCGCTACATTTAATAGACAGACTTCATTTATAGCTTGGTGAGGAATACAGTACAATTGAAAAAGTCTTAGTTATAGTTTAGTTTCTCTCTTCACTTTTTGGATGTTTCGGCAGAATCAGACCTTGAATTATCAATAAGACAGCTTAAAAAAAACCTAAACAAAATAGTTTTAACCTCTGCTCTTATACTGAGATATCTTTGTGAAGATTATACACTGGTATAATAGAATGAAACTAAACAATTATTTTAAAAACCAATTGACAACATTCTTAATCCCATTTACTAGTTTCTGAAGGAAACCATTGTTTTGCTCCGCTCGCAATCTTGCATTTTCCTCTTGAGTCTTTACTAATTCTTTTCGCATTTTCTCTAGTTCTTTCTCTTTAAATATGTACTTTAGAGCCTCCATTTCCCTCATTCGTTGTTCTTCATTCTCTTTCAGGATCCGTTGTTTCTCTTCCTCAATTGCTCTCTCTGCCTCCTGAAGCATGTCATTAGTGTAATATTCTCCACCATTATCACTAACCATTTCATCAATCTTGTGTAGCAGCTGCGTAACCTGGTTTGAATCCTGCTTCGTATTATCAATCACAAAATATTGTCCCCAGCATCTCTTGACAAATGCTTGTAATTCTGGATTGCTGTGCACAAATGTTTTAATGTCCTGTCCTTTTAGTAGATCTCCATGAGTGAACACTACCATGGCGTAATGCAATGCCTTTTTACCAAATAATATTTCAATGTATTCTATTGCTTTTGCACTTTCTTCTGTGTATCTTTCCAGTTTAAGAACAATCAGAAAGGCATGCGGACCAGGAGCAGAATATGATATACTCGTCTTAATTTCTCTCTCTACCTCTTCATTACTCAAACTTGTGTCAAAAAGACCAGGAGTGTCAATAATTGAAATTTTTCTTCCATGAATATTCCTAAATTTCTTTTTAGACTCTCGGGTTACAGATGAAGGTGAGAAACGTGATTTGAAGACTTCTTCTCCCAGGATGGTGTTTCCGGTGGCACTTTTTCCAACGCCAGTCTTTCCAACCAGGACAATCCGGAGATCACTTTGTTCTGTTGAATAACACAAATCACCACATTCAAGGCTTATTATTGATTTTCTGTTATTCATGACAGATAAAATAATTTAATTTTAAATTAAAGCTATGTTTTGTTTATGCATAAAAAGCACAAAAGCTTGAAAAATAACCACCATTAGAGGATCGGATAATGATTTTTACCAATCCCATTTTCTTCTAGACCATATTGATTGAGTGAAGTTTCGGTCTCAGTCGTCCTAATCTGCAAATAAATATATACATAATGTGGTTGAAAGATATTTAGGTGTAAAATTGTCTGTCTGTGTATATATATAGGACGGAGAGAGAGAGAGAGAGACACACACACACACACACACACACACACACTAATTAAAATGAGTGGATTTGGGGAAAGGGGTTGAAAGTAGATGGTATGCAAATAATGTTGGGCAAATAAATTTAATTAATTTGATTAACCAAAAAAATAATAATTATGGAAAAAATATATTACAAAAAATAAACTGATGTCCATATTTTTTTGTAATAGTATTACAACTGACCCTGGTAAAAGAGGTATTAGGACATCCCCATCATCATTGCATGAACACTGTGTTGTATTAGTGGTTTCATTTTATAATTTTTAAGTGAATATGGGTGAATTTTAAATAATGTCACTGGTGAGCAGATTTTTTAAAATCTTGTTAATAGGCCTATTTCACAAAATGGCGACCGAGACCGGAAGTAGGGTAGCGATACTTCCGGTCGCGCCGCCGCCCGCTACGATCGCCATTCATTCTCAAAATGGACTGTGAACAGCTTGTTTTCTTTCAGTCATTAATATATCTGACAAAAGTAAGAATAACAGATGTTGTCCGTTTTGTTGATAGTTTTCAGGAAGCTGTTGAAAAGATCGAAATTGGGCAAAGGTTACAAATTCTTGACGTTTGCTTACATAAAAATAAAAAGTTCCATTCATTTAAATGGCATGACACTTGATGACTAAGCTCACACTTACTTTAGCTAAACAAAATAAATAAATAAATTGAAATGATGTCTGACTGTAGGCTGTGTGTGAAATCTAGTGGCTTTTGTTAAAGTTTCATGTTATCAAGTGTTAGTTTTTCCAGGAGATTGCAGCAATCTTCCACTAGATTATGGCTCATTTTTCATGCTACCACCATGAATGAAACTCAGAGTTGTATATTTACAGTGAAATTGACCCAACGTTGTTAGTAGGTCTAATAATGAAATTAAGGCAAATAATTTAAAAATGGTTAGACTAAAAAAGTGAGTGATATTACATGTTTTAAAAAATCATGTTACAAAATCACATTTTACTGTCTGGGGTCCCCTTATGAAAATAAAATATATTTCCTTATATATGAATGATCAATATATTAAGTGGTTTACCAATGAAAATATACAGAATAATATATTGTGTCAATATATTACAATATATTTAATAATAAAGGAATTCTCATTTATTTAAAAATGAGACAATATATTTACTAATATATCATAATTTTATATTCAGTGATACACTTCATAATATATACAGGGATTAAAGTTCTCCGTCGCTACGAGAGAGTCTACGACAGATTTACGTCAATATCAGGGTTTCCCCTAGCCTGAATTCGTCATACTCATATTCTAGGCAGAATGTGAGTCTGAAACTGCTCCATAGGGCTTTGATTATGAGGCGTGTCTCAACCGAACCAGGAAAAAACAACAACTCTGCACTCAATTGGATAGACCTACAACCAATCAGAGCAACGCAGTAAGAGACGTATGTTGAGTGCATAGGTTGAGTGACGCATAGTTGTCAACAGAGCTCAACTGCACACTCAAATGCCTTGATTGGGGTTCTCTGTTCGTCTTTTAAAATGAATGCGCTGTCGATTTCTTTTATAACAGACGCGATAGCGCAATCTAAACATCTCAATTCTCCTGCTGCAGTCATCTTTGTTTAAAACCAATTCAACCCAAGCACTCGTTGGTGACGTGGGTGATTACGTAAACGCAGATCATCGAGTCCAGACCGAACTTCCCGACCAAAAAATGTTGTGGGCGGGGTTCGGGCTAGCACCCAGGCTACGCTTCCCCCTGTTCTTATGACTTAGATTCACTTTTCATAATTTGAAGGCCATAAATATGCTTAATAATAAAATAGTGTAATAAATGTCTTAATTTTAGTTAGAATGGGGCAATTCACCCTGCTTAGGGGGATGTGATCAAAGCCTGGAGTGGAGCTAAAGCTAGTTCCTCTCTCCACTCTAAGCACTCTGTTATCACTCCTGATCCACTCCGGGTTTCCCACTCCGCTCGCGGAAAAACTGCTCTATGTTCACTCCATTTTAAAAGTTAATCTAATATGTTTATTTTTTTTATATCATGAATGTCTGAATTTATAATACTATATCTAACGGTTTGGAAAGTATTCTACACGTTTAATAAATGTTCCAGCTGCCCTTGCTTGCACAAGCAAACAGCAGGCCTGGCAAAAGCCCCGCACCCAGGTAAAAAGAAAAAAAAGGGAAAGAAAGATACAGAAAACCACTTCTACAAACAATTTTAATTTGCTGACAGTTAATAATAATAAATAAAAGTGCATGACGTGACGTGCAAATCAGATAACAAATGATGTTTTATTAACAAGGTTCGGGAGGAGCACGTTCAGATAATTAACACAAGTGGAGAGCACTCAGCAATCAATGGTAAGAGGTATATATACTCAGCAGTCTCACCTCATTCCATTGACAGTTTTTGCAGCATCCCTCCACCACCCCTTCTCCATGCTTCTAGTACTAAACACTTACATACGGGGGGGAGTACTCTGGGTTCGGGCCGAACTCCGAGCTCGGAGCCCTCCCTCCGGACAGCACGCCAAATACGCATTAAACTTTACCCCTTCAAATTATATGTAAGTGTGAACTTGTGAATCAAGTGCAATATAAACATGTTTTGTCAGGGCATCACTCCCGAACCGGCATCAACACTCTCCATCTCAACATCTGCTTCCTCCGTCACACCACAGACACATCTTTTTGCCTTCTGGCGTGAATTAACTTGATTTAACTTCACCCCAATTGTTCCATGAAAACCTCCAAAACACGGCCTGCGGTGTAAGATATCTACGACCGGACTCTCGTACACGGACTTCATCCTCCGTGAAGTGCTTAACACAGCTGTGAAACGATAAATAGGGTTGTTTCTTCTTTCAGTTGAAACATAAAAAGGTACGCAATAGGACTGACCGCATTTGTCCTTCGACTGCTACTGCTGGCGCTTTCACCGGAAAAGAGTTTACCCTACTTCTGCTCTCGGTGGCCATTTTTGTGAAATAGGCCTATTAAGAAATGTTTTTTGTTTTCTCTCTTCAAAATGTTTTTTATCTTCATCTGAGACTAAAATTTCTCACTTATGGCTCGTTTCCACTGAGCGGTACGGTACGGTAAAGTACGGTACGGTACGCAATTATTTGCGTTTCCACTGTCAAAAGTTGTGAATGGTACCAAAATGCCGAACCGTACTGTACCACTTTTTGGGTACCCTTCCGTTGGGGTACCTAGCACAGTGGTACGGTACTAAAGGGTGGAGCTAGACTCACTGCAGGACGTTGATTGGTTGACAGAGTATCGTCACCTGCACGTGCTTTAAGGGGAATGACAACATAAGAAGCGCCAATTTTTAATATACAGTTGAAATATAATACTACTGTCACAGTATCATGAAATGTAGTTTTAAGAGTTTTTCAGGCGAGAATGTAGTTGTTTAAAGCTCAAATCAGTGGGTGAATTTTACCTCTTCCCAACAGGGAAGACCACCAACAATCAAAAATGCATGATTATATGGTGTCATGGCTTTGCAATCAAAAAATGTGGTTATAATGGAAGTCAATGGGGCAAAAACAGCCACGAACAGTAAATGAGGGAGAAAAAGTTAAAATCTGATGCTGCACAAAAACTAACAATGCATCAAAACCAATGTTGTTTCTAATCTTTGACATGTCCAAGACTGTGATAAAAGGTAAAAAAAAAATCCAGTCCACAATCACATTTTATATTGAAAATTAGTCATTTTGTGTGTGTTTTTTTTTTCCCAAATCAGTGACATCATTTACGAATTTGGCAATTAAAGAGTTAAAATCCTGATTTTTTTTTTAAACATTTAGTATTTTTGAGCAGGACTGAGGTTGATTAATAGATTTATGCAAAAAAATGTGAAAAAAATATTTATCTGATACATTTTTACAGCAGTTTAAAGTAGTCATTAAACATAACGAAAGGTAGTAAATTTGAACAATGCACAAGGGTTAAACATGAGATATAATTTGTCTTGTGTATACCTAACGGGCGATTTTTGGTCTTGTGAATCTATCATTTGTTCTCTGGCCAATCGTTTTTGCTGAGGGCTAAGTGAAGTTTCATAACTTCTTAATATAAGCTATTTAACTTTACCGTTGTATGTTAGACGAGCGCTGACTTTGTATGTTTGACTGAATTGTTTGCTTTATTTGTATAGCTTCTTGTACCTTTTACTTATATTTTTATAATGGCTAATATTGATAAAAACTGGGTTGAGTTTTGTCATTTTAAATTTTAATACAACGAAGATGATCTAATGTTGTTTACTGCAACATCTGTTGTTTAGTAAAAATGCACATATTGCCTGGACCATATTAAAATGTTTAATATTTTTATATTATATTTAAATGAAAAGAGGCAGGGTTGTTTTGTATATTTCGTTTTGTAAATAGGCTAACGTTATAGTGAATATAATCAATACACGTTGCCTGAACAACATTTGTGTGGCTATAATGTTTAAGATTTCTTTAAATGAAAATGAAAAGAGGCAGTGTGGTGTTTTATAACATATTTCATTTTATTGTTGCCTAAAATGTACATACACAGAGATAACCGGAGTGGCAGAGGGAGCTGAGTGACGTTCCCTTTCGAAGGGAACTCAACAATACGTCATAACGACGCTATGGGGAACGCCTCAGGCGTGACAGGTGTCTGAAATCAAGTATCAACTCACAGCAATCATGTTGACCGGCGACAGCCCGTGCATCATCAGCTTGAATGATGAGCGCGCAACCTGTATGTATAAAAAGGGCGCCTTGAAACCGTAACAACATCTTTTCGTCTTCAGGGACTGCTCTGTTTGTTTTGAGGGTATTTTCTCTAGTGCAATTAAAAATGAAGCGTACAGAAAAGAAGAGTAATTCCTTCCGCAAGTGTGCCGACCCGTGTCCCAGATATCTGACACCGGAGGATTCACACGATCTGTGCGTGTTCTGCTTGGGAGAAGAGCACGCGCGGGAAGTTCTCGAGGGAGCTTCCTGCGCAAACTGTGAGCGTTTTTCTTTGAGAACGCTCCGCTCTCGTCTGTCCCACTTCTCGAGGGAAGTGGGCGCGGCATCTGAACCCCGCGGTTTCGGTCCCGCTCGGGCTGAGGCTCGGCGGCGCTTGAGTTCATGGGGCTCTCAGATGGAGCTGGCAGATCAGCTGGAGAGGGGCGTTAACCTCGCGGATGATCTGCCAGCTGACGAGGGTGAGTTACAGGTCAATGTAGAGGATGTTTTGTCTCTTTCTGATGGATCTGTAACTGGTTCTCTTTGGGCCGGGCAGGAGTTGGCTGCCGATGATGTCAGTCTAGTTGAGACTGAACCATCTCAGCCCTCCTGCCCAGTGTACGCTGAGCTGGTGGACGTTATGGGGCGCGCCACCAACAGACTGCAGCTGCAGTGGAGGCGCGTCCGGGAGGAACCTGTTCGTGGCATTTTGGACGATCAGTTCCTCCCCACCCGTAAGCCACCGGCTCGGATGAGCCTTCCATTCCTTCCCGATCTCCACTCTGAGATCGAGAAGGCATGGAAGAACCCGTTCTCTGCGTGTCTTCATCTGCATCAGCGGGCTAGTTTCGCTGCTGTGGAGGGGGCCGCAGAGCACGGGTATGTGTCGATGCCGCCAGTAGACGAGACGTTGGCCAACTATCTCGCCTCTGGTCAGGCATCGTCACTGGGAGCTCCAACCCTGCCATCCAAGCCGTTGAAGACAACATCACGCTTGACCTGCTGCGGGACCTCGATCAGGGGGGCGGTCTGCCCCCTGACGCGGTAGCAGAGCTGCGCCGCACCACGGATTTGGCTCTCCGGGCCACCAAACAGTCAGCTGCTTCCATCGGTCGTGCGATGGTGGCCACGGAGAGGCATCTGTGGCTTAACCAGGCTGACATCGGGGAGAAAGAAAAAACCTTTCTCCTCGATTCGCCGGTTTCGCCTTCCGAGCTTTTCGGACCTTCCGTTGAGACGGTGGTCGATAAGTTCAGGGAGGCGAGGGCGCGCTCTGCGGCATTTAAGAGCTGCATTCCGCGGAGGTCCTCGGCCCAGCCCAGGCAGGCGGGAGGGCCTGGTCCGTCGTGGTCTGAGGATCACAGACAGACCCAGAAGGCCAGTGTCGCCTCCCGTGCACCCCTCCTTCTAATAGAGGGAGCAGGGCGCGCAGGAGGCGTAACTCCCGCGGGAGGCAGGATCTCAGGGAGGTGATCCAGAGTAAACGTTCTCAAACCAAACGTTAGACATCACCTCCCTGGGTCGTGCCTCCTAATCACCATCGCTCCCAGGCTCCTCCTACATCAGGCCTGGGGCAGGGCCCATGATGAGTTCATGAATTCTCTGATGGCCCGCTTCAGCTTGATTGATAGGAGCGCCTCCAATTAGGCTTAGTAATATTCAGGCTTCTGAGTTTCTGAGTCCTGGCGTGCTTCATTCCGCACGCCGCAGGTTTTATGTTGAGTAAAAATGTTTTGTGCGCAAATAACATTTCTCTTCTTTTTCAGAATTCGTCTCCTGTACAGAGCCTGGGACATGTTGGTAAGCAGGTAATGTATTGTAAAAGTGAGCAGCCGCATGTCAGGTCACAGGCCTCACCGGCCTTCCTGGTTATGAGCTCCCACCTATTGTGGTCTCCAGGTCACAGGCCTCACCGGCCTTCCTGGTTATGAGCTCCCACATACTGTGGTTGAGAGGTCACAGGCCTCACCGGCCTTCCTCGTTATGAGCTCCCACATACTGTGGTTATCAGGTTACAGGCCTCACCGGCCTTCCTGGTTATGAGCTCCCACATACTGTGGTCGCCAGGTTACAGGCCTCACCCGGCCTTCCTGAATGTGAGCTCCCACCTACTGTGGTGATCAGGTTACAGGCCTCACCTGGCCTTCCTGATATGAGCCCCCACCTATGGTGGTTGCCAGGTTACAGGCCTCACTGGCCTTCCTGGTTATGAGCTCCCACCTATTGTGGTCGCCAGGTTACAGGCCTCACCGGCCTTCCTGGTTATGAGCTCCCACATACTGTGGTTGAGAGGTCACAGGCCTCACCGGCCTTCCTGGTTATGAGCTCCCACATACTGTGGTCGCCAGGTTACAGGCCTCACCCGGCCTTCCTGAATGTGAGCTCCCACTTACTGTGGTGATCAGGTTACAGGCCTCACCTGGCCTTCCTGATATGAGCTCCCACCTATTGTGGTTGCCAGGTTACAGGCCTCACCGGCCTTCCTGGTTATGAGCTCCCACCTATTGTGGTCGCCAGGTTACAGGCCTCACTGGCCTTCCTGGTTATGAGCTCCCACATACTGTGGTTGAGGAGGTTTCAGGCCTCACCGGCCTTCCTGGTTATGAGCTGCCACATACTGTGGTTATCAGGTTACAGGCCTCACCGGCCTATCTGGTTATGAGCTCCCACATTCTGTGGTCGCCTGGCTACAGGCCTCACCCGGCCTTCTTGAATGTGAGCTCCCACTTACTGTGGTGATCAGGTTACAGGCCTCACCGGCCTTCCTGGTTATGAGCTCCCACCAATTGTGGTCGCCAGGTTACAGGCCTCACTGGCCTTCTCGGTTATAAGCTCCCACATACTGTGGTTATCAGGTCATAGGCCTCACTAGGCCTTCCTGATTGAGAGCTCCCACATACAGTGGCTGAATATGAGCTCCCACACGCTGTGGTCGCTAGGTTACAGGCTTTACTGCCTTCCTGAGTGTTAAGCTCCCACATTCAGTGGTCACCAGGCTTCAGGCCTCCCTGGTTATGAGTTTTCACATGTCAGGTTACAGGCCTCGTCAGGCCTTCCTGAATGTGAACTCCCACTCACTGTGGTCGCTAGGGTATAGGCCTCACTGGTTTTGAGCTTCCACATGTCAGGTTGCAGGCCTCATCAGGCCTTCCTGAATGTGAGCTCCCATGCATTGTGACTATCAGGTTACAGGCCTCGTTTGGCCTTCCTGATCATGGGTTCCCACATGCTGTGGTTGCCAGGTTACAGGCCTCACCGGCCTTCCTGGATACGAGCTCCCACATTCTGTGGTCGTCAGGTCACAGGCCTCAGCGGCCTTCCTGATGATGAGCTCCCACCTACTGTGGTCGTCAGGTTATAGGTCTCACTAGGCCTTCCTGAATATAGAGTGATGAAGTACATGCACCTTTACTTCATCTATTTTTCTTTTTGGTACGTATGCTCTGTACCTTCTTAAACCTTCTTATGTTATGTTAAGTCACACGACTGAGCGTCTTGTGTACTTTCTAAAATCCATTTTTTATGGTAAGGGTCATGCGTTGTACGCTTCGGTCCCTTTTTATGTGGCTCTGACCCCGGTCTTTCACCTCGGGTCCCACTTTAGATGCGTCTTCTGTCGCAATGTTTTACGACAGGCGCCTCCCTTTTAAGCTATCTCCCACATTTTGTGGTAACAGGCCTCGTTAGGCCTTTCTGAAGGTAGCCCCACATTGTGTGGCTGTCAGGTTACAGGCCTCTTTGGCCTTCCTGAATACGAGCTCCCACTTACTGTGGTTGCCATGTTTCAGGCCTCACAGGCCTTCCTGAGTATGAGCTCCCACATACTGTGGTCGCCAGGTTAGAGGCCTCATCAGGCCTTCCTGGATTCGGACTAGCATAAGTATACGCACTTTCATTTCGTGTACTTTTTAAAATCCATATTTGTGGTAAGGGTTATACGCTTCCGCTTCGTTCCCTTTTTTATGTGGCTCAGACTCCGGTTCTTCACCTTGGGTCCCACTCTAGATGCGTCTTCTGTCGCAATGTTTTACGACAAGCGCCTCCCTTTCAAGCTATCTCCCACATTTTGTGGTAACAGGCCTCGTTAGGCCTTTCTGAAGGTAGCCCCACATTGTGTGGCTGTCAGGTTACAGGCCTCTCCGGCCTTCCTGAATACGAGCTCCCACTTAAACTGTGGTCACCAGGTTTCAGGCCTCACAGGCCTTCCTGAGTATGAGCTCCCACATACTGTGGTCGCCAGGTTACAGGCCTCACCGGCCTTCCTGAATACGAGCTCCCACTTAAACTGTGGTCACCAGGTTTCAGGCCTCACAGGCCTTCCTGTGTATGAGCTCCCACATACTGTGGTCGCCAGGTTACAGGCCTCACCGGCCTTCCTGATATGAGCCCTCATGTACTGGAGCTCCCCACATGAGGGGGTCATCAGGTCTTAGGTCTCAGTAGACCTTCCTGGTTTTGAACCCTCTCTTACTTCCCCAGTGTTCGGAGCGAGCACTGGGTAGACCCGTGGATTGAGTGGACGATTTCCGTCGTTTCTTGAGGTTGAGTCACACTCTCCGGGAGATCCCGTCTCTGTGATCCGGAACTGAATGGTTTCTGCCAGCCTTTGCAGGCCTTCGGTTTTTGGATGTCTTATCCAAGGCAACTTCCAGAGGTTCTGTCTCGGACAGACAGGCAATGGCCAGACTGTGTGTCTTAGTATACATCACCAGGCCAGCCTGGTGGTATTTCAGGAGGCATGCTCCCCTGAATAGTGACTGGCCGGGAGTCCCTTGGGTCCCCTAGCCACACTCCCTAGAAGGGACCCCTTCTTTTGGAAGTTGTGGTCCAAAGCCTTTGAGCTGGCCCAGATATACCCTCCATTAACTATGTTCTGGCGGTTTTCTTGGTTCATTAGCTTGGGCTATGACCGGTAGGGAGTGCTGTCACTGACAGCCCGATGTGACCTAGGGGTGAGTGGTTCTAACGTTCATTGAATTGCTGGTTCTGACAGTTGTCACTGCCTTTGGGCATGCACTCCCCTCAGCATGGTGGCGTTGGTATATCGTTCCCCATAGCGTCGTTATGACGTATTGTTGAGTTCCCTTCGAAAGGGAACGTCTCAGGTTACGAATGTAACCTATGTTCCCTGAGAACAGGGAACGAGACAATAAGTCTCCCTGCCATGCCTCGGGGCCTGCCTGCAACAGTCCCTTCAGACGATAGAATGTTGTTACGGTTTCAAGGCGCCCTTTTTATACATACAGGTTGCGCGCTCATCATTCAAGCTGATGATGCACGGGCTGTCGCCGGTCAACATGATTGCTGTGAGTTGATACTTGATTTCAGACACCTGTCACGCCTGAGGCGTTCCCCATAGCGTCGTTATGACGTATTGTCTCGTTCCCTGTTCTCAGGGAACATAGGTTACATTCGTAACCTGAGACGCTTTCAGGAACGTGCTGTTCCATTTGCAGAATTACCGGACTCGCGTCCTCGGGTGTCATTCTCCAGAGACGGACTTGGCAATTAAGTCCAAACTTTGCGTACTTGTTATTGAGAAACGCCTAATGTCGGCGCTTTTCTTCTTGTGACAAACACGCCGAGAAGCAAGAACAAGATCTGCTGTATGTCATCCATTGTTGTTTATGATGCTTTCTTCGTGCGAAAATGACGTCGATCGCTTCTTTGGCATAGGCTACACCACGCCTATCAAGTAAGGGTACTGTTGGCAGTGGAAACGCTAGCCAATTCATGGTTTACCGACCCAAACTGTACCGTACCGTACTGTACTGTACCGTACCGTACCACTCAGTGGAAATGAGCCATTAAACTCCTCCTAGAGCTTTAACTCTACATACTCCAAACTCGGCTCAGACACTCAGACTGTTCTGACTCGGTGTGCTATATCTTTTTCAGACTGATCGGACTTACGGTTTTCCTAAAAATGACGATCAAAACTCGGAAAAACTCCCATTGACTTAACATTGCGTAATGTTCAGATTTTCAAACTCCCCAACTGCCAAAGAGTTGTTGTGTGGTTGGATGCATCAATAATGATTTTTTATTTTTATTTTTTATTTTTTTTAATTAAACAAATTTGTGCGCTTTTAATGATTTGTAGTTTTTCATTTTGCTTGACGTGTAAATTCCTATAAATGGAACAACACCATCATTAAAATAAAGTATGATCTACTCTTCACAGCACAGACAAGCTAAACATTATTGAACAATATTATCTCAATAATAATGTATTGTATAACATCTCAAGCTTGATTAGAAAGCAGGACACTAGCAACCTTAAACATTTAAATTATGTAAGCTTCCCACAACTCCAATATTTTACAACCTATCATGATCATTGTGTTATTAGATAGATAAGATCAACTAGCCCAGGCTACCTGCCATCATCATCCATATCTTGCTGTTATGGAAATAACATGAATTATGGATGATGCTATCGAAAGCTAAGTCAGGCTAGTTGTATGGCTGGACAGAAAAGCGCACTCAGTACTCTAAATATAAGGACATAATATATACATTTAAAGATGTTTACTTTCAAAAACGAAGTAAAATCATTCACTGGCTTACAGTGGTGACTCGATGAGGTACGAGTAAATGTCCAGACACCTCTGGCCACTGGGTGGGGTTCTTACACCAATTTGACGCTGGGAGAATGAAGGGACATGTTTTTAAATTGGCCAAATTAAGTTTGTGGATGTATCTTGTCCATGTTTAATCTCAGTGATTACTTAAGTTATTCACGCCTGCCGGCTGTGTACAGACGTTGTTTTGTGCTGCTATTTTGTATTGAAGTCTATGGGGAGTCTAGTTTATTTTCCCTTAAAGGGGACATATCATGCTAAATCCACTTTTTTAGCCCTTAAATGCATTTTGTTGTGTAGTTTTAGTGTTTAGAAGTATAGAAAATATGAAATTAGTCTCTTCAGGTGTTTCGTTGATATCTTTATATTCTTTTTTGGCCTTATTTTCCAACCTGTTCTGATTTTTCTATTATCTATGACGTTTTGTGAACAATTACGTCACAGTATTTGCAGCAGAACTGCCAAATAAGGACATCGACTACCGGCTCAACACTTCGAGCAATCCTCCATTCTTATTTCTCGCCACGATGTTGTAGTCCAAGCTCAAAGATGCAGAACTTACGAGAGGGTAAGTCAAAATGTTCGGTTGTTGGATGTAGTAACCATAGACTGTAGGTAGTAACCCACACGCTTCATTACACCATCTCCCAGCATCAGAACCTCTTCGAAGTGCCTGGTTGAGTTTTATTTTTAACGGAAATGTACCCATAAAGTCATTTTTGCGTGCGCGAACGCGAAGCACTTCAAGGATAACTACTTCAGCCACAACAGGGTTTTTCCTGCATTGAACTTGTTTTAGCGCCCGCCAAAGTCTTATTTGATCGGTGAGTAATGTAGATGAACTGCCGCACTTGTGTTGTGACAGGGTGCATGTTTAACTGAAAGAACGAGCAGAAGGTCGCGCGTGCTCTCTCTCTCTTCGGAGCCAGGCGAAAGTGTAAACAAGACTTCACCGTCTCCAAACTAGGCGCTGTCTTGCTCTCTCTCCCTCGCACATATTAATCAAAATAAATCGACACGGTGGTAAAAGGTCGGAAGACCAAAGTTTCATGTGGAGCATTCGGAGACATTTCTTTTCCTGAATTGCTGTGTGAATTGTGCTAAATAAGTTGCCTTATCTTTTCTGAAAAGCGTTCCGGGCATTAAGCAGACATAAAACAACACTTTAATAAAACGAAAAAACTATCCAATGATGAAATGTTTTCTGTGTTGACACAAATCTTGGATGTCCAAAAGTTTCTGTGCCGCTAGATAATAGTATCTCTGCTATCAAACTACAAAAATGGCCGAACGGGGTGGAGTTGAACCGAGTGTCACCTCTGCAGACTGGAGAGCGGGCGGGGTATGAAGTGTCTCATTTGCATTTAAAAAGACAGCACCAAAACGAGTTGCTCTCAGACGCACATCAGAAAAGGGGTAGAAAAGGGGCCTGTGGAGCTATAATAATGAGGAATTCAGACCCAAGCATTGCAGTTCCGCTTTATATAGACCACAAATGTATGATTTATATGTAAAAAGGAACGATTTAAAAGCATGATATGTCTCCTTTAAAAAGGGGCGGTGACCAAATCGACAGTTCCCGGATGTGCCGTATATGAGCCATTGAGACTCATTTAAACTCATAAACTCATCTATCTACTTCAAACTTTTTTTAAACTTCAAACTACTTTAAACTTCAAACTAATTTAAAATTTAAACTAATTTAAACTTCAAACTACTTAAAACTTTAAACTACCAAATTTATTTCATTTAAACTTAAAAACTCTAAACACATACACTTCTAAACTTATGAATTCATAAACTTATAAACTCATGAATTCATAAACAAAATTTTGAATTCATAAAATTATGAACTCTTAAACTCATAAATTAATAAACTAAACTGAACTCTTATAGACTCATTTAAACTTATAAAGTCATCTAAACTAATTTAAACTTCAAACTACTTAAAACTTTAAACTACCAAATTTATTTCATTTAAACTTAAAAACTCTAAACACATACACTTCTAAACTTATGAATTCATAAACTTATAAACTCATGAATTCATAAACAAACTTTTGAATTCATAAAATTATGAACTCTTAAACTCATAAATTAATAAACTAAACTGAACTCTTATAGACTCATTTAAACTTATAAAGTCATCTAAACTAATTTAAACTTCAAACTACTTAAAACTTTAAACTACCAAATTTATTTCATTTAAACTTAAAAACTCTAAACACATACACTTAAAAACTTATGAATTCATAAACTTATAAACTCATGAATTCATAAACAAACTTTTGAATTCATAAAATTATGAACTCTTAAACTCATAAATTAATAAACTAAACTGAACTCTTATAGACTCATTTAAACTTATAAAGTCATCTAAACTAATTTAAACTTTGAACTACTTTAAACTTCAAACTAAAAGTTTAACTCCTCAAATCTGGTCTGGCTTTCTCAATCCAACTTAAAGGTTGTCTCGACGAACTTGTTAATCTAGTTTCACTTTTAATATTTGTATTAGCAGTGGAGTGAATTCTGTGATGATTTGTCAGATTATTTAAGACATTCCATGCTGCTTTTTGAAATTAAGATAAGATAAGAAAATAAGATATCAACAAGAATCCTAAAAATCCTAATGATGAAAATATGAAAATGAACATTACGCTGACACCCTCAGATAACTATTAATTCTCACTGAGCAAAATGTAGTTATTTATTTCCATTCTAGGTTCCATCCGGTTAATTGGCTTACCATTGTGTAAACAAGCAAAGCATTAGTATAAGTGTCTGGTGTATATACACATCTCTATAGAAATACTTGAACTAACATATTCATCATTATAGTTGAAAAAGCACTGCCTAACAGGAATGACAGGAATATTCCCTCTGTGCCTTGAGGATTTTCATATTTAAATACTGACAGAAAGACTGATTGTTGGTTGAATCATATTGTAGCACTAGTTCTCTTGTCCTAATATTATTTCAGTCAATTCTGAACATACAGAGAAACAGACAAAACAATATGCAATTATATTTTCATAGAGATAATTACCTGTGAACCGACTGCAACAGCACTGCAGAGACACAGAAACCAGGTTCTGGATACAATCAGTTTCATTTTAGCTGTAGTTTGAGATTTAAAAAGCTGATTTAAAAAGCTGTAAATATAATGTAATTTATGTATTTATGTAATTCATATAAAGCATTATTGGCAGTTTATTTATAAAACTGTTATAATTTATAATTTATTGTTATAATTTAACAATAATGCTAATTGTATTTTTTCATGCTAAAAGGCAATTCTGTCAGTTTAATCCTACCTTTCAGTGCAGATGTGCTGATCAGAATATATCTTTAGTAGAATATATAGAATATATATTTGTTTAGTTTTAGTTTCATCGCTGTTATTTATATCAGTTCTCTGTGAAGGGGAGGAGCCTGATGACGACTGCATGCTTAAAGACAAGGGTTTAAATATCACTGTAGTAGGCTATCTGTAACATAATTACCTTAATCAAAAATGTTCATTTACTTCAGCATTACGTGATAGTATTTCAAAGTGATATCCGTCATTTTGACTGATAATAAATTGTAATTACCTGTGAAAACAAACTAGGAAACAGACGTGAGGATTGAGAGAATGAGATTCTTCATGCATTCCAGTTCATTTTTAATGGAATATATCGTAAATTAAATCGGGAGAACAGACCACAAATGTGCAGTAGGCCAACTGTCATTTTTAATACTATTACAGTGGAATGAAAAGGGGAAAAAGAAAAGAATCACAAGGAAAAGAAAGCAGAGACTGAAAAGAGCTCTTAGATATGTTACGTTATTCTCATGATGTCTGAAAATAAAACATGAAGGGAAATTGACAGCTCATTCAGTCAATCTGATGGATCAGCTTTATTTTTATGGCAACCTTATGATTTCAAAATAATTTGTTTCAGTCTTTTTGAATGGAAGTTCCTCAAACCGGAAGTGCCACCCATAATTCAACACGCAGTAAGATCGTTGTTTCTATATATATATATATATATATTTTTTTTTTTTTTCTTCTATTATGTAGGCTATAAAGAATATACAAAAAAGTTCATCTTTAATAAACTAAATTTAAAAATAAATCAGTGATATATACTGTATACATAAATCAATAAGACAACAAATGAGAGCAGCAAAGCACAATGTAAATCTTTAAACCAGAGCTTTATAACACACTCCATTTGCATCCTTTGCTCTAATGTAAATTACTGACATTACCCTTTCTCATGACTCTGCTGACTTTGTACTGTAAGTTTGTAGTAATGGTAATGGTAATGGTAATGAAATTAAAACGCAGTTTGATAACTTCTGTCTTGTGAGCCACATTTAGTGAAGATTGACTTCAAATCATCATGACAACTGATGAACCAGCAGAACAAATATTAGAAGTAAACAAGTGCTGTATCGTGTGCACATTCACTAACACATGAACCAGATGATGCTAATGCTTCATTTGCATCTGTTCGATTCATCGCACATGACCAAAGATTTGTTTAACATTTGTTTAAAATGACCTGCAGTTGCTCTGGCTGCTCACCCTGAAATGTGCCTCCAACCCTCTACGCACACCTGGGCAATAGAATCGCATTGGCTTGTACATTTTTTTGGTTACTCGCCAGACTGATGTTATATGATATGACTATTTGACTGATGATATTTATATATATATTATTTATTTAATTTATTTATATATTTATTTTTATTTAATTATTTATATTCCACCAAATCAGCTTATCTTTGTAAAACGGCACAGCTTTTTAAAAATCTAAATGTACACCATTGCATGAAATTTTCACTTTATGAGGTTTTTTAACCTTAATATGAGTTTCCCTAGCCTGCCTATGGTCCCCCAGTGGCTAGACGTTTGATGGGTGTAAACCAAGCCTTGGGTAATTTTGAGAAAATGAAAACTCAGACGGGCGAATCTAGAAATCTTCCCCTTATGTCGTCATAAGGTGAAAGGTCACCTCCCTTTTCTCTTCTTTGCCCGCAAGCGATATTTTTTTCCCCAGGATGGTAGGGGAAGGTACCGCCTTTTTCGCCTCTGATTGGCTATGTAAGGACTGATTTTCCTGATAAAACAAAACTCACCCTGCAATAAAGCCATAAAATGCACCCTGGACAGCAGATAGCAAAGACAGAGCACAGAACCTTGTCCTGCCCAAACTTATCTCCTTGTCCCCTTGTTTGACTTCAACTCATCCCCCCTCAAGTCACTGAAAGTTCATTAAGAATGTCTATATAACACATATGGTGTATCTTGTGAATCTATTGGTTTTCCTTTTCATGTTTGGTATCATTTTAAGTGTCTCAGTGCGATTGGTAAAATGGTCTTAATTAATTGCAGTCATTGATACAGATACAGATACAGATACAGATAGCTTTATTAATCCCCTAAGGGCAATTCAGTTTCTACAGTACACCGTCAAGACATACAACCATTCACACAGCCATAGCATGTAGTATATAACAAGGGTAACATATAGAAAGAATAAATAAATAAAAAATATACAATAAGAAGTAAATATAAAATGAATTGCACATATCCGTAGCTCCTAAAGTGCATAGTGCTAAGAACAGATCAGTCCATACTTATTTCCTCAGCTCAATGTTTAACAGCATAATTGCTGAAGGAATAAATGATCTTCCATAACGGTTTGTCTTTCTAGGGGGCTGCAAGTATCGCCGACCTGATGGCATCAGAACAAATTCATCTCCCAGAATATGATGTTGGTTCATCAGACTTTTTACTTTTTGAAGAACACGTTTCTCCCAAAGAGAATTTAGGTCACACATTTGGATTCCAATAATTTTGGAGCAGACTTTCACAATGTTATTTAAACAGTTTCGGTCCTTCACTGAAATGTTACCAAACCAACAAATGAAAGAGAAAGTAAGGAGGCTCTCAATATAAGACAAATACACAGTGCACAGTATAGATTTAGAAACCCCGAAGGAATTTATCTTACGCAATAAATGTACTCTCTGCTGGGCCCGTTTGACCACTGATTCAGAGTTCCTTTCAAACTTCAGTTTAGAATCAAAAACCGTACCCAGATATTTATAATGATTTACGATCTCCACATCCTCACCATGGATCCTGCATATTGAGGTATTTGTCCCTTTTTTTCTAAAATCGATAATGAGTTCTTTAGTTTTAAGAACATTAAGATCGAGAAGGCTGTCATCACACCACTTTACAAAATCAGGAAGTGCACGTCCGTGATCTGACTCTGCGCCATGGAGGAGTGACAGCAGAGCAGTATCATCAGAAAATTTAACAAGAAAACTGTCCTCTTTAAGAGACCTACAACTATCCGTGTATAAAATGAACAGTAGCGGGGAAAGTACGCAGCCTTGTGGAGAACCTGTATTGGAGACTTGGGTTTTTGAAGTAACCCCATTTACTAAAACCCTCTGTGTCCTATCAGTCAAAAAGTTTAAGAACAAAGCTAAAAGCTGGTCGGGCAGATTAAAATAAGAAGCAAGCCTCTCAATCAAAATGTGAGGCTGCATTTTGTTAAAAGCTGATGAGAAGTCAGCAAATAAAAGCCTGGCATGAGATTTGGGTTTCTCCAGATGCTTATAAATTGGTTTAATGAGAAAGATTGAGAACGAGAATCTTGTTCTCCTCTCTGGGTGATATCTCTTCCAGATCTCCCGAAACCAGGTGCTAACCCCTGGGGTACATGAACTGACCCAAAACAATTCTAAACAATATTTGTATAACCCTTTTGTTCTGGTCTGGGTATTTAAGGCGAGGGGACAGAGCAGTCTTTGGGACCCTTTACCAGGATCTTCCCCCATTGCTGTTTCAGTGTTCTCCTGTTGGAGAACACACACTCACACACCACATCTCTGTCAGGGATACATTGCTTACTTTTATAGTCATCTTTGAGTAAATGATGTTAT
This sequence comes from Squalius cephalus, assembly GCA_022829025.1. Lineage (NCBI taxonomy): Eukaryota > Metazoa > Chordata > Actinopteri > Cypriniformes > Leuciscidae > Squalius > Squalius cephalus. Next base: position 1,776,476 of record CM040806.1, read on the forward strand.
GTATTTATTATTTCTGAATTGGCTTTTAATCAATTGTGTAATTGGCATGATACATTTTTACCTGACAAATAAATGTTACATCTTGATTTACTCTGAAATCATTATTTTAGTAGACTATGAGGAGGCTGGCGCTACCGCAGCTCTGTGTCCAGGATAGGTCAAACTAAAGGCGCATATGAACGGAGCAGTAGCACGTCATCTGAAGACCTTTTCTATCAAGGTCTTCACTGGTCTATCACTGATTTGGCAAGTTGTACGGAAGTGGCTAAATAAACTACACTTGTTTGTATGAGTGAGCAGTAGGCAACCGACTTAAGAGGTATTAGCAAACCCTGCACCCTCTGACCAAGATCAGACTGGCGAGGCTGTGTCCGTGAGATCCATGAAAACCCGGGGCATGTGACTCTGTGCAGCATCGGGTTACTCAGAATAATCAAAGATCTAAATTAATTCATATTATTTATGACTATTTTCTAATAAACACAATCTAAATTTGATTATCATTTGAAATTGGAGTCAGATTAAGCGTGGAGCTAAAGTAATATTGAAACTAAATTCCAATAAATTAAGTGAACTTCACTGGAGCGATGAAAAGACATACATGCATTAAACCTTCGCCAGGCCGTTGGATTCCGTCGTTGGGCCAATGGATGGTCCTAACAGCTAGAAGGGCTCTCCTCCGATTGGTCACCTAGATACACCATCTCTCTATCTCGTTCACTCACTTGCGCACGCACGCACGCGGCTCAGTGGTTCATGTAGGTTGTCTACAAACCGGAAGGTTGGTGGTTCAATCCCCGGTTCCACCTGACCAAGTGTCGAGGTGTCCATGAGTGAGACACCTAACCCCAGCTGCTCCTGATGAGCTGGATGGCGCCTTGCATGGCTGACACTGCCGTCGGTGTGATGTGATGGGTGAATGTGAGGCTATGTAAAGCGCTTTGTTGGCCATAGGTCTGTGAAAGAGCTATATAAATGCAGTCCATTTACCATTTTTACCACACACACTCCCTGCACTTTACAGCACTCCCTGCACCACCCACAACCACCACCTCTCTCTCACTATCTCTCATCACAAAACTCACTCAAACATCTAGGACTAATCTAAACACGATCTAAACAGGCTATGAAAATGTGAACTTGGAATATAAATCTGACGGCACGCACTTATCACAATGTTGGATTGACTTTGTTTACTTAGTTTACTTCTGTTGGCAGTAAAGAAGATCAAAACAGACTAGCGCGCAAGCCGACAGCATCACCACCACTACCATCTCTCTCTCTCTCTCTCTCTCATCACAAAACTACCCCAAACTGCTAGGACTAATCTAAACAAGATCTAAACATGCTATGAAAATGTGAACTTGGAATATACAGTAAATGTAATGGCACGCACTTATCCCACTGTTTACTTACATAATTAACTTCTGTTAGCGGTAAAGATGATCAAAACAGACTAGCCGACAGCCTGCCATGAATGTGAGATGACGTTTCACGGCTGTCGCGTTCTTCAATAATTAATCACACGAGTCGTCAGGTTCTCGTTAAACAGTGCTCGTTCCTTTATTGAACACCAACCGAACATCCGTCAGTTGCCTGATCCTTATTCACAACAACCAACCCCTGGAGCCCCTCCCTTACTGCGCACCTGCGCAGTAGACACCAAAGTCCACTTGAACATTTCCATTACACATGACATCTCCCCCCTTTTTAAAAGTAAGAAAACATAACAATAACTTTAACCCTCCAAGCTTAATCCTCTATTAGTTAGTTATCCAAACAAAACAAATTCTTGTCACACAACAAACAAAAGGGGTTTTACAGCAACGCTTTTCACCCTCCTTTTTTTTTTCACAATAACAAAAAAAAACTAACTAACTAACTAACTAAGGGTGTGGGTAGACTACCACAATCCCTTGAGATGAGACAGGGATTATTCTGCCCTTAATGTCTAACATCTCAGCTAACTAGCATACTTGGGGTTTGGTTTCACAGTTCTTCCAAACCTGGTGATGACTTGACTCAAAGGTTTAGGAGAACAGGGTGGTTCAGAAAGAAAATTCACCCTGGGTCTGCACTAAGTCCTGTTCTGAAGAACCACACTGTCCCTGTTGATCCTTTGGTTGGGAAAAGTCTATATTTGAAGGTGAGGAGTGCTCTTGGCTCACCAGTTGGATGTGGCGCCGGTTTCTCCTGGGTGTATCACCTTGCTCAGTCTCCAGTGTGAAAGAGCGTGGCATTACTTCTTGGCGCTTTACCGTTGCGGAGGTTGTCCACGCCTTTCCACTATCGATCTTCAGCCTGACTCTGTCACCAATATTCAGTGGTGGGAGAGGTCTGGTAGAGTATTTACGGTTGTAGTACTTTTCATAGCCCTGCTTCGCTTTTGCATCATTTGTCTTGATCTTTTTCAGGTTAGGCCACAATGGCTGAAGACTCTCTTTCAGGATTGGGAGTGTTGTTCGGATCTCACGACCCATCAGCAGTCTAGCTGGACTCTCCTTTGTAGGTTCGGTAGGGGTTGACCGGTAACTCAACAGTGCCTGGTGGGGGTCGTCCTGTTTCAAAATCCATTTTGCAGTCCTCACAGCACGTTCGGCCATGCCGTTGGACTGTGGGAAATGGGGACTTGAGGTGACATGATGGAAAGTATCTAACTGCAACTCCACTGCAAAGTATCTAAACTGTTCAGCTGAGAATTGAGGTCCATTATCAGTCATTAACTGCTCAGGTATTCCAAAGTGCGTGAAGATACCTTTCAGCTTTTGTATGACTGTTTCTGAGGTTGTCTTTGGCAGTTCTAAGATTTCAAGCCATCTTGAAAAGTAATCGATCACAATCAAGTAATGACGACCTCTACGCTCACACAGGTCGGCAGCAAGCTTCTGCCAAGGTAAGTCAGGTAATGGAATAGTGATTAGCGGTTCTTTGTTTTGGCTAGGCTTGTGAATATGTGACCCGTCACGGAAACCAGGGACACAAGTCGGCAGCACAACTTTCGAGCAAAATGAGAAAGAAGCGTTTTTTTTATTTTTATTTGTGATTTTCGTTTTTTTGCAGAATCTGTTAGTTGAGATCACGAAGAAGCCTCTCCATGTTTGAGATAGCAGTATTGGTATATTTAAAAGTGTATATTTTGAGTTTGAAATCGGCGTGTTTTTTGGAGATTCTAGCACGCAGTAGGGGAGTGCCATTGTCGGTGTGTATTTCCATACTGAATAAGCCAGCGTGGCTACTTATTATGCAGCGCTCTGGCCGGCTCTATCTGATTTCAAAATTCAATGAAGATGGACGCCAATAACATTACGATGTCCAGCAATCGATTTAAATAGTAGGTTACATGGGGTTTAATTGGTCGTTTAATGAGATGTAGCCTAATACATGTTGTCAGTGCCAATATATAGATCCGCCAAATAAATCAGCGTGCATCTTAATGGTCCAGTGGTAGAGCTTTCGCCAGTCGTGTTAGAGGGTCTGTGTTCGAATCCGCCCTTGTATAGATTTTTTTTTTCTCGTATAGTTTTTTTCTCTCATCAAAACGATTATGTTCATCAGTGGTTGTATATCAAGCAGGGACACGCAAACGTTTGCATTGTTTTGTGATTTCAACAGAATGAATAGAGAGTATCCGCAACGCAACGGATTGAAGCGCGCGTCGAGTGAAGACAGTGCGGTGTGTGCGCGAGGCCGCGAGCCACACGAGAAAACACTGTATCTGCGCCACTGATCGCAGCGGCAACGAGCACTTTGATCACTTGATTTAAAAAAACACATTTCAGCTAGTATCTTATTTAAAAAACGAACGAAATGAATGCTCTGCCAGTTAACTGGAGATGTTTTATTTATTTGTAGAATTGGTACATTCGTGTCGCGAGATGTTTTAAAAAGTGGTGGGAACATGTCCCATCCGTCCCACCCGCAAATTACGCCTATGCCTATTTCCATAGTTTATTGCTTATTATTTATCATTAGCAAAAGTTTGTTTCATGTTACACGAGTAGGCTACACCGAAGAAAATTCCTAGTCTGTGAAACCTTTCATTGACAATGGCAATAAAATCTATTCTGATTCTGATTCATACTTGGATTCATAGCCTACTCATACTATATATATATATATGTTTTTGATTTGAACATTGTCTAGAGTTTATCTTATTTTTTATTCAGAGTACATAAGAGTTGCCTATACAGTTTTATCGGTAGATGCTAAGAGACATTTATTTATATATTACCTGTTTGCAAACATATATATTTTTTCTATGATGGCACATTTTCCTGACCTTTCTGCTCCCCCTGTGCTTTACAGGGAGAGCTTTACAGGGGGTGTGATGAATTTCAAGGTTGTAGTGAAGGGAAGGAAGAAGACAGGGGTCGGCGAGACTGGGACACTCGTTTTATTAAAGTAAAAAGTTCAAAAGAGTAACGTTGCGCACAGAGCGCGTTCACCGTGCTTATCAGCACAGCAACAACAAAACAATAATCCAGTTTCTCGTGTCGAATTCTCCGTCGAGCACAGCAGTAGACAAGGTCCCAGTCCTACTCTCTCTCCCTCTCTCTCATTCCCACCGGCTTATATCCGGTCTCTCCACGCCAATTACTGCAATCAGACACAGGTGTTCATCATCTGCACTTGACCTACTTACGCACCGCTCGGCTCCGTCCTCTCTCTCCCGCTACAGACTTCGCAAAACCACGCCCCCCTCGCCACATACCCCCACCGCCCGACTCAGGCCGGGGAGCCATCCGGTCTGCAGCCCCCCCCCCCCCTCCTCCTGGAGAGGAAGTCGGCCACAAGCCATCTGTGCACCCGGCCTGTGGATCACCTGGAACTTAAAAGGCTGTAGAGCTAGATACCAGAGGTGGGACAAAGTCATTGTTATGCAAGTCACAAGTAAGTCTCAAGTCTTTGCCCTCGAGTCCCGAGTCAAGTCGAGTCAAAGATGAGGCAAGTCCCGAGTCGAGTCAAAAGTCAAAGCCAACAAGTCTCAAGTCGAGTCCAAAGTCCTACCATTTTAGTTTCGAGTCATTTCAAGTCCTCTTACCACAGAAATAAAATTTATACAAATCATGTACGTCTGTAAGATTTGTATTTATTTAAACCTCTTTTTATACTTTGATTTATAATCAAATACAGTAAAAAACTGAAAATTTAATTTTCACAAAAAATGCTTGTATTTCAACAGCATATTGCACTAGAACAATGCACAGCATGCAGCTTCAGTCCTGTATTGTATTAACCTCATATTGCAAAACAGTTTAACTTTCAAATAGACATGGGTCGTTTTAGCCTAAACCTTTTTAAACATGTCATCAATAAAATCCTCACTCCTCAAAATGATCACTTCTGAAAAACTGGACCAACCTGATAATATAATTGGAATGCGTGTTGCAGTGCGTATGCGGTGCAAGACCAGCACGCGCAATAGTGCTTTCACATATGCTGCGTTTGCAGTGCGTGATCCGCAGCTGTACCACAAATACATACTCACTATTTGTATTTCAAATCCAGAAGTTATTAGCATCTTTTATTTAAAAAAAAATTTTTGTCAGCATTGCAATTCTCTTTGTACACACGTATACACTCTTTAAAAGACGTATTCACGTTTAAATACAATTTAAACAACGTATTATTTAATGCATTACTCTTATATAATTATAGGCTATATTAAGTTGCTCAAACAAGTGGTAAAATATTTAACCATGTACTTGTATTAAAATCGCATAGCCTACATTTTAAATTAAAACTTAAAATTGACAAAAACAGCAGACTCATACTCTTTCTTTTGCATAATTTAAATCTTTATACAATAAATCTCGCATGTCACAAAGAACTTGTTTTTCCACCTCCACGAATGAGACGAGTGTTATGTTGCCTTGTTGAAATATGTATTTTCCCTTGATTTAGGCTACCCCGGTCTTACGTCTCAGCATTGCGATTCTCTTTGTACACATATACACTCTTTAATAGACGTATGCACGTTTAAACACAATTTAAACAACGTAGGCCTATTATTCAATGCATTACTTCTACTTATATGAAGTTCCTAAAGCAAGTGGTCAAATATTTAACCATAGGCTACTTATATAAAAAAAACAGCCGACTCTCATGCCTTTTATTTTATATTTAAATTAATACAATAAATCTTGCATGTCACAAGGAACATGTTTTTCCACCTCCACGAATGAGACGAGATTTGTTCATTATGTCGCCTTGTTGAGGTAAATTGTAGTTTTCCTTGCTTTACCCTGGTCTTAAAGTGAAAATAGTATTTAATTAAATACAATTATGGTGAGATTACTTCATTTTATTTAATTAATCGCATTTATGGTGAAATTACTAAATTTTTAGGTCAATCTGTGTTCATGTTGACCACGAAACATGCGCTGTCTGTCACTTTAATTCAGCGCGTGCAGCACATGTGCAGCACAGCAGAAATAGACTCGGTGCGGAAACGATCGCGGCACTGCTGTATACGCACCGCAACTGGAACGGATCGACGGACTGCAACCGCGTGCAGTGTGAAAGCTCTAACCTGTTAACATGGGTACGGAAAAAAATACGCACCCGCTGGCGCATACGCACTGCAAACGGAGTATGTGTGAAAGTGAAACGGGCGTTAGATGCTGTCGAATCAAAACAACGTGGGACTACAGTGATTGGATGTCGTGCAGGCAGCGCGCGCGCTCGCTGCATGCATACAGGTGGTGCACATTTTTTTTCACAGTTGCAGATAAATAAGAGCGGCGCGGCCATGTGGACATTTTTTCCCCCAGTTTTCATGGGAAGTAGCAAGTCTTCTCGAGTCAAAAGGCGCAAGTCCAAGTGAAGTCACGAGTCATTGATGTTAAAGTCCAAGTCGAGTTGCAAGTCTTTGTACATTTTGTCGAGTCGAGTCTGAAGTCATCAAATTCATGACTCGAGTCTGACTCGAGTCCAAGTCACATGACTCGAGTCCACACCTCTGCTAGATACCAACGAGTGATCCGCGCGTTGGTATCCTTCATGCGGTGGAGCCACTGCAGGGGGGCATGGTCCGAACAGAGGGTGAACTCCCGCCCCAGGAGGTAATAGCGCAGGGTGAGAACGGCCCATCTGATGGCCAAACACTCCTTCTCTATGGTGCTGTACATCGTCTCTCTCTTAGAGAGCTTCCGACTGATGTACAGCACCGGCCGCTCTTCACCCTCCACCTCCTGGGACAGGACCGCGCCCATCCCCCTGTCCGACGCGTCCGTCTGTAGGATAAAAGGGAGAGAAAAGTCAGGAGCATGCAAGAGCGGTCCGCCACATAGAGCAGCCTTTATCTGAGTAAAAGCCTGCTGGCACTGCTCCGTCCACTGAACCGTATCTGGTACCTCCTTTTTAGTTTACATTTACATTTACATTTAGTCATTTAGCAGACGCTTTTATCCAAAGCGACTTACAAATCAGGACTAAATTAAGCGAGTCATCATGAAGAGGCAAAAGACAACAACAACGCAAGAAGTGTTCAGAATACGAAGTTCATGCATTATTCAGAGTAGCATAAGCATGATAAGTGGGGTTTTAAGGGAAAAGTTTTTTTTTTTTTATTATTTTTTTTTTTTTTTTTTAGATAGATCAGTCAGCGGGCTGGCGAGGTCCGAGGCTGGCGAGGTCCGAATAATTAGGTACAAACCTTCTGTAATATCCTGCCAGCCCCAGGAACTGTCTAACCTCCTTTTTGGTCTTTGGTCTTGGACAGGTCGCAACTGCTGCGGTCTTATCAATTTGGGGACGCACCTGTCCATGACCTAAGTGGAAGCCCAGATATCTAACTTCCACACGCCCAACTGCACACTTCTTCGGGTTGGCCGTGAGCCCCGCCCCTCTCAGCGACTTCAGGACAGCCCGCAGATGCTGCATATGACGCTGCCAATCCCCACTATAGATGATAATATCATCCAGGTAGGCAGCGGCATATGCAGCATGCGGCCGGAGAATTCTGTCCATCAGACGCCGAAAGGTCGCCGGAGCCCCGAACAAGCCGAAAGGAAGAGTAACAAATTGGTGTAATCCGAACGGCGTTGTGAAAGCTGTTTTTTCTTTGGACATAGGAGACAAGGGGATCTGCCAATATCCCTTTGTTAAGTCCAGTGTCGAATAAAATCGAGCAGTACCTAGCCGATCAAGCAATTCGTCAACCCTTGGCATTGGATAAGCGTCGAATTTCGACACAGCATTCACCTTGCGATAGTCCACACAGAATCGAACCGAGCCGTCAGTTTTAGGCACTAAAACTATCGGGCTCGCCCAGTCGCTGTTGGACTCTTCTATTACCCCCATGTCTAGCATTGCCTCTAATTCGCTCTGAACCACCTTTTTTTTGTGTTCTGGCAAACGATACGGCCGGCTGCGTACAACCACACCCGGCTCTGTCTCAACATGGTGCTGAATGAGGTCCGTCCGGCCAGGCAGGGGCGAGAACACATCAGCAAACTCTGCTTGTACTTTTTTTACATCAGCGAGCTGGGAGGGTGAGAGGTGATCTCCACCAGGGGCCAGAGCGAGAGATTGGGTTTTTAGACTCGCCTCTGGTCCGAGATCCTCCTCTCCGCTCACTACCGTCGCCAGCATCACTGATTCTACCTCCGACCATTTTTTAAGTAGGTTGAGGTGATAGATTTGATGTGCTCCGCCCCTATCTGTCCGAGCTACCTCATAGTTGAGATCCCCAACTCGCCGTGTGACCTCAAAGGGTCCTTGCCACTTTGCGAGTAATTTTGAACTAGAAGTAGGGAGTAATACAAGCACTTTATCTCCCGGTGCAAATTGACGAAGTCTAGCCCCCCTGTTGTACAGCCGACTCTGTTTGTCCTGAGCCTGTAACAAATTCTCCATTGACAGCCGCCCAAAGTGTGGAGTTTTGCTCTCAGATCCAGGACATACTGAATTTCGTTTTTACTATTTGATGGTCCGTCCTCCCAAGTTTCTCTAAGGACGTCCAACACCCCGCGGGGCTGACGTCCATAGAGAAGCTCGAAGGGGGAAAACCCCGTGGAGGCTTGCGGGACCTCCCGTACAGCAAACAAGAGGGGTTCTAACCATTTATCCCAATTTTTGCCATCTTCTTGTACGAACTTTCGAATCATGGTTTTCAACGTGCGGTTAAACCGTTCGACCAGCCCGTCAGTTTGTGGGTGATAGACGCTGGTTCGAATCGATTTAATGCCCAATAATTCGTAAAGTTCGCGAATTGTGCGTGACATAAACGCCGTGCCTTGATTGGTGAGAATCTCTTTCGGGATTCCCACCCGGGAGATTAATTGAAACAGTGCGCTCGCCACGCTCTTAGCAGAAATAGTGCGGAGCGGCACTGCTTCAGGATACCTCGTTGCATAATCCACCAGGACCAAAGCAAAGCGGTGTCCCCGTGCTGACCGTTCTAATGGCCCGATGAGGTCCATACCAATTCGCTCGAAGGGGACCTGCATTAACGGGAGTGGGCACAAAGGTGCTTTTGGGTTGGCCGGTGGGTTCACCAACTGACATTCACGACAAGACGCGCACCACTTGCGTACATTCTCGTGAATGCCCGGCCAGAAAAATCGGGCCATGAGACGGTTTAGTGTAGCTGTTTGTCCTAAATGCCCTGCCATTGGATTACAGTGAGCCGCCTGGAAAAGCATTTCCCGGCGGCTTTTGGGTACCAACAACTGAGTTGTATCTTGTTTTGACTGGGCGTCTTGGGTCACCCGATACAACTTATCTTTTAAAATTGTGAAATACGGATAGGAGAGCGGTTGGTCAGGGTGGAGTAACTGGCCGTCGATAGAACGGACCTGATCAAAAGCATGTTTCAGCGTTTCATCCTGAGACTGCTCCAGGGGAAAATCATCGCGCTCTGCAAGGATGGTTCTTTCAAGAGCGCTCCGTTCCCCTGAACCAGCTCCCAGAGATCCCGACTCAGCTTCTCCCACCTGAGCAACCGCTTCGTTCCTCCCGCCTCTTTCTACCCAAGAGGCATCCGCACACAAATACCCCAATAATTCATTAAATGCTGGCCAATTGGTCCCCAAAATTAGCGGATGCCGGAGGTGTGGATTAATCGCCACCTCTACTCTATGCTTTTGTCCCCTAAATTGAATTTCCACAGGCATGATTGGATAATCCATCACCTCCCCGTGTACACACCGTACCTTAACCATGCGGCTATTATCCAATGCCCTAGGTTGAATCAGGCTTTGATGGATGGAGGTTTGGTTACAACCTGAATCCACCAAAGCCTGATATGTACCCCCCTTGATACTTACTGGTATCTGGTACAGGCCATCGTAATCGGGGGCAGCTTGTGGCGCATCGGGGACCCGGATCAGCGTCCCCACCTCCATTACCGGACAGCGATCGATAAAGTGACCCGGATCCCCGCAGCGCCAACAAGCCGGCCCAGACTTCCCCGCCGCCCTGGTGGCGGGAAGCGGGTCAAGGGATTGGCGTGGAGAGAGCGGTGGAGCAGCCGTTGAAGTAAAAAATCCGCTAGGGGCGCCCCCTCCCCTGGGAGGGGCCCTGGGCGATGGCACCGGCTCTGCAGGGGTCCCTGTTCTCCATCTTGGAGCTGGCCTGGGTGTAAGGCCCCCACGAGACCTGGGAGGAGGGACAGGTTTTGAGGGGGGACATGAGAGAGAGGGGGAAGAGAGAGAGAGATAGAGAGAAGCAGATGGCAGGGGTTCGCCGACCCCTGGGCACGCCACCATCTGATCTTCCGCCAGCTGGATGGCCTGGTTCAGCGACTTCGGGCGGTGGCACTGGACCCACTGACCACGAACTGCTCCAGTACCACTCGGTCGATGATTTCCTCGACGTCGCTTCCGTCGGCCATCAGCCATTTGCGGCATGAGTCCTGGAGCTGTTGTGCCATGATGAAGGGCCGGCCGGACTCTTCGAGGCTCAGCGTCCTGAACCTCTGGCGATGTTGTTCTGGGGTCCGGCCGACCCGCTGGAGGATTGCACGTTTGAGGTCTTTATAGACCAGGAGGTTCTGGACTGGCAGTTGGTGTGCGGCTACCTGTGCTTCTCCGGATAGCAGAGGGATGAGCCGCATTGGCCAGTCCTCGAAGGGCCATCCCCGGTCCTCCGCGGACCTCTCGAAGAGATCTAAAAACGCCTCCGGGTCATCCTGGGGTCCCATTTTGTTGAGGGGTAACGGCGTTGATGACTCCTTAGTAGGGGGGGGGGACGGCCCGAACCTCCCGGTCTATCCAGCTCCGGAACAGCTCGCGGTCTTCATGCTGGGCTCGGAGGAGCGCTTCAAATCTCTTGTCCTGCTCCTCCTTAATCGCCAGTAGTTGTTGGTGCTGTTCCTGGTGAAGACCAGCGAGCGATGTTATGATGTCCGCAAATGGCGTGGCTGGCGGGGTCTGCATGGCGGCGGCGATCTTCTTCCCTCCCGGGTTTCGGCACCAGTGTGATGAATTTCAAGGTTGTAGTGAAGGGAAGGAAGAAGACAGGGGTCGGCGAGACTGGGACACTCGTTTTATTAAAGTAAAAAGTTCAAAAGAGTAACGTTGCGCACAGAGCGCGTTCACCGTGCTTATCAGCACAGCAACAACAAAACAATAATCCAGTTTCTCGTGTCGAATTCTCCGTCGAGCACAGCAGCAGACGAGGTCCCAGTCCAACTCTCTCTCCCTCTCTCTCATTCCCACCGGCTTATATCCGGTCTCTCCACGCCAATTACTGCAATCAGACACAGGTGTTCATCATCTGACCTACTTACGCACCGCTCGGCTCCGTCCTCTCTCTCCCGCTACAGACTTCGCAAAACCACGCCCCCCTCGCCACAGGGGGTATGGCTTATCTAAATGAGATGTAAATGAGCCCTATTGTCACTCCCAGCAGCAGAGAGAGGTGAGAACTGAACAATCTTCAGAGGCTGTTTTCTCCCCTTTGTGCTTTTTTGAGTGCCTACCTTTAAATGGCCATAACTTCTCCAAATATTATCAGATTTCCTTGTGTTACACATCGTTGGAAAGCTTGGAGACTACACTTTCAGAATCTGTGAATAACTCAAAATGCCCCAGAACCGACTTGTGTCCCTACTTTCCGTGACTGGTCACATATTGCAATGTTTGCAAGATGACACCAACCTTTTTACATCACTTGCGATACCAGGCCACCACACAGCACCTCTATATCGCTCCCTACACTTAGTAAGGCCTTGGTGGCCCTGATGAATCCTCAGAAGCATGTCTCCCCTCATACTTTCAGGAATCACAATCTGTCTGCCCCTTAACACCAGTCCACCGGTTTCACTGAGTGAACCACATTCTTTGAAGTATGCTCTCACATTCGATGGGACGCTCTTCAAATATCCTGGCCACCCATTTCGGATGTACCCGAGCACACACTGCATTTCACCATCCATTCCAGTCTTATCTTTAATTTGTTCAATGATTGGCTTTCTCACCCTCAGGTCAACTTCCACTGAATCCACGTATGCTTTAACCTCAGCTGCAAGGTCGCCCGGTGGAATGTCTGCCCTGGGGTGTCTGGAAAGGGCATCTGCGATTACTAGATGTTTCCCTGGAACGTATTCAGCGATGGGGTTAAATCTCATTAACCTGATGAGCAAGCGCTGACAGCGTATGGGTGTGTTGTCGAGGTCTTTTGAATTGATGAGAGGTACTAATGGCTTGTGGTCTGTAAGCAACTTGTATTTCTCCAGGCCACACAGATACTGGTAGAGACGCTCAGAGGCCCACACTCCTGCGAGGCACTCTTTTTCTATCTGAGCGTATCTCTTTTCAGCGTCGGTCAGCGTGCGTGAGCAGAATGCCACAGGCTTTAACTGTCCATCATGGTGCTGCATAAGTACTCCTCCAAGCCCATAATTGCTGGCGTCTGCGCTGACGACAGTCGGCTTTGCAGGGTCGAAAAACTCTAAGACAGGAGCTGACGAGATTAACTGCTTCACTTCCGTGAATGCCTGCATTTGCGATTGTCCCCAGCACCAGCCACGTTCAGACTTAAGCAGTTCATTGAGAGGCTGTAACACTGTGGAGAGATTTGGTAGATATCGCCCGATGTAATTTATCATCCCCAACACCCGTCTCAACTCACTAATGTTTTGGGGCGAATCCATAGCTGTGATTGCCTTGACCCTCTCTGGGCTTGGAGCGATGCCTTGCCTGGTCACCACTTGGCCTAGAAAGTTCAGTTCTGGCTGGCTGAACCGACATTTTTCCTTATTGAGTCTCAGTCCAGAAGCTCGTATGGTCTCCATAACCCTCTTAAGGTTCTGGTCATGTTTTTCCTCCGTTTCTCCAAAAACTAAGATATCGTCCATATATACGACCATCCCGTCATGTCCATACAGCAACTCTGACATTTTCCGTTGAAAGATTTCAGGTGCTGAAGTAATGCTGAAAGGAAGCCGCTTAAAACAATATCTTCCCAGCGGTGTGATAAAGGTGGTCAGGCGTGCGCTGTGTTCCTCCAGGGGTATCTGCCAAAACCCACTTTCTGCATCCTAACTGGAGAACACGGTGCTCTTGGCTAGCTTAGGGAGTATATCATCCAACGTGGGCAAGATGAACTTCTCACGTTTCACATTTTCATTAAGACGTTTCAAGTCCACGCAGATTCTTATGTTTCCATTTTTCTTTATAACTGGAACCATGGGGGCACACCATTCTGTTGGATCCGTTACTCTTTCTATTATGCCATTGACTCCATTCTTTTTAGCTCCTTTTCTACCTTAGGGAGTAAGGGAATAGGAACCCGTCGTGGTGCAGCCACACTGTAAGGTTGTGCACCATCTTTTAAGATGATTTTCACTGGTTTCCCTTTTAAAGTGCCCACACCACCAAGTACACTGGTTTCGTCAATGCGCTTGATCAAGCCTAGTTTGCTTGCCACTGTTCGACTTAGAAGGTTTTCCCCACTAGTTTTAACTACTACTACCCTAAAGCTGCAATTACGTAGCTGTCCATTGACATGGGCTTTAATTTTTGCTAAAAACTGCCCCCTTGTGGCCACTGTGCCACCTGGACTTTGCAGAGTGTTTCTCACTGAAGTGAGTTTAGGCTTGTTTTGCAGAGTTCAAGCACATCACTGAGGTATCGGCCCCAGAATCAATTTTGAATGAGACTGGCGTATGTGCCAAAGTTAGAGTGGTGCGCCATGGTGGCTTGTCCTCTGCTAACAATGCACTTCTGTTTTTTTTCTGCTCAACAGATCCCAGAAACATACAATCGTCCTCATCAGTTTCAGTTACCTCCTGTACTGCTGCTTTTGAGTGACACACGGCTGCAAAGTGTCCGACTTTAGAACATTTCATAATTTTTTTTCCTTTAGCAGGACACAGATCACTGTTATCGTGATTACGCCCACACCTTGTTCATGTTCCTTTTCTCACTTTTTTGTACATTTTTGCTGAGCTGCCAGTTCTCTTATTAGTCCGTGAGGCGGGCAGAAAATTGGTATCAAAAAGGGCACCAATTCTAATGTTTATTTTTCAAAACAGGCATGCCCCCTGACCACAAAAATGCATGATAGCAGTGCTATGTAGGTAGCTTAAGGTATGAAAATTACAAATTTTACATTTAAACGTGCTGAAAAAATATAATTATGCAAAATAAATCTCAACATTGATAAACTGTATTATATTGACATATCTATTGCTTTAGATCTCTTTTATGATATATATATATAAATTATATATATATATATAAATAAAATCATAATATAGGCTCTTTAGGACAGAAAATATACAAAAAACTAAGGAAAGTATAACACAATTTTGAAATTGTATTAACACAAAATAATATTTTGTGCAAATATGGTTCAATATACCAACATTTTTAGGAAAATATTTTCATGAACATCCACCTAGTTGGATATTAGCCTTATTAGAAGAACTTTTAGAGAAAACTAAACCACAAGTCAAGTGTATCAAATCCTAGAGTGTACAAATGAGCAGCTTTAAGAACCCCTTAGTCACAGGTAACAAAGTTATTCAGTGTCTGTCCCAGATAGCAACATTGTTTCGGCCCAGATCCGGCCCACATCTGGAACTTGTGGAATGCGGATCTGGCCCACATGCAGCGTGGAATGATGGCACATGGGCGCATCACTCCTGTTTGCCAGATCTGGGCCACAAGCAGGCCATAGCAATGCCACATATCAGCCAAGAGCACAGCCAACCTTATCTGAGCCACAAAAGTCATTTCAGCCTTAATTAGCCTGTTAACAAGCAGAATCACTGAAGGAAAGAAGAGAACAGAAAAAGAGATGAGCAGAAACACAAGAACTACAACTGACTTCAGTCACAGCCTCAGATGAAATCAACTGAAGAGAAAAGAAGACATTAAATCTCTCAAGATCTCAGCAGAGGAGGATTAAACAACTCCACAAACAGCTTTACCAGCTTCACTTATTACTAACCAGACTGACTTTATTTCTGTCTACAAAAGTTTTTATTGAGAATTAACAGAGGTTTAACTCTAATGTGTTTCATTTGAAGTCACCATAACAGTGATTAGTGTTTCCATTAGTTGGGCTCTTAACTCTTATTATATCTTTTGTCTTTTTTTGGCCGCTGTGACAGTGTGTTTGTCAAACACATTTGCAGCAGCAAAGAAAGCTAAAGTGAAATGATATCAGGTGATGATGGTTACCTGTTGATGGTTTTATAATCATCATAAAATAACCTCATTAACTGATGTCTTTTGAATTTAACAGTTGTGTTGTTCCATTAATATTTATTTTCACATCACAAACCCTGTGTTACTGCAGCATGAGATCCAGCAATATCATACCAGTCAGTTTAAATCTTTTAATAAACATGAGATCAAAAACTAAGCTTATGCTGACACACACAGACATCAACAATCAGCGTATGAATCTCAACAATGGTGACAATCACAAATATTTAGATAAACAGATCAATTCAGAACATCACTGAAAAGCTACTGATTCACAACAAAAACAACAGCAAAAAATAAAACAAAATATTTAGAATTAAACAAAATTATAGTACAATTCAGCTGCATAAGTTATTCATGTTGCAATGCATGCTGGGAGTTTTGTACTATGCTGGTACCCAGCATACATTGCAGCAAGGCACTTTTGATTGTCACCATTGTTGAGATTCATACGCTGATTGTTGATGTCTGTGTGTGTCATATTAAACTGACTTTTGCCTGCTCATATTTGTTAAAATCTAACTGATTGTTATAATATTTCTGGATCTGATGCTTCAGTAACACAGGGTTTGTGATGTGAAAATATTAATGGAACAACACAATTGTTAGATTATAAAAATCTCAGTGAATCAGGCTGTTTCATGATGATTATAAAACCATCAACAGGTAACCATCATCACCTGATCTCATTTCACTTTAGCTTTCTTTGCTGCTGTAAATGTGTTTGACAATGTATGTACATTGTGTGTATGTACAATTTGGGCAATTAGCATTCACTTCACTTGTTGTTTAGTTATCCATGGTAATTAGCATACAATGAATTGACTTGATAGATTAATCAATAATTGTATAATATATTGTTACATGGAAGCATATACTGACTGGTCTTCAGTTTAAAACAATGAGTGAAAGCTGTACACCACTATGTTTTATGCAGAAAAATAATAACTACATTATTGAAACAAGTTAAAGTTTTGACAATATTCCAACCTAGATATCACCAAGTATAAATGTTTTGGTATACCAAAAATAATGAATTAAAGAAATAATGAATTAAAGAAATAACTGACTTTACGTTGAATTTGACAAATTTTGGGAGGGTCATACATAAAATTGGTGATTTTTGTACCTTAAGCTACCCACTAAGAATTGCTATCATGCATTTTTGTGGTCCATGGACATCCCTCTGTTGAATAAAAAAGAGCAACATTGGTGCCCTCTTATGATACTAATTTCTGAAATTTGGGGGTCTGCCTCACGGACTATATATTCTTTCTTTCTCACTGCCTTCACATTATCCACATGTTCCGTGCTCTTAACTCCCTCTGTGTTTTGGAATTTAATTAATTCACAATGTCTGGCCATTTCAATAGCAGTGCACAATGTTAGATCACTTTTCATCTGTAGTTTTTGTGACACTTGCTTATCCCGAATCCCTATTAGTAATCAATCACGCATCTGCTCTTCTTTTTGTGCGCCAAAATCACAGTTTTCAGCAAGGTCGTATTGCTGCCTGACAAATGTTTCTACATTTTCGCCGGGAAGTTGTGCTCTCGAATGAAACTTAGCACGCTCGTAGATAACGTTGCGTTTCGGGATGAAATGTTCGTCAAATTTGGCCATTACCACAGGATATTTGTTGCTGTCTTCGTAAAAAGATCTGAATATGTGCACAGCCTCTGCTCCCATCGAATAAATCAGGGCATTTACCTGCACATCTTCACCCTCCTCTGTAAGCAGTGACGCGACTCGATATCTGGCAAACCTCTGTTTCCAGTCCGGCCACGATTCTGGCTTGGAAAAGTCAAACTGTTCCGGCGGAGTGAACTTTGCCATGACGACGCAAACTTCAGATCTCACAACAACTCATGTTCTTAATACCGTCCTCTACCCCGTTTTTACTTCTGACACCATGTCGCGTTCGTCATTAATTAATCACACGAGTCGCCAGGTTCTCGTTAAACAGTGCTCGTTCCTTTATTGAACACCAACCGAACATCCGTCAGTTGCCTGATCCTTATTCACAACAACCAACCCCCGGAGCTCCTCCCTTACTGCGCACCTGCGCAGTATACAACAAAGTCCACTTTCCATTACACATGACATCGGCCAAATCAAATAACCAATTGGAGGACAGACCTTCTAGCCAATCAGAGGCGAAAAAGGCAGTACCTTCCCCTACCATCCTGGGAAAAAAAAATATCGCTGCCCGCAAAGAGAATTTGGCCCGCCCATGAGAAAATGAGCTGCACCAGCGCAATATTGGTTTTTCCCAGGGGGGCAATCATCCGGAATAAATTGAAGTTTCCCCGGATTGCCGTTATTGATTAGCAGACCATCACCTGCTGTTAGCATTCTATTGACTACCATTCATTTTGGCGTCACTTTGACAGTGAATAACTTTACATCTGAGGTGTTTAAAGACTCCATTTTTCTGTCTCTGCAAGTTTCGAAAGGGAATGATTCAGATTTCTCTCGGCACAGCTACTAGAAGACAGACGGGTTGCTCACGTCACATCTACGTCGTCAAGCTCAGTTTGAGTCTGCGCAGTCGCTCGACCATCAGGAAGTGAGTGCTTCTAACTGACTTCACTTTTCTCCGTTGAATCCAATGGGGTCGCTGTGTCCAGTTTATATACTGTCTATGGTTTTTCCTCGAGAGACATCATGGCTTGCAAACGAGCGAAGCATGGCAGTTGCTCAGTGTTTGGATGTACAAATGAACACAAAAGTATTTTTTTAGCTCCTTCATCCGAGCCTCTGGAGAACCAGTGGGTTATGTGAATTTCTGATGTGTAATTGTTCAAGTTCAGACAGATAATCTTTCTCTCAAAGTCGTTCAACACTGTTTATGCATCAGTAAATCAAGCCAGTCAAGTCAAGTCACCTTTATTTATATAGCGCTTTTTACAATACAGATTGTATCAAAGCAGCTTCACATTGATAACATGAAAATAATACAACAAAGTTTGTTTCTAGAAGAAAATTGCATCATCGTCCACCCTAAATAAGGCAGATCAATAATATAGTTGAATATTAAATGTCAAATGTCCAGTGACTAAACGATCAACTTCAAGTCGTTTCTCTTAGTAGGATGAAAATAATCGTACTTAAACTGTGACTAATATATATACAGAAAGCGATCAAAGAACAATCCCTTTCCAATCGCCCAAGCTGTCAATCACACAGCGCGAGTTTATCTGGACACTTACCAAAACTCGTTATGAAATCAATGACGCTTTTACGCTGCACAATGAAGCTCTTACTGTACTTACCTCATGTTTGCATTGGTGAAATCATTAGTGAGAGTGCAGAAACTGCCTTGCAATGATAAGATCTTCATTCCCGCGATCAACAGGCTGTCATCTGCTCAATGCTCATCACTGCAACCTCTTACGTGATAGGAATAGATCTAAATACTTTAAAAACTTCTCACGATTCGTTGATCCTGATAGCTGTAATAGTAAAAACGTATAATAACTGTAATAGTAAAAGTTTTCGAGAGAGTTCCACATGTAATGCGAGATATTTCATATGCAAGCATGTTAGCCAATCACAGCAGTGGGCGTTTACACTGAAGTCTCACAGCAGCCAATCACAGCAGTGGGCGTTTACACTGAAGTCTCATAGCAGCCAGTCAGCAGTGGGCGTTAACACTAAAGACTCACAGCAGCCAATCACAGCAGTGGGCGTTTACACTGAAGTCTCACAGCAGCCAATCAGCAGTGGGCGTATACACTGAAGTCTCACAGCAGCCAATCACAGCAGTGGGCGTTTACACTGAAGTCTCATAGCAGCCAATCAGCAGTGGGCGTTTACACTGAAGACTCACAGCAGCCAATCACAGCAGTGGGCGTTTACACTGAAGTCTCACAGCAGCCAATCACAGCAGTGGGCGTTTACACTGAAGACTCACAGCAGCCAATCACAGCAGTGGGCGTTTACACTGAAGTCTCACAGCAGCCAATCACAGCAGTGGGTGTTTACACTGAAGTCTCACAGCAGCCAATCACAGCAGTGGGCGTTTACACTGAAGTCTGACAGCAGCCAAACACAGGAGTGGGCGTTTACACTGAAGTCTCACAGCAGCCAATCACAGCAGTGGGCGTTTACACTGAAGACTCACAGCAGCCAATCACAGCAGTAGGCGTTTACACTGAAGTCTCACAGCAGCCAATCACAGCAGTGGGCGTTTACACTGAAGTCTCACAGCAGCCAATCACAGCAGTGGGCGTTTACACAAGTCTCACAGCAGCCAATCACAGCAGTGGGCGTTTACACAAGTCTCACAGCAGACACGCCCCTTCAAACAGAGTGTTCAAATCAGAGGCTAAAATCAGGCTAGGAAATATTCCTTTTATTTCTAAATTATAAAAAAAGTTGATCTAAAAACACATACTAACATTATAAGGGCACCCCAGGAAACATTCTAAATTAATAAAATAATCCATGCAATGGGACCTTTAAAATCAGTCAATCAAGCATTATATTATGATACCATGATAATCAAGCATTATTTAATGATAGAACTTTAGTAATTAGAACTAAAACTAGAACCAGAGAACTAGATAAAAAAATGCATATTTGTCATTTTAACTGAACTTAGGACTGGTGGTGGTGCTTAAGATATTGTTGGTCATTCAGTGTTTCTGTAAAAAAAAATTATAATAGTAATTCATAATACTAATTATTATTAAAAGATAATAATCCTACTACTAATTCTACTACTAATAATGACATATACAACACATGAGCTGCTGGGTTCATGAATGTTAATCACGTTGTCAGTGTTCGCTCGAACTGATTTGCTGAAATTAAAACAGGGATGAGCGCCATCGTTTGCGCATTAGTTCCGCCCACTACAAAATGAGAGAAAAATAGAAGATTTTACATAAAACAACGTCTAGACTGTAGCAACAATGACATCTGCTTTTCACATTAAGTGAATCATGTGGTTGTCGAACACATCGTCTTTGTCCTTAGGAAGACAGCGCTGGTTAATTATTCTCTCGGGGATGATTTTCTGGTGCCCGTGTGGCTGGACTCCCCCCCAGCTCAGTATGAACCCCTAGTGAATTTATAGCCGCGTGACATTCCAGAGCACACACACACACACACACACACACAAAACATCCTTTGGGTGCAACTTCATATAGAAATATGGCTCTTGAATGTATACCTTCCGATATGTATGTGTGATTAGTTTTGCTTTATAATAGAGGTGTGGTTTTCTAATGTGTAGTTTTGAATTCTAAGTGTTTATCGAAAGAATGTTTCCCCCAATTTAGGGTCTCAAATAGAATCATGGTTGTGTAACCCTACCTCAGACCATAAAACTTTATGGCCCAGGAAAGCAGACATTCCAAGCGAGTCACTCCCAAACGCACCACACACACACACAGATTTTCCATTGACTTACCCACATAAGACATTACCAAAATGTTGATATATTTCTGAGGTGCCTTTTGTTATGACCATGTCATATTGGGGTGTCTACGATTTTGTCATGTGGTAATCCAAACTTTAAATGTGTGTAATTCTGCATATCTCCTGTAACTTTGAATTTCTACAACCTTCATGTGATGCGTTTGATATCTCTGTAATTCTCTCAATCTAACAGAGTCGAATTCTGATAGCAGAATGCAGTAATATACATTAACACATTTCATATTTCTGGAACCGAAAGGCTTAAGTCAAAACGTCACTGTAACTCGAGCCAGGTAGGCGTGTCTTCTCCACACAAAGAAACTCTTTCCCGCCTGAAGATCTGATTCGCTGTTGCCACGAAAAAGGGGACGTGGGACACTGCTCACGGGACACTGATAAAAGTCCAAACTTTCAGTTTGCTCTCTCTCTCAACTCTCTCTCTCTCAACTCTCTCTCAACTCTCATCTTGCTCCCGCTCTGACCTTCTTCTCCACGCGCAGCGCTTCTCCTCCCAATGCAACCAGCTGGACAGGCCTTGCCTTGGCCTCTGGGACGCATAGCCCGCGTCATGTAGAAGCTGCCGTTCTTTTGCAACTAAGCTCATACGTGCCTTTCCCCTCCAAAAGGGAAATGATCTAACTTTCTCGGTAACGTTAAATTCAAGTAAGCCTTTACATCGTTTTGCGAAATGACCCAGAAGACGAATCTAGACGCAAACCAGCCGGACACGCGCACGCGCGCGTCCCTTTTCAGCACCACACTGAAAGAGCACAGAATCTTGCAAGTATCTCTCTCTAAAAAGCTGATTTCTGGTGTCTAAGTCTTAGGTCTGTGAATTAAGTTACCCTCTTTTCTTTTCTCTCACCTTATCACCTTATTTCTTATGTTCTTGTTTGTTTAAATGTTTGTTTGTTTTATTGTTTGCATTTGTACGTACGTTTATATTTGTAGCTCATATAATCTCTTGCATTTATTAAAATCCATTTATACTTTTCACTGTCTCTGTGTTTGAAAAACCACCTCATAAGTCAATGAAATCAAAGATCCAAGCTACAAGCTCGATATTATAGACTACCTTGAGTAGTTTTTAATTCATAAACTCAGAAAGTTTGATTTTCGTGGCCAGAAGATAAACTTTCTTGGAGTTTGTAAACAGGGATACTCCTTCTTAACTGATGACGAGACCAGTTACAGAACGAGGTATTAGAGAAAATTTATAAAGTAATGTATATGCGATTTATGAATTATGACCATGAGTTATGATTAGTAATATTTCCCAAATTCCCTATATTCTTGAGCTAATTCGCATTGACCCAGAGTCGTTTACGTTACAAGACAAAGTTTTTGTTGAATTGGGACAGAAAAAAAAAGAAAAAAAAAAAGAAATTGCACCTGAATCTGAGGAAAGTTCATCACAGGATTACCCTCTACAGAATAAGATCCATGATATTCATAATGAAAATAACATCAAGCAACATAAACAACACAACTAAGAAGAACACTTACAAGAAAAAAGAGAGGTAAAGACATAAAAGAACAGCACAAAGAGACATTTTGGACAGAACTGAAACTTGAACTTGAAATCAGTGAAAGTCATATTTTTAACTTTTTTAGCTTTTTTTATCAATTTTTATCCCTTTATTTCGTCACAAAAAAAAAAAAAAAAAAAAAAAAAAAAAAACGGGCAGTTATTTCAGTTGATTGTTAGCATTCTAAAGCAACTATGGCCAGTGCATCATCCTGGCCCCGCCCCCAGAAGAGTTAATCCTGGCCCCACCCCCAGAAGAGTTCTGAACACTCCAGCCACAGTGCCAGGCCTAAACAACCCCCATATGTGGAGGCCATCCGACTACACTATCCTAAAGATGTCAGAAATGAATCGGCACAGAAAGTCTTCAAAAACAAAAGACTGATAGACAACCCAGAAACACTTTTTGCAGACATAAATGTAGTGAAGTCGTGTGACGTCACTACTATTTGGTGGGTGGCCAATGAGCAATCGCCCATTGGGGCATTTAAACCGGTCATTCATGCTTCCTGGAGTGCGTCATGGTCGAAAGCCGACCCCTTCCCGTGTTGTTACTACAGACTACTGAGTGTGTCGATGGGTTGCTGAGGGTTTGTGCGCGTGGGTTGCTGCTTACTCCCAGTGTGCCTTCAGGGCTCCCATCGGTGTGGCATTGCAGCTTAAATGGTCGGAACATCAGCTGTTGCAGTCAATAAGGCTGTATATGTCGTCGAAGTGTTATTTGATCGTGTTCTCGGGTCTTCGTGGACGCTAAGGCGGGCTAAGTGAGCAGTTGCATTAAACAGCGTGCTCTCTCTCTCCGCCACTCGCTCTTTAAAGCCACGCTGCTGCTTTCTGCACACCGTTATGATTGAGTCAAGCATGTCTATGCGGGCTTGAAGGTTTATTTAGTTTCCTGTTAGTAGGCATTTCTTTATTTTTTTGTTTTGTTTTGACTTGTTTTCTAGTTATTATTTGATTCTGATTGACTGTGTCTGCCTGAAATAACTTCCAGGCATAGCGTTGCTGCAGTTAACTCGGTATTTGGTGTGAGTTTCTGCCGCGGTCGGTGTACGTGTTTATTGTTTGTCTTTAATTTGATTGTGCTTATAGTATTTATATTTTGTTTATTTGTTTATTGTTTGTCTTTAATTCGATTGTGCTTATAGTAGTTATATTTTGTTTATTTTGGGGTACATTGTAAATTGTTTTCTTTTTTTGTGTTGGTCACGTCAAAGTCAATAAATTGACTTTGAATGTGTTTTCTTTTCTTTTGTTTACTTAAATTGTCTAGTTTATTGATTATATCTTTTTCTTTCTTTCTTTTTCTTTAGGAGCTGAGGACTTCCTGGAGCAGGCTGGTTGTATGTTACACTGCAGGCTTTGTTTCACTAAGAGTATTCTTATTGCAGTTTCATTATTGCCGTGTCACTACTTTTGTCATTTGCAGTGAATTTCGTGGGTGTGCTTTGGGTTGGCGTGCGTCTTACGGTAGACCTGCTGCCGACACACTAGCCTGCTCCTGATAGGAGGCTTCAGCCCCTGCGAAGACTTATTGTGAATCTTGTTCATTTTTTTGGTTTTGTTTAATTCGACCATGACACATGTGAATTACTGATTTTAAATAATTGTTGATCAACTTTTAGCTTTAATAAAAAGGAAATACTTTTGTACGGAAGCCCATGCCTCTTGCCTTTCTATGTGGAATGTATCTGGGTGCTTTATTTGAGTTGTTTTTCCCCATTAACCTGGGGTGGCGTAGTCACTAAAGTTGAGCCACTTGCTACATAAAGATGGCAGCATAAGTAACCTGATATTGTCTACCAACAAGCCCTATGCATGGCACAAGGCCATCATTGCACACTACCCCTCTGCTGAGAGAAAAGGCATCTGCGGGGGTTTCCAGCTAAAAATTTGAAATGAGGAAGACACAACAACCACCAACATAAATATCTAGAAAACAACGGGTATAGTGGTGGTAAAAGGCATCAATGGGCTCTTCGAACAAGACTTCTTCTCGGGGTCAATCCACCGCTCGATTTCCGTACCACCCCCGGGAGCCGCCATTGGCTAACAAGCCATCACCTGCTGTTAGCATTCCATTGACTCCCATTCATTTTGACGTCACTTTGACAGCGAATAACTTTACACCTGAGGCGTTTAAAGACTCTAGAGAGAATTTAAAAGAATTTATTTCTAAAGAAACACAACAATGTATAAAAGGCTCCATTACCTTGTATCTTACGTTATGGCCCCGTAGAAACAGTTTTTGTAAAAGTAGGCTAACGATTGCGTCATAACCACGCAACTCTCTGGAAATTACCGTAGAGACAGGAGAAGAAGCTTGCAGTCAATCGGGGGGATGTGGAGGCATAAAGTCTGATAAAGTCAAGGGAGAAGCCCATAGAGAGTCATAAAGTTGCTCCTGCTCCTAGCTCATGGACAGCTCCTACTCACACTCTCTGTTTCTGCAAGATTCGGAAGGGAATGATTCAGATTTCGCTTGGCACAGCTACTAGAAGACTTACAACTGTCAGGCAGGGTGCTCACGTCACATCCACGTCGTCAAGCTCAATTTGAGTCTGCGCAGTACACTCGGCAATCAGGAAGTGAGAGCTTCTAATGTGCTTCACTTCTCTCCCTTGAAACCTATGGGGTCGCTGTGTCCAGTTTATATACTTTCTATGCTTCTTCTGCATCAAAGACAGAGCACAGAAAGAGACCACTACCAGAGACCAACTTATCACTCCTGAGGAGTCAGTCTCCCACACCTTCAACACAGATCAGGATCAGACAGAACACAGAGACCCTTCGAGCACAAAACAGACCAAAGACCCCCAGCCACGCTACTATTACACTGACATGAGGGAGAGATTCACAGAGCTAGAGGGAGAAATGGTCCAGCTCAAGGAGATGATCTTCTCCCTGCAAACAGTTCAGACAACAGACCAGACCAGCAACAGCCCCACAGCGAAGCACAGAGAAGGAGACAGCCTCAGGAGAGAGCTGACGGAGATGACGGAGCTCCAGCAGGAGAGAGAGGGCTTCATGGCTCAGCTGGAGACACTGGAAACACAGACTGAGTTACACAAGGCACAACTAACAGCAATGAGGATAGAAATAAGTGAACTGAGGCAGGACAGAGGAGCACATGTAACAGAGTTAGTATTTTATTCCGTTTTTAATAGAGTTTTCGAGTATTTTATGTTTGTGATCTGGTTTGGCTAATATTTCGACCATTGAATTAGAGTATTAACATATCTTCTTTAAGTTATATGGCCTTTTGTGAACTCTTGTTGTGCCACACTCTCGTTAGCAAGGCCACAAGGTTAATTTTATTTTATATTTTATTTAGATCAGTTATGCCTGCAGCAAAATACCACTAAAAAGGGTGTTTTATTTCATTCAACAGGTATGTCTTTATATGTTTGTTTATGATTGTGGTTGTCATGTTTCATGCCAAGTGTGTTCACGTGTTGTGATGCTAATGTTGGTTAATTCTGTTAAGATGATGTAACACAAGAGTTGCAATGTTTACTGCACACTGTGGGTCAGTTATACCTGCAGCGAAATACCACTTAAAAGGGGGGTTTATTTCATTCAACAGCCGCAGTAAACAGATTTACACCAGTCAGCATTTGTGTTCGAGCATTCATTGGGGAGTTCGTCCAGAGATTGAGCTCGTCATACGGATGGTGTCTATCGGATCTCGGGAATGTTTGTGTAAACCACATTGCAGAGTGAAGGAGAAAGACCAGATCCGTCACACACAGCACAGCGAGTTCAGTTCATCAGAGGAACCTTTGGAGCAGGACACGCCTCACCCTGATCACAGCTCCCAAACAACAGAGATTCAGCACAGCCAGAGTCCTCCTCTCCCATCAGACCCTTCCCTAACCTCACAACCAGCCTCACACTCAGACGACCCCTCCACACCCACAGAAGGAAGACTACGACCGGAAGTCGCTCTTTTAATTGATTCAAACGAGAAATTTATTGATGAAAAGAAGCTTTTTCCCAAACACAGAGTGGCCAAACTCTGGTGTCCGAACACTCAGAGCGCACTCAAATGGCTAAGTGTTGACAAACTGGGATCCCCAAGCCATGTAATAATCCACACCGGCACAAACGATCTGAGAGAGATTGAAAAGGCCTCAACCACTTTCCCAAATGCTAAAATGATCAAATCCACACTGCTGCCCCGAAAAGACTTCCACCCTGACACTATCCAGCGGGTGAATGCCCACCTCTCCCGCTCCTGTGCACTTAATCCCAATGTGCACCTGGCACACCACCCCACGCTGGACCCCTCATGCCTCTCCGACCATGTCCATCTGTACAAGACAGCTGTTCCTGTCTTCGCCAGGACCCTAAAAGATGTGGCCCTGAGCCGGAACCACAACAGCACCAGGAGCAACAGAGTCCAACAACCTCCACCCAGACCTGTAAGAAAGCACAGTGTACTAGGGCTGTCACTTTTTATTTGATATTCGAATATGCATTCGAACATGACGTGAAATATCCGAAATCGAACTATAAATAAACGGTCTGGTTTTTAAAGTGCCATGTTTTGCGCATTTTTTACAGTCTATGATTAGACTGTTTGTTTTTTATTTTACTGTTTTCCATTTCATCCAGTAGCTGCCGCTCTAAACGTATTGTAGCATAGGCCTATGACCAAATCAAGCGAATAATAGCCAATAGCCAGCTTGTTTTGAAAATGGAAGACAACGACAAGACTAAAGAGACCGCACTGTTATTCCTGCCTATTACACACACAGACCCACGACCCACAGAAAAGACGCGCATCAGTATCGAGTTCTCTTTTGGGCTTGAACAAACACACAAATTATGCCAAATATGCATTTTGTCGTGTGTCCTCATAAGAGCAGTCTTAAATTATTTAAATAAAGTCTTAAGTGAACGTAGAGATTTGTGAGAAAATGGGATGCGTGTCAGATCGCGTCTCTGTCAGTAGCGGCTGGTCTTAAAGGGACAATATGTATCTTTTTAGGTATTTTATTATCTAAAGTAAATATTTTTATTCATAAATATGTCCTCAATGGTGTCCAAATACCTCTGCCAATGATCTGACTTATCCTCGTAAACGAAGAATTTATTATCTTTATATACATGGGACGGGTAGGTCCACGGAGGCTTCCATGTAGTTCCGCCATCTTGAAAAACTATAATAGCAGAGAGGGACAAAAAGTGGCCAACGCGTTTTCGTTCAGAGCCCGCGTCACGTGACTGAAACCAGCAGAAGCGGAGCAGAGCAGTGAGAGGCGCTTGTCACTGCCCTGGCAAGTTTAAAAGGCTGCACTGCACGGTTAAGTCACAGGATAACGAGTCATCTTCGTCGAAAAAGTCCAAAATAAGACCGTAAAAGGAAACGTGACCGGAGATTACAAAAACAAGGGTTTATGTTGGGATAGCTAATGTAGGAGAAAGCTTTCAAAAGAGACAATGAAGTTGCCTGCTTTCTTCTCGACAGGTAAGTCAATGTTACGGTCTTAATTACAGGCTTTTTTAAATTTATTTTTTATTAGCCTATATAGACCAGCGTTTCCCAGCGGGGTACGCACCCTGTGGTGCTTCTGGCGAGAGCAGGGGTGCTGTGTTAAAAAAAAAAAAAAAAAAAAAATTACCATCAATCTCGGATCGTCGGAAGTCTCTAATAACAACAAATAATGCGCACAAATTTATAATAAAAATGCAAATCATAAGTTTTCGGCGTTGAATTGCGGAGGTTGCCTAAAGCTGCCTATTTTTCATTGATGCGCTTACAGTCAAATACACACGAAAACATTGTCACAACGTCCGTCTTGCCGCGTATTCACATAAACACATCGGTTATGTCCGTGCTGCTGTCAACGCAACGCGTGCGATTAATGTTTTTCAGTTTAACACTTTAAAAATATTTAACGCAATTAAAGCAGCATTTTTTTTCTGTCATCCTTTGGCTAGCGTAACATTATATAATCACGTTCTTCTTCATGCAAATGCTTTTAAACCATGCAAGAGAGAAAATACAAAAGAGAATGCGCTGTCTGTGATGCTGACAGACGACGCGCGCCAGACAGACTCGACTTCTCTTTCGCGCTTTCGCTTTGAGTATCCTCATGAGAGCAGTCCTAAATTAGTTAAATAAAGTCTTAAATGAACGTTAAGAGTTGTGAGAAAATGGGACGCGTGTGGGATCCACATGTGACAGTGCAGCAGTGACATCAGAATCCAATAACACTTCATTCATAAAAATATGCCATTAAACAATTATTTGAAATATACTGTCTTTATGATGTTTCTACATTAATTTGGAGATTTACTGTGAAATTATTAGGCTACATAAAATATAGTAAAAACAAGCTATCTTGTGCAATTATAACAAAATTATCCCAAAAATTATCACATTATCCCAATTATTATCCCAATAATTATCCCATACACTGAGTGAGCAAACATTTAGGTGATATTTGCAATGGTAATTTAGCAGTGTTTATATATGAATAAAAAGCCTTAATTGAATATGTCATTATGTAAAGTGATCTCTTCAGAAGAAAGTAATGATTTCCTAGATTTTAAATGGATGGACAAAAAAATAAATAATAATAATAGATAAAAATATCTATATGACAGTAGGCCTATAAGTTCTTCCCTGTGGTATTGAAAATTGATACATTTATTTATTTATTTATTTATTGCTCAAGTCATACATAAATGTTTCATTCATTCATTCATTCATTCATTCATTCGTAACATGCATGAACGAAGAAAAAAAAAAGGAACAGGAAGAAGAAAATCTTATGGTACCTGTCATTTATTTGTGCACATCAAAAATAAAATAAACCCCCCCCAGCACATTTCAAGGTATAGTAGTATCAAAGTAGTATCGTGACAACACTAGTGTAGGGTGCCACACTTTTTTTTTTTTTTTTTTCAAAGGGTGCCTTGACTGAAAAAAAGGTTGGGAAACACTGATATAGACAGTAGAACATAGTTAAAAGTTAAACAGGCTCTTTGATGAATAGCAGCTATTGAGTAAAGTTGAGAAGGCCCTATAAACAAGGTTATAAGTTTTGTTTGTTCAAAACTGTAACATTCGTTTGTTCGTTGTGTCAAGTTGCAGTTTGGTTAATAACAAACCAGTTCACCCAAAGGAAAACTCGATGAAGTGCTATTAGAGGACATCCTGTCATAGCTTTTTGGTACATAATGGCTACCGTAGATGCAACACACATTTGAAAATGCGAGGCGCTAGAGAGCACTATTCATTTGATTGCAAAATACAATTTCACCACTAGATGGGAGAAAATCCCACTTAGTGTCCCTTTAAAGTGTCATTAATGTTAATCAAAGAACAAAGGTAAGAGAGTAAATTACTCACTCAGACCCGGCGCCAGGAGGATTATTATACCGGTAGCCTAATCATGAATGCACTCCGCTATCTTTTAACACATCTCCGGTGAATGGCTTTTTTACGCAAAAAAAACCCTCTTCATGAAGCGCAGTGAAATTCAGCGACCTA
The DNA here is from genome assembly GCA_022829025.1 of Squalius cephalus. NCBI lineage: Eukaryota > Metazoa > Chordata > Actinopteri > Cypriniformes > Leuciscidae > Squalius > Squalius cephalus. Next base: position 1,806,597 of record CM040806.1, read on the forward strand.
CGTGGCGTTTCCTGATGGATCGAGGTTGTTCGTTAACTTCATTTTACTCGTAGATATTTGAATATATTCGAATACATTTCTTGATATTTGATATACGTTCGAATTAGATTTTTCTCAAAAGTGACAGCCCTATGTACCCCCAGAGAGAACATCCAGAAGACAGCAGCACTTGCACATGCTGAGACCATCCCAGCCAGCACCTGAGCATCTTCTCCCAGCCCTCACACCCTCACATCCAGCACATCAGGCCAGGCCAAAGCCACTCCTGCCGACCCCCTGCCCTCCTCATACCCCGCAGGCCCCGGGCAGACACAGCTACGCTCAGATAGTGAGCAGAACATCCACAACAGCACCAGTGCAAGTCACATCAACAGAGCTAAGAGACATCCGTCAGATGCTCAACCTCATCTGCTCACACCTACTGTCATAGGTCAAAACCATCTCCAAAACCAAGACCCCATGGACAACAAAGCATGTATCATAGCATGTTGGAATATTCAAGGCCTAAGATCATCTACCTTTGGCCTAAAAAGCAGAAACCCAGATATATCCCTCCAGCAGAGTCTCCCTATTTTAACCCTCTGGGGTCTGAGGTGTTTTCTGGGCCTGGAGGTGTTCTGACATGCTCTGACATTTGTGCTTATTTCTGTTATTGGTCACATTTTCATGGCTAAAATCTGATTACACTGCATTCAGCACAAACTCTGCTACAATAATATATCAGCAGCATGTATGTAAAAGCTTGTAGTTTTGAGATAATGACGTTTATGTGTGGTTTGTGAAAAAAATTGTCACTGAAATAAGGTCATAAAACCAATATTGATTATTTCTTCACAAGACTTTTGAAAATTGTATGACGTAGCCTAGAATATTTGCTCCAAAACTATGTGAAAATCATCCTGACAACTTATTCAGACAAGACAATTTATTGATTTAAAATTTGCAAGACGTGTTGTGTGTGAGAAAGCTTTATGCGAGGAGGCGTGAACACATCATGAATTTTTCATTTCTTTCACACCTGAGAAAGACAAAGACCCTCCCCTAACGACCCTATTAGGAGCTATCAGGCCCTGTCATTCTGAGCAACCTTGCACAAAGAATGAGATTTAAAAAAGAATGGCTTTTTGATTGTTTGGATTTATTTACAACACAACATAATCAAAAGATACACAACAAATGACAAAAAAAAAAAACACATTATTTAACGCACTGAACTAAAGACAGAGACTTAATGAAGACAGTTTCTCCATTCTTGAAATAGACATTACATTAATTACTTCCAGTCACAGGGAAGCGTGCTGCTCTGAGGAGACCTGAATGCCAGAACAGGTGAAGAACTGGACACACTTAACTAACATGAACTAAAAATGAGCAATACATTTGTTACCGTATTTATTAATCTTTGTTAGTGCAGAGGTGTATTGGTGTAAATGTAATTAGTTACTGTACTTAAATATCTTTTTGGATACTTTATAGTTTTACTGAGTATCAAATATATTAGCAACTTTTACTCTCAATGTTTAATAAGTTTAATAAACAACTACATGTTTGAATAAGTAAATGTACTTTTTACTCCAATACATTTGTGATGAGTAATGCAATTACACATTACATTTTGCATGCCACCTAACTTTTTCTGCAGCAGTTTGTTTCTGCTACAAATAAGCAATATCACCGTCTAAGGGCATTGAATGTACAATATCTTGTGTGTTTTGCCTTTACTCACCCAAACTTGTCAACAAGGCTATACTGTACATGAATGCGAGTGCATTAGCAGGTAGTTGCTGAATCATAGGTGTTTGATTTATAAGGCGAGGTCATGACTGCATACGGTGATGAGGCCGAAACCAGCACATCCAGTGTAAGTAGACTTTGATTATTTAATTTTACATGATTTTGCGATTATGCGATCGCATGATTCAATGTATTTGAATAACCAAGACCTAGCTCAGTCCCTGAATGACCAGATCAACATCATGGCTGACAAGTGCAAACGCTTCCTAAGTCTTCTCAATATCTTGCAGAGCAGACGTCCTGTGACCACAAAGATCTTTACTTATCTGGAGGATCTGCAGGTGGTCTTTGCTGCCATCAAAGAGCTGCAGTATGAGGCGTGTGCCGAATACTTTGAAGGCACACCACAAAGACACAGATCCTCTGCGCAGTTGGTCAGGCATATGAAAACGCTGAAGAAAAGCTCACCAAGTACATGTCACATGGGCAGCCGGCCATTGAGTTTCTCCAGGAGGTCAGGGTGTTTGACCCTCGCCACATCGCATTCCTAGATGACTCCGTAGCAAGCTACAAGTCCATTCCAGGTTTCAGTGAAGTGCAGGGTGATGAATTTGATTCTTACTTCAAGACTCTTGGTCCAGCAGCACTCAGAGCTGCACCATCCGGCGTGGTGGATTTGGATGTGTTTTGGGATGGCCTACAGGAGAGACTTCCTGTGCTGAGTTCCTTGGCCAAGCGGTACAAAGATGCTGTCTCAAACTCAGTTGATGCTGAACGCAGCAAAAGCATCTACAAACTGGTGTTGTCTAACCGAAGATGATCAACTACCAACCAAAACCTCAAAGCCTTGGTCTTCCTTTACCATAACCAACGAGTCCGCAGTGGAGCATTTGAGAGGGAGGAGATGGTGGAGGGGGAGGAGATGGACGTTGAGGGAGAGGGGATGGAGGATGAGGATGGCGAATGATTGGCCAGTGTTAGAGGCTACGTAGTTAGTTTTATTCAGGAGTTTATGCAACTTTACAGTTGTAAGATTGCACTTTTTTTGTTAGTAGTATGTAAATGTACGTTACTGTAAGACTGTACTGTTACTGTACTGTACTGTTACTGTATTGCTTACTTTACTGTGCATTGGAAGCACTTATTTTAACAGAAGATGTCTGTTTTGTATAGCTACCTCTGTAAAACAGGAAGCATACATTTTATTTTTTTATATTTTATTTATTCATTTTTACAGAAGTTGTAGCATTTTCATTTTGTAAAGCTACAGAACTTGTTCGACTCATCAATGTTTTGTACGTTTGAGCCATGTGTTTATTAAGGTCTGAAATAAAACAAGATGAGAACTTAAATATTCCCAGCACTTTATGTGATGTAGTATGCTTGCTTATCATAGGAAGTAATAAGACATGACTCTTTACATTAAAGTAGTAGCCTAGTGAATAGGGTGTTGGGGGAATCACTTTTTTCTTTTTCATCAAACCGCAGTTTTTCATCGCAAAAAATTGCATAAATCTCCCGCATATTTCATCGCATTTTTTAAGAAAACGTGCTGCATAATCAAGGATTTTTGCCTGCAACAATCACAAAAAAACTCCATGTTTTTCTGGAGGGACTGGTATGTAGACGTTTAAGAGGCTGTTGTGTTGACCTTTATTTATTGCAATATTTAGGTGTTCAGTTTTATTTTGATTTTAGAAAATAAACACGATTTCTCTCTCTCTTCCTCTGCCTCTTTAACGCAAGTTAGCTCATCATGCGGGCGGAGTCGTCGGTAACTTAACGTTAACCGCAGCGAACTAACGTGAAATACTGAGGTAAAGTGAGGTAGACGAAACTCTTGTTTAAGTGCTGTTTTTAAACAATATTTTCACGTATATGCTTCGATTTATTTTCAGGTTTGTAATCTGGATAATGTCATCTGCAGTCTGCAACGATGGAGGTGTGTGCTGGAGCCTTTTCAGTGCCGTCATTATGAGATTACATCAACTGGTAAGTAACGTTACCTAAATTAGCCGAAGTAAACTTATTAAACAGAGAAGCATAATAACTTTGGTATTTTCTGTCTCCTCTTTCACAACTTAACTAAGGTTAGTTTGGCAGATGTACAACGTAAATACTGAGTAAAACTAAGTTAAAGGGATAGTACACCTTAAACAGATAATTATGTATGTCATCATTTACTCGCCCACAATGTGTTCTAAACCTGCATGAAGTTCTTGGTAACGCTTTAGATTACAGCCCGGAAAGTACTGCGTAATTAAAATGAAAGTACAGTGTAACTTTCGGTAATTACAGTGTACCTATAAAGTACTTACGTGTAAGTATAGGGGAACAATATGTAAAGTCTTGGGAATAAAGGTGTAACAACCAGGAAAATACTGCATTATTAAAACGAAATTACAGTGTAACTTTCGGTAATTACAGTGTACCTATAAAGTGCGTACGTGTAAGTATAGGGGAATAATATGTAAAGTTTTGGGAATAAAGGGGTAACAACCAGGAAAATAACAAATTATTTAGGCAAATTATTTAGACTAAGTATTTTAGAATCTTACTTTTGGGAGCAATTTAGCGAGTACATACACTGCACCTTTTTGTAATAATAGTGTACAAAAATACATAAAGGCTTTTTTTAAATCACGGGGTAGGCTACATATCAGTGCATTTATAAAGTAGGCTAATTTGTTATTATTGCAAAGGTGCACTGATTAAGTTTGAAGGCAAGTAAAACTATTGCAACTTTTTTTTTTTTTAAATGCTGGGAAAATATACTCTTGTTCCATGTAGTTACAGGGTAAGTATGACATTGCGGGCTGTAAATTAAAGTGGTGCTTCTTACCCTCTTGTTCCGTGTAGTTACAGGGTAAGTATGACATTGCGGGCTGTAAATTAAAGTGGTGTTTCTTACCCTCTTGTTCCGTGTAGTTACAGGGTAAGTATGACACTGCAGGCTGTAAATTAAAGTGGGGCTTTACCCTCTTGTTTCATGTAGTTACAGGGTAAGTACAATAAAAACACATGTACACACACAATCTGATATCACTCGGAAAACTTTATTTGAAAAACAACTTATTTCAAAACGGATTTACAGCACTTTGTTTCTCTTGCTTGGTTTCCTCCTCCTCTTGTTCCTCTTCTTCTGAAGTGAAACGATAAGCGTTTGTAAGAAAAATACCAAATATTTTACATTTTTAAACTGCAGACTATCGCTTCCGACCAACTGTCACCTGCGCGTTCATGAGAGGGTTGAGAGAAAGTATAAATACAAGTTGTCCGCGTCCGAGCTGCGCAGCTGTCGTGTACGCGTCCAAACTGGAGTACAGAGGCTTAAAGCGTGACGTAAGCGCACCGAAAAACCAATGTTGAATTATTTTTTTTTTTAAATGTTTTTATTATTGCTCACAACAAAATACAAACAATAACAGATAATAATAATGAAAAACAAACCATGCAGAAGAACAGAGACACCAGTTCTCGTGCACGTTTCACATCAAACTCCCGCGAGAATGCAATGAACGCTTAAAGCTTCACCAAACGCGAAGCCATTCAAGCCGACCCTATGAAGCCGACTCTCATGCACTTGCTGGTGAAAGTTGGTCGGTAGCGAAAAGATGAGTAAATTATGAGAACATTTCTGGGTGTACTGTATTTTCTTTTAATACATAATACAGAATAGAAAAAGACTCCTTAAGATTAGGCTAATAATCAGTGGAACGATAGAAAAAGAGGAGGACCAAGAGGAGGAGGAAGCCATGCAAGAGAAACAAAAAAGGACAAAACATGCTACTTTCTGTCAGGACTTTAGAATTTGAAATGAAAAGTTGATTTAAAAAAAATGATAATAAATTAAATAAATTAAATAAATAAGAAGTGTAATATGTTGTAAATCTGTTTTGAAATAAGTTGTTTTTCAAATAAAGGTTTTCCAAGTGATGTCAGATTGTGTGTGTACATGTGTTTTTTATTGTACTTACCCTGTAACTACATGAAACAAGAGGGTAAGAAGCACCACTTTAATTTACAGCCCGCAATGTCATACTTACCCTGTAACTACATGAAACACGAGGGTAAGAAGCACCACTTTAATTTACAGCCCGCAATGTCATACTTACCCTGTTACTACATGGAATACTTACAGTCTAAATAATTTGCCTAAATAATTTGTTATTTTCCTGGTTGTTACCCCTTTATTCCCAAAACTTTACATATTATTCCCCTATACTTACACGTATGTACTTTATAGGTACACTGTAATTACCGAAAGTTACACTGTAATTTCGTTTTAATAACGCAGTATTTTCCTGGTTGTTACACCTTTATTCCCAAGACTTTACATATTGTTCCCCTATACTTACACGTAAGTACTTTATAGGTACACTGTAATTACCGAAAGTTACACTGTACTTTCATTTTAATTACGCAATACTTTCCGGGCTGTAATCTAAAGCGTTACCAAGTTCTTTTGTCTGAACATAAACTATTTTGAAGAATGTTGGTAATGAAATAGTTGCTGGTCCCCATGGACTTCTATAATAGAAAAAAATACCATGGATGTCAACGGGGACCAGTAACTGTTTGGTTGCTCATGTTCTTTAAAATATCTTCTTTTGTATACAGCACATTAAATAATTTTATAGAGGTTATGAACAAGTCGAGGGTGAGTAAATGGGGACAGAATTTACAATTTTGAGTAAACTAACCTTTTATCCAACACCATTGTTAACCCCCTGGGGTCGGCTATCGCTCCGGCGCGATAGGATCGTTTTTTTCCGTATGAGTGCAAAAAAAAATATATAATAATAATAATAATTTTATCTTATATGCTTGTGTTATACATCAATCGATCCTGTTTAGTGTGTATTTTTTTTTGTGTATGCTCATAATAAAAACAAAGTGTAGTGCTTTTCGCCAAATAAAGAAAAATAAACATGATGCGAGTTCTGCCTACTCTCCGTCAGTGAAGTCAATTCTGAAACGCGTCCGAAAATGAACTGTAACTCAGCGAATACTCAGTCAAACATGCATACAGACACACAGGCATGAAGCTTGAATTCTCTTCTTTTAAATGAAGTGATTTTTATAAAAAACAAATATTCACAGTTTATATAATATGTATGTAAAGAGAGAGATGCCAGTCGTTCTAATCTCAGCTAATTAAGTTTTAATGTGACTCCGCCTACGGAGACCGCGCTATACAAACGCAAATGTGAGGCGATCCATACAAACCTGTGAACGCCCACATCCGCTGGATAAGGCCGGTGACACACTGGATGCGTGGCGTAAGCGTCTCAGCTGCATGGCGTGTCCGTTTTTATTTCGGCTCCCATGTTAACAGTTTAGAGTTTGCACACTGCCTGTGTGAGACGCGCGTCTCAGGCGCGGCACGAGCCGCGTGGAAAACGCGTGCATGCTAGAAATTTTTCACACGAAACGCAAGCGTCTTGGAAGCGTTTCCATGCAAAATTGAATAGGAAAATCTGTTTATTTGTCATTTTGACACGAATACATATTAATAAATGTCCTTTTGATGTTTAAAAGTGTCTAGGTTTTGACATAAATGCAAATATAAATGTAATTTTACAAAATGTGATCGATTTTCAAATACTGCTGTATTGAATGAACAGCTTTTAGCAAACTCTATTGCTATACTGAGATGAGGAATATATACTGTGTGTGTTTTGTCAAAAATAAAGTCATCAACAAACTAATGAATCCTTTACTTTGAAAAACGTATGATAAAATGTATACTTTAGTTTTGAAAGACGTTGACTAGTTTTGAAAAGATTATAAAGTATGTAAGTGCATGCATATATATATATATATATATATATATATATATATATATATATATATATATGTGTGTGTGTGTGTATATATGAAGAGTTCAGATGCAAAAGCCTCTAAATGCCATCTGAAATTTTCTCCTAGAATGATCATTTTTATGAAGCTTGTATATTTAAGTTAGCTATAGGTGACAAACCTGAATGAATGGCTCATTAAGTATGCAGGGACATTGTCTCACCAGGTGTGAACTACTAAATATGCATGATCGTTTACGCCCCATCCGCATATTGGCTTTCCAAACTAAAAGTGTTTCACAAAACTAAAATCAATGTATCGTTTTATGTGAATGATTAGGCAGGATGATTTTCACATCATTTTGAAGAAAAAACTCTAGACGACATCCATTAGTCAAAAGTCTTATTGCCACATATTTAGTATGTGTTTTGTGGCCTTATTTCAGAAACTTTAATTTTTAGTTTTTTCGATAACCATGCATAAACATTATTCTCTCAAAAATGAAAACATGTACATACATGTGGCTCACATATTATGGAACTCCTGTTTGTGCTATATAGAGTGTTAATTAATATGTTTATAAGCAACTGAAAAAAGCACAAATGTCAGGGCATGTCAGAACATCTCAAGGACCCCAAAAACACCCCAGACCCCAGAGGGTTAATTTCATCTTTTGTTTCATTTTCAGGTTTGTGGTCTGAGTTATGTCGTCTGCAATGTTGGAGGTGTATTTTGGAGTCTTTTTTTGTGATTGCCTTCATAGCGGTTATAACATCTACAGGTGAGTAAGATGACATCAACTAAATTAGCTGAAGTATGCGTTAGTTAACCAGGCAAACATATAACTGCTGATGAAACCAACGGAAGTGGAGAAAACAGTGGTTTACCAGGCAGCAGAGTTAAAGTGCTTTTAAACAATCATCCATCAGTTTCTGTTCTTTATTTAGAATTTGCAGCAGCCATTCCCTCCGGACTGTACATCACTGCTGACGCTCTCCACCAGTACACAGAACGGGTTGATGTTGGAGGAGGAGGAGGAGGAGGAGGAGGAGGAAAGGGTTAGCAATCAATATAGCAAAGTTTTGCTAACTAATATTTTTAATGTTGTTTAATTGATTAAAAACTATAAACACCATATAACATCATATTTTACCTCATCTTCACCCCACATGTTAGTGTTGTTAGTAATAAGTTCTGTTACTGTATTTTAGTTTTTTCTGTATACTATAACACTAAAGTCTGCTGTGACTTTGTCTGTTTCAGGAGAGTCTGTTCTCTAAGCAAAAACATGGATGCTGACAATGAAGGGCAGAATCATCATCCAGTTACAACAGCTAACAGACTCTTCTTCAACATTAGCTGTCTATTTTGTCGAATGCAGAATTAGGTAAACCTATATATATATATATATATATATATATATATTAGGGCTGTCAATCGATTCAAAAATGTAATCGCGATTAATCACATGATTGCCATGAGTTAACTCGTGATTAATCGCACATTTTTTATTTGTTCTAAATGTACCTTAAATTACACTAATTAACATGGGCATGGATAAGTATGGATGCTTGAAGACGAGACATGTTTCAAAGGTCATAGATGTTTTTCAAAGAACTTCTTCATGTCTATTAGACACATGTAGAAAGAACAAATAAATACCAGGTTCCCATTCTGTTTCTTTGCACTGAGCAATTTAAGTCAAGTCAAGTCAAGTCAAGTCAAGTATATTTGTATAGCGCTTTTCACAATACAGATTGTATCAAAGCAGCTTCACAGTATTAAATTAAAATAATACAACAAGGTTTGTTTCTAGTGGAATTTATTGATAAAATCAAATTAGATATCCCCAGAATATCCCCAACTGAGCAAGCCAAAGGCAACAGTGGCAAGGAACCGAAAAACTCCATCAAGTGACCTAATGGAGAAAAAAAAAACCTTGGGAGAACCCAGGCTCAGTCGGGGGCCAGTTCTCCTCTGGCGTTTATGAACTAGAGGCCGGATTGTAATTTGAACTGTAAGATTAAAAATATTATATGAATGCCTGGCTGAAGAGATGCGACTTTAATCTAGTTTTAAACTGGGAGAGCGAGTCTGAGCAACGAACACTATCAGGAAGGCTATTCCAGAGTTTTGGAGCTAAATGTGAAAATGCTCTCCCTCCTTTGGTGGTTCTGGATATCCTAGGTATGACCAAAAGACTTGAATTTAGTGATCTTAAAGAGCGCGATGGATTATAGGGCGATAGAAGATCCGTTAAATAGACTGGAGCTAAGCCGTTTAGGGCTTTATAAGTCAGTAGCAATACCTTGTAATTAATACGGAACTTTATACTGTAGGTAACCAATGCAGTGATGATAAAATCGGTGTTATATGATCATATTTTCTTGATCTAGTAAGAACTCTAGCGGCGGCATTTTGAACTAACTGTAGCTTGTTTATTGAGGATGCAGGACAACCGGCTAATAAAGCATTACAGTAATCTAGTCTCGAGGTCATGAATGCATGAACTAACTTTTCTGCATCAGAAACTGATAGCATATTACGTAGCTAAGCAATGTTTCTAAGGTGGAAAAAGGCGGTTTTTGTAACATATGAAATATGATTTTTGAAAGACAGGTTGCAATCGAGTATAACACCCAGGTCTTTTACTGTACACTGTAAAAAAATTCTAACCTCCCTAACTCAAAATTTTCTAGTGACTGATAACATCTAAATTTTTCAATTGGCCCAAGTGAAATTCTGTAAATTTCAATTGGCCCAAGTGAAAATCTGTAAATTTAATTTAATAATTTACAGAATTTCACTTGGGCCAATTGAAAAAAGTAGATGTTATCAGTCACTAGAAAATTTTGAGTTAGGGAGGTTAGAATTTTTTTACAGTGTAGAGGATAAAGTAACAGGACATCCTACTATATTAAAGTTGTATTGCGAGAGGTTTTGCGGGTGTTTTTTTGAACCGATAAGTAGTACCTCTGTTTTGTCTGGATTTAATAAAAGAAAATTACGCTTCATCCAATCTTTTATATCTTTAACACACTCTGTCAATTTGGATAATTTAGCGTTTTCATCTGGCCGTGATGAAATATATATTTGAGTGTCATCAGCATAACAATGGAAACTAATTCCATGTTTCCTTATAATATTTCCAAGTGGCATCATATATACTGAGAATAATAGAGGGCCTAACACAGATCCCTGTGGCACTCCATAGTTTACTGGAGTTATGATCGATTTTTCTCCATTTAAATAGACAAAATGGTAGCGGTCAGATAAGTATGATCTGAACCAGCTTAATGCTTGTCCTTGAACACCAGTATAATTTTGTAGTCGATCTAAGAGTATTGTGTGATCTATAGTATCGAACGCATAACTAAGATCAAGTAAAACTAGTATTGAGATACAGCCTTGGTCAGAAGCTAAAAGTAAATCATTTGTGATTTTAACGAGCGCAGTTTCTGTGCTATGATGCGGTCTGAATCCTGACTGAAACTTTTCATAGATATCATTTTCTTGCAAGAAAGAACACAATTGAGCGGACACCACTTTTTCTAATATTTTAGACATAAATGGAAGATTTGAAATGGGTCTATAATTTGCTAGGTTATTATGATCTAATTGTGGTTTCTTAATGAGAGGTTTTATAACTGCCAGTTTAAATGTTCTTGGAACATGACCTAAAGATAAAGACGAGTTAATAATATTGAGGAGAGGCTCTTCCACTACAGGTAACACTTCTTTCAGTAGCTTAGTTGGTGTAGGATCTAATAAACATGTTGTAGTTTTAGATGAAGTGATAAGTTTATTTAACTCTCTTTGTTCTATAGTTGTAAAGCACTGTAATTGTTCTTGCGGGTGATAATTGAGGCTGAATTATAAGGCGCAATTGAAGATTGAACGTTTACAATTGTGGTTCTAATGCTTTCTATTTTCTCAGTGAAGAACTTCATAAAATCATTACTACTAAACTGTAACGGGATATTTTGTTCAGGTGACGTCTGTTTATTTGTTAGTCTAGCCACGGTGTTAAATAAAAACCTAGGATTATTTTGGTTATTTTCTATTAGTTTGCGGAGGTGCTCAGCCCTGGCCGCTTTTAGGGCCTTTTTATAACATGACATACTGTCTTTCCATGCGATTCTAAAGACCTCTAAATTAGTTTGTTTCCATTTACGCTCTAAAATACGGGTTTCTCTCTTTAGAACATGCGTAGTATTGTTGTACCACGGTGCTTTAATTTTCTCTCTGACCTTTTTTAATCTAATAGGTGCAACAACATCCAATGTTCTAGAGAGAATAGTGCTCATAGTGCTAGTTAGTTCTTCTAGTTCATCTGTTTGTTTGGGTTCAGGCAGCAGCTGAGACAGATCAGATAAGCAATTTGAGAAATTATCTATGGTGGATGGAAGGATTGTTCTGCCTGGTTGATAACGCGGCGCCGCATGACATATTACAGGAGTACGTAATATGTAAGTTACCATGTAGTGATCAGTGACTTCATCACTTTGTGGAATGATATCTATATCGGTTGGATCGGTTCCATGTGATATAATTAAATCGAGTGTATGATTAAGACGATGAGTTGGTCCGGTGACGTTTTGCTTGACCCCAAATGAATTTAATAAATCTGTAAACGCAGCCCCTAACGCATCATTTGGATTATCTACGTGTATGTTAAAATCTCCAACAATTAATGCTTTATCGACATTGACTAATAGGTCTGAGAGAAAATCTGCAAACTCTTTTAGGAAATCAGCGTAAGGCCCAGGCGGTCTATATACGGTAGCCAAGGCTAGAGATAATAGGGATGTTTTTCTAACTTCTAAGAGCGTAACATTTAGTACAAGTACTTCAAACGAAATAAACTTATAACCCGCTTTCTGAGTAACATTTAGAATATCTCTATAGATTGTTGCAACACCACCGCCACGACCAATCAGACGGGGCTCATGCTTATAGGAGTATCCAGGAGGAGCAGACTCATTTAGACCGAAATAATCATTTGGTTTAAGCCAGGTTTCAGTAAGGCAAAGTACATCGAAGCTATTATCTGTGACTATTTCATTTACAATAACTGCCTTAGGTGTGAGTGATCTAATGTTTAGAAGACCTAGCTTTAGAAATTGTTTTTGTTTACTAATAGCAACATTTTCTGTTTTAATAACAATTAGATTTTTCCTAGATCCTGCAGTAGATTTATTATTTGATCTCACTAAACGAGGAATAGACACGGTTTCTATGCAATATTCTACACTAGTATTTATATCAGTTAAATTGGTGCAGCAGAGACTATGATTTGGACTTTTGGTTACTAGTCAAAAGGTATTTAACATTTTGGAGATGTTATCCGACAGAACATCTGCTCCGAATCTGCTTGGGTGTAAGCCATCAGCACGGAAAAGCCTAGGACGCTCCCAAAACAGATTCCAATTATTTACAAAGAGCAGTTTCTGCTCATTGCACCATGACATTAACCATTCATTTAGCGCAAATAATCTGCTAAACTTTTCATGTCCTAGTCGGTACGTGGGAAGCGGTCCTGACACTATGATCGTTGTTTCAGGCGATGTGCTGCGTACCGTATCGATCAGATTCCTGAAGTCTTTCTTCAGAATCTCCGTCTGGCGCATCCTGATGTCGTTCACTCCCGCGTGCAGGACAACAGTTCCGACGCGCTCGTCACCGTTCAGAATCTCGGGAACGTGAGTAGCGATTTCAGAAACACGAGCACCAGGAAAGCAGTGACTGTGCACCTTACTTTTACCTAACGTTGCGCGTACGTGCCGAACGATGGAATCGCCGATGATCACAGCATCGCGTTCTGTTTCGCGAAGAGGGGAGAAGCGGTTTTGTGTGGATAACTCGAAAACCGGGAGGGTCGGAGAGAGTCTTGGTCTAGACCTGACTCGCGTCTTCTGCTGCGGAACCACCCAGGCTTCGTGGTGGCGTGTTGGAGCCGGAGTAAACGAGACCATGGCTGATCGCGACCTCGGCGCTCGGGACCGATGTTGAGAAACGCACGGAGTAGACGAAGTCGGAGTCAGCGGGTTAGTAACGTTAATCACTGATTTGTGTGCATCGGCGCGTGATGTTTCAAGAGCTAACCGCCGGTCTATCAGCTCGGCTTGTCTCAATAAAAGGTCGTGGATCTGTTTCTCAACAGCTTCCAGCTCAGACTGTAGTGCGTGCAGCTCAAATGTGTCCTCACCTGCACCAAAAGGTAGACTACTAACATCTGATATATTCGCCATTTTAACAGATGGACAGTAAGTTAGCAACGAAGCTACCAGTGATGCTATCAATATTAATACTAATTTATGACTGAAGTCTTAGATATAATCCGTCTTTTTAGTGGTACGGGTGTAGAGTAGACGCACGATAGGCGAAATGTTTGTAAGTGAGTGTTGAGAAGACACGTTCAGCCGTGATCCACGGACGTAACCTATAGGAGTATCCAGCGTTGGATCACTAATAGGCTTGAGACGCGTCTGCTCAACAGTCCGCGTTGTAACTATGAGGGTTGAGCAGTAGTGCTTCTCAGTGAGGTAAAGTAGAAAATGTTTGTTGTAAGTTTAAAGAGTAAAATCAAGATTTATAAATCAAATCGATGGAGCTCCAAAGACAACAACGCGTTCAGACGCGACGCCACACAATTTACTAACACAAACATGTTTCGATTTTTGCATGACAGGGCAGCTCTTCTGAAAATGCTAAATGTACATTTATTATTTATTATTTCATTAGTTTGTCTCTCTCTGTGCCCATTTTAATGAAGCTAAATTCTCAATAAAACTGTTTTCATTGGTATATTTTACTGTTTCTGTTGTCAAACAACGGAATGAATATGAAATAGTGACTGAAACGCGACCCATTAAGACATAACCAGCTCCCTTCCAAGATGTTAATCTGCACAAAAATCCTGATAATCGAGCTGTCTGATGAAATCAAATACACATAAGATAAAGACAATATCTGTGCTGTAATTTCGGCTATACTTGCATGTAAAATTAGAGAAAAACGGCGATTCTCAGAAACTGAATAAGGTTTCGGGCGCTTTTTTGAAGGGAAAAAAATCGCTAAAGGGATCTGCAATGTCGCTAAGTTGGCAACACTGTGTATCTCCATTTCTCCAACTAGGGGTTGGGCAACGGGTCAAACAGAAAATACGTGCTGCGTTAATCGCGTGTTAAAAAAATTAGTGCCTTTAATATGATTTTGCGTTAACGCGTTATTAACGCGCTAACTTTGACAGCACTAATATATATATATATATTTACATTACATTTACATGCATGCATTTGGAAGACACTTTTATCCAAAGCAACTTACATTGTATTTAAGTTTAATTTAAGTTATCCATTCCCTGGAAATCTAAGCTACAGGAATGTATTGAAAAAGAATGAAGCTTTAATGATTTTAATGTAATGGATTATGAGGTAATACCATCCCTGAGGTGGATTCAGAATCAGATGTAGTGCTTTTATTAAAGTGCATGCAGTCAAAGTACATGCAGCATCAAGTTTGGGGGTTAGGGAAAATTCTGCCAACCCGGTCTGATTTTTTTTTTTTTTTTCTGCTTGTGCTTGCAGGTTCATTCTGAGAATCAACCCTGATGGCACCAAACACCAAAGGCACAGATCAGATGGAAATCTAGAAAGGTCCAAAGAAAAGCCTCAGCCTGAAACCCTCAGTGTTTCTCATCAGAGAGCTTGTCAACTTTGACTGGCAAAATTACTGTAAGTAACAACACAAACTGACTTTGACTGTATTTGATTGTTTTAAGGCCTGTTTTGCTTTTCAGTGTGTGTACGTTTTTGCCATGCTACAGATACAAATGGTCACCAGGAGATTAATTCTATGGACTTTGGAGATGTTGTCAGGGTTTGGGTAGGTGGAAGTAGCGAGGACTCACGTGCAGATCAAATGGGCTTTTATTAAGCATAAAATAAAACAAATACAAACAAAACTACCCCGAGGGGGAAAAACAAGACAGACTAGACTTGACTCAGCTTGACTTGACAGCAGGGAAACACACAGCATAGATACGACGACGAACCAGCACAGGACTGCAAACACAAGGAGAATAAATAGGGAGAGCAAACAAAGCAGGTAACGAGGGAGGACAGGTGGGGAAAATGAATCAATAATCAGGTAACAAGGTGGGCGGGGTTAGACAATCGACAGGAGAGCACATGGCACAAGGAAACACATGACAAGCCATGTGCTCACAACAAACAGGACTAGAACACAAAACGAGACATGAACACGCAGCTAGTGAAAACTCATAAGCCACGTGTTCACACGAAACATGACAACATGAAAGTACACAGCCAGTGAAAAACAAGCTGTGTGCTACACAGCACAAGACAAGAAAAAACACACGCAGACAGAAGAGCGCGCGGCTCGAGCAAACTCGAAACCGCGCGCGCTCACGTGACAAGACAGAGCGCACGAGAACGAGCGAAAGCTCATTCCGTGCGCTCACAAAAGAAAACAAACACGCAGAGCATTGATGTCCGAATCCCGACACAGAACCGAAACCTAACTAGACAGACGTGTCGGGATCCAAACACCATGCCCCGCACATTTAACAAGGCACGTAGACAAGTGAGTGCACGGCCCGAGCGCGCTCGGAACCGCGCACTCACACAGAGACGAGACAAAACAGGGAGTGTCAGAGCTCTGTCACAAAACCAAGAAATTAACTAGACCGAAGTGACAGAACCCTGACACTACCCCTCCTCCAAGGGACGCCACCTGGCGTCCCAAAGCGGGACATCAAAAACAAGACAGGAACATGACAAGACAACTCACCAACAGACAACACAAGACAGGAAGATCAAAACACAGAGACAAAGTGGGGAGGGAGGGAGGGAGGGAGGGAGGGGAGCCAAGTCAGAGCCAGCAGGAACATCCACAAAGTCAAAAAGAGGGACCAGGGAGGGACGAGCGGGTTGAGCCAGGGAGGCTCAGGCAGATCTGGGGTCATGGCAGAAGACCAGGGTGGAACCGGAGGGACAGACCAGGGAGACTCCGGCCGGTCTGGAATCCTGGCTGAGGGCCAGGGTGGTACTGGAGGAACTGACCAGGGAGACTCCAGCGGGTCTGGAATCCTGGCTGAGGGCCAGGGCGGTGCTGGAGGAACTGACCAGGGAGACTCAGGCGGGTCTAGAATCCTGGCTGAGGGCCAGGGTGGTACTGGAGGAACTGACCAGGGAGACTCCAGCGGGTCTGGAATCCTGGCTGAGGGCCAGGGCGGTGCTGGAGGAACTGACCAGGGAGACTCAGGCGGGTCTGGAATCCTGGCTGAGGGCCAGGGTGGTACTGGAGGAACTGACCAGGGAGAAACCGGCGGGACAGGAGTTCCAGCTGAGAGCCAGGACAGTACAGTGACCTTGGGTGGCGTCGACAGGACAGGTTGCAAAGGTAGAGCCATCAGGGCAGGCGGAGCAGGCTGGCCAGGCTTAGGAAAGACAGGGACTATAGTGAGGAAGGCCATATAAGGAGGAGCAGGCTGCTTGGCGACGGCTTCCGGGCTGGCAACGGGCTCTGGGACAGCCTCCAGGAGCTTGGCCGAACCCGGCATGACAGGGAGCATGGGTGGCGCCGGCAGGGCAAGGAGCTTGGGTGGCGCCGGCAGGGCAAGGAGCTTGGGTGGTGCCGGCAGAGCAAGGAGCCTGGGGATGGCCACTGGGCCGGCAGCAGGCTCTGGAATGACCTCTTGATCCTGGGGTATGCAGGAAGCCTTCCTCCTTTTCCTCCTCCTCCGTTTCCGTGAGCAAGGGGGCGCTGCAGTCTCTTGGGCCGCCACAGGGGGCGCAGCAGCCTCTTCAGCCGCCAGTGGGGGCGCTGCAGCCTCTTCAGCCGCCAGTGGATAGGAGGCAGATGAGGCGGAACTGTTCTTCCTCCTCCCTCTCCCTGAAGGGGTCATCGGAGGACTGGGGACCTGGCAGCTTGTGAGGTGAATAGGAGGTGGGCCAAGAGGTGGAAGGCCTCCCTCCTCACCACGGTTGTATACGTACCCCACAAACTGCCAGAATGAAAGAATCCCCAGCATTCCCATCTCCCAGGCAGGGACAGGCTCATTAAGGCCGTTGTTGAAAATGTCCTTGAGTGCAGTGTTGTTAATGTCAAGCCCCTCCGCAGTGATGACAAACTGGTGGGCAAACTCTTTCACTGTAGACACCCCTTGGTGAAGAGAAAAGAGCTTGCCATAGTGCTTCATCATCTGACAAGTGGAGGGGCAAGCACTGGGAGATGGAAACAGGAAGATGACCATCTTTCTGCTGAGTCCTCTGATGGCTGGTTCGTTCTGTCAGGGTTTGGGTAGGTGGAAGTAGCGAGGACTCACGTGCAGATCAAATGGGCTTTTATTAAGCATAAAATAAAACAAATACAAACAAAACTACCCCGAGGGGGAAAAACAAGACAGACTAGACTTGACTCAGCTTGACTTGACAGCAGGGAAACACACAGCATAGATACGACGACGAACCAACACAGGACTGCAAACACAAGGAGAATAAATAGGGAGAGCAAACAAAGCAGGTAACGAGGGAGGACAGGTGGGGAAAATGAATCAATAATCAGGTAACAAGGTGGGCGGGGTTAGACAATCGACAGGAGAGCACATGGCACAAGGAAACACATGACAAGCCATGTGCTCACAACAAACAGGACTAGAACACAAAACGAGACATGAACACGCAGCTAGTGAAAACTCATAAGCCACGTGTTCACACGAAACATGACAACATGAAAGCACACAGCCAGTGAAAAACAAGCTGTGTGCTACACAGCACAAGACAAGAAAAAACACACGCAGACAGAAGAGCGCGCGGCTCGAGCAAACTCGAAACCGCGCGCGCTCACGTGACAAGACAGAGCGCACGAGAACGAGCGAAAGCTCATTCCGTGCGCTCACAAAAGAAAACAAACACGCAGAGCATTGATGTCCGAATCCCGACACAGAACCGAAACCTAACTAGACAGACGTGTCGGGATCCAAACACCATGCCCCGCACATTTAACAAGGCACGTAGACAAGTGAGTGCACGGCCCGAGCGCGCTCGGAACCGCGCACTCACACAGAGACGAGACAAAACAGGGAGTGTCAGAGCTCTGTCACAAAACCAAGAAATTAACTAGACCGAAGTGACAGAACCCTGACAGATGTTGCCTTTTTTTTTCTTCAGCTAGTGGCTCCTAAAGGTCAAGATTTGTAATTTGTACTTCTAAAACAAAATGTTCAACGATTAAAAAGAATATTATAAGGACAAATGTTCATGAGTTATTGTGATTTTTTGGGGGGTGGAGAAAACATAAAAAAAATTAAAAAATAAATAAATTATGAAAAAAATAAAATAATACTAATACTGTAAATGAAAATACGGTAATAATACTGTAAATGCAAGTACAGTAAATTGTACAGTATACTGTAAATGAAAATACAGTAATAATACTGTAAATGCAAGTACAGTAAATGGTACAGTATACTGTAAGTGTAAAGATTTTACAGTAAATTACTGGCATCCAGCTGCCGGTAAGTTACTGTAAAATTTACAGCAACCTCTTTACAGCGTACGAGTAAAATACTTAAGTACTGTTAAAATCAGAAAATCTAAGACTTTTACTCGTAGTATTGGAATTGGTGACTTGTAACTTGTAATGGAGTCATGTTTGCTGTAAGGTATCGGTACTTTTACTCAAGTATGGTTTTTAGGTACTCTTTACACCTCTGGTTAGAGTTAGTTAATAGAAATACAGCTGCTCATTGTTTGTTCATGTTAGTTCACAGTGCATTAACTAATGTTAACAAATACAACATTTGATTTTAATAATGTATAAGTAAATGTTAAAATTAATATTAACTAATATTAATAAATGCTGAAGAAGTATTGTTCATTCTTAGTTCATGTTAACTTAGGTTAGCTAATGAACCTTATTGTAAAGTGTTACCAATATATTATATGCATACAGTGTATAATATACATTGTAGCGACTGAGACAAATCAGACACAATTATTTGACATATGTACGAACAAATCTTTAAACTTCCATCTTAGAAAGGGGCCTGGTTGCCATGGCCGCGATCAGATAAGCGGTTTTTATGACTCTTAGAAATGTTAATAGGGCCCTGCTACAAACCTACAGATATTGGAACAGGCTCTCTTGCGTCCATTTATCAATGAACTGATTAACATGAAATCGACATGCATTCCAGAACATTTTTTGTTGTGTTTCTTAATACTATTATCTGCTGATACTTTTATATGTTGATACTTTTATCTGTTGATACTATGCATTTTTATTATAGAACAAACAGTTAACGGAACCTCACGTATTCCATGTTTGGTTTCTATATATGGGTATTTTGAAGATCGAAATGATTGTGTACATGATATGCCGATAGCTGTGCAACATTTAGTATTACAAGAAACTTTCTTAGTTTCAACATCAGTTCAAGTGAGCACGCTTTAGACAAAGGCCCATAAATCTTTGTCACAGAGGAAACTCCCGCCAGAAATTTCACCCTTCTCATTGGGTGAGCCAGCCTGCATAGGGTTGTCCCTTTTCAAGCTTTAAAAGGGCCTTTTCACTAGTTCAGCCTTCTTTTTGATGTTTGTGCTGTTGGCCTACACCGTACTCCTCATGTTGAAGGGTGGGACCTCTTCCCCACCACTGGGCCCAGCAGGCCGGAGCACTGCCTGCCATGCTTTCACGCTCCCCAAAGGGAGACAGTCAGACGTTTCTTCAATCCAGGAGAACTGCAACTTTACCATCACTGAATGTGCAACGATCAACTCTTGGCCTTCTCGGCACTTCCAGATGCCGTGCAATCCAGCGTGCCTTCAGCAGGCCAGGGCAGCAGGCTTCGACTCACAACAGCCATGTGCTCGAAGCCACCATGCTCTTCTTCAATCCCACAGAAGCAGCAACGAATTCAATCTTCAACCACTTCAAGAATTGTCCACGATTGCAACTGCCATGATGCAAGTATAATTTAATGAGGTGCTCTGAAGACAAGCTTATGGTTCTTTTCAATGTTAAATAGATCTTTTCCATAGTTCTATTTCCTGCTTCCGGTTCCATAACACTCACCACCTTACCTATGCATGTATGGATGAATGTATGTATGTGGGTTTGTTTGTTTAGTTTAGTTATGTTTGTGATTTAGTTAATAAAACTTGTGCACAGTTATGCATTTGGTTTCTGATTCTCTGCTTGCATACAAAGTCTCTTTTACGATCTTGATCTTGTTACATGCTCTAAGTGCTTTACAAGCTAAGGAATAATTATTTTTCAGTGACCATGAAAGATACACTTTTCTTAGAATAAATGAATAATCAAAGAGTTTGTTGGAACTGATTAATTGATTGTAATATTAATTTAGCTTACCTCAAAGTTAATCGAATTAACTGACCCAAATATTAATAATTAATCATAATTGGTAATTATGGATTATTATTAATATTTCACCTTTGAGTTAATATTGTTACTATATATATATATATATATATATATATATATATATATATATATATATATATAATGGTATCACTTTATTTTGCAAAAATAAAGAAATTGTAATAATAATAGGTTATAACCCTGAAGGATTTAATTTATTTTCAACATCACAAAACAGCAAAGACGGTCAATGGTTGTCATCATTTGTAAGTCATGGGAATGCAAACAAAAGCCAGCATAAATTACTTGAAGACAAACAGTGTTGCATTGAGCTATATTAACTTTTTGAACAATGCCCGGAGACATCAGTAACAGAAAGTAAACCCTTGTCTTTAAGCATGCAGTCGTCATCAGGCTCCTCCCCTTCACAGAGAACAGATATAAATAACAGCGATGAAACTAAAACTGAACAAAGCTGAAGAGATCAATGATGATCAGCACATCTGCACTGAAAGGTAGGATTAAACACAGAATTGCTTTTTATCATGAAAAAATGCAATTAGTATTAATGTTAAACCAATAATGCTTTATATGAATTACATAAATAAATTACATTATATTCACAGCTTTTTAACACATCCAAACTACAGCCAAAATGAAACTGATTGTATCCGGAACCTGGTTTCTGTGTCTCTGCAGTGCTGTTGCAGTCGGTTCACAGGTAATTATCTCTATGAAAATATATAAAATATAATTGCATATTGTTTTGTGTTTCTCTGTATGTTCAGAATTGACTGAAATAATATTAGGACAAGAGAACTAGTGCTACAATATGATTCAACCAACTATCACAGTCTTTCTGTCAGTATTTAAATATGAAAATCCTCGAGGCACAGAGGGAATATTCCTGTCATTCCTGTTAGGCAGTGCTTTCTCAACTATAATGATGAATATGTTAGGTCAAGTATTTCTATAGAGATGTGTATATACACCAGACACTTATACTAATGCTTTGCTTATTTACACAATGCTAAATCAATTAACCGGATGGAATCTTATAGAATGGAAATAAATAACTACAGTTTGCTCAGTGAGAATTAATAGTTATCTGAGGGTGTCAGCGTAATGTTCATTTTCATATTTTCATCATTAGGATTTTTAGGATTCTTATTGATATCTTATTATCTTCATTTCAACAAGCAGCATGGAATAATTCGACAAATCATCCCAGAATTCACTCCACTGCTAATACAAATATTAAAAGTGATATTAGTACACATTTTTATTTATTTTTAAAACTGCATCTGCTCACCATAACAGTGACATTATTTAAAATTCACCCATACTCACTTAAAAATGATCAAAGGAAACAACTAATAAAAAATTACGGGAAATTGGGGGTGTCCTAATACCTCTTACCTTAATACAATTAAAAAAAACATGGACATCAGTTTATTTTTTTGTACATGTATTTTTTTGTTAATCAAATTTACTTGTCCAAAATTATTTGCATACCATTTACTTTCAACCCCTTTCCCCAAATCCATGCATATTTAATTTGAATAATTAGTGTGTGTGTGTGTGTGTGTGTGTGTGTGTGTCCTAATATATATATATATATATATATATATATATATATATATATATATATATATATATATATATATATATACAGACAGACAATTTCACACCTAAATATCTTTCAACCACATTATATATTTATTTGCAGATTTGTACGACTGAGACCAAAACTTCCCTCAATCAATGTGGTCACGAAGAAAATGGGATTGGTAAAAATTATTTTCTTTTTGTTGGAGAGGAAAGTTTGTTAGCAGTAAACACCCCTGGGTGTCGGTCAGGACACAAAGAATGAGGAGACTGGTACTTCTTTCCAAAGTGTATTGAATATTAGTCTAAAATCACAAAAAAACATATTACATTAATATAAGTATAAATGTGTACATTTACAGATTAATCAGTCACTTATTAATTCAGAATATCACCTATAAATCACAGTTAAATATGCATAGGATTGGCAATTGAAGTCAATAAAACTATTGGTCTGGCCACAAAATGACTTTGGCATTAATATATATTATTAATGAATCCAGATGCATCAACAAACAATCTAATTTCCCAAATTAGTATAATCAAAAGTAAATAATACTGGATAATTCTTCTGGAGAATAATTAGTCAACATATTACAGACATACAACGTAAACTGTCACATTTGACTATATTTAGCAGAAATCACGTTACACATTTTGTTTATCAAATGATAGCACATAAATCAGTAGGCTACATGTCCGGGCATGCACATTTAAGTGCACAAAGCTCAATAATACACTTAAAACACGGTTAAAACAGAGAAATCAGAGAAAACTTACTTTATGGTCTTGTACTAATACTTTTAACACCAAAACGCCATCGAACATCCAAATAACAGAGGTCTTCTTTCTCTGGGAGCCTTTTATACACCTATCCTCTATCGGTGGTCCTTTTTCAAGCTTTTGTGCCTTTTATGCATAAACAAAACATAGCTTTAATTTAAAATTAATAAAAAATTATTTTATCTTGAATGTGGTGATTTGTGTTGTTTAACAGAACAAAGTGAGCTCCGGATTGTCCTGCTTGGAAAGACCGGCGTTGGGAAAAGTGCCACCGGAAACACAATCCTGGGAGAAGAAGTCTTCAAATCACATCTTTCACCTTCATCTCGAGACTGTAAAAAGGAATTTAGGATTATTAATGGAAGAAAAATTTCAATTATTGACACTCCTGGTCTTTTTGACACAAGTTTGAGTAATGGAGAGGTAGAGAGAGAAATTAAGACGAGTATATCTTATTCTGCTCCTGGTCCACATGCCTTTCTGATTGTTCTTAAACTGGAAAGATACACAGAAGAAAATGCAAAAGCAATAGAATACATTGAAAGATTATTTGGTAAAAAGGCATTGCATTACGCCATGGTAGTGTTCACTCATGGAGATCTACTAAAAGGACAGGACATTAAAACATTTGTGCGCAGCAGTCCAGAATTAAGAGGATTTGTCAAGAGATGCTGGGGACAATATTTTGTGATTGATAATACGAAGCAGGATTCAAACCAGGTTACGCAGCTGCTACACAAGATTGATGAAATGGTTAGTGATAATGGTGGAGAATATTACACTAATGACATGCTTCAGGAGGCAGAGAGAGCAATTGAGGAAGAGAAACAACGGATCCTAAAAGAGAATGAAGAACAGCGAAAGAGGGAATCAGAGGCTCTAGAGCACAGATTTCGAGGGGGAGCACTAGAGGAAATGCGAAAAGAATTAGTAAAGTGTCAAGTGGAGCAAAACAATGGTCTCCTTCAGAATCTAGTAAAGTTTGTTAAGGATGTCATCAATTTTTTTTTTAAATAAATTTTATTCATTCTATTATCCCAGTGTATAATCTTCACTAAGATATCTCAGTATAAGAGCAGAGGTTAAAACTATTTTGTTTAGGTTTTTTTTAAGCTGTCTTATTGATAATTCAAGGTCTGATTCTGCCGAAACATCCAAAAAGTGAAGAGAGAAACTGTTCAAATGCATGTATAATGCCTCCTATTTATTTGTACAACTGTTATATCTGCTTTTCAACAGAGAAGGTTTTACACTGTAAACATTGTACTTTTCATCAGCTTTATGTAAATGTCATGCTGTGATAATTGGTGTCTTTTCAGGGTTTTTTTCTTTCAGTCTGAATATTGAATATGATTTTTATGTAGAATATGTAACAGTTATGCATATAAAATTTTTTTTTACACAGTTACATATCTTTTGCTTTCATTAAAGGGATACTTCAGCATTTAGCATTAAGCTTTGTATCAGTAGAAAACCTGTAGTATTTTCGAATTACCATGCTTTCCTCCGTCATATCCCCCTGAGATGAGAGATTTATGTATTTTTTGTCTGGAAAAAATCCTCCGATGACGCAAAAATCGTCATTTTGCATCCCAGCTACTTCATCGTGCTACAGGCTGCAGCGAGGACCTCTTGTGTGATTTGGACAACTTCAAGTTACGCCCACTTCCTGTTAAGCCCCTCTCTTGCAGTCAAGTCAAGTCATCTTCATTTATATAGCGCTTTTAACAATGTAGATTGTTTCAAAGCAGCTTTACAGTGATAAACGTATCATTTAAGGTAACAGAGATTTATCTTGGTTTTATAGCAGTTCTTTAATAAAGTTATTTTCCAAGTGCCTGGACCATCTACCGGAAAAGAGGAAAAACAAACTGAAAACGAATCTGCTGTACCTTTTCACTTTTATAACTCGTTAAGTACCTCACATGTCCCTTGTGAAGATTTTATTATTGATTGCATGTTATGTTGCAGCAAGTAAATGTGCGGTCACATTTTTGAATTTCGTGAAATTACACAGGCAAAAAAGTCCATTGACCATTGTCAGCAGTGTAGCGACGTAATGTATGAAGCACAGCTCACACAGGAGTCACTTTCACACAGCTTTCTGTTGGTCAAATCTAGCGAATTCCAGTGACCAACTTGGTCCCATAGTGACATTTATGAGAATACTCAACAACCATTTATGAACACTGTTGATTCAAGTCACACATTTAAGCTTTTCAAAAGCCGTAGTGTACATTACAGTCTCCAGTCTAACGGCATCCCATACTTCAACATTTTATGATTCAAAATAGCTGAATAACTAACCATCCGAGATTAAGGAATAGAGATAAAGGTTAGGATCATAATTTTCAGGAATATTACAGCACAGTGAGTGTATATTAGCACTGTTTGTTTGTTTTTGGCATCTGATAGAGCTTTTGGACTTGGAAACAGTGATGTCAGACTTACCATCGGACTGTTAAGTTAAGTAAAGATGGATATTTTTAATTAGTCAAAATGTTATTTTTTTACATTGATTTATTTTGTGGAACATATGTGTTTCCATGCATTTTGTTGAAATGTCTTTTCTTGTATAGCCTATTGTATATACATGGTTAATTATTCATGTTGCTTATGTATTATACAATTTTTTTTGTGTGTATTCATTGATATTAATCTATAGTTAGCTTTTTTTTCCCCATGTGATCCAGAATAAACCGGATCCAGATTGCCCTTTGACCCTGTCCTGCAGTCTCGTGTCTCCCTCTACAGGAGATCATCAGAATCACAGCAGAGTTAAAGGGATAGTTCGCCCAAAAATGATATTTAAGCCATGATTTACTCACCCTCAAGCCGTTCGAGATTTATATGTCAATCTTTTTTCAGACGAACACATTTTCAGTTATTTTTGAAAATGTCTTAGATCTTTCAGTGGTTAGAATGTGAAGCAATGGGGTCCAGCTCGTTGAAGTCCGCAAATGTGCATGCATCCTTCACAAAAGTAATCCATCCGGCTCCAGGGGGATAAACGAAGGCCTTCCGAGGGTAATCCGTGCGGTTTTGTCGTAAAAATATACATATTTAAAACTTTATAAACGAAAATAACTGGCTTCCGGTCGCAGTCGACGCGCGTTCACGGAGATGGATGCTGGCATATGACGTAGGACGTAGCGTAGGAAGCGTCGTGACGTATAACGAACGTAGAGTTTTGTTTTGCTCTGCTCTCTGGCTGCGCTGTCAAGTTCGTTCTACGTCACGACGCTTCCATCTCCATGAACGCGCGCCGACCGCCACCGGAAGCCAGTTATTTTCGTTTATAAAGTTTTAAATATGTATATTTTTACGACAAAACCGCACGGATTACCCTCAGAAGGCCTTCGTTTATCCCCCTGGAGCCGGATGGATTACTTTTGTGAAGGATGCGTGCACATTTTCGGTCTTGAAGGAGCTGGACCCCATTGCCTCACATTCTAACCACTGAAAGATCTAAGACATTTTCAAAAATAACTGAAAATGTGTTCGTCTGAAAAAAGATTGACATATACATCTCGAACGGCTTGAGGGTGAGTAAATCATGGCTTAAATATCATTTTTGGGCGAACTATCCCTTTAAAGAAGCTACATGAAAATGTGTTTTACAGCAACAAATGAAAACACTTACAGATTTCAGTTCATCAGGGAATATGAAAATCAACAAGTTGTAATTTGAAGGGAATCATTATTGAAGTCAAACACAAACATGTCAAATGTGCGTCACTATAAAATATGACTTCTGCTGTTTTGATATTATTCTGAAGGTTTGAATGGTTTGATCAGAATCAAGATCTCTTTAGTTCCAGTGAATTCTGTGACGCTTCCAGCTTTAATATCATAAAGCAGCCTGTGATTATGATGATGAGTTTATGACAGAATCACTTTTATTCTCCGCTTTCTCCATCATGTGCTTCATCTGTCGTTTCACACAGAAGATCTCTCTGTTTCTCTTTAGCCCCTTTCACACAGAGATTCCGGAAAATACACGGATAAAGTGACCCGGGATTTGACCCGGGTTCATTTGATTTTGGTTCATTCACACTGCCAGTGATTTTCCGGAATCAGAGAGCGTGTTCACACACAACCCGTGTATGTCCCGGAAAGACACGTGACATCGATGTGACTTGTAATGTCTCAGCAGTGTCTTCAGTTTGCTTATGAGCTGCGATTTCTCTCTCGAGAAACCACGCTTGTGCATTTATTTCTCTGATTCGATCATAAAATTGCGCATTTCGTACCGTTTCACAGCTGGCGAACGATCCCGCGCTTCAGCGTCATCACTACGACACGGCATTATTACGGCTTTTGTTCACACAGCGCGCGTCCCGGGTCTGAACACGGCAATGTTACTAGGTCCCCAACCCGGCATCGATCCCGGCATTAAACCCGGGTCGTGTTTGCGTTCACACAGAAGGCGTTCCGGCAATTTGCCGGCAATTTCCCGGGTTCAATGCGCTGTGTGAAAGGGGCTTTTCTGATAGAGTTAGAAACAGGGAATAATTGATGTTCTTCCCAGAGACTGTGTTTCTGGATTCTTCTGTTAGCAGAAGCTGATGATGATGTTTCATATCAGGCAAATCTCCATCAGCTCCTGATTCAACAATATGACAAACTCAGATCACTCATACATGCATTACAATCATGAGTCTCAGTATAATATGTTTTCCTCATTTAAAAGCTACTGAAAGATGTAATTTCTCTAGAAGATGAAAATAAATCAACACATTCACTCACACAGAACATACCTTAGTACTTCTTCAGAACAATATCTCCTCTGAATATCTGATGTGAGACGCAGCCGTATTGTTTCCTGAAGAGTTTCAAGAGTCTGAATGTTAAATGTAAAACTCAGATCTGATAAACTCCATCAGCTGCTCATTTAATCATCTCTGATTTATTAACACTGATTTCCATCAGCAGAACATTAGTGACTTTAACAGACGAACTGAAGCTGTTCAGAACAACAACAGATCAACACTTACTCAATACTCAATATCTACTGTTCACAAACACATCATAGTATACATTAAAGCAGAAGTTGCTAGAAGTTCAGTCATTCACACAAAATGTAAAATCACATTATTATTTGTGAGTTGATAATGAATGACATTCAGTGAATTAAACTGAGAGAATGTCACTTGTTTAAAATAGAAATGAAAGCATTGTAAATAAATCTGTATGAGCGTGTGTTTTCTATTCCTCCTAACACACAGAATATGATCTGCAGTTTTCATCTTTGTCCACTAGATGTCAGAAGTAGATTTGAGGTGAAACTCAAAGGCCTTTAGTTTCAGGATCAGAGACAGTGAAGAGAAATCAGAGAATCTGATCTGAAGCTCAATGAGGATCATCATGTGTCTCATATGAAGCAGAAAGAGACTCTCATCTGATCAGATTATATTACAGGATCAGTCGCATAATCAGATTCATCACATTCATCAGAGAGATCATTACATTTCACAATATAAACTGATTCATATCAGATGAGTGTGAACAGAATAACGGCTGAAAGTCATGTAAAACAATTAAAGAGTTTTATTATGTATAGTTATATACTGTTGTTATATGCCAGATGTAATGTTTGCCTGAGGTGAAGGAGTAACAGTGAAAAAGATTTGAGTTGAGTTAGTGTGCCGTTCCTCTGTCCCGAACGACTGACAGTAAACCCCAGTTCAACAAGATTTATTTATAAAGTATAAAGGAAGTAAAATATTCTTCAGGAGGAGGAAAGGCTGAAATAGCAAAAGTACTCTGGACTACTTTTACAAAGTAAAAATACTGAACAACAGAAATGTTCACTAACTCCCTAAACAGCCAAAAATAAGAGAAAGGGGTTTTACAGAAATAAAACAGTTTCCAGTGTGTTTAAACACATAGTGGCGACAACAACAGTGAGTTAAAGTCCAGTAAGCTACAATTACCCGTAACTTTAAAAGTATTTCACAATATCGTCTCTGCAACAATTTAGAGGCAGGCGAGGGTAAAAGTCAGTAATCTAGAAGATGAGCTTCAACCAAACTCAAACACTGCTGAAGAACAGCTGAAGAAAGAGAAGATCAAACCTCTTGTTGCAAGTCCCAATATTTCTCTGAAAGACACTGGAGATCACGTCGGGGTCACCAATTTGTAAGGAATGTATAATGGTATAATCAGGTATAACATGTGAATGTCTTTTCAGCGTTCTGCGTTTCTTATTAGAAAATAATCATAAATATTGATTATATATTGATTCTCAGTCAATATACCTTACTGATTGATATACCTTACTGACTGATTCTCAGTCAGTATACCTTACTATCAATTATTCCTTTATTAATAACCCTTTCGCACGTACGATCACACGGCTGTGATGAGAACGGTCAGTGCATCACGTGATCAACTGAGAAATTCAAAAGTGTGTTTGCGTGTTGACTGGCGCTGAGCTGTCATATATCACAACTATTCAGTGTTTTAGACATTTAAAAGTACTAAACAACTATTTAGAGTTTGTAAAATACACACTGATGTCTATGGAAGTGGCAATAATAAATATTTTCCATTAAAATTTGACGACACGTTTTATTCATATCAGAAACACATTGTGTAGGGGGTTGAAATTCGGCACAACACCTGTAAACTTGAACATTACATGCTGTGGCTGAGTAACTCCAGCGCTGGTCCGTCAAAACACTTGTTTTTATGTGAATGCTGTTTTACATGAATATTATGACAGGAGTGAAGCAGAAAGCTTTGTTTACAAAATAAATAATAGCAATTAAATGTTACATCGCAACCGTGGAAACGTTTGGATTCGTGTCGAATGGGAGAGTCGTGCGTGAGCCCATAATTTAAGCTTTGTCGGCTTTATATTCTGGTTTGCGATCTGGTCTCCCGATCATCAGCGAATTTAAACACTATTCATTAGTTATTCCAGTGGATATGGAATCTCTTGTTTCTTTTCCCGAATCTTCACTCACGTCTCACCCATTTTCGCAGGGAACTATAAACGTTTCTTCCTTTAGTTCGCTTTTAATTAGGCCTATTATATTCACATCCTTTACTGTGGTAAAGTAGAAAAATGCTGTAGGACAGATAGCCTACCTTTTGACTTGCACGTCAAATTCTTTTTAACACCGTTTGTGCTTGTTATTAGACTTGGTAAGGCGCGACAAGTTTGTTTGTAAAGCGCGTTTCACACGCGCGGGTGATTTTAGTTTGGCTTTCTCTGGCAGCGCGAAATCAAACAGCCTAAATGTCACTTGTGGAGGATAAAATCCGCTCTTCAGACCTTTTACAACAAGTAGAAAACAGGAAGATATTGGGAAAGAGATGGTCTTTCTGCTCGTGTGAGAGAGACCCAAGAAAGGGAAAAGAGAATCAGAGCCACAGTTACAATCTTCTTTTATCCTTTTCCTGACCATGTGACTAAAACACAAATGTGAGATGTTCAAACTGACCAATCAGATAATTACAATCTCCCCCACCATACTAAAGGTGTGACAATTCATAGACCCCCAAAGTACACACATCTCTGCCTACAGGCCTTGATCACTATCAGCCCCTCTGTGCCTTTAGGAACTACAAATGCTCCTTGTGGAAAGAGGGGGTGGAGAACAGTAAAGCAAATGTCTTGGTTCATTTAAAATATCTTGGATTATTTTCAATCCTACAATTCCCCTCTTGGCACCGTTGGCCACACACACATGGGGTCCAAAGGTGGCACAGTCCATAAAGGCATGCTTTATGTTGTGTGTAGTTGCGTCCAGGCTTGTTGCAATAGCAGTTGGTCAGTCTTCAGTCATTGTTCTCCTTTCAGCCCTGCATGAGGAGGCTCTGTCAAATGGTGTTTGTTGTGGCAAAAACAATAATTAAACAATCATCATCACTGCATAAGAGACACCAAGAATCAAATTGTATTTTAAAATATATTTATTCTCTTGCAAGAGGCTTAGTCACAAAATCACAGCAACTACCCTGTGACGTGAGCAAGACCTGACCCCCAGCCCAGGAAACTCCCTTCTTATACTCCTTCTTCAAGGTCTTTCCTCTGTAGTTTTCCACTCGCCCAGCATGGCCACATCTAGCTGATCTAGAACAGAACGACCCCTCTAACCCCCCTAGGCTAAATTATCTTCCATACCTAAAGAGTTAAAGGTTCTTAATCATTTGTCTTGCTGTGTGTGTCTTGCTTACGCCAGGTGCACAAACATACATACATTCCAGAAGAGAAACGAATGCTTAAAACCACACAATGTCTAAGAAAGTTAATGAAAAAAAAGTAAAATATACATTTTTCTACAACACTAGTGATTACTGATGTGATGAGCCTGCGCGACGCTTGTAGAATCACTATCTCCAGAACACAGACTCTTGAAACAATACGGCTGCGTCTCAAATCAGATATTACTAGATATTGTCCTATGTCTTCTTTAATGTGAGTTTTACATAAAACATTGCTATTTTAATAAACTTGTATATAAATATCATTACCAATTTTGGCAATAGAAAAGTGATAGTAGGCCTAAATGCGTCTAAAAAAACTGACATGATTGTTACAAAATCCCACTGTCTGCGGCCCCTGGGGAACTCACAACAACTGCTAGCATAAAGTTTAAGGTAAAAATAACTGCCATTAAATAGTGTCTTACTACTGCAATTAGATAAACTGGTAAATTATTCCATCACTTTACCTCTGTCTTTATCCCCTTTTATCCTCTTCTCCTCTTTTTGGCACTGTATCTATTGCAGACTATAATGCTCATTTATTATGAACTCCCTGCAGCGATTGGTCTGCCATGGTTGGCAGACGTGGTGTAATTGGTGCTTCCGCGATCGGTCATGCCCAGAGGCGTTCCCCAACTTTACAGTAGATGTAGCCACCACATTTAAAGAGCATCTTGCAGGTTAGAAGACCCAACAAGTTAATGTATAGAAAAATAATGTAGGAACTAGATTTTCTTTAAAAAAAAATTATAAATACACTACAGTGGCTTCTGGAGTCGTTTTTGTGAGAAAATTTTACTTCCGCATCTGAAAATGGGCGTGACGGGCGAGAGTCGTGACGTAGCACGAGGGAGAGCGGTCGATTCAAACAGGGAAAAATGGATTGCAATGACATTTCAGACGCTGAGGAAATTGTTGACGGACCACAGCCATACAATTATGAGCCTGCTAGGCTGCCAAGAGAGCAGGGACAGGTCAGGATTAATGTTAGACAGAAAATAATGGAACTTACAATAACAGAAACTAAGCTTTGATCAGGCGTTTGTCATGCTCATTAATATCCGCCCAGACTAACGTTACGTGATATAACTTAGCGGTTTCTCATCGAGAGACAGAGAGACATTTATTCCTGATAATTTTTTTGTTCCATAGGTGCTTGTGTGGGAAATGCGAGGCAATGTTTACAGCTGAGGAAAGTCAGTGTTGCAGGGAGGTGGATGCATACTGGGCCTTAGTGGAAAATGCCAAACTTGGTTGCAGTTAGTGTTACTACAGTAAAGACATGGTGAATGTTGCTGATCTGTGGACACTGGATAGTTCGTTCATTCATTGCACAATGTTTATTCCTGGTTTCCACGTCAGCGCTGTTTGATCCGTTAATAACGGAGAAATGTGAATATTTCTCACTAGATCTCGCAGCGATGTTATTACTTCAGTGGCGAATTCAAATGCTTTATTTACTGGATCTCGCAGTTACAGTGTTGCTTGATCAGGCTCGCGCTGCACTGGTCCAAACTGATAAACGGTCCACACAAACACAATAACGAGTAGCTCAGTTTTGTTCCGCTTACATTGCGTTTGCCAGTTGATGTTGTGCTCGCGCCTACATCCGGCGGGAGAACCCGAAGATGCGTGCACTGAAGGAACCGCACCAGCTCTGAGTCTCACCCGGTTCTTACTTCGGTATCCCATGTTGAACTCCATCATATCGCCGGGACGATAATCCTCCGATCTGAAGTGAACGCTACACACGACCGCGTTTTCCGAAGCCGACGCGGAAGAGAAATCCCGTCTCTTCACCTGCACAAACCGCACCCAGGCACGAAAGATAGCACCGTCCTTTTTCTTGTTAGGAAACCGGTGGACTCGATGTTCTGACAGGCGGGAGTTTTTGCAAGCTCCACAAACACATAAATTTACCATGACGATGATCAATTGAAATACAAAAACTACTGAAAACACATTAACTCACGACAGCTCTTACTGAATACCAACCTGAGTCTGCACTGAGCTGCGGCAGCACAGCACACGGCTCCCTCGTGTGACGTAAAATGACGCGATGTTGAAAAAAAAGCGGTTTGTACGAGCAGTCAAAGAAACGCTCACTTTATCTACTAAATTGGTGTCCTTATGTCGTTTTAAAACATTTTAAATCCTGCATTATCTTTTCATATGGTATTTTCATACACGGTTTTTTACCTGCAAGATGCTCTTTAAAAACCAAACTCGCAGGCAAGCAGATTGACTCAGAATAACGCGCAAAGTTTAATGCTGAGCGTTTCCCAGTGATAGACTGGCATAAAGTTGGCTTGACCTTGGACATTCGCACATTTAGGGACCGTCTCTAAAGTGTATACGACTTTGGTATACACGTTTCTAACTTCAATAGCATTTGAATAGAATGACTTACAGTCATAAAACCAACTGCAAAGTGTTCATGTAGTGTCAGGCATACTGCGCACCCTTTGGATTTTTGATATTTATTCAAATAAATTTAAGTTTGCTATTGAAGTTAGAAACGTGTTTGCCAGTGTTGTAGGCTATGCAACTTTGGAGACGGTCCCTAAATGTGCGAATGTCCAATGTCAAGCCAATTTTACATTTAGGCTACATTTAGTCATTTATTTAGCAGACGCTTTTATCCAAAGCGATTTACAGTTAAACTAACAATAGGAGGACAAAAATATGCAAGTGCTATGACCCTTCCCAGTTAAGCTAATGCAATACACGTATACTATACTATACTATAGAGAGAGAGAGAGAGAGAGAGAGAGAGAGAGAGAGAGAATAGAATAAAAGAGAAAGTGTTAGTATTAATTGATCAAGTGCTGATTTTGTGCCAGTATATCACGAAACGCTCAGCATGAAACTTTGCGCGTTAAGTTAATATTCTTAGTCCATCTGCTTGCCTGTAGCCTAGTAGCCTATAGCCTACATCTCCAATAAGGTGCAAGATTGGTCTTTTATATATCACTGTATTAGTCCATTAAGCTACGTTAAGCGTTTTGTCCCGACAGAAGGGTAATCCTTGAGTATGATTTAGGTATTGAGGGAATCATGTTCATGGTAGAGAAAGCTGATGACATGTAGGCTACACAGGGAAAGTAACAATGAAGTTATTGAATGAAACATAAACACAACTTTTGTGTCTTTATCATCTTTTCCGCATACTGACACAGGTAATCATTTTCATTTTATGAATGAATGTCTTCGTCAACAACACGCGCTTTTGCACCCCCTGCTGGTGGGGTTGACTAACAGCAGATGAAGAGTATGCTCGGTAATCTACTGCTTTTCCTGCAGTCCCGTTGAATTTACTGTCGAATTTGAACCACTGAATTTGTGGAAGCGAATTTGCAAAGCGAAATAAAATGGACCGAAAATTGCCTGTTGAATATTATAGGTTGTATTTTTAAACAGTTTGAATATTTTGGAAGTGAAATATGAAAGGTGAATATGGATTATTGAATTTTTAATAATGAAAATGTGTTTGAAATGTTTTTTAATTGAAATATTCACAGCTTAAATATTCAACCATGTTGAATTTCAGCCCATAAAAATGCAAGCCCTAAAAATACAATGCATTAAAATGCAAGCATGGTTAGTTGTAGTGCAATTCAACAGGCTTTTTTATTTCAACAACATTTGACATTATTTTACTTCCATACCATTCAAACCTTCAGAATAATATCAAAACAGCAGAAGTCATATTTTATAGTGACGCACATTTGACATCTTTGTGTTTGACTTCAATAATGATTCCCTTCAAATTACAACTTGTTGATTTTCATATTCCCTGATGAACTGAAATCTGTAAGTGTTTTCATTTGTTGCTGTAAAACACATTTTCATCTGTAGCTTCTTTAACTCTGCTGTGATTCTGATGATCTCCTGTAGAGGGAGACACGAGACTGCAGGACAGGGTCAAAGGGCAATCTGGAGCCGCTTTATTTCACTGGTTTAGTTTCACTTTTACGTTTATTTGTATAGAGCTTATACACACTGTGACACGTCCATACATCAGAAATACACAGATAATACAATCATGAGTTACAGTGGTTAACGGCACATATTCATTATGGCAGAAACAATGAACACATTAAAGATGATTACAGTATATTATCTTACAGTGTTATTCAGTATTGTACAGATTACAGTATATAGATGATGATGTGTTGATTCATCAGCCAATCAGTGATGACATGATGTCATTTCCCTGCAGCTCTAGAGTCGGTCATGTGACATTTCCAGCTCAGGTGATTGGCTCGAGTTAGTCCAGCATCAGAACTCTTTACAATACGGGGTGTCAAACTCAGTGTGTTTGTGTTCAGAAGAGTGTGTAGAAGATTCCAGAAGACAGGAGAGAACAGGCCGATGAAGATGATGACGATGTTCTTGAGAACATGATGAAGGGTTTGATGAGAATCTCTCCTCAGTTTAGACATCAGAATCAAACTTTACAGGCTCGTCTGGATCACAGGACACTAGAAATATACATATTAGATTATCATCATATACATTGCTGTGAATTTATACATTTAATATGTTCTTAATCAATAACTTTTCTGTCAATTAAACACAATCTGTAAATGTTTCATGACTGCAGAAAGTCAGTCTGATGAATTTGTCTGAATGTGACACTTTATAACAGGAGAGAAAACAACAGTAAATCTGACAGTAAAACTAAAATGTGATGAAAGATTAAAGTTCAGTAATGATCAAACACTCACATTCTGGCTTTAGTTTCCCCATACTGCTCGATCTAACAAGTCTCTGTCCTCTTTCCTCTGGTGATCCACTGGTTTGTGTCTCATTTCTGTCCTCCATTTTTCTCTCAGTCTTCTTGTTTTCTGCTGATCTGTGATTTCTGCTGATTTTCTTTCTCCTCTTCATTTGAATCTGTTCAATCACACAGACAGAGTTTCATTAAAGCCATATAACATATAACATATAAAACGTGTGATAAAATAGCAAATAATCCAGTCATCATATGAAGATAAAGCTCCTCAGTAAAGATGAGAAATGAAATATGAAACATGTTTCTCGCCTGTGAGAAGAAGAGAGATGTAGAATAATCCAGAGTTTATTAAATCACACTGAATATATAAAGATAAAGTCCTTCTTCTGTAGTTTGTGATAGTCCAGATATATTCCTGTCATGCATTCATTTCTCTTGTGTTCAGATTCTGCACAAATCTGAAAAAAATAAAAAAAATAAAAAAATACAGAGATAGTTAAAATGTAAATAAAAAAATTTAGAATAAAAATAAAAATGTATAGTTAAAGTGAAATTTCACATTTGTTAGTGATTTTTTAAATATTTATCTTTCAGTTAAACTACAATACTTTGTACTGTAACATCTCAAAAAAAAAACTCTAACAAAATGTTTAAAGATGAAAGTGTTTAATTACCTTGTGATGATCTGGACAGAGAGAAGCTCCAGTGTTACTGAGAGTCTGAGGATCAAAAGCCACTATTATATATCCCAGCACGCACATGCGCTCTAAAACCCATGCTATCTGTGTAGACCAGGCTGATTTATAAGAAATCATGTTGTTGCAGAGGTTCCCAGCACGCGCATGCGCTCTAAAACTAGACGAGGCTGATTTACAAGAAATCATGTTGTTGCAGAGATTCCCAGAACGCGCATGCGCTCTAAAACTAGACCAGGCTGAGGTTCTTCTTGTTTGTTGGCGGATGGCAAACCAGTTTTGGTGCATATTCCGCCACCTACTGGGATGGAGTATGGAGCGTTGACTTTAAGGGAAACTACATAACCAACCAAAAACAAAAATCTACCTTTTCTGAAACCAGTTTGGTAATAATCTTTACAGCCCGGTCTCACCCCAAAACGTCACATACTGACGCGTCTTGACCAAACGGCAATATACGACGAAAAGGGTACCCCTAAAACGTCCATATGAGACGAAGACATAAGCGCACCAGCAGCGCCTCTTAGCGGTACCCTAACGCATACCTAAACCTACCCATAACCCGAATAGTCACATACGGACGTTTTAGGGGTACCCTTTTCGTCGTATATTGCCGTTTGGTCAAGACGCGTCAGTATGTGACGTTTGGGGGTGAGACTGTGTTGATCTTTAAGGAAACATTTCTTCTCTAAATATAATATAGTCTGCCCACTATCATTTTCTCCATTAATTTCCCTAAATGTGAAGTCAGCACTATAGGCCTCTAATTCCCTGGATTGCTTGGGTCTTTTCCTGGCTTAGAAAATGAAAGAATAATTCCCCTTTTCCATATCTTTGGCATTTTGCCCTTATTCCATACTTTGTTAAATAATTCTAGAATCTTTTTCAATATTCCAAAAGAACCTCTGCAACAAGACAGCATAATATCACGTCTCAGAATTTTTATTGTTTTAATAAAGTGTAAAGGTTATGACAATGAAAGACTATGACTTATAGAAACACTTAGAGATAGGAGTTAATCAGATTTGAATGCAGTTTGTTAAAACAAAGATACAAATGTAAAAGTGTTTAATATTCTATTTAAATATCTCAAAGACACAGATTTATTGGATAGGATTTAAGAAGTACATATAGGTTTGTTTTTGTTGTTGTTGTTTTTTTAGGTTGGTTATGTAGTTTCCCTTAAAGTCAACGCTCCATACTCCATCCCAGTAGGTGGCGGAATATGCACCAAAACTGGTTTGCCATCCGCCAACAAACAAGAAGAACCTCAGCCTGGTCTAGTTTTAGAGCGCATGCGCGTTCTGGGAATCTCTGCAACAACATGATTTCTTGTAAATCAGCCTCGTCTAGTTTTAGAGCGCATGCGCGTGCTGGGAACCTCTGCAACAACATGATTTCTTATAAATCAGCCTGGTCTACACAGATAGCATGGGTTTTAGAGCGCATGTGCGTGCTGGGATATATAATAGTGGCTTTTGATCCTCAGACTCTCAGTAACACTGGAGCTTCTCTCTGTCCAGATCATCACAAGGTAATTAAACACTTTCATCTTTAAACATTTTGTTAGAGTTTTTTTTTTTTTTTTGAGATGTTACAGTACAGAGTATTGTAGTTTAACTGAAAGATAAATATTTAAAAAATCACTAACAAATGTGAAATTTCACTTTAACTATACATTTTTATTTTTATTCTAAAATTTTTTATTTACATTTTAACTATCTCTGTATTTTTTTATTTTTTTATTTTTTCAGATTTGTGCAGAATCTGAACACAAGAGAAATGAATGCATCACAGGAATATATCTGGACTATCACAAACTACAGAAGAAGGACTTTATCTTTATATATTCAGTGTGATTTAATAAACTCTGGATTATTCTACATCTCTCTTCTTCTCACAGGCGAGAAACATGTTTCATATTTCATTTCTCATCTTTACTGAGGAGCTTTATCTTCATATGATGACTGGATTATTTGCTATTTTATCACACGTTTTATATGTTATATGTTATATGGCTTTAATGAAACTCTGTCTGTGTGATTGAACAGATTCAAATGAAGAGGAGAAAGAAAATCAGCAGAAATCACAGATCAGCAGAAAACAAGAAGACTGAGAGAAAAATGGAGGACAGAAATGAGACACAAACCAGTGGATCACCAGAGGAAAGAGGACAGAGACTTGTTAGATCGAGCAGTATGGGGAAACTAAAGCCAGAATGTGAGTGTTTGATCATTACTGAACTTTAATCTTTCATCACATTTTAGTTTTACTGTCAGATTTACTGTTGTTTTCTCTCCTGTTATAAAGTGTCACATTCAGACAAATTCATCAGACTGACTTTCTGCAGTCATGAAACATTTACAGATTGTGTTTAATTGACAGAAAAGTTATTGATTAAGAACATATTAAATGTATAAATTCACAGCAATGTATATGATGATAATCTAATATGTATATTTCTAGTGTCCTGTGATCCAGACGAGCCTGTAAAGTTTGATTCTGATGTCAAAACTGAGGAGAGATTCTCATCAAACCCTTCATCATGTTCTCAAGAAAATCATCATCATCTTCATCGGCCTGTTCTCTCCTGTCTTCTGGAATCTTCTACACACTCTTCTGAACACAAACACACTCATCAAGATCTTCTTTCTCAGTCTGAACTCTCATTGTTCTCCATCAGTAATCTATAGTATTGATCTACTGTAAATATTTCACACACACACACACACACACACACACACTTCAGGACTCAAACTGGGACTTCATCAGTGTTACTCTCAGACACCTGTTATTTTTCATGTATATAATCATTTATTTATACTATATTTATTTTTATATATTGTACATATTTTTAATAATAGCTACAAGCAAGTAATATTCACCTCATATTAAAGGCAACATTATATCTGATAGTGTTTGGATGTTGTCTTTAATGCATATTGTAAAGAGTTCTGCTGGACTGACTCGAGCCAATCACCTGAGCTGGAAATGTCACATGACCGACTCTAGAGCTGCAGGGAAATGACATCATGTCATCACTGATTGGCCGATGAATCAACACATCATCATCTGTATACTGTAATCTGAACAATACTGAATAACACTGTAAGATAATATACTGTAAACATCTTTAATGTGTTCATTGTTTCTGCCATAATGAATATGTGCCGTTAACCACTGTAACTCATGATTGTATTATCTGTATATTTCTGATGTATGGACGTTACTTTGTCACAGTGTGTATAAGCTCTATACAAATAAACATAAAAGTGAAAATAAAACTAAACATGTGAACTAAAGCGGCTCCAGATTGCCCTTTGACCCTGTCCTGCAGTCTCGTGTCTCCCTCTACAGGAGATCATCAGAATCACAGCAGAGTTAAAGAAGCTACAGATGAAAATGTGTTTTACAGCAACAAATGAAAACACTTCCAGATTTCAGTTCATCAGGGAATATGAAAATCAACAAGTTGTAATTTGAAGGGAATCATTATTGAAGTCAAACACAAAGATGTCAAATGTGCGTCACTATAAAATATGACTTCTGCTGTTTTGATATTATTCTGAAGGTTTGAATGGTTTGATCAGAATCAAGATCTCTTTAGTTCCAGTGAATTCTGTGACGCTTCCAGCTTTAATATCATAAAGCAGCCTGTGATTATGATGATGAGTTTATGACAGAATCACTTTTATTCTCCGCTTTCTCCATCATGTGCTTCATCTGTCGTTTCACACAGAAGATCTCTCTGTTTCTCTTTCTGATAGAGTTAGAAACAGGGAATAATGGATGTTCTTCCCAGAGACTGTGTTTCTGGATTCTTCTGTTAGCAGAAGCTGATGATGATGTTTCATATCAGGCAAATCTCCATCAGCTCCTGATTCAACAATATGACAAACTCAGATCACTCATACATGCATTATCATGAGTCTCAGTATAATGTGTTTTCCTCATTTAAAAGCGACTGAAAGATGTCATTTCTGTAGAAGATGAAAATAAATCCACACATTCATTCACACAGAACATACCTTAGTACTTCTTCAGATCAATATCTCCTCTGAATATCTGATGTGAGACGCAGCCGTATTGTTTCCTGAAGAGTTTCAAGAGTCTGAATGTTAAATGTAAAACTCAGATCTGATAAACTCCATCAGCTGCTCATTTAATCATCTCTGATTTATTAACACTGATTTCCATCAGCAGAACATTAGTGACTTTAACAGACGAACTGAAGCTGTTCAGAACAACAACAGATCAACACTTACTCAATACTCAATATCTACTGTTCACAAACACATCATAGTATACATTAAAGCAGAAGTTGCTAGAAGTTCAGTCATTCACACAAAATGTAAAATCACATTATTATTTGTGAGTTGATAATGAATGACATTCAGTGAATTAAACTGAGAGAATGTCACTTGTTTAAAATAGAAATGAAGGCATTGTAAATAAATCTGTATGAGTGTGTTTTCTATTCCTCCTAACACACAGAATATGATCTGCAGTTTTCATCTTTGTCCACTAGATGTCAGAAGTAGATTTGAGGTGAAACTCAAAGGCCTTTAGTTTCAGGATCAGAGACAGTGAAGAGAAACCAGAGAATCTGATCTGAAGCTCAATGAGGATCATCATGCGTCCAGAGAGAGAACTGAGAAATATACTCAAGTAAAAGTAAAATTACACTCCAGAAAATGTAGTGTGAGTGAGTAAAAAGTAGCTTATTTTAAAGTACTCATGAGTATTGAGCTGCGGATTATTATAATAAACACTGTACACTATAATAAAAGAAAAATAGAAAACATTGTGTACACTGTAATTTACATTAGCTTTAGTTGTTTGTCAGAAAGATTGAAGAATACAGTATCTATCATCCATCTTTTTAAAATGCATTAAAACAACACAGAAGGACTAGTAAAGATGGGAAGATGAAAGAGTTATTCTCAGTACACTCATCGCCAATTAAATCATATTGTTTGAAAAAGAAAAGATTTAAAATTAGACGTAAGGCCACTGAGCCTGAGCATGCAATCGTTGCACATAAAATATCAATATTCACAACAGTGCAAATAATTAAAAAACCTTTAGAAACTCATACAATAGTTCAGCATCACACACACCATGAGATGGAGAGATTAAGAAGAGCATTTTCTCTCCAAAACGGTGCCAGTTTTAGTGTTTTGATAAAGAAATGAGAATCACTAATATTATCAGTTTACCTCACCAAAATGCACTGGGAAAGGTTAAAGGCCATGTTGCAGGGTTTTTTTTTCATCGAATTTGTGCAGTTTACTTGTTGGTAATAAACATTTAAACTGTTATCCATTGTATTTTATGTTGTTGGGTATCACAAAACGCAATATAATACGAAAAAGTAGGCTATCTTACAGCGGTTTGCAACGATTCTCCTTTCCGCCACAATGCATTCCATTACGTCACGTTGGGGAGAGAATATTCCAAAGCCCGCCTTGAGAGCGTTGAGAGTGACTAGAGAGACGAGTAGTAGACGAGAGTATTCAGATAGCGCAGATTATACAACACATCTCTAGTCACCTATAACTGTTTAAGCTGGTTCATAAGTAACTATAAGATAGATGTTCTAGATAAGATATAAGTTAGATTCATAACTATAATTGTTAAGAAGACAGCCAATAAGCGTGATCTTCACTGCGTGACGTCAGTCAGTTTATGCCTGCTGAAGACAGTTAAGTTTTCTGAGGCTGAGGAAACAGTAGTAATCGTTTTCCATAAAGTGGACATTCCCTTTCGTGAGTCATTGAAAATATGTAAGTTCAATTTGCTGTATTTACTAGGTGACTCTATATTTATGTTAGACAAGTAATTTATGACTTATTGGTCTGTTATCGCTTCGCACGAGCAGAGCAATTCCCGTGTACAAGTTCATTCTCCGTATTGCTGCCTTACTAAGTTTAATTCTTCATTCAGTGATTTTAAGTGATGTTTGTAGGTTGTAAACTTATAGTATTTGATATTGTATATTAGTGGATTGTTAATTACTTGTCGATCGTCACATTTACCGTGCTGAGTGAAATTAGAATGACCTTTAGCCTACTTTCTTTCCGTGCGCTTCATGCGCCATCTAGTGGCACTGCATAGTACTACAGTAATGTTTTTCAGTACATATACTTTGAGAAAATGATTGTTTCTTGCCAATTGTGGAAAGTTATTGTTATTACTGTCTTCTCATTGTTATCTTTGTTATTCACAGACCACATCTCTATAAATGTCCACCATATGAGACTTTTGAGCAATAAATGCCCTGTGGTCTGACTGTGCTATCACTTCTGAATAATTTTATTCAATTCTGGGAACTGAATCCTGCCTCAGGTGTCCTGACCGACCCACCATTGCGAAGACGCACCCACCTGAACTAGTGCACATATAGAACGAAATCCTTTTCACAATAATCGTATTAAAACAGGTGGCGTACGCCGTTTTTAACCATGTAAACACTTGAATCGCCCTAACTGAAGTGCGCGTGTGTTTTTGTAACGCACCTTAAGCGCGTATTCATTTTAAACTTGACATTAGGAAGTTTTCCCTGAACTCTGTCAACACGACTCACTGTCAGCAGTCTGCCTTCATCCAGAAACAGCTCAAATAACGTGACAGCAGTGTATAAAACTGTTACAGGCACCGACATAATATTTCTGTCTTCATCACGGCACAGAATAACAAAATACGTCCATAAGAACCCGTTTGTTATTTAACGTACGTAATTACGCGCATGCGTGAAACGGATCGTGCAGCGACAACAAGCTTTCCAACGCAGTTTCCATGGGACGGCACCGCCGGCGCCCACACAAGCACCTGCCAAACAGCGACAGACACGCGGCGGCTGTGTTTGCAACATTTTCACCGGAGGAAGAGGTAAACGCTTAGAAACACTTGGCAATGATGCTGTTACTGGAGCTAGTAGGCTACCATCAAAACGTGGGATAACTAATCATTAATGTGTTTACAACGTTGGGGGAAAGACTTAATTAGGGATTATCTGGAGGGGGTGGATAACAGGTGGGACTGGCAAATTAGCCCATAGCTAGCATGATGCCTTCTATTTCTAGATGAAGACAAAGTTTACCGGTACTTATCTGAACTAATGTCATGATCACTGCCACTAGATATAAAGAAAACGTTGATTTTTCACTCATTTTTCCCAGTCAGTCGCCACAGTTCTAATACAAACTGTATTGGCTGAGGCTACCTTTCCTCCACTTCTCCCCAACGTGACGTCATCACCGAATTGCGTAAAAAAACCCGTTCATACCAAAAAAACGTAAAAAACTGGTCTTTAAGACCATTTTTGAGACATTTTAAAAATGGTATACATATCTTGAGTGATTAATGTACCCATTGATCAACAGTGGTGGTTAACCTGCAACATGGCCTTTAAGATAGTGAGCTAACATTAATTACACTGTAATTCCATGCAATTAAATATGTTACAATTTAAACGTAAATGCACATTGGTCTAGAAGGGGGGCATCATCCCTTACATTTATTCAAATTGTT
The DNA here is from genome assembly GCA_022829025.1 of Squalius cephalus. Classification (NCBI taxonomy): domain Eukaryota; kingdom Metazoa; phylum Chordata; class Actinopteri; order Cypriniformes; family Leuciscidae; genus Squalius; species Squalius cephalus. The sequence goes on from CM040806.1 coordinate 1,851,114, forward strand.
AAGATGATAATATAATTTGTAAGGATTTTTTCAAATTAAAAACTAGGGAAGTATTTCCAGGGAAACTTTTTCAAAAGAAACGCACTCTGCATTCTCAGCCAAGATGTTTTCAGCAGCATCCACAAATGAAAGGAACAAATAAAATGTTGAACTTGAAAAATGTTTTGCGCAACTGCACTTGCTAAATGAAGGCGGATTGTATGATATGTGTAGTAGACATGAAAGAGTTAATGTTTTTGATTGTCACGTGATCATGGTGGGGGGTCACAGGATTTCGTAGTAATGTGAATATTAGTCACCTGTTCACTGATTGAGATAGGAGCAGGGACAATGGCACAGATGGATAAAGGCACAGATGGACGAACGCGAAATATGCTTGATGCTCTGCAATATATGTGAAGTTCGCCAAACATCACCATGATTATGAGGCGGAGGACGACGAAGAGTGCCATCATTGCAGCTGCGCATATGCTTCAGTTATTGTGTGTGAGAGAGATCTCAGGACTGTTATTGAAATTATATTGAGAATATTGTGGTGGGCTTTAAGGGCCGTTACATAGTCAACGCATAGGTACGCATACGCGTCCGCAAGGCTACACATCGCTAAGCTTCGGCCGCCATTATGCGTCGATGCGTAGCCAAATGTGTCGTCCTAGTTTTTGATACGCGACGCGCCGATGCACGCAATACTATGCGTTGTCGGTGGGGGCGACATTGCAAGTATTGTACATTACTTCAAGTATATTATGTTCACAGAAGAAGGTTTGAATACAATGGCGGGCGAAGAGGAAAAATTATGTGAGCTTATACGTATACATCCGCATTTATATGACAGTTCATCGCAATTACACTCCAATAAAATAGGGTTGGAAAATGCCTGGAGAGAGATTGCAACCGCGATGGGAAAGACTGTAGATAAGGTGAAAACGGACTGGAAAAGTTCCCGTGACAAATTTACTAGGGCGCACAACATACCACCGCCTATCTCTGCGCTGCCTTTGTTTCCGCCGACGTAAAATCAGCAATAGGATGCACTCCTCTTCAGTTGCCATTTTGATCTGAATATCACGTGACCCAACTCTACTAATATCACCCGACTCTACTACCCCTTGATGCGTGAGCGGTGTATTGCATTTCACACATCGCCCATGACGCTTGCGTCTACTGTTTAGACTATGAAAGGGAGCGCGTTGCTCAAAGGTCACATGCAAAGATGGTGGCGCGCACAGTCGCAGCGGCCAGGAGCACTCACAACGGGCATGTTTTTTTTAGTTTTTTGGTGGCACTGTGTATCACGTCGCACATTTTCAGTACAGCGGCACTTCAGTACAGCCGCTCTGAACTCTTGCACTTGAGTACTGGAGTACACTACCTGTTAACCGAGTACCTTATTCCTCTTGAGATCACCAGACCATCTACCGGGCCCCCCGCAGGAGCAGGCCGGCGAAGGAGGCGCTGTGAGCGGCGGCGGAAGAGAGGTAAACGGGCTGGCGTATGGGCTAGGCTAAAGGCTAATCCGTTCAAACCACCGCTTCCTACAATATTTCTCTCAAACGCCCGGTCGATCCGCAGCAAGATGGATGAGATCCGGTTACATATAGCAGCAAAGAGGATTATTTACAACTGTTGCTGCATGATTTTTACTGAAACCTGGCTGAACAGCACCACTCCGGACGCTGCTATCGAGCTAGCGGGACGTACCGCTTACCGAGCCGACAGGACCGCCAATTCTGGTAAGAAGATCGGCGGGGGACTTTGCATATACATTAACAACTTTTGGTGCACAAATGTTACTATCGTGAATAGATTGTGCAGCCCGGAGGTGGAACTTATGCTACTGAAGTGCAGGCCGTTTTATCTCCCGAGGGAATTCACTGCTGTTTACATCTGTGCTGTTTACATTCCACCGGACGCTAATGCTAAGCTAGCGCTTGCACAGGTTTACAACAGCATTAATAACAGCTTGGTAGCACACCCGGACAGTGTTTTTGTTGCCGCTGGGGATTTTAACCATGCTGACTTAAAAACTGTTCTTCATAAATTCCATCGCAATGTGAAATGTGCTACTAGGGGAGATAAAACGCTGGACCAGGTGTATACTAATGTAGCAGAAGCATACAGGGCCCAGGCTTACCCTCACCTGGGTCTGTCAGACCATCTCTCCTTGCTGCTACACCCACGGTATACACCCAAGATCAAGAGCGCTGGGATTACAACCAAAACCGTGAGAATGTGGCCAGAGGACGCCATCCCTATGTTACAGGACTGTTTCCACCACACAGATTGGGATGTGTTCAAGGGGCAGGGCACGGATACTCGTGAATTGTTGGATGAATATATCACCACTGTCCTGAGTTACATTAACTTCTGTGTGGATAATGTTACGTCTTGGAAACATTTCCGTGTGTATCTCAACAGGAAACCTTGGATGACACATGGTGTTGAACATCTGATCCGAGCTAGGGACAGAGCGCTGGGTTCTAGGGACCCTGATGTATACAGCAGAGCCAGGGCTGCACTAAGGAAAGGAGTCAATACTGCCAAACAACAACACCGGAGGCGTATTGAAGCCTGTTTTAATAACTCTGCAAACCCCAGGCAGGGATGGGAGGGCATCAGGGCCATCACGGACTATAAGAGCAAATCAACATCTTCCTCAGCTGTTTCCACCTTGGCTGAGGATTTCAATCTCTTTTATGCGCGCTATGATAGGGACAACACAGACCTTGTGCTGCCCCCCCTCCCTGCCACTGATCCTGCACCAGTCCTGAGCACTCATGAGGGTCCTCTGCGGCATTAACATCAGGAAAGCAGCCGGACCGGACGGTGTGCTGGGCCGAGTGCTGAGAGACTGTGCTGCGGAGCTAACTGACGTTTTTACCGCCATCTACAACACATCGCTGTCCACTTCATGGGTCCCTGCCTGCTTTAAGGCAGCCACAATAGTCCCAGTCCCTAAGCAGTCAAATGCCACTAATCTAAATGACTATAGACCGGTGGCACTCACCTCCATTCCTGCCAAGTGCTTTGAGAGGCTGGTCACCACTCACATTAAAAGCGCAATACCACCATCACTTGATCCACACCAATTTGCGTACAGACGGAACCGGTCGACTGAGGACGCCATCGCCATTGTGCTCCACACGCTATTGAAACATCTCGAGCACAAGAACACCTACGCAAGTGTAACCTGCGTCGCGGCGACAATACAACCCTCACTTACAAATAGCGAAATATGCAAATGAGCGTGAAGTGCACCGCTTCAAGATTTGGACCAGTGACCAGAAGACCAGATTCGCTCAAGAGACTGCGTCAACAGCAAGGGAAGAAAGAATTTGTGACAAACACTCGTTGCATTAGAAAATTTGGAATGATGTATTAAGGAATTAAATGATAAAGCAGAGAAATTTAATACATCACATCACACAGGAGGGAAAGAAAAAAATAAAATATATATAATGACCAGGAGAACAGCAAAGATTTGCCGTGGAACAAATAAATGTAACCTTAATATAACCCTAATTTATATTTCCTATTTAGTTTATAACTATTATTGTTTCTCTTTTTTTATTACCTATTTAGTTTATAATTATTATTGTTTCTCTCTTTTTTTATTACCTATTTAGTTTCAAGCTAATAAATTTAATTGACCCTTATTCTATTAATATATGTATATAATTTATTTGTTTACCTATTTATTCAATTTGTTTCTAATTGGCTTATTTAAGGTTAAGTAAACGTTTTAAATTCAAATGCAATCCTTCCAAATGATAACCCTATAAGAATACCCTTTTTACTCTCGTTCTCCAAGAAAAATAAATAAAAATAAAATATAAAATCAAAATGAATTGAAATGAAATACAATGGAATTTGGAAAAAAAAAATAACAGTAGAGAAAATAAAATACAGGTCAAAATTTACTGCTTAATTAGCAGTCTCAAATTCAATACAATTCAGATTCCTCTTTTTATATGTATATAATTTATATACACACTAATTCTCAGTTCCAGTTCGAATGCCGCTCTCACGAGATCCTTCTTCCGCAATGTATCTCGGATCAACACAGTTCAATTCAGATGTGTGCACAATCATACCACTCCGTTCGTTCCTTGATTCGCAAACTCGGTCCTTCCTTATATGGGCAAATGGCTCGCCAGTTCCCGCTCGCAACGGTTTTTTTTCCCGATGTGAAGCAAGCAGGGACAATTCACATACAATTCTCCTTCAAAATCGTCCGGTGTCCAGGAAATGTGCAGCATCCGACTCAGAAAAGACAAAAAGTAGAAAAGAAGGAAAAAAACAACAAAAAAGGGGAAAAGGAAAGAAAGAAAAAGACCCAACCTTGCAAAGACAAGGCCAAAAATACAATTAGACATTCCTTTCAAAAAAAATATACATCATTAGAGCAGTTAGTCTGCATATAAACAACATTCAACATTTTTTCCTTTTACTGAAATTCCGTCTTACTTAAGCACATAAAGTTTATGTATGTGCGAAGAGCTATTTTTTCCGATGACGCACTTAGGCCTCATCTGCCCGTATTACATGTGCGTCATGACCGCGCATTAACTCATAGCTCAAATACACGACGAAATTTGTTAAAATAACCTCTATTAACCACTCAAGGTGACTTTTAACTCTGAAACATTAATTATTCAACACATACATGCAATACTCTTCCCATTATAAACAAAAAGGGTCAACTCTTTTACATACAACTGCATATAACATCAGAATTTAGTAATTTAATACCATTTATCAAGCATTTTACACACAAAAAGAATTATTTAATTACAACACTCACCAAGAGAACTCAATTCTCGGCTATGAAGGGCAAAACTCCCAACTTTGGATATGTACTCTCTTCGTAGCAGTCAATAACACGTTCACTCGTAACGTTTGACCGATGAAACTCAATCCGCACTTTAATCTAAAAGTCTCTCTAATGTTTCTCTGATTTCACTCTTGGTTTGTTCGTTCTAATTCTCTCTCTTGGTTCTTTCTTTAGGATCGCACCAGCAGTTTCTCTAACTTGAACTAGCCGCTTCAGTGTCTCGCAAAAAGTGTTGCATCACCCTTGCCCTGAGTCCACCTATTAAGGCGGGGCTAACTCCCACTCGTTGAATTGAACCAATCTTTGTCTTGCTAAATTGGATAAATTTTCTAAATGAGTTTTATGATTTTAGTTTATGCATTTTCTTATTTTCTCTTAGAATCTTAAACTTTCTATTTTTTTTTCTTTCCCCACAGACATTAATAAAATAACTGTTTTATATATATATTCACAAGTGTTAGTCTTTTTTTTTCTCTCTCCTTACATCAACAGAATCTCTTTAGTGACCCGGGTTACACAAGGCTGCTCTTTGTCGACTTTAGCTCTGCCTTTAATACAATCCGGCCGTTTAAACTCAGAGCCAAAATGCACCACCTTGACTTTAACAACTCGCTGTGCAATTGGATTGTGGACTTTTTGACAAATCGAACACAGAGTGTTAGAGTAGGCAAGCACTTGTCCTCCACCCTTTCAATCAACACCGGGGCTCCCCAAGGGTGTGTGCTTAGCCCCTTGCTCTACACTCTCTTCACACATACTGCTCTGCTTCTCTTTGTTCCAATCTCATTGTTAAATTTGCCGACGACACAACAGTGCTCGGACTCATCAACAACAACAATGAGGCGGATTACCGGACTGAAGTGCAACATCTAGCGTCATGGTGTGTCATTAATAACTTGTTCTTGAACATAAAAAAGACCAAGGAGATCATTGTGGACTTCCGCAAAAGCAGACACAATCATTCTCCTCTCTCTATTGGAAACGAGGTGGTAGAGAGGGTGTCACATTTCAAATTCTTGGGAGTATCTGTGACAGAGGACCTGTCCTGGGGAACCAACATCACCTCAGTGATAGGGAAGGCCCAGCAACGCCTCTACTATCTGAGGCAATTGAGGAGTGTCAGGATTCCAATACAGCTGATGGTCAACTTTTACAACTGTGCCATCAGCAGTGTTTTGACATATGGTTTCTTAGTTTGGTACTCCAGCTGCACTAAAGCCCATCAGCAGGCACTCCAACGAGTGGTAAAAACAGCGGGTAAAATCATTGGGACCACTCTACCAGAGATTAGCACCATCTATGATACCCGCTGCCTGAAGAGAGTGGACAATATCCTGCGGGACCGGCATCACCCGGCCCATCACCTGTTCCACCTGCTGCCCTCAGGGAAAAGGTACAGGTCCATTGGTGCCAGTAAAGCCAGACTGGCTAACAGCCTGTACCCATATGCAGTGAGGCTGCTTAATGATGCCCCCCCCCCTCCCCCCTCCCCCCCCTCTCCCCCCTCCCCCCCTCTCCCCCTCTCCCCCCTCTCCTCCCCCCTCCCATGGACAGTAAACCATACCCTTTTCTGTAATAACTGTGAACTGGACTTTGCATTGTTGCATTAACTACATCTATATCCAACTCTGACCATACTCTCTGTTTTGAATGCCTATTAAGTTGTTTTGTTAGCCTTTTGCTGCTACTAAGAGTGAATGTCACTGGTTCTGTGTCTTAACAACCATATACTTTGATGTGCATGTTTACACAGGGGGTATTTTTGCACTGGTGTTAGTGCACTTTAAATATACCATGTACTGATGTTGTATGCTCCAACATAATTTCGTTGCTGTTCCTTGTGAATGACAATGACAATAAACGTGAACTTGAACTTGAACTTGAACATCATTGCAGCCTGTGCATGTGCTTCCGTTATTGTGTGCGAGAGAGATCTCAGGACTGGTGGGAGCATATTGTGGCGGGCTTTAAGAGAAGTGTTGTTATGGATGTTATGTTGTTGAGCATTGTTTTGATGTTTGGCTTAACCCTCTGGGGTCTGAGCTGTTTTCTGGGCACTGGAGGTGTTCTGACATGCTCTGACATTGGTGCTTATTTCTGTTACTTGTGACATTTTCATGGCTTAAGTCTAATTACACTGTATTCAGCACAAACTCTGCTACAATAATATATCAGCAGCATGTATGTAAAACTGAAATTAAGGCCATGAAACCCATACTGATTATTTCTTCACACGACTTTTGAAAATTGTATCACTCCCTTTTTTGGATGGCAGGTGGATGAAACAACTGATATATCCTGCCAGGCCCAACTCTCTGTCATTGTTTGCTATGTGGATAGTGCAGGTAAAAGCTTTATTGGATTTTTTTATGTTTCTGGGGGGCGAGATGACCAGTCCGTTTTTGATGTATTAAATGAGAACATGCAGCGCTACAATTTTAAGGATAAGCTTGTGGCACAGACCTATGATGGGGCTGCTGTCATGGCTTCAGATCTCAATGGTCTGCAGGCCAAAGTGAAAGCAATAGCCCCCAGTGCAATGTTTGTGCATTGCTATGCACACAGACTGAATCTGGTGCTGTCACAGGGGGCCAAATGCTTGCCTGAGTGCAGTGGCGGTTCTACATTGAATTACACCCTGGGCGAGATTTTCTTACACCCTGGGCGACCCATTTCCTTACCCCATTGGCAGATCATGTTTTGCTTGTTTTAAGCAAAAACTTTAGTAAAATAACGTTATGCATCTTTATTTAAGAAATGTTTGATATTTGGACTGGAAACAAGAAAAAAATACTACGCAAGAAAAGCATTTTTGCAGTGTAATAACTGAACTTGTAACAGTTTTGTTGCAAAGAACAATATTATGGTGAAATTAGATCTCGTGTTTGAGTTAAAACCGAATTATTGTTAAGCATAGCAAGAATCATAGCAAAAAGGCTAACAAATAAGAGTTATACCCACCAGTTAATATTGCCCCTTCATTCATGACATGGATACCGTAATCATACAGAGAAAACAATAGTTGCATACCTTTATCTTTCGCTCGTTTCTAAATTGGGCACCTGATGGCTTTGACCTTTCTTGTCCATCTCTTATTTGGCACTCGACATCGACAATCAACAGATTTCCCCTGATCCCCCCCATACCAACTGTCACTCACGAGTCACGACCAGAAGTCAAGACTAAACCAATTCACCTTGTAGTAATCGTTTTGTATTACCTATTTTTATTAGCCATTCAGACAATTCAGAAAAACAAAAATGTGCAGGAAATATAGAGGCCCGTATTTATAATATTATGAATGAAATGCGCGTTATTTGAAAGAAAGTCGAGGTGTCACTTACTTAGATAACTATATGGATCCCCCGTTCCCCCTTCTTGTCCGTTCCATTTGGAAGAGACCCAGAGGTGAACTGTCATCCGCGCCGCGCCTCCGCCCCCGCGCCCCCTCCCCTTTCCCCTTCTCAAACAAACAGCTTCTGTGCACGGCATCTTCTCAGCAAGCAGGGGCGCCTGCAGCTGCAGGGGGCGCAAATTTGCCAATTCCCCACACAGTGAAATGATAGATAATAGGAAACCGCTTCACGGCGCAAACATTTTTTATTTCTTTTTTTTTTTTTTTTTTTTTTCTGCTCGTGCCGGCGGCGCCCCCCCAAAAATGCCGCCCCGGGCGATTGCCCGGTTCGCCCGTGCCAAAAAACGATACTGGCAAGAATCATGGCAAAAAGGCTAACAAATAAGAGTTATACCCACCAATTAATATTGCCCCTTCATTCATGACATGGATACCGTAATCATACAGAGAAAACATAGTTGCATACCTTTATCTTTTGCTCATTTCTAAATTGGGCACCTGATGGCTTTGACCTTGTCCATGTCATTTGGCACTCGACATCGACAATCAACAGATTTCCCCTGATCCCCCCCATAACAACAGTCACTCACGACGAGTCACGACCAGAAGTCGTGGTTGGTACAACAGGGTCACAGACCATTTTCTTGAAAAGGAACGTAGGGCAGAATTTACTTTTAAATAAATGGACAATTTTATGATGTAGGCCGAAAATGAGCTTCCCCTCTTTGACAGACCAGTAGCCGCCACTGGCACACACAGCCCCTTCCTTTTGTTCATGCCCCATGGAGGAATCGTTGTGTGTTGCTGCTGGAAATGCCGTGTCTCCTGCCTTGTGTGTGTTATTGAACTATGTAAGTTCCATATGTTTCTACTGTTGGATTGAACAGTTTAACTTGGTTTATATTGCTCATGTGACTCACTGTGGTAATTGTAAGAATATGTGCATTTGAGTATTTATAGGCATTACCAGATCATTAATTATTTATTAATTATGGGGCAGAGAAAATGTATGTATTGACTTTGTTCGTAGGCAACCTAGCTAATTTCCTGCATTCTAAGTTCTTGTACAAATGTTTGATTATCATTCAAATGAATTGTGGCCTTGTATTGTGGCATTATGTAGCTAATTGTATCCCATATCCTTTTTTTCCTCCTAGAAACCACACACACACACACATACCTAATAAAGAAAGACATTGTGTAATTTAAGTGACTGGACTGGACTGGACTGTTATACCGACACCTCCACTGGTCTCAAGCCAGCCACCTACACATCCTTCTCAAACCTCCTATTCAGTTCTGATGTTCATACAATGTTGTGTGTGTCTTGCTCGAGGCTTTTCGGAACTGTAATTGAGAGGAAAGAATTGTTGTAAAGGCAAGAGTTTCACATTCAGATGTGTGGTAAAGATAAGAGTTCAGCATCTGACGTCTAACTGGCTCAGATCCAGTGTTATTCTCTACATGATCAACTTCATGAGGATAAAATGAGTAAAATGAGCTGATGAGCTGATGACACAAATCTGACTGAATATTAAAAGATTTCTGGGTCTGTAAAATTATTAGAAAACCTGAGATTAGTTTCCACTGTTATGTTTATTAATAATCAACTATATATTTATTGCAGAAAAAATTACATTTGTAAGTTGCCAGAGTGTGTTGAAGATATGGATGACTAGTAATTTTCTTATACTGTAATAAATGATGATAATCATAAATAACATGATATTATTGATTGTCCATAATCCTGTCCACAGAATCTCTTGTAAACAATCTGCATCAGTGTGTGTTTCTTCATCATGTACAGTTAAAGATCTGGCTGATCCTTCAGCGTTATTCACCTCAGAAACACCAAAATACAGAACATGTTTCTGATGCAGAAAAGCTCATAAAGCGTTCATGACTGGATTACTGTAATGCATTACTAGATTATCCTGATCATTATCAATCAACAAACTACAGTTATAGTGCAAAATACAGCAGCTAGAGTTATTACCAGATCAAGACAATATCATCATATAACACCAGTTTCACCATCTCTACACTGGGAATCTGTTACACTACTGATGTGTGAAACAAGCATTTATAGAGAAATGTGCGAAACAACACAGAGAACAAAACCAGTGTGTGACTCAGAGCCAGAATGACATTCTTTTATCTTTAACGTGGGAAAACCTAAACCTGTAAAACAGGTTCTGCCCTTTGGGTATAAAACTGTTCAGCAGGGGCGTGTGCACCGTTTGTACGGGTATAAAGTCAGTTCAGCTCCTCAGACTCTCAGTAACACTGGAGCTTCTCTCTGTCCAGATCATCACAAGGTAATTAAACACTTTCATCTTTAAACATTTTGTATTTTTTTTATTTTTTTTTATTAAATATGAACAGAGATGTTAGTGTACAAAGTATTGTAGTGAAACTGAAAGATAAATATGTATTAAAAAAAATCACTAACAAATGTGAAATTTCACTTTAACTATATATTATATCTCTGTATTTATTCAAACATATTTATGCAGAATCTGAACACAAGAGAAATGAATGCATGACAGGACTATATCTGGACTATCACAAACTACAGAAGAAGGACTTTATCTTTATATATTCAGTGTGATTTAATAAACTCTGGATTATTCTACATCTCTCTTCTTCTCACAGGCGAGAAACATGTTTCATATTTCATTTCTCATCTTTACTGAGGAGCTTTATCTTCATATGATGACTGGATTATTTGCTATTTTATCACAAATGTTTTAAATTCTATATTTTAAGTGCATGTTCTCTGTTAGATGATCTGAGTCTATATCATCAGTTCCGTCACTGTATTATAATTATGATGATAACGGGTTGTTTTCTTCATTTACAGTCTCTGTTGATCCAGTCGGAGCTGTAAAGTGTCCTTCTGATGAATCAAATATGATCAAACATGAGGTGAGAAGAGAAAGATGTTTATTATCAGGACTCACACATAAACTAATGAATTGTATTGTAATGAACTCGTAAAACCTCTCTTGGATGTTGTTGTTGCGGTCGATGTAACGTAGCACAAGCACCAGCTGGCAGTGGGTGGAAATGTCAGTCATCTTATCGGCTTGTATGGCGATGAAATCCGCGCGCTTTACTTCCTCCAGAATGTAATCCTTCAGCACTGACAGCATGCAGTCTAATAACCCGTTTTGTAAGGTCTTTGACGTACCTTTAAAAACGGTGGCTGTGTTAAGGTGCTCCTCCAGCACGCTGTCGAGTGAGGCAACGAAGTCCACCAGTCCCCTGAAAATGCCGGGATTGTTCGAGGTGTCAGTTTCATCATGATCACGCAAGGCCAGCTCAAAAGCCCCACACAACTTCACACAGTCGATTATTTTGGACAAGATGTGCCGGTTTTTATCCACCACCTCATTGTGATTCCTCACCGCAACCCTGTGGCCTTCGTCAAGCTGCGTAGCGATGTTAACTCTTCCCAGTATAGCTAGCTTAACGCAATTATCCATGTGTACCTTGGTGTTCTCGTGTTTCGTTACCTTCTCAGACAAGTGCTTCATATCCCTTACTCCAGTAGCTGTCCATGCTGGATCTGTCCCTGTAGTTTTAAAAAGTAAGCACGGAAAGCAAGACCAGTGTTGTGTGATCTTGAGAACATGATGAAGGGTTTGATGAGAATCTCTCCTCAGTTTTGACATCAGAATCAAACTTTACAGACTCGTCTGGATCACAGGACACTAGAAATCACAAATATATATCAGATTATCCATATTGTTTTGGATTGTTTTTATGTTCTCAGTCTTTAACACCTTCTGTCAATTAAACACAATCACACATCTGTAAACACTGATCTGTGACTGTAGAAAGTGATGATCTCTCTGAATGTGGAACTTTATGACAGGATTGTGAAGATAATAATAGCAACACTGTAAGAGTAATAATGATCAAACACTCACAGTTTGGCTTTATTTCTATACTCTCACATCTATCAAGTCTCCCTCCTCTTTCCTCTGGTGATTCACTGGTTTGTGTCTCATTTCTGTCCTCCATTTTTCTCTCAGTCTTCTTGTTTTCTGCTGATCTGTGATTTCTGCTGATTTTCTTTCTCCTCTTCATTTGAATCTGTTCAATCACACAGACAGAGTTTCATTAAAGCGATATAACATCATATCACGAGACATCAGATGAACTCCTGATCAACATCTGCATGAGCTCAGTGTTATTACAGCATCTCAGATTAACTCTACAATATTCACAATAATCAATGATGATGAGAAATGACAAATATAGAAATGTGAGTTTATGTGTGAGTCCTGATCATAAACATCTTTCTCTTCTCACCTCATGTCTGATCATATTTGATTCATCAGAACGACACTTTACAGCTCCGACTGGATCAACAGAGACTGTAAATGAAGAAAACAACCCGTTATCATCATAATTATAATACAGAGACTGAACTGATGATATAGACTCAGATCATCTAACGGAGAACATGCACTTAAAATATAGAATTTAAAACATTTGTGATAAAATAGCAAATAATCCAGTCATCATATGAAGATAAAGCTCCTCAGTAAAGATGAGAAATGAAATATGAAACATGTTTCTCGCCTGTGAGAAGAAGAGAGATGTAGAATAATCCAGAGTTTATTAAATCACACTGAATATATAAAGATAAAGTCCTTCTTCTGTAGTTTGTGATGGTCCAGATATATTCCTGTCATGCATTCATTTCTCTGGTGTTCAGATTCTGCATAAATCTGTTAAAAAAAAACAAAAAAAAACAGAGATATAATATATAGTTAAAGTGAAATGTCACATTTGTTAGTGATTTTTTTAATACATATTTATCTTTCAGTTTCACTACAATACTTTGTACATTAACATCTCTGTTCATATTTAATTTCTAAAAAAAATAAAATACAAAATATTTAAAGATGAAAATGTTTAATTACCTTGTGATGATCTGAGGTCTGAGGAGCTGAACTGACTTTATACCCGTACAAACGGTGCACACGCCCCTGCTGAACAGTTTTATACCCAAAGGGCAGAACCTGTTTTACAGGTTTAGGTTTTCCCACGTTAAAGATAAAAGAATGTCATTCTGGCTCTGAGTCACACACTGGTTTTGTTCTCTGTGTTGTTTCACACATTTCTCTATAAATGCTTGTTTCACACATCAGTAGTGTAACAGATTCCCAGTGTAGAGATGGTGAAACTGGTGTTATATGATGATATTGTCTTGATCTGGTAATAACTCTCGCTGCTGTATTTTGCACTATAACTGTAGTTTGTTGATTGATAATGATCAGGATAATCTAGTAATGCATTACAGTAATCCAGTCATGAACGCTTTATGAGCTTTTCTGCATCAGAAACATGTTCTGTATTTTGGTGTTTCTGAGGTGAATAACGCTGAAGGATCAGCCAGATCTTTAACTGGACATGATGAAGAAACACACACTGATGCAGATTGTTTACAAGAGATTCTGTGGACAGGATTATGGCCAATCAATAATATCATGTTATTTATGATTATCATCATTTATTATAAGAACATTACTGGTCATCCATATCTTTTACACACTCTGGCAACTATATATAAATATAAATATAATATTCAAATTTCTGTTCTGTAAGAAATATATAGTTGATTATTAATAAGCATAACAGTGGAAACTAATCTCATGTTTTCTAATAATTTTACAGACCCACATTTGACACACAATAACACTTTACACTCAAACACAAGCTCTTCTTTCTGCTCAATCTTTATCAGCAGTAAATATTTACACATAGTAAAGTTGTAAGTTATTACTGTATTATTCAGTTTTCATGAATATTTTACTATTCAGTCAGATTTGTGTCATCAGCTCTTCCTCTGCCCTAACATCATTTTATCACATCATTTTTTTTCAGTGTTAGAGAATAACACTGGATAGTCTGAGCCTCATTCAGACACATAAGATGCTAAACTCTCTTTACAACAATTCTTTCCTCTCAATTACAGTTCCATTTAATCTCTCTCTTGAATAATGAAAAGCCTCGAGCAAGACACACACAACACTGTACGAACATCAGACTGGGGAAGAAAGGTGGTTTAAGTAGCTGTGCTTTGGGGCATTATTGTTCAGGCAAGAGTTCAGAAACTCTAGATCTACTATCATATCAGATTCTGGCCTAAGAATAATGAAATGCCTCAAGTAAGACACACCCAACATTGTACAAACATCAGAACGAACGGGGTAATAAAGGATGTTTAAGTAACTGTGCTTGAGTCATTATTGTTGAGTTCAGAAAAACTCTTGATCTACTGGGATTTCCACAAACAGCATCGTTTACAGAGTAAAAGTGTGTTATTGTAACTGTGTGTTATTGTATGTTCTGTATTACATGAGGTATTATTTCTATATGTTGACCAATAGGCCTGTGTGACAGTAACTTTATACTCAAATCATCACAATCACCTTGATCTGACTTTATACAGTCTGTGCAGTAGTGTTGTATGTCTCGAGACCGGTGCCCCCCACGTGACTCACATGACACTCTCTTATAAGCTCACGCTAACAGAAAGCTTTTGTCATTCCCCCCTGTGACTCAGTGGCGAAAGCTAAGACTTTTGCGCCAGAGACCCGTGTTCGAATCTCGTCTCAGGCGATAGTTAGAAATTATGTTGCTCTCCTCTGAGCTAGCGGCCAGCTTTCTTACGTACAGAGGGCGAACCGGCCTGCAGCCCGAAGCCATTTGTTTTGAGAATAATGGCTGGCTGATGAAGTTATTGGCTGGCTAGCCGGCTCAGCCAAAACCTAAATGGCTGCTGCAGCCGCCAAACTTTTCATAGCTGCAAATGGCTGAATCTGAAAAATGTATTACAAGTTTTCTTTAATATAATGTTTAAATATGCAAATTAGGCAATATCTAATTAAATATGTGCTAATTTGCATATATTTAAAAAAACGAAATCTGAGTATTGGATAAAGTTAAGAAATATAAGAAATATTTTTTTCATTGTGTTCACATATTAGATGGGAAAAAATTACAGAGGGATTTATGGATATCTACTTTTGTTATCCTGTAAATCAGAATATACTTTGTCAATAGCCTTAAAAAAAATATTTTCGCCATGTTTTTTGGAATAAAATGTTATATATATCAGGCTAGGAATAATATATTTACAATCCCTCTGTAAATGTCTTCATAATATAACTAGGTACTACTGAGGTGGAGATTTCGGACTTGGAGAATGAGAGAAAGGTCATTTTGAGAAAACGGGCTTTAAAGATTTATCATCAGCCAATGAGATCGCGCATTCAGTCTTTTTACTTTCACGAATAGTTGCTGATAAAAAGGAAATGACCATATTTGGATCCAACAGGATTGTACAGAAGAGAGAGAGCTTCCTAACGGTGCATGTGATGAGAGGGTGACGGCAGAGATCGCGCGGAGAAGTAGCCTATGTTGATTAAGAACGCAAACTTTTGTTGAATTTATGAGAAATCTACAGACGCAAACAGACAAAGTGTAGGAAAATAAAGACCTAAATGTGTATTTCGGACTTTTTTTCACCACAAGTCTGAAAGAAGACATGTTATTGAAGATATCCAAAAATCTCAAAATTGACCAGTAAAAAAAACCCGATGTTTTTGCCTGCCTTGTCTCGCCTTAATATAAACACACACTGTTATCAGTATTATTTTGGACAAAGTTTTGCACATTTCACTTCAATGTACACTGAAGCATGCGTCGTGAATTAGCAATGTGGAAACGGTGGTTTGTTACTGCAGTAATATCACGTTCAGTGCTATAAATCTCTCCGTTCCAGAATATTTGGTTCATAACATCAATCTTTGATTCAGGTGTTTGTGCAACCGTGCCCTGAAGATTTAACAAAAGTCTGGGTAGGCCTAAGTTAAAAAAAAAAGTAAGTAGGAATTAGGAAAGTGTGTGAGAAGTGAGATCAAAATTACCTTGCTTGATTCTTTCCGCCATTTCACCTCAATGCGAGAAAAAAATGCATCGCTTTTTCTGTACGGAAAACGAGCAATTTTAATTGGTCGTCAATTCACTGTGAGTCTCTGTGTATCGTAGCAACGAGCACTAGACTGTGCTGTTATTAATCCAGTGGGAAAATAGATCTCGTGTATTGTTTATATATTTCGCGTGTGTATGTCTCTATGTGATAGAATTATTATTTGATGCAAATAATTCTAGCCGGCTCAGCCAAACTTTATCAGATGGCGGCTCAATTTGGTTTACGAAATTATTGGCTGGCGGCGGCTGAAATTCTAAATGGCGCAAATGGCGGCGCCTAGCGGCGGCTTCGGGGTCTAAACCGGCCCTTGCGCCCTCCTGTTCTGTTATGAGCGTTTTTAAACACATGAGCCCATGCCGATTTGATGTACAGTTTTTGATGTATTAATATTTAGTATTTGTATTTTGCATTTGTTTAGATGAATTTGTATCTTTGATCTTGGTCTCAGTCTTGGTCTCGACTTGGTCTTGGTCTTGACTTGGTCTGTCTTGGTCTTCTTGGTCTTGGTCTTGTCTTGGTCTCGATACCCTCTGGTCTTGGTAGTGTCTTGGTCTCGGTTTAGTCGGTCTTGACTACAAGTCTACTGTGCAGTATTTTATTATTTGTTCTTCTTTATTTTAGTGTGTCTGGTTTAAATCACCAAATTTTCACAGTGTTCACACTCAACAGATTTGATCATATTCATTTTTGTAACCCGTAACATTCTCGTCTCAAACCATTATGAACACGATGCAACACAAGAGTATAATTATTATTTTACTAACTGCTGCTCTTTATAGTGCAGATCAGCATCATCTGATCAAGATGACAATAAATCAGAGATTGGTTTTGTTTGCAAAGATCCTGAATTGAGCTTCTGTAGTAATTTGATCTCTCTAGAGACTTGTAGATATATAGACGTGCCGAGGGAAAAACCACAGAAAAGACTGACCATTGTCAAGTCAAGTCAAGTATATTTGTATAGCGCTTTTCACAATACAGATTGTATCAAAGCAGCTTCACAGTATAACACTTCCATTTTCGCTTAGGCTGTGTTAACTAAAACGCACAAAAGGGGTTCTTTAGAAAGACTTGACCAGATTAACAATAACAAACTATAACATTGATTGACAAACAGTATTCGGTCTGCCAGCATCAAAAGAAAACACACACCAAACAATAAACCAAGTATTTGCTCACAGTGCAGCGCTTTATATTTTCACACGCTAAATGACCCACACAACCCCAAATCTCTTCAATGTCCTTTTCTTTCTTTTTAGTCCCGGAAACACCCTAAAAGTCCAAACTAAACGAATCCTGTCCTTTATCAGGACGCCTGCGAAAGTTCGTATAATAATCCAAGGCCGATGCCAGTAAATTGTCCCATGACGTAGCAAACAAATAATCCGCCCATAACAGAAAAGAATGCGATCATCGGTTTGCTGTTATATCACGCAAACAGGAGAGAGAACAAAACCAATCGATCTCACCAACTCCGTTGAATAGGACCAGCCAGCCGTCTGTGAAGACTATGTTGACGCATCCTCAGTTGGATAACGCGCTCGCTTTCCCCACACTACATGCGGCGTTTTCTTATATGCCTCACCAACTCCGTTTGAATAAGTCCAGCCAGCCGTCTGTGAAGACTATGTTGACGCGTCCTCAATTGGGTAACGCGCTCACTTTCCACATACTACATGCGGCGTTTAACTTATATACAGTCCGTTTTTTTAGCAGTGATGCTTTCTTTTCCTTTACCACCCCAGAGAAACAGTTTACCAAAAAAAACTAGTCGCTACAGCAACTGAGTACTAGCGCCCCTCCTGCCCTCACACACCTGTTTCCTATATCCGTTTAGGTGCACGGTGATAGGCAGACCACGGCGTATCAGCCAGCATTGTCCTTATAAAAAACACCCATATCTATACCATCACACACACACAGTGGAAATAAACATGATAAATACATATAAATGAGTACATACACATATCACTCAGATATTATATGAAACCTACAAACATATATGCAATCATCTTCTACTTAAACCCCTTTGATGATCCTTTTTAAGGAATGATACCTAAACTAATGTGGCAGTGTCACAACAGTATTAAATTAAAATAATACAACAAGGTTTGTTTCTAGTGGAATTTATTGATAAAATCAAATTAGATATCCCCAGAATATCCCCAACTGAGCAAGCCAAAGGCAAAGGCATTGTATATTTGACAACACAGACCTGTGGGGCTCTTTCTACCTCTCTCTCTCTCTCTCTCTCTCTCTCTCTCTCTCTCTCTCTCAGGTAACATGTAATCCCTGCTACCCAAGTTCATATCCCGTGTCCTGCCTCAGAAAGAGACAGCTCCCAGAATGCTGTCCCACTGTCCCACTCGTTTGCTCCCAGATTCAGTGCCTGTTCTTGTGGAGGTGTGAAGTGTTTGATGGATGATTTGTATATCTATGAATGGTGCAACACATTTGATAGAGCCTCCTCATGCAGGACTGAAGGAGAACAATGACTGAACACTGACCAACTGCTATTGCAAGAAGCCTGGACTAAAATTCTGAAGATGAGACTACACACAACAGAAAGCATGCCTTTATGGACTGTGCCACCTTTGGACTGCATGTGTGTGGCCAACGGTGCCAAGAGGGGAATTGTAGGATTGAAAATAATCCAAGATATTTTAAATGAACCAAGATATTTGCTTTACTGTTCTCCACCCCCTCTTTCCACCACAAGGACCATTTGTTGTTCCTAAAGGCACCGAGGGGCTGATAGTGATCAAAACCTGTAAGCCAAAATGTGTGTACTTTGGGGGTCGATGAATTGTCACACGTTTAGTACAGTGATGGAAGAGTAATCATCTGATTGGTCAGTTTGAATGTCTCACATTTGTGTTTTAGTCACATGGTCTGGGAAAGGATAAAAGAAGATTGCAACTGTGGCTCTGTTTCTCTTTTCCCTTTCTTGGGTCTCTCTCTCTCTCTCTCTCTCTCTCTCTCTCTCTCTCTCTCTCTCTCTTTGAAGACTTTGCACTTTGAGGTGCTTCCTATTGCAACACAATATCGTCACTCTCTATAGCAACGCTCTCCCACATATTAAGCTCTTGTAACTGCGCTTATTTCAGTCGTTGGTATCAGTGGCAGTGGGTGGAATAGACAACAAATGTGCAGTTTTCTACCATCTTGCTAATAACGTTTCTTTAGTCAGACTCATTTGGCAGTCTTGCAGACTGAACCGCTGCAGGAAATCCACCCTTAATAAAATAAATATCAGTATATAATATTAATTTAAATAATATCATAAAGTTAAATATTTAAAAAAAACATTAGTTTTATATTTCCACACACAGACGCATTACCGCTCTGCACTTTGAGAGAGATGTGGGACACGAGCAGAAAGACCATCTCTTTCCTAATATCTTCATGTTTTCTACTTGTTGTAAAAGGTCTGAAGAGCGGATTTTATCCTCCACAAGGGTGAGACATTTAGGCTGTTTGATTTCGCGCTGCCAGAGAAAGCCAAACTAAAATCACCCGCACGTGTGAAACACGATTTACAAATAAACTTGACGCGCCTTACCAAGTCTAATAACAAGCACAAACTGTGTTAAAAAGAATTTGACGTGCAAGTCTAAATGTAGAATGTAATAAATGTAAATAATGTTCTAAATGTAAACTGTCCTACAGCGTTTTTCTACTTTACCACAGTAAAGACAGCAAATATAATAGGCCTTATTACAGCTCACGCTGAAAATAACAGCAACATTTTGTCACATTTAGCTTCAAACAATGTTTAAAAAACTGATATGCATTTTTGACGGTAAATTTTTAGCACATTTACAACAATATTTGTCAACTTAGAGATATTTTAAATAGTTAAATCTAAATATTAAATGTTACACCTAAATGTTAAATCTAAATGCTAAATCTAAATCTAAATCTAAATGTTAAATCTAAATCTAAATGTTGAATCTAAATGTTTCGGGTGAAACTAAAACACGTTTGGAGAAACTGTATTTGAAGAGTAGGCTAGTGCCACTTTTATGAAAAGTGCGGGACTTATGACCTGTAGCCATAATAGCCAGCCACAAGGGGGCTCACTTTGACTGAATGTCATGTCATCACTCTGTCATCACTCTCATCATGACACTCTACAGTTTCTCCAAACGTGTTTATTATTTTAGGTAGTTATTATCACGATAATGCATGTCCAAGAGTCCATTTCCTCGGATGAGATTGTTTTTATTCGTTATTTGACACTATAAACCATGCTATAAACACACACTGACCTCCTCGAGCTGTTATTTTGGCACTTCCGGTTACCGGCATTTGGAATTTGCATATTAGTTAAATATTTAGTTTCACCCGAAACATTTAGATTCAACATTTAGATTTAGATTTAGCATTTAGATTTAACATTTAAAATTTAGATTTAACTATTTAAAATATCTCTAAGTTGACAAATATTGTTGTAAATGTGCTAAAAAGTGACCATCAAAAATTCATACCACTTTTTTAAAGGGGTCATATAATGTCATTTTTATACAAGCTAATATGATTATTTGGGTCTAAATTAAAAGTTTGTAATATACTTTAATTAAAAATTCTCATTAGTATTGTAAGAAAACACTCATTTTACCTGGTCAAAAACAGCCCTGTTTTCAGCACGCCGTTTCAGTGCATGTGTCTTTAAATGATAATGAGCTTTGCTCACCCCGCCCCTCTGTTCTGTGCGGACACCGTTTGTAACACAATAACACACTAACCATAACGCGTTGTTCATTATAAACGTGGGATTATGAATTATATTGAGAACGTTGTACATAGAAAACATGCCGTAATGTACCCGAGTGTAAAAATAGCTGCATTCATCGTGAACCGTGCTAGCGATTTGCAAAGATTAATATAAAGATTCATATAAAGGTTAATAAAACGTTACACTCACTTCAGTTCTTCTGGAGGTGCAGCAGGAACACGAATAGTTGGTACCGATCCTTTTTTCAGAAGCAGCTTCTTAGCAAAACCAGCTTTATACTGACCCTCGTTTGTAAAGCAGTCTGGTGAAATGAAACTCAGCCACTTTTTAGGATTTAGGAACATCAACATGATGCTGTGTTCATTATTACACCCAAGAACACCACAATCGCTTAGACGCCATTCTACTCAGTGCTCCAGCTATCAACAATGTTGATATGAGCAATGCCGTTGGCGTGGGCTATGATTGACAGCTCGCTCACGAGGGCGCGAGGGCGGGTCTGTGTTGAAACGCTGCTGTCACTCAACCATTGTGGGAGGGGCGTCGATTTTGTGACGTCACAAAATCGAACAGCTTGATTCAGGAGAGGGGGAAACATATAAGAAGATTTTAAAAAAAACCACTGAGTGGATTTTTATCATTTTATGATGGTTGTGTACAGGCACTGCCAACACACATTTCAGTAAAATCAACTTGTAAAAGTACATGTACCATTATATGACCCCTTTAAACATTGTTTGAAGCTAAATGTGACAAAATGTTGCTGTTATTTTCAGCGTGAGCCGCTTTACAAACGGCACCCAATAAATTAAAAGCGAACCAAAGGAAGAAACGTTTATAGTTTCCTGGGAAAATGGGTGAGACTTGAGTGAAGATTCGGGAAAAGAAACAAGAGATTCCATATCCAGTGGAATAACTAATGGAATAGTGTTAAATTCGCTGATAATCGGGAGACCAGATCGCAAACCAGAATACAAAGCCGACAAAGCTTAAATTATGGCCTCACGCACAACTCTCTCATTCGACACAAATCCAAACGTTTCCACGGCTGCAATGTAACATTTAATTGCTAACCTATTGTTATTTATTTTGTAAACAAAGCTTTCTGCTTCACTCCTGTCATAATATTCATGTAAAACAGCATTCACATGAAAAACAAGTTTTTTGGCGGACCAGCGCCGGAGCTCCTCAGCCACAGTGGTGATGCGGTGTTCAAGTTTACCGGCACAGGCCTTGCAAGTGGATGTGTTTTGTTGTTTAAACAACTTTACAGCGATCGCGTATATGCGCGGTGGGCGCCGCCATGTTAGTTTGTGCCGCAGTTCAGAGAATCAGATCTGTTGGATTTACAACACATGAATTCATCCACTTCTCCCGAAATACATGAGAGTAAGCGGCCGGTGACCTGGGAGAAGAATAGAGTAAACTTTAAAGCTACTTACAAAGTTAATTTCTCAGTTGATCACGTCATGCACTGACCGTTCTAATCACAGCCGTGTGTTCGTACGTGTGAAAGAGTTAATGAGCGAATAACTGATAGTAAGGTATACCGAGAATAATCAATGATCTAAATTAAATAATAATCAATATTTATGATTATTTTCTAATAAGAAACACAGAACGCTGAAAAGACATTCACACGTTATACCTGATTATACCATTATACATTCCTTACAGTGGTGACCCCGACGTGATCTCCAGCTGGCGAATGTCTTTCAGAGAAATATTAGGACTTGCATCAAGAGGTTTGATCTTCTCTTTCTTCAGCTGTTCTTCAGCAGTGTTTGAGTTTGGTTGAAGCTGACTTTACTGACTTACAGAGGACTTTAATCCTCGCCTGCCTCGTGTTGTTGCTCTGTATATTGTTATATTACTGTATATTGTATATTGTGAAACACTTTTTACGGGCAATTGTAGCTTTCTGGACTTTAACTCAAAGTTGTTGTTGTCGCCACTATGTGTTTTAACGCACTGGAAACCGTTTTATTTCTGTAAAACCCCTTTCTCCTGTTTTTGGCTGTTTAGGGAGTTAGTGAACATCTCTGTTGTTCATTTCTTTTCTCTAAGATTTTTTACTTTGTAACAAAGTCAAGTCAAGTCAAGTCAAGTATATTTGTATAGCGCTTTTCACAATACAGATTGTATCAAAGCAGCTTCACAGTATTAAATTAAAATAATACAACAAGGTTTGTTTCTAGTGGAATTTATTGATAAAATCAAATTAGATATCCCCAGAATATCCCCAACTGAGCAAGCCAAAGGCAACAGTGGCAAGGAACCGAAAAACTCCATCAAGTGACCTAATAGTGTCCTAAAACTCCATCAGGTGACCCAATGGAGAAAAAAAAACCTTGGGAGAACCCAGGCTCAGTCGGGGGCCAGTTCTCCTCTGGCGTTTATTAACTAGAGGCCGGATTGTAATTTGAACTGTAAGATTAAAAATATTATATGAATGCCTGGCTGAAGAGATGCGACTTTAATCTAGTTTTAAACTGGGAGAGCGAGTCTGAGCAACGAACACTATCAGGAAGGCTATTCCAGAGTTTTGGAGCTAAATGTGAAAATGCTCTCCCTCCTTTGGTGGATCTGGATATCCTAGGTATGACCAAAAGCCTTGAATTTAGTGATCTTAAAGAGCGCGATGGATTATAGGGCGATAGAAGATCCGTTAAACAAAGTAGTCCAGAGAACTTTTGCTGTTTCGGCCTTTCCTCCTCCTGAAGAATATTTTACTTCCTTTTGAGTTGCTTCATTTATACTTTATAAATAAACCTTGTTGAACTGGGGTTTACTGTCAGTCGTTCGGGACAGAGGAACGGCACACTAACTCAACTCAAATCTTTTTACTTTCTCACCGTTACTCCTTCACCTCAGGCAAACATTACATCTGGCATATAACAACAGTATATAACTATACATAATAAAACTCTTTAATTGTTTTACATTGACTTTCAGCCGTTATTCTGTTCACACTCATCTGATATGAATCAGTTTATATTGTGAAATGTAATGATCTCTCTGATGAATGTGATGAATCTGATAATGCGACTGATCCTGTAATATAATCTGATCAGATGAGAGTCTCTTTCTGCTTCATATGAGACACATGATGATCCTCATTTATGGGGTGAGATTTCGGTCACAATTCTGCGCGCGCAAGATCACATTTTGAGCGTGGAAAAGGGCATTTCGCACGCGCGTGAACTGAGTTTTGCGGAGAAATGTTCGTCTCGCAGATAAGAAAATATTGCGAGCGAACGAAAATCAATTTTGCATTTAAAATAAATATTTGGATGTGCGCGGACGTTCTCTTTCGCGTGTGCAAGTTTCACTTTCTTGCTCCTTTCATACCAGCCGTGAGCGCTCTCTAAGCGCAGACGGCTCGCTTGCTCAACACAACCCAGCGTTACAATGTGCCATAATTCCAGCCAATCAGAGATGAGACTGCTAAATTCTGATTGGCTGGCTTGAATGAAAACCAATCACAAGACTCCCTGCATCACCTACTGCGGATTCAGAGAACTAGTGCCCGGGTCAATAACTCGTGAGCTAAACGTTGTTACTGCACAAATGACACCTCTTTTTAATCATAGTAATGTAGACAAGCAGCTACAACCTAATTTTCCTCCAAACGAGCTTTCCCTCGCAGTGGACAAAATACATTGATCTCTATGCGCAGGACCGTCTGCAAAGTGCAAAACCCGAAAAGCGTTACTACGAAAACAGTCAATAACTTCAGTGTCACACACTGTAGTGTCATCAAATTCAGGTCACACATCACTGCTGTCCTGATGGTTATACTACAACACTTATTTTGTATAAATATCGTTTTGCATATTCTTTATGATTATTATTTATGAAAAATATTCAATAATTTCACTGTAATTCACTGTATTGTTGGCAAATTCAGTTCACACATCACTGCTGTCCTGATGGTTATACAACAACGCTTATTTTGGGAAAAATATAGATTTTAAATTGTATATACTATTGTAAATGTAGAAGTTTTATGATTTTTATGAAAAATATTCAAAAACTTCACTGTAATTTACTGTTTTGTTGCCAAATTCAGTTCACACATCACTGCTGTCCTGAAGGTTATACAACAACACTTATTTTGGTAAAATATATATTTTAAATTGTATATTTGTACTGTAAATGTATAATTTTTATGATTTTTATGAAAAATATTCAATAACTTTACTGTAATTCACTGTATTGTTGCCAAATTCAGTTCACACATCACTGAGTCCTGATGGTTATACTACAACACTTATTTTGAAAAAAAAAAAAAAAAATTGTAAGTTGTATATACAATTGTAAATTTATGATTTTTTTAAATGATTTTTATGAAAATATTCAATAACTTCACTGTAATTCACTGTATTGTTGCCTAATTTAGTTCACACATCACTGCTGTCCTGAAGGTTATACTACAACACTTATTTTGGGAAAATATATATTTAAAATTTTATACAATTGTAAATGTATAATTTTTATGATTTTTATGAAACATATCTTTACTGTAATTCACTGTATTGTTGCTAAATTCAGTTCACACATCACTGCTGTCCTGATGGTTATACAACAATCAAATCTGTGAATTTACTGCCAACTTTACTCAACTGCACTAGTTCTCTTCCGACAAACATTACTTTTCTGGTCCCTTTTGTACAAACACAATTTTTCTCCCAGTAGGTGTTTTATATGGAACAATAGTAATATCATTCATAATAAAAAATCTTTGTACATGGAGAATTGGGTCCAACACAACATTTTAATTGTTAGCCAACTAATTTTACACCTATCCTAATTTTATTTCAAAATATGGTTTATTTGTAAATGAAAAAGAATTTAACAAAGTAATTAAGGCTATTCCTGATGGCATACTAATATTAAACAAATTTTCAGATGTAGATATCAATAATACATCTTTACAAAATCCTCAACTCTTTGTAAATGGTCTCTCTTTATTTGATAAAGGTTTTAATAACAACTTTATAAGAAACTCCTTTAATGTTGGATCCAGTCCTCCATGTAAATCAAAGTGGCTTAAACCTTATTGTATATCTTGGCGCAACATTTGAACTATGCCCTATAAGTTTATTATTTCTAATAAAGTCAAAGAAGTAATGTACAAAATTATTCATAGATGCTATCCTGTAAATGCAACCATTAGTAGATATATTCACGCTGTTTGTGATAAGTGCACTTTTTGTAACACATCACTTGAAGACATAGAAAAAGGGCAATATAAAAATAAATGTTCAGTTTCTTTTTGGACTGACTTTAAAATAGATATGACAAAAAAATTTAACAGATGTCTTGATTTAGACCCTCATGACATTTTACTTTGTTTCCAAACCCCTTTTTTTTTCTGAAAAACAAAATTATATAATTAATCTTTTTATCATTTTGGCGAAATTTTATATTCATAAGACAAGAATAACTCAAAAGAAACCCTCCTACGGTATATTGCCTTCTATAACACTGATCTAACAATATATTTTGAAACTCTTTCAAACATGAGATCACAAAATAAAAAGCTTATAAAAACAATACAAATATTAAAGCTTTTCAAATACATATAAATGCCCTGATATTTTATACTTATATTTTTGTATTTGTTCTTATGTTTATGTTTATTTTATTATTATTATTATTATTTTTATTTTTTTGGTAAAATATTTTGAGCTGTATTGTCAATACTTTGTAACAATTTTTTTTTTTTTTTTTTTTGCATTGTACTGAAATGTTTTTGTATTTGAACTGACTAAATAAAAAATAAAAAAAATAAAAAACTAGTTCTCTTCCGCAGTAGGTGATGCAGGGAGTCTTGTGATTGGTTTTCAAGCCAGCCAATCAGAATTTAGCAGTCTCATCTCTGATTGGCTGGAATTATGGCATATTGTAACGCTGGGTTGTGTTGAGAGCGCTCACGGCTGGTATGAAAGGAGCAAGAAAGTGAAACTTTGCACACGCGAAAGAGAACGTCCGCGCACATCCAAATACTTATTTTAAATGCAAAATTGATTTTCGTTCGCTCGCAATATTTTCTTATCTGCGAGACGAACATTTCTCCGCAAAACTCAGTTCACGCGCGTGCGAAATGCCCTTTTCCACGCTCAAAATGTGATCTTGCGCGCGCAGAATTGTGACCGAAATCTCACCCCATACTCATTGAGCTTCAGATCAGATTCTCTGATTTCTCTTCACTGTCTCTGATCCTGAAACTAAAGGCCTTTGAGTTTCACCTCAAATCTACTTCTGACATCTAGTGGACAAAGATGAAAACTGCAGATCATATTCTGTGTGTTAGGAGGAATAGAAAACACACACTCATACAGATTTATTTACAATGCCTTCATTTCTATTTTAAACAAGTGACATTCTCTCAGTTTAATTCACTGAATGTCATTCATTATCAACTCACAAATAATAATGTGATTTTACATTTTGTGTGAATGACTGAACTTATAGCAACTTCTGCTTTAAAGCTATACTGTGTAGGATTTTCTCCCATCTAGTGGTGAATTTGTTTATGACTACTACCAACTGAATATTACTTTCTAGCCCCTCCCACTGAGTGTAAAAATGCGAAATCTGAGAATAATCTGTATTCTGTAATATCTTACAATTAATTGTAAAAGACACTATTGAGAGAGTCATCTGAGCTATAAATGTCACATGTGTAAAATGTTACGTCTGGTCAATAATTATTACATTATGAGAAAAATGTTTTAAAATGCATTTGTAAATCATAAATAGATGTTTTGGAGGCTCTTAGAGACATATATTTAAAATAAAAACAGATATATGTTCTGTCTGTTGTCTAATGAAGCTTTGAAACGGTTATTGTGATCGGCCAATCAGTGATGACATGATGTCATTTCCCTGCAGCTCTAGAGTCAGTCATGTGACATTTGCAGCTCAGGTGATTGGCTCAAATCAGTCCAGCATCAGAACTCTTTACAATATGCATTAAAGACATCCAAACAGAACTACTGTATTTAAAGGTTATTCACATGAGCATGTTAAAACTAAAGGATTTATATTTCATTAATTTGATACACTTCGCCACATTAAGGAAGAACAGACATGCCGACGACTGATCCAGACACACACCTGAAGCGACTGATATCAGCTCGATCTGGAGTTTACACAAGATAACGTGAAAATAACTGATCTGATTCACACTGGAATATTGTGAGGAGAATAATACTGGAGAGACTCAGACAATCTCGGTCTCGCTTAGTATAACAGTAAACTTTATTCATATAACAATTTTCAGGCAAAGAATGCAGTTTAAAGTGCTTTACATAAAAATGATATAATCAATTATCAACAGCAACGTCACATTCAATAAAAACATGTGCATCAGTGTGAATCAGGACGAGTAACAGCCTTTCTTTGAGTTTTGCAAATATGTCAGTTGTAGAGATTAATAAATATATGCTGAAATCACTGTCCTCCAGTGGTTGTTGCATACATTTACAATAGGGTGAAAAGATGAGTAATAAATGCATATAAAATAAATGGTATGGAGTGATACAAAACAGAGAGAGAAATATCCACCTTATGTTCCAACGTTTCTCTGTGAATGTGCGAGACTTCAGATTCTTTAGCCACTATAGTAAATAATTAGAAGAATAAAGTGCATGTAAATGGTCGAACTATTTGTGCTACAAACCAGTGTGTTTATAGTTAGGACAATACATTAAAATTACATGGTAAGAAATATCAGTTTGCAATATTAAGCAGGAAAATATGCTGTTTTTGAACAGCCAAAAGTAACTGGAAGCGAATGACACCGGAAGCCTGACACATTCAATTTAACATAAGGTGGATATAATCTATAAAATATAGGTTATCACAACATACAGGAATACAAAAACACATAGAAAATGAAGATGCATGAAATGAAATGGATGAGGCAGTGCAAAATGAAAAACATTTTCTCAAATAAAAGTCTGTTTACTTGGAAGAGTCATTGAAAAACACTCATAGAAACTGAGGAATGTGGAAGTAATGTGTCGTGGGCCAGTTGTTTCAAACTCTGAATAGTTGAACCTCATTCATTTCAGTGTTTCTCGAGCTCACTCGCGGGTTAAGCCGATTAAATTACAGCATTTTTTGACATTTTACTTCAGTAGTTTACCTCTCAGACATCTAGCCAGTACTGGGACATGTCTCTCATTAGATAATAGATAGTTAGACTCCATATCGCAGTTACAAGACATGAGCAAGACGTCAATAGCTACTATAACCAGATGCCAGTTGTCATATTTGAGAATACGGTGTGAATCTAAAATCTTATGATGAATCTTATGGCTCTCTGTGATATATTATATAATAACATTTTCTGTTGAATGCAAATGGTTGCCTTGTTTTTGCAGCATTTTAAACTTCTTTCTTTGGTTAAATTCAGTATTCGCTCGCATTAATATTCACTTTTCGTATCATAAAATAACATGCGAGTAATTATGACCATATAAACATGAGAAAGAATATTCATGCATGCAATGTATTCTACGTTATGGGAGCAATCCCTCTTTCCCCCAAAAATGAACCCTCAGGTGATACGCTTTACAAAACCTTTACGTTTTGATTTTTTAAACTTTTTTTTCACTTTGTAATGGTACAAAAATATCTAAACTTCTAAAACCCTAGTGTTTAATCATTTCTAAATATAGCCTATATCCAAATGCAACACCTAAACAAATCATGATCACCTAAGCAATTATGACTATTTTGAACTATATAGAGCCCTGTATATACGTCTATTTATTTAAGAGCCAAACAGGCTTCTAGTGGTTAAGCCATGACATTACATATGAATATTATTTTTCCAGCCACCAGATGCTTCTAATTTTATTGGAATTTAAATACATTGTCTATTTTACCCTTAAATACTAAACTAATTGCAATTTAAATAATACAAATATTAGAAAACAATATTTCAAATAATCATAAATGGATCATAATTATTGCACAAATATTATTTTGTATCATAAAATACAACATATTACATATATATTCTTATATAAATACTCTTCTGATATGAGGAACAAATGGATTTGCTTTGTCGCGATGTACACACGTTGTTATATGGAACAGTTTTAAGCCATGAATAGTCAAGATTTATTAATAGCCTGCATATACTCTTTTCTCTTCATTCACTCTTTTCTCTTCATTCACTCTACTGTCCACATTCACTCTAGTTTTGTTTAGACTCAAGAATCAATGTGTAATTGATCTACAGTGCTTAACTCAATTAAACGTACAATATGTAATTTGTTTCGCCGCTAGGGGTTGCTAAACTCTTACAATAACAAAGGCGTAGTTTGATGACGCAACATTTGCTAAGAACTATGGATCTTGTCGTCAATGTCAAGCCGACCGATCTAATAATGTTTATGGATGACTGAATACATCGATGCTTTTATCATGACTGTGATATGAAGCAGGTCGGGATTGCTAAGAGACAGCTATCAGCTCCACACGCGACGCGAGTCCCGCGGATATAAAAGGAATATGGACATTTCATTCTACCGAACTACAAGTGCAGAATTACTACTCACAGGTCAGTTTATTAGACAAATTAAACTTGTGAGGTAACGCAGCGCTGTTTCACTTGCTCTAACATTACACTAGCACACTAAACTGCATTTGAATGTGTTGAAATGTATGTGTTAGTTTGTCTGAATGAGACTAGCAGTGAGCTAGATCAACATTAGAATAACATACAGATCATATTCTAACATTTTATCATTGTTGAACTATATAACATTGATTAGTTTTATGTAAATGTGCTCACCTGTTTAATAAAGTACATGTAGGAGCGGTCGAAGTCTCGGACGTGGAGCTCTCGTTTATATACTGTCTATGGGAACTCTCGGCATCTCAAAAACACTGCGCTGATATTGATTCTCGGTTTAGTTCTCCTTTTTATCCAAAGTCTGCTTGCCATGGTCCATAATGTTTGAACGAAACAACAACAGCGTGCAGATAGACATTACGAACTACACAGTTGTCCACGTCTGTCGCCTTGGTTACTATCAGAGGGCTCTGGTTGCTATGGCAGTACGAGCGGAAACCAGGGACAACGCGGATATGACGCCATTGACGGCGACAAAACAGAAATAAAGAAACGGTCCGTGTCTTCGAATTAAATTACAAATTTCTCCTGGTTTGAAAGTTGTTGGAAACAGTCGGGATAATGTAAGTACACAACTAAAAAATATATATAACATAGATATAGTGATTTTTGCTATTTTTAAAGCAAAAAAAAAAAATACATATTGTACCTTTAAACTAGCTTAAAATTCCCGGTATGAGCGAAACACATGTAATCTCTATTTGTGAAGTGACATCAAACATGCACTCCAGACCAGGGATGGTGTACAGGATCCGGTTTCATTTGTCCTTGTCTACAGATAAACCTTTTTTGCGGCTGTGGTACATTTTAAAAGTAGACCAAAACCACACAACCTGCGGCTCTGTAATATTTCCTATGAACGTATTTTCCAAAAAGCCCAATTGTGCAGGAAAACTGCGACTCCGGAAACGCTGTTGGCTGGATGTCAATGAGGAAGGGTTTGATGAGAATCTCTCCTCAGTTTTGACATCAGAATCAAACTTTACAGGCTCGTCTGGATCACAGGAGACTAGAAATCACAAATATACTGAATTTATGAGATGTTGTTCTCAATCAAAATCACCCTGTCGATTACATAATCACACATCTGTGAAAAGCTTCAATAGTCTATAAGTGTAGAAAGTCAATCTGATGAATCTGAATAGTACATCATAATACTGTATGTTCTTTAAAGTTCAATAATGATCAAACACTCACAGCTTGAAATTATTTTGTCCATACTCTGACATCTAACAAGTCTCTGTCCTCTTTCCTCTGGTGATTCACTGGTTTGTGTCTCATTTCTGTCCTCCATTTTTCTCTCAGTCTTCTTGTTTTCTGCTGATCTGTGATTTCTGCTGATTTTCTTTCTCCTCTTCATTTGAATCTGTTCAATCACACAGACAGAGTTTCATTAAAGCGATATAACATCATATCACGAGACATCAGATCAACTCCTGATCAACATCTGCATGAGCTCAGTGTTATTACAGCATCTCAGATTAACTCTACAATATTCACAATAATCAATGATGATGAGAAATGACAAATATAGAAATGTGAGTTTATGTGTGAGTCCTGATCATAAACATCTTTCTCTTCTCACCTCATGTCTGATCATATTTGATTCATCAGAACGACACTTTACAGCTCCGACTGGATCAACAGAAACAACAACAACTGGTTATCGTCATAACTTAAATACCGTCTCTTGACTATCTATACTCAATGAAACAAGGAATATACAGACAAATCAATTTACAAGCTGGAGCAATTAAAACATTTCTGACTAAAGTAGCAACTACTCCAGTCATCCACATGAACAAATACTCATCTGTAGAGTATAAGCGATAATGAGAGTTATTTTTTTTTAAAGGTGCAGTCTGTAAGAATGACAACTAGTGGTTGAAATAAGAACTGCAGTCCAATTCAGAATATCACAGATTGTTGAGTCTGAGGAGGCGGGAGAAACGACGCTCACATACCTGTCAACCCTCCCATTTTTCCCGGGATTCTCCCATATTTTACCTTGCTATCCCACTATCATCCCATTTAAATATCTTCCCGTATATTTCATCTTTCTATAAAAAAATAAAAATAAAAATCCCACTGGGCACAGACCAGTTAAGCGGAAATCCGCCCTGCAGTAATTTCATTGCTTAAGGTCACAATGACGGGTAGGTTTAGGGATCAGTGTTTGGTGTAGGCAATCAGTACTGAGATTCACATGAGCAATAACATCTTTAGAATCGGCTAAAGATTCTTAGCCCGATCCAACCCAAGTATTCACTCACACGGGTCACCAGTTTGAGACACACAACAGGAGTGAGCGCAATGGACAATGAAAACTTGGAAATGAGCAAAATCACAGTCCAAAACAACAAACATTTCAGCCTGGAAACGCACATTTCAGAGTAAAATAACTGCTGTAGAAGTGTTTTTCAGAGATCTTAGCATGGTACCTCAATATATGCAAACATATTATGGTATTTTCAGAGAGTGAAAAAGTTATACTGAACCTTTAAGATGTCTAAATGTAATAGGGTGTGTAACATAGCCTATGTACACTGTAAAAACTAAAGGAGCCTCAAATATCCTGTCGGATACTCAAGGAACTTAAAAATGTAATTTAAGTGCCTCAAAGCTCTTTCTCCTATAGTAGGGTTACTGGAGGAGCATTGACAATCTTTGAGGTTCCTGCTGGAACTTATGGGATCCTTTAAGCACTTTGTATTTAGTTCAGAGGTTCTGGAGTCACCTTTTCATTACTATGAGACCTCGAAGTGCTTTAGGGGAAAATAGAGGAACTTGAATGCGATAGAAGGGTTATTGGAAGATCTTTTAACATTTAAGTGGTTCCTGGAGGATCTCTTTAAAGCCAGCATCTGGAGGAACCCAATGGTTCAGTGAGGCCAGAATGATATTATTATTATCCTATTATTATTATTATTATTATTACTATTTTTATTGTTATTATTATTATTATTATTACAGGTTATACTTAAGTTTGATTCAGTATAGGAACTACATACCCAGGTGAAAAAGATGTACTATTAAATGTATTAAAAATGTACTTGAGTGTGTTTTTAGTAGACCTACAATACAAATATACTTTAATGCATTTTTAATAGGC
The DNA here is from genome assembly GCA_022829025.1 of Squalius cephalus. Lineage (NCBI taxonomy): Eukaryota > Metazoa > Chordata > Actinopteri > Cypriniformes > Leuciscidae > Squalius > Squalius cephalus. Next base: position 1,884,825 of record CM040806.1, read on the forward strand.
TACATTTAACAGTAGCCTACGTCTTTTTCACTTGGGTAGCATTTATTTAGTAATTAAATAATTTATTTATTAAATTTTATTAAATAATTTAAACCTTAAACAAAAACACAAAATAATAATAATATTAATAATATGAAGAAGAAGAACCAGGAGGAGAGAGTTTTATTCTGTTTTATTTTATTCGAAACTGCTGCTATTCCTCTGCTGTTGTCGCTTCAGTGATCCTCGCGCTGCTCGCGCGCAATAAAGCTCAGCTGATCGACGTCATCGGGTTTAAACTTGAAAGTAACGGCTCTCCTCATCAAATCTTCCGACGTTTGTTCGGCTCTCATACATACAACCGGCGTAGCGTCATAGAACGTCTCTGAAAAGGTTCACGCCCACTTTTAGGGGAAAACAATCCGGCGAGCACCATACACAGTATCGGATTGAGGACGTGTACTAACCCTTGCAAACATGTAATTTGTATTTAAACATTTTTTTTTCACACAGTAGGCTACCCCTATTATGTATTTGTATTTAATAAAATTTTTCCACACAGTATTTTGTATTTTTATTTTATTTTAAATACATTTCCATGTATTTATGCCCATCTCTGCCTGCCATCATCATCAATATCTTGCTGTTATGGAAATATCATGAATTACGGATGATGCTATCGAATGCTTAGGCCCCGTCCACACTACTGCGTTTTTGTTTAGAAACGGAGAATTAAAACGAATACGATCTCCGTCCACACCAGCGCTTTAGCTGCGTATTAGAATTGATCTCCGTCCACATTAAAACGACTGAAAACGCGGATCACGTGACCATTCACCAACACTGGGCATGCGCGTGCCGGTCAGCCGCGGCGCTACCATTGGGCCCGGGTGGGCCTGGGCCCACCCATTTTAGGTCCGGGCCCACCCATTTTAGGTCCGGGCCCACCCATTTTCAACTATGGTTTTGTACGTTTCTTCATTCGGATCTATTTGCGATCCATTCCATTCTAAACAAACAACGCAGTTTAGCCTACATGCTTCGTCCTTGTTACATTATTCATTAAGATAATAATTAATAAATGCACACATAATTATCAGTGGACTTGATAAATGTTGCAGATATGTTTTACTATGCATGCACAAACAAATGCCTTTTAACTTATGTGTGCAAAATTCAGAATAAAATTAATGTGCAGCAATTTGTACAAATAGAGAGTCTGTAGGCCTACTATATGTGTTGTAGCCATCAAGCTCATTTAGTTTCATATTTGTTAAAATATTATAATGTTATTTTTTCATCTAAGTTGATTATGAAAAGTGAACCGCACGAGTAAGATAGGATATACAATATCGAGAGACATGGAGCGGGTCAGACATGATTTTGACCACTTAATTAAGTTAGAAAGCCCTTTTTTAAGTGAATTTCGTTTTGTATAAATTGTATCTTAATTTTAATATTTTTTTATCAACCAATTGCCTGTATTTAATGAAGCAAATAGGAGACAATATAAGAGGCGCGCCCGCGCGGTCACTTGCATTGCTCGTGAACAGGAGCGCATCTCATCCTAACTTAACGAAACTCAGCATATGCCTCACAGACATGAAATCTATCTTAAAGCTTGAAATGTCTTTTTAACAATTTAAAACGAAAAGAAAAAGGCTAGGCCTACTCTCTGATTATGCAATCCATGATGTGCATTTCTCTCTATAGGCGCGTTCACGGAGTTGACGATCGACAACTTCATCTTTACAGCTGTTGCTGCTGTTAATAAACTAAAAATAATAGGCCTATAATTTTATTAAACAATACATTAAATGAAATTGTAAAAAAAAAATTTAAAAGCAACAAAAAATTCCTGTTTAAGTTTTTCTTTTCTTTTTTACCTGTGCTAATTACGCATTAAATTCAGGTAGGCTATGAGTCGCTGTCCTCAGTGCCGCAGAAAAGCGCTGAAACGGAGATGAAGGGAAACCCGTTTTTTTTTTTTTTTTTTTTGGCTTATTTTAACTGGCCCATCCAGTTTTCTGGAGGCCCACCTACAATCAAAATCCTGGCGCCGCTAGTGGTGCCGGTGTAAACACAACTTCATTGATAAAATTATCCCACCATGCGCTGGTTCTTCCCGGGTTAACCCAAAACCGACGCTCCATGTACGGTCTATACCGCCGCTGCACACGGGAATTGTCACAGATCGCTCGAATAATAGCTTGTCTCCGGCGCATGTAGGCAGTTATAGCATTGTAAAATGCAGAATTTACTTGCACAACAGCTGCTAGCAAAGATATATACCATGACTGATGACACCCAATCATAGAGCCGAGCGTGAGCCTCTACTACGTCATCGTTTCTAAAGTCCTCCGTTTTGACCCGTCCAGACTAAAACGCCCTCCGGAGATTCAAAACGAAAAACGGATCGGTAGCGTTTCTAAACTTCTCCGTTTTGGGTCTCCGTTTTTGCCGAAAACGCAGTAGTGTGGACGGGGCCTAAATCAGGCTAGTTGTATGGCTGGACAGAAAATTGCACTCAGTAGCTACTCTAAATATAAAGACATAATATTATACATTTAAAGATGTTTACTTCTTAAAACCGAAGTAAAATCATTCACTGGCTACCTGGTGACTCGATGAGGTACGACTAAATGTCCGGGTAATACACTTCTGGCCACTGGGTGGGGTTGTAGACCAATTTGACACTGGTAGAATGAAAGGGACATGTTTTTAAGTTGCCCAAATTAAGTTTATAAATGTATCGTTCACGCTCTATGGAAGGCAGGGTGGACATATAATTACTCGACATATTTCATCTAAGTGATTTCTGAAGTTATACACGTCTGCCAGGTTGTGTACGGACGTTGTTTTGTGCCGCTATTTTGTATTGAAGTCTATGGGAAGTCTGGCTTGTTTTCCCCTAAAAAGGGGCGGTTACAAACTTGACAGTTAAGTTCCCGGATGTGCCGGTTGTATGAATTACAAGGTTTGTAAACTCGCCAAATATATATAAATACAGAGTATACTCACTATATATTCAAACACACATATATAAACTAAATTTATTATACATTACTACGTTTTTACAGTGTTTACCCCTCGTTTATGGCACACTATCTGGTATTAAGTTTTTAGCCGCGATGTTAACACAGTTGATCTAACGAACAAATGGAAATTATTGACTTATTGTCTTAGATTCATTTAAAGTTAGTCATTCAATTCAACATATTCATTACAACTGTGTCGTCAAATTGCTGATATAGCCTAACTAATTTAGCTGAATAACAAAAGCAGGTTAATATAGTTTGGTCTGTTTTTGTTTAGCCTTACTTTAACTTACATGTGCCCTCATTCTCTCAAATACCATTTTAAAGCCATTTATGGTCAATAAATATTTTGCTTTGTTCTTTTGTTTCCCCAGAACAACCATTCCATTTCTAAAATAATCTGAACATTTCAGTGGCAACATTGAATTACAGTAAGTACCTGCACCACATGCAGTACTTTATTACTATGAACTTTCTCTGCGTGAAATTGTATTGTTTGACTGTGTACTTGTGTTTTTTAATCAGTTTTTATCTGATAATCTTCCCTCATGCTCTCAAATCTCATTAATGTTATTCAGAAAAATAATATCACATGTTTGGTTCACAAATAATGCTATGCATTTTTTCTTATATCTTTATCATTTGCATTTGAATATAAGACATTTTAACTCTGAATTATAACTTCAAGTTTGTTCTTTTTCTGCAAAAAAAAAAAAAAACTCATTGATTATTTTTAGGATCTTTTCTGGGACATTTTTGGAGCTTAACCATTTTTAGTGCCTGGACCATCCACCAGAAAAGAGGAAAAACAAACGGAAAACGAAGCTGATGCACCTTTTCACTTTTCTTACTCTTTAAGTACCTCACACCAACTTGGTCCCATTGTGACATTTGACCACAAACAAAATTGCTGATCGTGTGGATTCTTATTGAAATGACTGAATTCACCAGTGAACATTCGCAGAACAACAGATCATTTTACTGCACCTTAACTCTGTTTCCGGGTCGAAGCCTCTACTTCTACTTCCTCTATCTTGTTTCATGAGAATACTCAACAACCATTTATGGGAACTGTTGATTCAAGTCACACATTTAAGCTTTTCAAAAGCCATAGTGTACATTACAGTCTCCAGTCTCACGGCATCCTAGACTTCAACATTTTCTGAATCAAAATAGCTGAATAACTAACCATCTGAGATTTCAGTATAGAGATAAAGGTTAGGATCATAATTTTCAGGAATATTACAGCACAATGAGTGCATATTAGCACTGTTTGTTTGTTTGTTTTTGGCATCTGAGAGAGCTTTTGGACTTGGAAACAGTGATGTCAGACTAACCATCGGCCTGAAACACAAATGTGTTAAAGTTAAGTGAAGATGGACATTTTTAATTAGTCAAATTTTTTTTTTTTTTTACATTGTTTTATTTTGTGGAACATATGTGTTTCCATGCATTTTGTTGAGATGTCTTTTCTTGTTTATCTATTGTATGGTTGATTATTCATGTTGCTTATGTATTATATTTTTTGTGTATTCATTGACATTAATTGTTAGCTTTTTTTTCCCATGTGCATGGAAGTGTATGTATAAAAATGAATATCAAATATGTAATAAACAATTCTTATTTTGTATTTGGTTCAATTTGTTTATTATAATAGAAGTCAAAGGTAACCATAGTAACAACCTGAAATTAAATATAAAAAAAAAAATGAAATTTGGTTCCTGGAGGCACCCACAGTGGTTCCACACAGTGCTTCATATAAGAGTTCCTCAGGAAACCTGTGTGGTTCCTCAGAGAACCGGCCCTTTTTAAAGGGTGCCTAGAGGATCTACAGACGGTTCCGCCGGTGTGGCAAAGTGAAGAACCCCAAAAGGTTCCTCCAGGCACCTTTAATTTTTACAGTGTAGCTTATTAAAGTTTTTTTCCGTTTTTGTCAGTTTTGGCATGGATACCAATCGTGAAATCTAAGAATTGTAATAGTCGAGAAAGGGGAAAATGAAAACACAAACAAAATACGCCGCAGACGTAACATGAGAAATGAAATAATGTATTTGGAAACCTGTATCTCACCTGTGAGAAGAAGAGAGATGTAGAATAATCCAGAATGTTTATAAAATCACACTGAAGATATAAAGATAAAGTCTTGCTGAAATAAAGAAGTGAGAATCCTAGAGTCAGTCGCCGCTGCAGAGTTCAGTTTAATCTTACAGTCTGTGGTTTAACTCGTGTGCTGACTGTTTATATGGAGTTTAGTGACAAAACTTGTGCGAGGGGTGGAGACAATTACAGGGGCCACACTAAATCGAGTAGTTTTGCTATGTATTCCCCTACTTTTATGAATCAATATAGTACTGCAGTGTCAGCTTGTACACCTGAGAGTTTAGTGAAAACCACAAAAACATGTAATTAGTTAAAGAAGTTTTCCACATATTTCCCTTTTCTTTCCTCCCTACGCAGATCTGTTTCCATTTCATACTTTATGTACTGCTAAATACAGCGTCTGTTTGTACAAGAATAGAGTTCAACATAAGTCTATAGTCTAGTTACTTTCAGTTCAGTTCAAGTTCATGGAATATGAGTGAGGAAGTGTGAGTGAGTTAGTTCTGCTTGTGGATGTCATGAAATGGTACATATTCTAGTCAGAATGTGAGTCTGAGACTGCTCCATAGAGATTTGATTATGGGGCGTGTCTCAACCGAACCAGGAAAAAAAAACCTCTGCACTCAATTGGATAGACCTACAACCAATCAGAGCAATGGAGTAAATGACGCATGTCCAGTAGGGGTGGAACGGTACATGTATTCGTATCGAACCGAATCGGTACGGGCGTCACGGTTCGGTGCATGAATTTACACGGAGAATACACGGTATAAAAATAAATAAAACTCGCGTGCAAATTAATTAATGTAATGCGGAACTACTGCTAGATACGCGGGTTCTTTAGGGACACCTAATCTGTAGCCCTGCCTTAAGCTAGGTTTGTTTATACCAGAGAATGTGTTTATACTTTCGCCTGCCTCCGCAGCGTGAGCTTCCGCTGACCGCGCGCGCGCCTCCTAAAATGGACGAGGCATTTATACTTCGCACGCGACCGCCCACACCGCAATGACGACATTTTGCCATGCGCACCCTTGCGCTCGTGCGTCTGCACATAAATAAGAGATGCTTTATTTTCAGTTTTATAGCTGATTGTCTTATTTTGTTTACATCTTACTTTACACACTTCAGGGCAGGCTGTTGCAGCTAGCTCAGGGGAGAGACTGTATGACACTAGGTGGTACAGCCTGAGACATGCACAATACAAAAAATTGCCTTCTGCATTTTTGTTTTGCTTTTCCCTCCATTGTACCGAACTTGTACCGAACCGTGATGTCTGAACCGAGGTATGAACCGAACCGTGACTTCTGTGTACCGTTCCACCCCTAATGTCCAGTGATGTAGTGGTGCCTGGAGAAGTGGGTATACTCTTAATTTATGATCCCAATATTTTTTTAAGCGTCCCAGCAAAGGATGAACGCTCTGTGTTATAAACAGTGACATGTAAGACTAGTCTTGCATGTTAGTTCACCCCAAAATGGGCCAGTAGTATTTGCACATTATCACTTAACTTTTGCTGCTTGACTTCACGGAGAAAGGATCATTATGAAATTAATATTAGCCACAGAAGAGGTGAAGTTTTTCAATTAATACTGGCCCACAGACTATAGGAAGAGACAACTAAATAATTATGTATTTTGAGTGACTATTCCTTAGTCCATCCACACATGAAAATTGGACAACTAGTCTCTCACCTTGCAAATAATCTGCATTCTGCACCAGTCATTTATTTAGTGAACTATCTCTTAGAACAGCTGATTTGCAACAGATAGTGTAGGCCAGAGTGTGCCACCATTATAAGTTTACACTATCTGTTGCAAATCAGCTGTTCTAAGAGATAGTTCACTCAAAATTTCATAATTATTTAGTTGTCTCAATTCCTATAGTCTGTGGGCCAGTAAAAGTAAACTAATCTCTGACTGAAACACCAACACCTCATCTTAAATATATCATATTAGATTAGTTTATTTTAACATTAAAATATCATCATCATCATCATCATTCAAAAAATTCAACAATATATTCAAAACAATGTTAAAACATAACAATATATATAACAAAAATATATACATTTAACAACATTTTCATGAAAACCACAATGATATACTCATGCAGGGTTTCTAAATAAGTGCTTATATTTTTGGCTCAAGGGACTTAACTTCAGTAGGTAAGTAGAATTAAGGTAAGTAGCGCAATTTCATAAATACGAAATACCAAATAACTGATTTTGAATTTATAGTCAGTGCAGGTTTTACAGTATATTCCAGACACACTTGCTCTCTGCAGGGGTTTTCACACTGCATTGTCTAGAACGCACAGAAGAGGCAGCACGGTGGCTCTTCAACCAGGTCCTTGTATACTTTCTAGGATCAAACTTTGAAGTAGGGGGTCCGTTGATGTTAATCATCATTAAGTTTGATATGTTTGAGACCAGTAGGACAGCCCTTTTGTCTGTGCTTATATTGTTCATAAGGCTAAAGGGCGGCAGTGGCTCAGTGGTTCATGTAGGTTGTCTACAAACCGAAAGGTTGGTGGTTCAATCCCCGGTTCCACCTGACCAAGTGTCGAGGTGTCCATGAGCAAGACACCTAACCCCAGCTGCTCCCGATGAGCTGGATGGCGCCTTGCATGGCTGACACTGCCGTCGGTGTGTGAATGGGTGAATGTGAGGCTATGTAAAGCGCTTTGGTGGTCTGTGAAAGCGCTATATAAATGCAGTCCATTTACCATTTACCATTTCATCTCACACTCTGCTGTGCTGACAGGGAATGTTTTCATACAGTTAATGAGCGGTTTCAGGTCATTGGGCTCACTGTTGGGCTCTTCCAGTAGGTCCCGCATCCCATTCAGTGCTTGGTCTGTGCACAAGTTAAATCGCTTGCACAGTCGCTTAACTTGTTCTTCACCATGGCGGATGCTGGGGTTTGATGGCCATTTACTCTGATCAAGGATGCTGAGGTCCTTGATGGTCTCATCTTCGAAAGACAAGCGTTGCTCAAGATTGTTCACAAGGCTTTGTAAGAACTGTCCAGGGTTGATAGACTTGAGCTTTGTATTTATTTTCAAGGCTATAGATCGATACACCCTACTCTCTTTTGCTTCTAAAGCCTCACCATATTTCTCACCTGGACTCTCTTTAAATGAATGTATCACTCTGATTGTGCGTTTCAGCAGATGCTCTGCTCTGAGGAGAGTTATAGAACGAGCCTGAAGCTCCTGTGACAGGACACTTAGTTCATGGAGTGTGTCATACATGAGCCCAAGGTCACAAATAAATTCAGGACTTTGAACACGGTCCAATAAACCTCTGTACATTTGCTTCTCTGTGTTGGACCTCCTCTCATCAGAACAAGCATTCTTAAAGTGCTGCACAAGAGCTCCCAGTGATGTCCAAACAGCATGAACAGTCCGAAAGCTACTGGCCACCCAGCGTACATCCAAGACTCTGCCAATGTGAAGAAGTTGTGAGCCTACTTCAGCTGCAGCATCTTTGAGTTCACACTCATTTTTGTTTGACATACTATACAGAGAATATAGCTTGTGCATAAAAGCTTTAAAGTGATTGATCTTGATGAGTTTACCTCATCAATTGCATCTGACACAGCTAGTTCAAGTCTATGATTCATACAGTGCCATGCAAAAAGCTTTGGGAATCTCAAGGTCAACCTGGTTGCTACTCCTGACTTTTTTCCTAACATGACGCTGACGCCATCTGTCACAAATGCTACCCAGTTTTCAAGAAGCCATTCTTCTGTAAAGCCAGCATTAGTTAAAAGTAAAGCCTCTACTATGCCATCTGCTCTCTGATTGTCCAGTTCAACAAGCTCAAGGAATATGAATTCAGGGTTTTCTTCTTCTTGGACTGATGCTTTAACTGAAACTGTCATGACAGCTTTGTGACTTAAAGAAGAGGCCTCGTCAATTAGGACAGCTAACTTACTCGATGATGCTACTATGCTACTGATGATTTTGCTCTTCATCTCATTGGCAACATGTTTAATTATTTGTGTTGCACTGTAACGTGAATGAAGTATTGAGCCCATCTTTATACCATTCAATTCCTGCAGCTCAATGAGGCTCTCGTGGTCAGAAAAGGGTCTGTTCTTTTTGGCCAAATGGTAGGCTGTTCGAAACACAGCTTCGATTTCCTTCATGTAGGACTCAGTCATAGCGTCCACCGCATTCTCAATGACTGCTTCTTTCTGTTGTTCTCTCATCTTCACAACTTGATTGTGTGCCTTAGACAAAGCATGTTTCCTCACCTTATTTCTCAAGACTGACAGACTTGTCTCTCTATTTCCCTGGCCAGATGCTTGAATTTCAAAGTTCATCCATTCTTAAGAGAGAGATACACCTTGCTCCTTGACGATCCCAATGGAGTTCACACTGCTACAGACCAGGCACCCTGTGAAGCAGAAACAATGTAACTGTATTCATATTGTACTGTATCCATTTCTCCCACATACATGCAAGCAGACATATTGTATATTTCTCTGTGTTCACTGTTTTAGAAGCTGTCAAAACTAACAATCTACCTAAACTTACCCAATTTTTTGTTTTTGTATCCTAACCAAGGGTACTTGGATTTAAAATCTTCTTTTTGTTTGACTGTCCACAGATCTGGGCAGTCATTAGTGATGTGACATTTGAACCGAGGCGTCGGAGCGTGTGTCGAGAAAAAGTGGGCGTGCCAGATGAAGCCGCGATTCGAGGCTTGTGTTGTTAACGTGAAAATCACGTGACTAATGACAAACGAGGCCTCGGTTTGTGTGGCTACGTCATCGGTTCGGTCTGAGTGTCGCTTCCGGATTAAAGCCGGTTCGAAACTCGCGCCTCCTTGTGGGTGTTGTCAGCAGTAGTAGAAGCAGTTGTAGTAGTGTCAGAGAGTCAGAGAGTTAGAAAACTATCATTGTATTGTGTCATATGTGAGGGCTGTATATTATTACATTATCTGGTTAGAATAGTTATAGTAGGCCTATATTATTATTATAGTAGGCCTAGCTATATTATAGTCTTGTTATATTAATTAGATAAGATTATTTGGATTGCTCTGGATTTTTGGATCTGGACTGGACTGCTTTTTGATTTGGATTGCCCTTTTGGATTTGTTTGCTTTTTGTGACTCTTCCTTTTTCCTGGTAATGGAGCCAGCAAGAAAGAGGGAATCCTCCGCTGTCTGGGCTCAACAGAAGCATCAGTATCCTCATTTGTACCACTGCCATTTTTACGTTCCCCTTCATCCTCTGTTCCTTGTGAAAGGATCTTTTCCCAGGCTAGAGAGATTTTGTCCAAGAAGAGGAATCATCTAAACCCCAACACACTTGAAATAATTCTGTTTCTCAATAAAAAAAATCTATTTTTATTTTCCTTCCTTCCGGACTATTCGGTTGCAGTTTACTTTAATCTGTTATCTACAATCTGTTAAATTAATAAATGTACTTTATTACACTCCCTCTAACATAAGCACTGCACTCAACAGTGTCACTGTTGTTGTTCATACTGTCACTATCCAAACAATTTATGAATAATTAATGAACTGTGTGTGTTACTCTGGACAAGTAAATTCAGACAGAGAAAGATACATATTTTATATTATACACAGTAATGGACAAATGTCTGATCATGTCTTTTTATTATTGCAAATGAAAGGTTACAAACATCAACAGTGAGAAGAAAATAAATAAATATTTTTTATTTATAAAAATATTTTTATAAAATATACATTTAAATATAAATATATTTACATTACAAATAAATATTTTTATTTATAAAAGCATTTTTATAAAATATATATTTTTTAATAAAAACATTTTTTTTTTATAAAATGAGGGAGGGAGGGAGGGCATGACTGGTTCAGAATGAATTAATTTTTTGTCTGCTATTTCTTTGCACAGTAGCTAGGTGTCACTAGTGAGCAATGATGAATGAAGCTTCGAGTAATGAACCTTTGGCTGAAGCAATGGCCTGCGAGGTCTCAGTGGTTCAGGAAGCCTCATTTTGCCATCACTAGCAGTCATTATTGGAATCTACATAAAAAAAAAATAAAAATAAAAAAAAGAAACACAACAACATGAGTGATTGAATATGGGCTATAAATGTAACTATATAATACGTAATTAACATTTATATATGTACAATATACATTTCATTTGGGGCTATAAATATAACAAATAAAACAATTACTATAACATGAACATTACTAAATTGAGTTCATTGCCATGAGAATTTCAAACAGCAAAGGTAACTGTCAAAATAATGAAAGCATTCAAGTAATGCATATGTGGCAGAGCGGACGCGGGTTTGACTCAAATTGATATAATTTCCGACTACGCGACCTGGGGAATTTCACCCCAAGAATTAAGCACAACCCCTAAAGGCACGCACAGATCCTAATCACCATTGGAGTCAGAGACATAAGTTATCGTACAAAAGTATTTTATTAGCAGTTAAAAGAGGCATTGACCAGCAATCACACTCATCTCAATTGTTATTAGTTCAATCATTAGTGGCAAAGGAACCCAGGCTTACCAACAGGGGCAGTCTCAGAATATCACCCTCAATGAAAATCACTCAAATCACAGTGCACACACACTAGCACACACACAGCGACCAAGGTCAGAGAAGACCACGACACACAGTGAAGGATGCCACCACCAAAAGGTCACTCGTCTTCCCCCGGGTGCCCAGGTCCTGCCAACAACCAGAAAGAAAAAGACGTTAAGAGAGCAGAAATATGCATAAACCAGCCCGGTCTCACCCCAAAACGTCATGTACTGACGGGTCTTGACCATACGGCAACATACGACGAAAAGGGTACCCCTAAAACGTCCATATGAGACGAAGACATAAGCGCACCAGCAGCGCCTCCTAGCGGTACCCTAACGCATACCTAAACCTACCCATAACCCGAATAGTCACATATGGACGTTTTAGGGGTACCCTATTCGTCGTATATTGCCGTTTGGTCAAGACCCGTCAGTATGTGACTTTTTGGGGTGAGACTGTTACATAAACAACATAACATAAAAAGTAACTTAATGCAGTTCCGGGAAGGAACCAACTTCTCAGTTCAAAAATAGCAAAAAGGAAGCATAAACTCAAATTAAATATAAACAAATGATTAAATAAATTGGCAGTATAGCTCAACTGTAGAAATAGTTACATGAAAGCAATATATTCAATAATCACAATAAATGAATTGAAACCAAAATACAAATTCAAAAATACCCAAGCATTGAAATCAATTAAAGAAATAAACCAAAATAAGGAAAACAAAAGAAACTCAAAACATATCACTGATACACCGCTTAGGAAGCACAAAACAGATAAAGACTCGTTAAGAGCAGCTCAGTCTCGTGGAAACAGATGCGAACTCGTTGAGAGCGTCTCGTAAAAACAGAAGAATCCGATGGAAACAGAACAGCAACTGTGATGAGAGACGAAGCGTCGGAGCGAACAGCAACTCTATGATGAAGCACGGGGCGTCGGAGCGACCAGCAACTCTATGACGAAGCACAGAGCATATAACAATTGACCAGAACGCCGCCATTGCCCTTGTCACACGCCTACAAACAAAACAGAAAGTGTTACACTGCCATTCATTCTCCCCCTGGCTTCCGGCTCAAGCAAACATACTCACAATCACAGATGCTGCACTGGGATTAATATACCAAATTCCCAGCAATGCATGGCGCCGGATATCTCCTCAGCAGAGAGCACGGATGAACTTTAGACTACATAAAGCATACAGATTAGTACCCGCTCGATTAAAGCAACCTACAGGAATCTCATTACACAAACGTCGTCGTAAATGCTTTCCTTACCATATCAAATGTCCACATTTGATTCTCCAGCACAAGCAGCAGGGCGCGTAGGTGACGTCACGGCCCCGGAAAGTGACGCACGCCTATGACTGGCAGCCCATGCTCTTATACACCCATGGTCCCAGCCCATTGGCCAAACCTCAAATTAAAAAATTAGGAGGGGTAATAACCCATCCTGCCACACATATTATATTGAAAGCAGGCGCTCTTGTGGTGTAGGATGCATTTTTTTGGGCCAGACACACATTTAAAAAAAAAACATCTTAAGTGTTCAACTTCATCTTTCACTCGTAATGAAAATCCCCCTTCCACCCACAAGTGTTCACAAAATGGTTTAATTGTGTCACAAACTGTGACAATAGCATGCTTTTACATTCAGCAGTGGCATAACTGGGGTCCCTAAACATTAAGCAAAAAAGAATGATGCTAATTATACACTCACAATTGTGAAAAGAAAAAAGTCACTATTCCCTTTATTTTTATTCAGTTTTGTTAACAAACTTCCAGAGTAATGTTTATATATTAAGTGTGTTAAATAATGGAGACATTCATGTGCCCTGGATCCTGTTAAAACACTATTAATAGAGAGATGAAGATCTGTGTAATAATGAGGAAAATAATTTAGTGTGCGTCTCAGATCACTAAAGGTGAAATCATCATCGTCACTGATATTAATTCTCTTCACTGTTTACATGAAATCTGAAAACATTATGGCATTACACGATTGTTGGCATTCCAAGAATTTGAGTAATAAAGTTATGCAGCATCTTCTGTATATTTATTGTTTTCATTTGTGTATTTTAGAAATGTTTGAAGTCCTTAATGTACATTAAACTGGATTTGGTTTATATATACTGAGCTTTCCAGTAACACATTCACTGACAGTAATTCTATGGTTCCTCAAATTTTAATGTAAGAAGTAAAACTCGTTATGTGAGACTCCTTGTAATGCATTAATGGCTGATCCATGATTTTATGAATATTGTTCTATTAGGAGATTTGGAGATTTGCTTCATATGAAACATCATCATCATCATCATCATCACCATCACATGAATCCAGAGTCTCAGGTAAGAACATTAATTCTGCACTTCATTTACTGTCTCCTGTTTCTAAGTGAGAAAGAGATGATCTGTGTGGTTTAGTGAAATGACAGATAAATCATGATCACAACAACTGGCTCTCTGAAACCGTTTTTCAGATTATCTCTTTGAATCACATGATGCTTTACAGGCAAACAGTCTCTCAGTTGCTGTTGACCAATAGCCATGCAGTATACAGTTCAACAGGAAATGATGTTCAGATGTTTTCATTTAAACAGCATGCTGTAGTTTCTCATGTGTCCTTATGTCCTCATTTCTAAACATAATTTCCTCATTTCTCCTGATTATATTGAAGTGTTCACCATTGTGTGTGGCCAAATAAATGGTCTGTCAGCAGTTCCTTGACCTTTCTCAACTTTAAAACCAGTTGTTTGTGGTGGGTCCGTGTACTTTTTGTTCATTTCATTTCCTGTTTGGAATGGAATAAGAGAAATGAAAACCAGCTCGTTTATTCGTTTTTAGTTTCACGAGTTCACATGTTAATGAAATCTGATGTAATATTATAATGCGTATTTGGCTTGCTGTCCGGGGGGAGGGCTCCGAGCTCGGAATTCGGCCCGACCCCAGAGTACTCCCCCCTATGAATGTATAGATCATGGGTATCTATAAGCAGACCCATCTGAATGTGAGGTGATGGGGTGGTGGCGGGATGCTGAGAAATTTGTCATGAGACAGGAGGTAAGGGAAGGCTTTATTTATACTGGCTTCTTCTTGTGCTGATTGGATGATTACCTGAACATGCTCCTCCCGAACTTTGTTACATAAAACTTAATTTAGTTTAAAAAACGAAAAATGAGATTTTGGCTCGATTTTTCATTTTTGTTTGTGGTTTACAAATCGGTTTATGAGTTCGATATTTCATTTGCACACGTGGGCGGCGCTGAAACGCCCCTTTCATCTGATTGGTCTAAACGCTCCGCCTTCAGTAAGCTACAAGCTTTTCTTTCTGTCAGGCAGAATAAGGCCTTGTCCACACGGACACGGGTATTTTTATAACCGTGACTTTTTTACGCGGTTCGGCCGTTCGTCCACACGGAAACGCAGTATCAGGTCGCTGAAACCGAACATTTTTGAAAACCCCTGCCAGGGTGAGGATTTTCAGAAACGCCGGTTGCAGTGTTGTCGTGTAGACAGTAAAACCGGGGTTTTTGCTTCTGATTCAGGCTTCTGATTGGCCAACGTGGCTTCACGATCGCCGCCTGCTGGTGTGGCATGCTCTTGACAGCGCGTGATAGCGTGTTTTTTGCGTTTTCATGTAGGCGGAGATTTCTTTTAAACCGAGCATGTGTGGACGGGATTTTTTTTTAAAACGCAGGAGGAAAAACTCCGGTTATAAAAATACCCGTGTCCGTGTGGACTAGGCCTAAGAGTCGGTACGAGTGCGGCACTGACAAAATGCACTTTAATAAAATAATGTCTGAAACCACCACTCACTGTTAACTACGCACAATATTTGAAGCAGAAATATGTTGCTGGTCACGTAATTGAGAAAAGAGAGAAAAGAGAGAAGATAGAATCAGTGAACTTACATTAATACTGTTTGGGATTAATTAAAATCATGTAAGTTGAAGAGCACGGCATAGGCTACCTTTAAAATGTTATTAGTTTTATTATAAAACTAATACAATTTTATTACATACTGAGTTTTCTTTATTATGTTGGCTTGGTATCGACACTTGGTATCAGGGTCAGGGGTTATTAAATTTTGCCTGAGGAGCCCCAAAGGCTCTAGCTAATGTTTATGGCCCGAAGTTTGGATGGTCACTTTGGCTACATTAACGTTCCAAAATGCCGTTGCGGCTGTTTAAGAATCACGGGCTACAGTCAAAGGGGTCATATAATGGTACATGCACTTTTACAAGTTGATTGTAGTACTGAAATGTGTGTTGGCAGTGCCTGTACACAACCATCATATAATGATAAAAATCCATCCAGTGTTTTTTTTAATCTCCTTATGTTTTCCCCTGTCTCAAATCAAGCCGTTCAATTTTGTGACGTCACACGGTCGGCCGCCCCTCCCACGATTGTTGATTGACAGCAGCATTTCAACACAGACCCACCATCGCTCGTGAGTGAGCTGTCAATCATAGTCCGCACGGACCAGAATGGCTCTAAGCGATTGTGGTGTTCTGTTCTTGGGTGTAATAACGAACACAGCATCATTTTGATGTTCCTAAATCCGAACCGCTGAAGACGCAGTGGCTGAGTTTGTTTTTGAAGGGAATATTCCCCACGATCAACGTCAATGCTGTCATGTTTGCGCGAATCATTTCGCACACCAGACTGCTTTACACACGAGGGCCAGTAAAGCTGGTTTAGCTAAGAAGCTGCTCCTGAAAAAAGGATCGGTACCAACTATTCGTGTTCCTGCTGCACCTCCAGAAGAACAAGTGAGTGTAACGTTCTCAATATAATTCATAATCCCATGTTTATAATGAACAACGCGTTATGGTTATTGTGTTATAACAAACTGTGTACGCAGGTGTTAAATTTAACGTGGTAATACTACACTAAGCTTACTTAAATTATTGAACTTCTTTGGGGCCGTCATCTTTTTCCAACTCCGGTTCAAATTAATACGGTTGCACAGATGTGTCCTCAGAGACTCCCGCTGCCATTCTTTCTCCAAACTATACCCTCAAATGTTGTCAAGGCAACACCCCACATGTAATGTACTAACTAACCACCGGAAGAGCGAGGACACTGCTTGGAGATTTCAAACGTTCCGAAACCAGGAAATGAGATAAAGGCCTATTGTATGATGTGACAGTTTGTCCTAAAGCTTGTCTTTTTTTTTTTTTTTTTTTTTGCTACACACTCAAAATAATTTACTTTTTATTCACAAAAGAGTATAGTTTCAGGGCATAGTGGGCCTATAAGTAGGTGAATTGAGACGCAGCATGACTCTGGCATCTAAGGCTACGTTCACACTGCAGGGCTTAATGCTCAATTCCGATTTTTTGAAAAAATTCGATTTTTTTGCAAGGCCGTTCACATTTCCAATTAAATGCGACCTTTTGTGATCTCCTGTGTGAACGTGAAATGACCCAGAAGTGACCCGCATGCGCAGAAGAGTACTCAACGGTCAACGACGTCACTTGTTGTTTGCGGAAGTAGCTAAACTTGAACTAACTGTGATTCTCTCTCACACACACACACACGAGCGCGCGCAGCGACCGCTACACAAGAGCCAGACAGCAGCCGCTGACCTATCTAATATCAGATTCAGGACAAATAAGTTAACATAACGTGTATATGGCCGCGGGCTTTTTTTTTTTTTTTTTTTTAATTAATGGGCTCGTCGAGGTCGACCCGTTCGGCAGATTTACCTCAGCTCGACGAATATGCAGTCCGTTTTCAAACCGACGACTACAGAATTATGACGTTTTTCGCGTATCAATGACGTGCGGGTCGGATACATGCGACCTGGCCGTTCAGACTGAAGTCGCATTTCAAAAGATCGGATATGTATCGGATTTGGGACCACATACCCAAGTGGCCTGGGTCGCATTTGAAAAGATCGGATCTGTGTCGTTCAGACTGTCATGAAAAGATCAGATACAGGTCGCATAGGGGCAAAAAAATCGGAATTGGGTCGTTTCAGCCTGCAGTGTGAACGTAGCCTAAGTCCGTTGAGTCCTCGTTTGTGCTCGTCAGTCATTATTCCCTGTCAAGACCACTTGGCTCAATGTAGAGTTGACATCGGGGAGACTGGGCGGCGAGGGCATTTGTTCCCCACAGCGCCCTCTAGATGATGCAGTGTGAGTTCACATCCGAGAGGAAAGTCTCAGGTTACAGAAGTAGCCATGGTTCCATGAGAAGAGGAATGAGACTGAGACTGATCCTGTAATATAATCTGATCAGATGAGAGTCTCTTTCTGCTTCATATGAGACACATGATGATCCTCATTGAGCTTCAGATCAGATTCTCTGATTTCTCTTCACTGTCTCTGATCCTGAAACTAAAGGCCTTTGAGTTTCACCTCAAATCTACTTCTGACATCTAGTGGACAAAGATGAAAACTGCAGATCATATTCTGTGTGTTAGGAGGAATAGAAAACACACACTCATACAGATTTATTTACAATGCCTTCATTTCTATTTTAAACAAGTGGCATTCTCTCAGTTTAATTCACTGAATGTCATTCATTATCAACTCACAAATAATAATGTGATTTTACATTTTGTGTGAATGACTGAACTTCTAGCAACTTCTGCTTTAATGTATACTATGATGTGTTTGTGAACAGTAGATATTGAGTATTGAGTAAGTGTTGATCTGTTGTTGTTCTGAACAGCTTCAGTTCGTCTGTTAAAGTCACTAATGTTCTGCTGATGGAAATCAGTGTTAATGCATGCAAGATAAACGTTTGTTTCCATCTTTGAACATTAGAGGCACAACTTCACTGCAAACTCAAACCATGATGATGATGATGATGATGAAGATGATGATGAAAGAGAGATCTGAGATGAAGATGAGGATCATCATGTCACACATAAAGCATAAAGAGAGTCATCTTCTCCACTGAGGGGGAAATGTTGATTGACTGATTTGATGCTTGTTTCTCATTGGTTGGAAGTTACACTGCTGTTTTAAACTAATAATAATGTTTTTTTTTTAAAGGCAGTTGAATGTTGTTATGCATAATTCATTGAGGCGAATAGGTTATTTAGTGTCTGACTCTAATAGAATTAACCTGACTGCATTAAAGTTCTTAACGTCTTGTTCAGGTTAAAGTGTTTCTCAGTAAGAGCTGATAGGAGAACAGATGTTTAGATGATGACATTAACAGGACACATCTTTACAGGAAACACAGTGTGCACTGGTGGAAAGCCCCAAAAGGGGATGTTTGTGTAAATGAATAACTCTGATGTGAATGACATGCGTGTCTGGATTGTAATCTGAAATGCCACAATATACCATAAGTCTGAAGGCAGATTTGTGCTGATAGAGAAACACATTTAAACTCCTCCTCATTGATTGTCTGAGCAATAGTTCCTACATTGTACATTAGTATTTTAATATCTCTATTATGTTCAGCACAACTCTATTCAGTCTAGAAGCTGCCAGAAGAGACCAAACATGATGTACATGTTAGACACACACATATAGCATGTAAAGCAGATCATGTGTGCAGTAATGATAGAGACGTGTGTGTGTGAGAGGCTCCAGATTCACACAAATAGTCTCGTTTCGTTTCTGCTGTTTTGTGCCGGTTAAAGTTCTGTTATTGCTGATACGGTTATTAAATATAAGACACTGAATTAAACTACAGTTCACATTTTCACAATAGTGTATTGGCATTGGGTGACTACAGTAATCTACAGTAGTGTCGACAACAACGCCTGACATAAACCTCTACAAGTGTGTCTGTGCCCTAATAAAATAGATATAAGCTATGGTGTGAGTATTTCAATTTCAGTTTATTTATAAAGCACAATTAAACACAACTACCGTTAAAGGTCCACTGGCCCTTTAGATTCAGTCAGTCTCTGAACTACAGTATTAATGCCATGTGACTAAAGCCAGAAAAATATACACAAGATTTGGCCAAACACTGTACAATTTAATGCTCTTGTCAATATGAAGTGAATATTAGTTGCTTGGTAATTGTATACATTTATAAATATGAAAATTTAACTAAATATGTAAGCTGTCATGAAGTGTACTGAAATATTCCAAATACAACAACAGATTTCTGTCTAGCTTTGTCGTACAAAATTTTGATACAAAAATATATACAGAAATATATACAACATATACATAAACACAACACAACTGTTCTTGAGAACATGATGAAGGGTTTGATGAGAATCTCTCCTCAGTTTTGACATCAGAATCAAACTTTACAGGCTTGTCTGGATCATTAGACTAGAAATCACAAATATATATCAGATTATCATCATATATATGGATTATGTTCTCAATTTAAAACAGACTAAAATGTGATGAAAGATTAAATTAAGTTCCATAATAATCAAAAACTCACAGTCTGGCTTTAGTTTCTCCATACTCTCACATCTCACAAGTCTCTGTCCTCTTTCCTCTGGTGATTCACTGGTTTGTATCTCATTTCTGTCCTCCATTTTTCTCTCAGTCTTCTTGTTTTCTGCTGATCTGTGATTTCTGCTGATTTTCTTTCTCCTCTTCATTTGAATCTGTTCAATCACACAGACAGAGTTTCATTAAAGCGATATAACATCATATCACGAGACATCAGATCAACTCCTGATCAACATCTGCATGAGCTCAGTGTTATTACAGCATCTCAGATTAACTCTACAATATTCACAATAATCAATGATGATGACAAATGACAAATATAGAAATGTGAGTTTATGTGTGAGTCCTGATCATAAACATCTTTCTCTTCTCACCTCATGTTTGATCATATTTGATTCATCAGAACGACACTTTACAGCTCCGACTGGATCAACAGAGACTGTAAATGAAGAAAACAACCCGTTATCATCATAATTATAATACAGAGACTGAACTGATGATATAGATTCAGATCATCTAACAGAGAACATGCACTTAAAATATAGAATTTTAAACATTTGTGATAAAATAGCAAATAATCCAGTCATCATATGAAGATAAAGCTCCTCAGTAAAGATGAGAAATGAAATATGAAACATGTTTCTCGCCTGTGAGAAGAAGAGAGATGTAGAATAATCCAGAGTTTATTAAATCACACTGAATATATAAAGATAAAGTCCTTCTTCTGTAGTTTGTGATAGTCCAGATATATTCCTGTCATGCTTTCATTTCTCTTGTGTTCAGATTCTGCACAATTATGATTAAATAGATATAATATATAGTTAAAATAAAATTTTCACATTTGTTAGTGATTTTTTAATACATATTTATCTTTAAGTTTCACTACAATACTATGTACACTATAACATCTCTATTCATAATTAATAAAAAAAAATACACTTACAAAATGTTTAAAGATGAAAGTGTTTAATTGCCTTGTGATGATCTGGACAGAGAGAAGCTCCAGTGTTACTGAGAGTCTGAGGAGCAGAACTGAGACTTTATACACTTACACACGCCCACGCCACTGCTCCTGTAGCTTTTATACACTTACACACGCCACTCCCACTCATACCCGTACAAAACACCCACCTCCACCTCCACTAGAACGTTTCAGAACTGACTTTATACAAAGACACACCTCCCGTAGAGCAGAAAGGGGTGTGATTTTTGACAGAAACCTGTTTTGCCACGTTAAAGAGAAAGAATGTCATTCTGGCTCTGAGTTCAGACACACGAGTCCACACTGGACTATCACACACTGGTTTTGTTCTCTGTGTTGTTTTGCACATTTCTCTATTAATGCTTGTTTCACACATCAGTAGTTTAACAGATTCCCAGTGTAGAGATGGTAAACTGGTGTTATATGATGATATTGTCTTGATCTGGTAATAACTCTCGCTGCTGTATTTTGCACTATAACTGTAGTTTGTTGATTGATAATGATCAGGATAATCTAGTAATGCATTACAGTAATCCAGTCATGAACGCTTTATGAGTTTTTCTGCATCAGAAACATGTTCTGTATTTTGGTGTTTCTGAGGTGAATAACGCTGAAGGATCAGCCAGATCTTTAACTGGACATGATGAAGAAACACACACTGATGCAGATTGTTTACAAGAGATTCTGTGGACAGGATTATGGCCAATCAATAATATCATGTTATTTATGATTATCAGCATTTATTATAAGAACATTACTGGTCATCCATATCTTTTACACACTCTGGTAACTTGGATAATATACAAATGTAATTTTGTCTGTAATAAATATATAGTTGATTATTAATAAGCATAACAGTGGAAACTAATCTCATGTTTTCTAATAATTTTACAGACCCACATTTGACACACAATAACACTTTACATTCAAACACAAGCTCTTCTTTCTGCTCAATCTTTATCAGCAGTAAATATTTACACATCATAGTAAAGTTGTAAGTTGTTACTGTATTATTCACAGTTTTCATGAATCTTTTATTATTCAGTCAGATTTGTGTCATCAGCTCTTCTTCTGCTCTAACATCATTTACTCATTCTTATCCTCATGAAGTTGATCATGTAGAGAATAACACTGGATCATCTGAGCCAGATTCAGACACCCTCTTTACATCTTCTCTCTCAATTACAGTTCCATTCAATCTCTCTTGAATAATGAAATGCCTCGAGCAAAGACACACACAACATTGTACAAACATCAGAACGAACGGGGGAATAAAGTATGTTTAAGTAACTGTGCTTCAGTCATTATTGTTGAGTTCAGAAACTCTTGATCTACTGGGATTTCCACAAACAGCATTTCTAGAGTTTACAGAGTAGAAGTGTGTGAGTGTGTGTGTTATTGTATGTTCTGTTATATGAGGTATTATTTCTATATGTTGACCAATAGGCCTGTGTTTCAGTGGCCGACACAGAAACGCCTGATGTAATGATGAATTAATGATGACATCAAATGACGGAAATATAATTTGTACATACAGTTGAATATTTGATATATAATATATATCTATTTGAATATTAATATAATAGTTAAATTTAAATCTGATTAGAGGGAACAGGATTTAATGTTGTTTGTGTGACTGTATGTAATTGCTTTTTTTATTATTAATTATGCTAATTAACTACTAATACTCTAATGACTGCTAGTTGACATGTAGATGCAAAGTTACTTATAGTTAGTATAATGTGTATGGGCAATACACATGAAGCGTTACTCAGTAGAGTTTGGTTTGTTCCTGTCAGTTGCAGCGACACACCTTTGTATGTTCTCCAGTTTCATATCATTCAGTCGTGACCTATATGGTTTAGTTGTGGCCTAAGAGTGAGAGAGTCTGACTCATAACCCGAGTAAGCACAAACTCAGAGTGTGACACATTGTAATCTGACAAACACTCTGCCAAACATCCTCTGTGTGCATGTGTTCTGCTGTTCCACTGTCCACAAAAGAAGAATCTTAAGAATCTTCAATACATCTGATCTAACTATTATCATCTGAAAAATATTGCAAGAATTAGATGCTTTGTTTCCAGACAAGACTTAGAGAAACTTGTGCATGCTTTCATCACCAGCAGGGTGGATTACTGTAATGGACTCCTCACTGGCCTTCCCAAAAAGACCATAAGACAGTGTCAGCTCATACAGAACGCTGAGCAGAACCAGAACATATGAACATATCACACCAGTCCTCAGGTCTTTACACTGGCTCCCAGTTAGATTTAGGATTGATTTTAAAGTATTATTACTGGTATATAAATCATTCAATGGCCCAGGATCTCAATATATTGCAGATATACTCACCGAATATAAACCCAACAGATCACTCAGATCACTAGGATCATATCAGCTAGAAATACCAAGGTTCACTCTAAGCATGGCGAGTCCGCTTTTAGCTATTATGCTGGAACCAGCTTCCAGAGGAGATCAGATGTGCTCCTACAGTCACATTCACATCCAGACTCAAAACACTTCTGTTTAGCTGTGCATTTACTGAATGAGCACTGTGCCAATGTTCGTCCGACTATCTGTACTGTACTGTATTTTATTTTTTATTCTTCTTAACTGTTTTAATTATTCTTATTTCTTGTTATTATTTTTAATTTCTTCTATGTAAAGCACTTTGAATTGCCATTGTGTATGAAATGTGCTATATAAATAAACTTGCCTTGCCTCTGTTATGCTTCCCTGAAGAGATAAAATCACACAGGTTTTGAACATGAGGGCGAGTATGAGGACAGAATGATCATTTATGTGTCAAATATCCCTTTACAAACAAAGAGAAAGACAACTGTTTATATTTATTTATTTCAATACTTTTAAGCACTAGAGCCTGATTTCAGTTCAGTTACTGCCAACACCATATCAGAGATTACAGAATAATATAGAGGAGAGGTTTTATGTGATTTCTCTCAAAATTTAAAATACAGTATCATATTTTTTGTGATATCTGTTGGGTAACTAGTGAACACAAAACACACTAAAACACTTTTTTACAGTGAAATATAAAATGTATATTCGGACAAAATGATTGTTTTATATTTTTAAGGTTAAAGTTCAGGTTTACTTGATTGTCCCAGAGGGAAATTTGTCTTGGGCTCAAAATACTCTCATACTGTAAATACAATCATAAATCATTACAACACCACATTAAAAATTGCACAGTAGAAAACAAAAATAAATATATCTCCATCTCATACACACACCATAACTCATAAAATACATAAATCATGTTTCCTTTTTGCTGTTTTGTTTAGTAATTGTTTTTCTGTTTAAACTTCACTGAAAAGCCATTAAATAGCCCGTAAAATACATACTGTATTAAATACAAATATGTTGAGAAAGATGTTTTTTAGATATCATTCCATCATCAATATAAATAAACATGAGGCTCATAGTGTGACAACATGCCCCACACAGGGGTTAAAGTTATCCGTACCTCTGCCCTTAACTTAGCTCAGGAACAGCTGCTAAATCAGAGACTCAGGCTTTATATCTTCAGCTTCACCTCTGGCTCCCTCTACTGTTACTGTAAAGAGCTTCGCACAGCAGTGACTAAACTCTCATGGCATTATAAATAGTGTATAATTCGTCTCAAATCTATGCACTGGTTAAACCTCATTCTATATATTGTTTTGGTCAAAATTTTAATTTATTTTATTGTCATATTTATTTTATTTTATTTATTTTTATTTAGTCTCATGGTTTTGGGCGGATCTTGGGCTTTGTTGTAAATAGTTATACACATAAAATGTTTAATAAATAAAGAATCACAATAATAATAATAATAATAATAATAAATAAAGAGGTTAAAGTTTTTCCCCCTCGACAATAATTGAAAATGTTCAATACATATATGTAGTCACAACTGTAATATTTGAGTGTGTGCATAAACTGACTTCATTGGGATATTCACTGCAGTAAAAGAGCCCTAGTCTTCAGGATATGGAAAATAGTGAGATTAAGCATTTTGAAATATGAAATATACTTTATTGTCCCTGATAGGGAAATGTGTAATGGACTCGATAGCCAGCATTTCGACAGAACCTGATACATTAAAAATTACACAGAATATTCATATATGTGATAATCATTTTCATAGTTCAGATATAGGCTACAGTATCTGTGATTTAGATTTTACAGAAAGATTCCCATAAGTGGACAAGCCGTATCTAATAACCCTTTCTAGAGGAGAGCGGCACAACCAAACGCTTTTAGACTTTCTCAGTTTGTGTAAATCTACTTAGAGTATTTATTTTCCCCACATTAATTTCACACATGTCTAGTACAATAATGTGGTGTTGTTTAATTAATACAGTGTATAGGCTAATTTAATCTTGATATAGCCTGAAAGACTGGAAGTGAAATATGACAACACGGTTCATAGACCAGATTAAATGCTATATGATCTAATAAAAAATAATAAAAAATACAAGACAAACTAAACTATTTGATCAATAAAATACAATTATTAACTTTTTCATATAAAATAATGGCATTTTTTAATAATTAAAAATAAAGTAATTTTTGAGTTGAATGAACACACCGGAAAACACAGATATACAGCAGTTCAGAACACAATAATACCTGCACAACTGGGGTTTACACCCGGCTAGTGTCTTCTGCTAGTTAGCGAAGCTTTAAAGAACTAGCTCAACTGTTAAATAACATATCAGAGATTAAAATAATATCAGATTTGTCTAATTTAAAATAAACACCAAAAATAGAGATGAAAAATTAAAATAAGTAAGAAATTTACTTTAGCTATGGTTAAATGTTCAGTGATCTTCCAAAGATTTCTGAATTGTTTTCTCTAAATAGTGTTGAAATGGCATCTAGTAAGTACACTAGGTTTGGTCATGCTAGCATGTCACAGCACGCAAGGAAGAGTCAATGAATTCATCAACCGTGACACCTCTTTGGGGACAAACAGGTTTGAGCAGAGAGTTTGATGCTTCCCAATCACATCCAGAAGGTTGTAGACCTTCATCCCATTTCTAATTTGCTGAAGCATGGGAGTCAGATGCATCGTAGCATGCAGAACAATGGCTCTATTGAGAACAGGGAACAAAGTTTTGAGGAAGACTAAATAAAGGGAAATATGCTATTTTTCACACAATTAAATTAAGACTAAGACAAGGCTGTACAAATTTATACTTTAAGTTCAAATGCTGCATTTCTAAAATAATACTATGCTGTTAAAGTGGCTATTGATGCTGTGTGCATCAAAATGAATTACCGTATATAAAAATTGTTTCTCTGGAAAATAAGTACGGACCTTATGATACTGTCCTTTTGGTCCAACTTAAGCAAACCCGTGTAACCACAACTCACGATTTCATCTGTGAACTGTGTCAGATCAGTTGCTGCCTCCACCTAAAATTACAACAAACGCATTAACAGTATAGCAATGAAATACTGTACATTAAGAAAAGCCTTTAATGGTTTTGCACGGCTGTTCATAGCAGATGTACTCACCCTTTCTATGAGTAAAGCATATTCAAGATCATCCACATCATCTTTGGTCAGCTGCAGAGCATCAAAGTCCCCTGTTGTAAGAAGCATGGTGCTGGGCCACCCTGAGCTAGACTGACAGAAAACACTTCTCCTGCAGTTCTGCATGTCATCAACAAGCAGTGCAGACATTGTAATTGCAACTTTGTACTTTTACTTGCATAAACTGCATAATGTAGGACAACTATAAAATGCAAACCTGTAGAAACCATTTTCTAGGTCACAAATCGTGTAGACAGGACTCTTTCCCTTCTTGCCACTGCCCTCAAACAGTCGCCTCTCAATGCCATGCATCATTTCTAAATACAATAATTAATGACAGAAAACACAGTTCAGTAAATAAAAAATACTGCACCTATGAACCTGATTTCAGTAGTGTTTGGTGACAGAGATTGTCCTAAATATACATTACCAGTCAAAAATGATTTCCTTAATGCTCCAGTGTCGATTCCAGCTTCGCCAATGAAAGTCACATTGAGTTTGTTGACGGGTGAGCCCTTCTTCTGTCTCTGCCACTGAATTAGGCCTCTTTGGAAAAGGTTGTCCCGGGTGATGCAGATCTTAAAATCTTTGCTTGCATCTACTTGGCTTGCAAGCCACTGGAGTACATCATCGTCATTAAAAAGGAGCAAAAAAAATGACTTAACTTTGAATTTAATGACATCTTAAGTAAACAAATGACTGATAAAAAAAAAAAAACACCTAGACATGTCGGCCATAGATAAGCTTCCCTCGCGTAGCACACAGCTGTCTAGTTCAACGTGTCCTGTAGACTGAAAAGGGTCAACAAAAACACATTGATATATTTTACTGGTAAATTGAAAGTTTTAATGTTTATGTTTCAGCACACCTGAAAAACAATGGTAAAAAAGCATTCTACTGATGTTATTTTGGACATATCTGTAAACCTAGATGCCCATTGAGTGACCTTGCCATTACACTCTTGTGCTATCACAGCGTTTCTTGTGCATTATGAAGGATAAGACAAAACAAAGATGCAAATTATATTTAAATTAATCCCAAATTACTGATATAGTACATTGTAGATTATTATATTATATTACAAGGAGACACAGCTTTAACACAGACAATATGTTGTGAAATAAAATGTATATAATAAAATGATAGAATGGCAAACCTTTCACCATAAGCACATTCGCTACCCTAGGAGTTACTGTGTAACGTTACTACTTGTGTTGAAGCCGAACTAGCAGCTCAAAGAGGGGAGGCTCTCTGGTGTGTGTGTGTGTGTGTTCCAGTAAAGTGACGTAGGCCTACTTCTTCCGTATGCCGACATGCAAATTATATGCAAATTACGCTCTACTTACGCCTGCCCTCAGACCCCTCCGACCCCTCCCCTCAGACCCCTCCCCTCTCCACGGCAAAACAGTGACAGAAAGTTGAAACTGAAATCAGTGACAGTGAAAAAACAAGTGATAAAAACTCGGTGAGTGTTTTAGCGCAATTTTCTGACGTCATGGGATCACAACACTAAGAGATAGTAAATCTTTTCCTGGAATTTATTTTTTATTTTTTATTTTTTATTTTTTTTGTGCGTTCCCGAGATTAGACCTTCCTTAACATAATGCCGAAAACCCGAAGTCTCTAGGTGGTCTGGTTGAGGAGTAGATAGAAGTGCAAGATTGGTGCGCACAGACAGAACAGAAATCATGAGTTAACAATCGCAATTTTGTCCGGTGGAAAATTGCGCTAAAAACTGACATTGTAAAAAGAATCTGTCACTGAAAAAGAGTGACATGAAGAAAAAATCTGAAGATTGTCATTGAAAAATACACATAAATCCCAATAAAATTAAAGAATAAGATTGTAAAGATTTTAATTATTTTCTTTTTTCAGTGCCAATTTTTCAGTGCCAATGCCAATACAACTGGTTTCAATACAAATGTTTCAATGCCAATGTTTCCTTTTTCAGTTCTGCTTTTGTTTTCAATGCCAATTTTAATCTTTGATGCCAAATTTTAAAGTCACCGTTCTGGCTCCATAGTTCTCCGGCTACTCTCGAATCACTCTCGCGGTACTTTGATGGCATACGTCAGTCACGTGGCGTCGGCGCTGGATCAAGTAGGAAAAAAATTTCTAACCGGCATGCACTGCTTCAAGTCAGCCACCGATCGGTCTGCACAGAGCTGCATGAAGTCCAACAAGCCTATTATTTTTTTAAAGGCGGCCGAGACTAGAGATCGGTGGTGGACAGCAAATTCACATTTAAATGTAAGTATTATGTTTTCATTTACTCAAATAGCTAGCGAAACCAGAGTTAAAGTTTATTATAAACTTCATCTTAACTCCTTCGTCACCATTGCGTAGCTTCATTTGTCAGGTAGTTTTAGGCAACACTTGAGGTAATAACGTTATTAGTTTAACGACCTATTTGATTTGCACTAGTCTATCTCACTTGTGTATTATAAGAAATATCACTCACCCTATAAAGCCTAAAACAATAAGAAAAGCAGTAGATAAGGCAATGGGGTTTCACTTTTATGTGTTTTTGTAGTGCTGTCATGTAAGCTGTGTGTTTTTAACCAAATTTCAGTATACAGAAATATTAAGTATATTTTGCATGTCTTGATGTGTCATATTTTGCAGTGTTAACAATGCACTTAAGATTGCACCCCTGTGTTACAGTTTTTTACAATCGCTATGACAGATTTTTCAATACATTTAACAAGTTTCCTAAACTCTTAACGCACCAACACACCTAAAACACACAATTGGCAAAATGGTTAATTTCATGCTCAAAATCACACATTGTAAATTAAACTCCAAAACTAATTTTCAAAATACAATAATACACTAACACAATACACTATGTCTACCAAAACACTGCAAACATGTTTCAAAATCAAATAATTATTCAAAACACTAACACATGTTGTCTTCCAACAGGAACATTTAGTCAATCATAACACAATGACAAAACAACACTATCATCAGCTGAAATTACAGAAACTGCATTATTTTATATGTGTCAGGTATGCCCTTATACAGACAGTATATTGTATTGATCATAGATTGTGTTTTGCACTGCAGTTTCTTTTTAAGTCTCTCTACATTTTTGTTTTGTTTGTAATGTAAATGCATGCATTTTTTTTTTTTTTTTTTTTTTTTTGCAGCAGAAATTCAATACAACAAAATAAATGACCCTTCTTAGAGTAGCTTTATAGAATGTATGGTTTATGAAAAAAAGAAGACAGAGACAGAATTACTGCAGTAACGGCTTTATTTGCAACAGAACATTTCTGCAATATAACAAAAATATGCAATATAGCTGCCATTTACAGTATTACTGTATGTGAAAATACAAAATATACAAACAGAAAAAGCCATCTTCTAATCTGCGTGGTCTTCTGCATTTGTCCACGTTCTCATCCACATCACACCTGATATCTTCCCTGGCAAGGCATCTTGGGAAGAATCTTTTGGCATGCCTTATCCTGGTAGTGTTCAGCTGTGATGTCTTGGTATGCAGCATCTTTTGCATACAGGAGGGACATTTGGTCCTGTGGACTATGGTCAAAAACCTTTCATCTCCAGGCTGAGAAAACTCCTCAATGGGGTTGAGGAAAGGGAAGTAAGGGGCAAGGGAAATGGACATCATCCTCTGATGGGCGTCAAACCTGGCTGTGGCTAGACGGGAATGGTGGAATGCCACATTGTCCCATATTTGCATAACTTCAATCAGCTGTTTCTCACTAGCAATGGAATAATGTGAAAATACAAAATATACGAACAGAAAAAGCACCAGAAGAATGAAAAAAAGTCATCTTCTAATTATTTGCATAATTCAATCAGCTGTTTCTCAGTAAGAATAGAATAAAATACAGGGGATATATTTGTGTTTCAGTTCACAATATAAGCAGCTGTTTACCTTGACTTTAGCCTGTAAGGTTAGGTTTAGAACATGATGTTGTCTGTTCTGACATACAGGGTTAAAGCACTGGTTAATTTGGCAGTAAAAATCCATTGTTTTGGTCTTGTTTGAGCTTGTGTGTAAAAGAAGTTCAAGCATTTTCAATTTGTGTTAATTGTATGCATTTTGTGTTAAAGCAACAAGAAATGTGTTAATAGTAGCTTTCACAGATGGATGTAGTGCTAACTGTGTTAAGAGTTTTGGAAAATTGTTAAATGTATTGAAAAATCTGTCATAGCAATCGTAAAAAACTGTAAGTAGCCTACCCTTTTCTGCTTTTTTAGAACAATTCAGGAAAAAATGAGTCTGGGGAACGTAACTCCCATACAGGCACAAAATTATATATATAGAGACTTGGCCCTGGTTTGTCCTCATGGATGAGGTGTTGGGACAGAGGCATTGCACCACCCCCCCTGTCGTCATTGCCTCAATCCCTGAGGACACACCAGGGCTGAGTTCAGCAGTGTGTGACAAGAAGAGGAGGAGCCAGAGCCAGCAGCACCAGCACCAGCACCAGCACGAGTACCTGCACCAGCATCAGCACCAGCATCAGCACCAGCACGAGTACCAGCATCAGCACCAGCACGAGTACCAGCACCAGCACCAGCACGAGTACCAGCACCAGCACCAGCACGAGTACCTGCACCAGCACCAGCACGAGTACCTGCACCAGCACCAGCATCAGCACCAGCACGAGTACCAGCACCAGCACCAGCACGAGTACCTGCACCAGCACCAGCACGAGTACCTGCACCAGCATCAGCACCAGCATCAGCACGAGTACCAGCACCAGCACCAGCACGAGTACCTGCACCAGCACCAGCACGAGTACCTGCACCAGCACCAGCACGAGTACCTGCACCAGCATCAGCACCAGCATCAGCACGAGTACCAGCACCAGCACCAGCACGAGTACCTGCACCAGCACCAGCACGAGTACCTGCACCAGCATCAGCACCAGCATCAGCACGAGTACCAGCACCAGCACCAGCACGAGTACCTGCACCAGCACCAGCACGAGTACCTGCACCAGCATCAGCACCAGCATCAGCACGAGTACCAGCATCAGCACCAGCACGAGTACCAGCACCAGCACCAGCACGAGTACCTGCACCAGCACCAGCACGAGTACCTGCACCAGCATCAGCACCAGCATCAGCACGAGTACCAGCACCAGCACCAGCACGAGTACCAGCACCAGCACCAGCACGAGTACCTGCACCAGCACCAGCACGAGTACCTGCACCAGCATCAGCACCAGCATCAGCACGAGTACCAGCACCAGCACCAGCACGAGTACCTGCACCAGCACCAGCACGAGTACCTGCACCAGCATCAGCACCAGCATCAGCACCAGCACGAGTACCAGCACCAGCACCAGCACGAGTACCAGCACCAGCACCAGCACGAGTACCTGCACCAGCACCAGCACGAGTACCTGCACCAGCATCAGCACCAGCACCAGCACGAGTACCAGCACCAGCACCAGCACGAGTACCTGCACCAGCACCAGCACGAGTACCTGCACCAGCACCAGCACGAGTACCTGCACCAGCATCAGCACCAGCACCAGCACGAGTACCAGCACCAGCACCAGCACGAGTACCAGCACCAGCACCAGCACGAGTACCTGCACCAGCACCAGCACGAGTACCTGCACCAGCACCAGCACGAGTACCTGCACCAGCACCAGCACGAGTACCAGCACCAGCACCAGCACGAGTACCAGCACCAGCACGAGTACCTGCACCAGCACCAGCACGAGTACCTGCACCAGCACCAGCACGAGTACCTGCACCAGCATCAGCACCAGCACCACGAAGAAGGCGAGACAGAGAGGACGAGTTTTTGGACTTGATTAGAGAAGACATGGGACTGCAGAGGCGAGGAGAGCACAGGAGAGGATGGCCAGGCTGTTTTCTCTTCTTGAAAGAATGATTGAGAAAAAATTCTCAATCATTCTCAACCATATATATATATATTCTTGTTTAAGTTTTTTTCACTTATATTTTTTAAAAAGAAAAAAAATCTGAACATTTATTTATTTTTATGCAACTTTAAATGTGTAAATAAACATTGTTTATTGAAAAAAAATTATTTTGAAAAAAACATCTCTGGACATTGTTTATTTTTGTAATGACAGTCATAATTTCTACATGAAACAAATTCTTCTATACCTTTTTTCCCCCAACTATTTACAACATACGTTAAACATCTCAAAATCAACATAAACATTTAAATTTACAGTACATAAAATAAGAAAAAATGATGTAGACTTTTGTTGAGCTGAGTGGGAGACCCTGGTGTGCTACTGGACCGGGATGGGCTCCACAATCGAGACCCTGGTAAGGCTTCTGCTGGTGGGACATCATCTGGGACGGTCTCCAGAGTGTTTGACTGCATGTTTCCACTATCCACTAAGTTGTCTACCAACAGGTTTGCAGGGCTGACTTTATTACACTAAAGTACTTTTAATAACCACTAATACCGCATTGGGGAAAAACTAGTCATATATTTCAAACCTTAGTTAAGCAAAATTATCTTGCATACTCTAATATACTTAAGGTATCAAGAGTAAAAGTAAAGGAAATCTGCAGGAAAAAAACCTTGTCAGGGTTTTTATGATGTTTTGCATTTCTATTACTGCATATGTTGCATTTTACTTCTGAAAATTTTCAAGGTTGATACATTTAAACTATATACTTTTGTGTAGTTTAATGTAAAATGCATCATATTGTAAAATAACATAATTTTGTAGTGTTGCTGTCCTGTGTGGGGAAATCACTTCGAGTATTAACGAAGTATGTAGTTCCTTACATACCACCACTGGTATGGACAGCTGCCGATGACGAGCGGGAGTAACATTCGCACTGGACTTTTTATATTCAACTGGGTTTTATATTCAAATAGGGATGAAAACCTGTGTAAATATATTTACCATGGTCCATTGAAATATATTCTGAAATATAACAAAAATATATGAAATATAAGTATGAAATATATTTATTGGGCCAATTTCAAATATTTGCATATATTCCAAAATATATCCTGAAAATATATTTCTTTTGTGTATGGGCAATTCTGGCTCCATAGCTGTTTACTCAATTATATCAAATGAATGGTCAGGATGGCAGCATACTCTCGCACCGTTGCTTGGCGCCAGGAGCGGTAATCGGGAACACCTGGCTGCACAATTAGGAAATCATACGGAGGCTACATGGAGCGTCCTTCGGAGGACGCATAGGCTGCATCCTTGAAGTCTTCAGTCCTTCGGAGGATGCAGCCTTCACATTGGGACACAGCTAGAGAATCTGATCTGAAGCTCAATGAGGATCATCATGTGTCTCATATGAAGCAGAAAGAGACTCTCATCTGATCAGATTATATTACAGGATCAGTCGCATAATCACATTCATCACATTCATCAGAGAGATCATTACATTTCACAATATAAACTGATTCCACGTTGCAGCAACGGCTGAAAGTCAGTGTAAAACAATAACGACAGTTTTATAGTTATATAGTTATACTATATAGTATACTGTATGTATAGTTACACTGTAATGTCAAATATGGACTCATAGTCATATTAATATTCTGATGATAGAAGAGATACAATAAGACGCACCAGATCTATAATGCTCAATAGAGGAATAATAATGAAATAGGTGTAGAAATAGAAATGAATCATCTGATGAATGTTTTGTTCAGAAACAGATTCACATCAGACGAAACGAAACACTAAAGATGCTCCGATCAGGGTCTTCAGTCAAAACCATCAGTGTTTCTCGATCAGCTGATACTGAGAGCTGAGACGGGGTGTGTGTGTGTGTGTGTGTGTGTGAGAGAGGAGTGTTTGTGAGACACTGTTGAATTACTGTCCTTCGGATGAGACGTAAAACCGAGGTCCTGACTCTCTGTGGTCATTAAAAATCCCATGGCATTTCTCGTAAAGAGTAGGGGTGTAACCCCGGTGTCCTGGCCACATTCCACACATTGGCCCTTACCAATCATGGCCTCCTAATAATCCCCTTACATTGAATTGGCTCTTTCACTCTCTCTCCTCTCTCCACCTATAGCTGGTGTGTGGTGAGCGCACTGGCGCCGTTGTTCTGTGGCTGCCGTCGCATCATCCCAGTGGATGCTCACACTGGTGGTGGTTGAGGAGAGACCCCTGATATGATTGTAAAGCGCTTTGGGTGTACAGTAGTACATATGAAAGCGCTATATAAATGTCTCATTCTATTCATTCTATTCTACTGTGGTGTTTTGATAGGTTGTTTAAAAAAGGAAATCAAGATTCTTCCTGTTAAATTTGTGTATTTCATAGAGAAATGTGTGTTGTAGTTTGCAAAAAGTGTTTTATGAAATTGAAAACTGAGTCGACGGCCTAGAATTACTGTATGGTTTTGTAGATTTGGTGTGTGTTTCTGGTGTTTTGAGTGTCAGGTTTCAGAAACTGTGTGACGAGTGAGGATTCTGTGTGTGAGCAGTTGAAAAAAACTGAAAATGTGCCTTAGAAAAAATAAATAAATACTGGTGTGCATCTAGAGACAAAACAATGACCGACATATTTTAAGATATGCTTTCAGTTAAAACAACTCAAACATGCATAGTAAATAGTCTGAGGCTTGCGTTTGTGAAACTGGGCAAACATATAAGGACTGAAGAGTTTAAACCATAGGATAACCTCACTACCGAACTGGAAAAATTCCCCTCGAAAAAAAAAAAAAAACACATGCAGATGGGGACAAATCTGCATGTGTTTTTTTTTTTTTGTGAGTATTGTGCATCTATGACTTCATCACTGTTTCTTTCTTTGACTGGTGTTGATGGTGTTACCATGTAATTCACTAGTTTCGGTATAGGTCCACCAGATTCTAACCACTACATAAACACCCACAAGACCTGCTTTTCTGGAGGAAAATTGTTACATCCGAGCACAATACTGCTCAGATGCATTTTCAATAGAATAATTAGCATTTTAGTCTGTGAAACCGGGCAAACATATAATGCACTGAAGTGTTTAATCCACAGGATGACCTCACTACTGAACTAAAAAACCAGTTCCCAAAAAACGCTCCATTTATGAACTGCTGTCGAACACAACTTTCATTGTTGAGCAACAACAACCTCTGTGGGAATTACCCAATAACTGCACAAGACCTTCACCGACCACAAGTAATGGAAGAAGAGAGAGAAATGTAGTTAAACTTAAAAAAACTTATGTCTGTTTTCCGTTTATACACTCGCTCAATCTCATGCACTCTTTCTGTAAAACTCTACACACATTCTCACTCACTAAAACACATTTTGCACGTGTGCTGTAAAACAGTAAACACAAGAGGCAAAAGTTAACCAGGACCCTTTAAAGAGTTAGACTCACTGTAACCCTCTCAGTGTAAACTGACCCTAAAGTGCAGCTTTAAGAGATCTTGATCATTTGGTCTTAAACTCTAAGCCGACGGGACATGAATGTTTCTGTGCCTTGAAACTTGAGATTAGTTTTTATTCCAAGGAGTCGAGATATTGAGCTTTCCATTAAACGTGTTGTGCACCGTGACACAAATATGACAAAAACCTGCTGATTTTACATTAATGAGCAGCACTGAGAAAACTGACTCATATTCATATTCATAACTCACAGGCTTATTACACTTTCCTTTTAATTTACACTGATTTTAGTTTTAAAAACCATTGTATTTCTAATTAAAAACTATATTACAATATTTAGAATCAAAAAATTGGATTAAAATGTTTGTATATGTGTGTGTGTGTGTGTGTGTGTCTGTGTGTGTGTGTGTGTGTAAGTGTGTGTGTGTGTGTGTGTGTGTGTGTGTGTGTATGTGTGTGAGTGCGTGTGTGTGTGTGTGTGTGTGTGTAAGTGTGTGTGTGTGTGTATGTGTGTGAGTGCATGAGTGTGTGTGTGTGTGTGTGTGTGTGTGTGTGTGTAGGGAATCGTGTTATAACCGAGATGTCAGATAGACACCTTCAGTAAACACACACAGATCCGTCATGAAGTGTGTAAGAGCTCGAGCAGTCGCTCTGGAGAAGCTGCAGAATGGAGGAAGACACAATACTTCTGGAAATATAGTGTCTGTAGTCAAAGGCTATGGTCAAGTGATGTGTGTTCATGTGTGTGTGTGTGTGTGTGTGTGTGTATGTGTGTGTTTGCGCGCGTGGTTTTAGTCTGCAGTGACCCTGTTTCAGAAGAATCTTTCTCTCATGTTCTTTGTTTCGTCACAGTTTTCAGACAAAACATTATGATATTGTGTTTTGGGACATTGATGTTCTCACACAGAAAAAGATGAAAATGTGCAAATATAGATGTTATAGCACAGACACATATAAATGCTTCACAGTGTTTATTCTGTAGCAGCTCAATGGAGAAGAAACTCTCTGCATGATGTTCTTCATCAGATCATTGATCCAGACACTAGTGACGAGGAGGAGGAGATGCAGGAGCATTAGAGGACGAGTCAGAAGAAGAAGAGACCAGATACAGATCTTGAAACAACTGAAGAAAGTACGAGTAGAAAGTACTGATTTCAGTGTGGGATTTTGTGAACAGGAAGAGTGTGCCTTGAGTGACTGTGACTGTGTGTAATCCTCAGTAATAGAGATATAGTTACAGCATCAGAATTGCAGAGGAGGAGTGTAACCTTCACACTGTATAAGCTGATCTGTCTGAACTGATCTCTCAGATCTGCACTGGATGTGTCCTCTCTTCTGCTCAGCACAAGGTAACTAAAACACTTTATCTTTAATTGTTCTCTGAAGAGATTTTTATTAATTATTTAAATCCAGACATTAATGTCTCTATTATAGTGAAACTGAAATGTAAACCTGTATTGCTCAACAATCATGAACTGATGTTAAACTTCACTCTAAACTGAACTACTGTATTCTCTTGAACAGAAATGACCAAAGTCAGAATATATGAGACATTACAGCATGGAGAACATGTGTTGGACACAAACTACAGGATAATTGTATACGAATAAGAATAATTAACATGTGACGAGAGAGAAAAATGGGGAACAAAAAGTTACGATCTAACAAACCAAAACTGAAAAACACACAGAGTCTCTTCAGACACAACAGCATTAATAGCAGAAAACCAAACTGAGTATTTATGATGTTTAATATCAAACACTGTATGTATCTTTATTTATGAACAGTGTTTCATCTTCTAGTGTCTGAATGTGCAAAATCAGTTCTAAACTATAACTTTTCATTCACATATAGGCTATAGGAAGAGCATTATTTACATTATATAAATGATTTACATTATTCACACCATAAACTATAACTCATATCATAGTCCAAGACTGGTTTCCCCATTATGATGATAATACACAGATTCCTGACGCAGACTCACACATAACCTCACATCTATATATTTGTCATTTGTCATCATCATTGATTATTGTGAATATTGTAGAGTTAATCTGAGATGCTGTAATAACACTGAGCTCATGCAGATGTTGATCAGGAGTTGATCTGATGTCTCGTGATATGATGTTATATCGCTTTAATGAAACTCTGTCTGTGTGATTGAACAGATTCAAATGAAGAGGAGAAAGAAAATCAGCAGAAATCACAGATCAGCAGAAAACAAGAACACTGAGAGGAAAATGGAGGACAGAAATGAGACACAAACCAGAGAATCACCAGAGGAAAGAGGAGAGAGACGTGATAGATGTGACAGTATGAAGATAAGAAAGCCAAGCTGTGAGTGTTTGATCATTATTGAACTTTAATCTTTCATCACATTTTATTCTTGTTTTCTCTCCTGTTATAAAGTGTCACATTCAGACAAATTCATCAGACTGACTTTCTGCAGTTCTGAAACATTCACAGATTGTGTTTAATTGACAGAAAAGTTATTTATTAAGAACATATTAAATGTATAAATTCAAAATAATGTACAGTGTGTGCAGAATTATTAGGCACGTTGATTTTCTGATCATATTTTATTCCCAGGAACATTTTGCCAATTCCAAACCACATTAATCATAATAACTACTATTAATTTTGTATTTAATCATTTATAAGTGATATATAATTGTTCATGAAGGCTGGAAATGAAAAATGTCTTATTTTCAGGTGTGCAGAATTATTAGGCATGTTTTCTTTTACAGATAAAATGAGCAAAAAAAAGAGATTTAACTAAGACTGAAAAGTCAAAAATTATTAAATGCCCATGAGAAGAATGCAATACTAATGCAATACTAGAGATTGCAGTTAAGGCATGACCATTGGACAGTGAAATGCTCATTGGGTCAGCAGGGTCAGACAAATACAGGAGGAGAAGGAAAGACACATGTTAACTGCAAAAGAATGAAGAATTATGGTGAAGAATTAAGTGTGAAACCATCAGGAACCCTTTAGTCTCCAGTGGCACCATTTTCCAGAACTGCAATCTACCTGGAGTCTCCAGAAGAGCAAGATATCAGGATCTCAGAGACTTGGGTTAGGTAAAGAATCCTAAAAATGACCCCCTCTTAATAAGAATCACAAGCTGAAGTGTTGTGAAATACATGCAGACTGTTTTATATAGGCTTTATAGACAGATTGAGAGTGACTCTTGAAGAACCAGCACCACATCCTCTTCTACCACTGTTTGAAGAATTCATCCCAAGTTTTGGGAGTTTATTTTTAGTCCATCTCCTACCCTGAAGTCCGCTTTGCAGAGATGGACTAAAAATAAACTCCCAAAACTTATTAAAACGTATTCTGGAAGATGAATTCTTCAAACAGTGGTAGAAGAGGAAGTGGTGCTGTGGTCTTCAAGAGTCACTCTCAATCTGTCTATAAAGCCTATTAAAAACAGTCTGCATGTATTTCACAACACTTCAGCTTGTGATTCTTATTACAGTTTTTTTCGATTGCTAAGCGACAGTGAGCACAACTGAGTCACATGTGCAAAACTCTAACTCCAGTCTGCACAGCAGCAGTTCATGTGGACCAAACTCTAGTTCGTTTCTCATTGCTTGAACACAGTTTTCAAAACTCTACACACTTATCCCATGACTTTAACCACAACCTGCACAACACTGTGGATTTACAGCACTTTGTTCAAATGCTAACACACTGCTGTCAAACCTGTGAACCACACATTCAAAACAGAATAGAGTTCAGCCTTGTGCCTTTCAAACATTAGAGAGAACATTAGATGTGATGTTGATGAACACCTGTGGCCTGATGCTAGAGAGAGGCAGGATTAGCCCCTCAATTATTTGTTTGAATTACAGTATGTACTTTTAGTTTCTACCTTTTTTTTTCTCATTACTGTAATTCCGTAAATTACTACAGACTATTGAAGCAAACTGTTAATTTTCATTTACCTTACTGTAAAGAATTGTTGTTCTAAAAATTTAAATACAGTTTTTCTCGATTGTTTACACACATTTTCTGAAAGCATGCCTCATATTCTCAGAACTCACACACAAATAAAAAAACACTCACACAATGGGCAAAACCCCTCAATTCTCCTGCAAAATGAAACTTTACATTCAAAACAATGTTATTTCTTCTCAAAATGGTATTTTGTTTTCAAATGACACACACAAACCATCATATGAATAGACATTTACAGTATTATAACCAGTTGAACACTGATGTGCTCAGTGTAAAACACTTCTTCTCCATTCATCATAATGACTTAGGCCTTTTATTTTGTTCAGTGTGCACTTACTAAAGACAGTACATACATAAGTGTGCTGTAAAATATTTGAGAATATTGTTTTTATACTCAGAACACACAAATACACGGTAACAAATATATTTTATTTTTCCCACAAAAACAATGTACACAGGGCACATCCCAACCAACACAAAGTTGGACATACAGTGGTCTACATACAAAACAACAGAAGAATTGACTGTATACAGTTACTGTAAAAAATTTTTAAAAAATTATAATAATTCCAATGTTGGCATCCATTGCTCCATTGAAGAGCTGACCTGTTGAAGAGCTCACCTGTTGAAGAGCTGACCTGTTGAAGAGCTCACCTGTTGAAGAGCTGACCTGTTGAAGAGCTGACCTGTTGAAGAGCTCACCTGTTGAAGAGCTGACCTGTTGAAGAGCTGACCTGTTGAAGAGCTCACCTGTTGAAGAGCTGACCTGTTGAAGAGCTCACCTGTTGAAGAGCTGACCTGTTGAAGAGCTGACCTGTTGAAGAGCTGACCTGTTGAAGAGCTGACCTGTTGAAGAGCTGACCTGTTGAAGAGCTCACCTGTTGAAGAGCTCACCTGTTGAAGAGCTCACCTGTTGAAGAGCTGACCTGTTGAAGAGCTGACCTGTTGAAGAGCTGACCTGTTGAAGAGCTCACCTGTTGAAGAGCTCACCTGTTGAAGAGCTGACCTGTTGAAGAGCTCACCTGTTGAAGAGCTGACCTGTTGAAGAGCTCACCTGTTGAAGAGCTCACCTGTCGAAGAGCTCACCTGTCGAAGAGCTCACCTGTTGAAGAGCTCACCTGTTGAAGAGCTGACCTGTTGAAGAGCTCACCTGTTGAAGAGCTGACCTGTTGAAGAGCTCACCTGTTGAAGAGCTCACCTGTTGAAGAGCTCACCTGTTGCCCTTTCATGCTAAAGCTCTGATTGCTGATTGTAAAACTGTGTGACGGGTGTTTGCCCATGTGATGAGTCAGTGTGTGTATCTGAATGGCAGTGTGTTCCTTGTGAAAACAAGAGATTTTCTGCATGAAAATTGTGCCAAAAGCAGAGAATTGTGTGTAGTGTTTTGAAAAAGGTGTGTTTTAGAAGTGCAATTTGAGTGTAAAGCAGGAATTGTGCTTGTAGTTTAGAGGAATTGGTTCAGGCGGTTGGTGAATGAGTTACTGTACATGCTGTGGTCATTGTGTCTCAAGTACCAGGATTTGTGTGTAAACAATTGAGAAAAACTGTAAATCATGTGAA
This sequence comes from Squalius cephalus, assembly GCA_022829025.1. Taxonomy (NCBI): domain Eukaryota; kingdom Metazoa; phylum Chordata; class Actinopteri; order Cypriniformes; family Leuciscidae; genus Squalius; species Squalius cephalus. The sequence continues at coordinate 1,926,270 of CM040806.1, forward strand.
AGAATGTCACTCTTTTCTCTGAAGAAAATATTACTTTGTATGAAGTCACTGAAATTGTTCAAACTGTAAAGATGAAAAGTTTGTATTTTCTGTATTGGTGTTTGATGCTAGTGTTCTTCCTCTCAGTGTGTTCTGAGTGACAGTGTGTGTTATCTCAGTGTGTTCTGAGTGACAGTGTGTGTTATCTCAGTGTGTTCTGAGTGACAGTGTGTGTTATCTCAGTGAGGGTTGTGCAGTGTGTTCTGTGTGACAGTGTGTGTTATCTCAGTGAGGGGTGTGCAGTGTGTTCTGTGTGACAGTGTGTGTTATCTCAGTGAGGGGTGTGCAGTGTGTTCTGTGTGACAGTGTGTGTTATCTCAGTGTGTTCTGAGTGACAGTGTGTGTTATCTCAGTGTGTTCTGAGTGACAGTGTGTGTTATCTCAGTGAGGGTTGTGCAGTGTGTTCTGTGTGACAGTGTGTGTTATCTCAGTGAGGGGTGTGCAGTGTGTTCTGTGTGACAGTGTGTGTTATCTCAGTGTGTTCTGTGTGACAGTGTGTGTTATCTCAGTGAGGGGTGTGCAGTGTGTTCTGTGTGACAGTGTGTGTTATCTCAGTGTGTGTTATCTCAGTGTGTTCTGAGTGACAGTGTGTGTTATCTCAGTGTGTGTTATCTCAGTGTGTTCTGTGTGACAGTGTGTGTTATCTCAGTGAGGGGTGTGCAGTGTGTTCTGTGTGACAGTGTGTGTTATCTCAGTGTGTTCTGAGTGACAGTGTGTGTTATCTCAGTGTGTTCTGAGTGACAGTGTGTGTTATCTCAGTGTGTTCTGAGTGGCAGTGTGTGTTATCTCAGTGAGGGTTGTGCAGTGTGTTCTGAGTGACAGTGTGTGTTATCTCAGTGTGTTCTGAGTGACAGTGTGTGTTATCTCAGTGTGTTCTGAGTGACAGTGTGTGTTATCTCAGTGTGTTCTGAGTGACAGTGTGTGTTATCTCAGTGAGGGTTGTGCAGTGTGTTCTGAGTGACAGTGTGTGTTATCTCAGTGTGTTCTGAGTGACAGTGTGTGTTATCTCAGTGAGGGTTGTGCAGTGTGTTCTGAGTGACAGTGTGTGTTATCTCAGTGAGGGTTGTGCAGTGTGTTCTGAGTGACAGTGTGTGTTATCTCAGTGTGTTCTGTGTGACAGTGTGTGTTATCTCAGTGTGTTCTGTGTGACAGTGTGTGTTATCTCAGTGAAGGTTGTGCAGTGTGTTCTGAGTGACAGTGTGTGTTATCTCAGTGAGGGTTGTGTAGTGTGTTCTGAGTGACAGTGTGTGTTATCTCAGTGAGGGTTGTGCATAGTGTTTGGCTGCACTGAGCCTGTTTTGAGCCGTGTGTTAAGAGTTGTGTTGCTTGGAGTGAGTTTTGCAGGTGATGTGAACTTTAGCTCAGGTGACTGTTGGTAGTGCAGACTGCACCACAGCACCACTTCCTCTTCTACCACTGTTTGAAGAATTCATCTTCCAGAATACGTTTTAATAAGTTTTGGGAGTTTATTTTTAGTCCATCTCCTACCCTGAAGTCCGCTTTGCAGAGATGGACTAAAAATAAACTCCCAAAACTTACTGTCGTATTCTAGAAGATGAATTCTTCAAACAGTGGTAGAAGAGGAAGTGGTGCTGTGGTCTTCAAGAGTCACTCTCAATCTGTCTATAAAGCCTATAAAAATCAGTCTGCATGTATTTCACAACACTTCAGCTTGTGATTCTTATTAAGTGGGGGTCATTTTTTAGGATTCTTTGCCTAACCCAAGTCTCTGAGATCCTGATATCTTGCTCTTCTGGAGACTCCAGGTAGGCTGCAGTTCTGGAAAATGGTGCCACTGGAGACTAAAGGGTTCCTGATGGTTTCACACTTAATTCTTCACCTTAATTCTTCATTCTTTTGCAGTTAACATGTGTCTTTCCTTCTCCTCCTGTATTTGTCTGACCCTGCTGACCCAATGAGTATTTCACTGTCCAATGGTCATGCCTTAACTGCAATCTCTAGTATTGCATTAGCATCGCATTCTTCTCATGGGCATTTAATAATTTTTGACTTTTCAGTCTTAGTTAAATCTCTTTTTTTGCTCATTTTATCTGTAAAAGAAAACATGCCTAATAATTCTGCACACCTGAATATAAGACATTTTTCATTTCCAGCCTTCATGAACAATTATATATCACTTATAAATGATTAAATACAAAATTAATAGTAGTTATTATGATTAATGTGGTTTGGAATTGGCAAAATGTTCCTGGGAATAAAATATGATCAGAAAATCAACGTGCCTAATAATTCTGCACACACTGTATATGATGAAAATCTAATATGTATATTTCTAGTCTCCTGTGATCCAGACGAGCCTGTAAAGTTTGATTCTGATGTCAAAACTGAGGAGAAATTCTCATCAAACCCTTCATCATCATCTTCATCATCGTCTTCAACATCATCATCATCATCATCTTCATCATCATCTTCATCTGTTCACTCGTGTCTTCTGGAATCTTCTACACACTCTTCTGAACACAAACACACTCATCAAGATCTTCTTTCTCAGTCTGAACTCTCATTGTTCTCCATCAATGATCAATAGTATTGATCTACTGTAAATATCTCTCTCTCACACACACACACACGCTGAGAATCTTAATTCGGTAGAGAGGAATACCAGATAAGCTGCTCTACCAATGACGTAAAACACTTTTCTTTTGATTGTGTGAAACTGAAACTGAAACAACCAGGAGAACAAGCAAACGCCACAGAAACATTCTTCATATTGACTCAAACTTCATATTGTAAAGAGTTCGGATGCTGGACTGACTCGAGGCAATCCCCTGAGCTGGAAATGTCACATGACCGACACATCATCATCTATATACTGCAATCTGAATAATACTCTATAACACTGTAAGATAATATACTGTAATTAAGGTGCATTAAGCAACTTTTCATGTTAAAAATACCCGTTTTCTAACCCATACATGCTTAAACAATTGCCTGATGGGCTGAATGAGCCCTTCTCTGATCACTGAGATTGTCTCTATAATCCTGTAAAGTAAAATAAATAAGAGGGATTCGGGATGGAATTTTAGACTGGGCGTGACGTCATGCGCGTTCACGCTCACCTGGCTATGTCTGGCAGGTTTGTGTATTCGCCGGCATTCTCCGTAGAAGATGGATTGTAAGAGACCTGCTTGTAGTTCATTTCAAACACCAACGCAAACTCCACGTAAGATAAAAAAAAGAAAACTTTTATCTAGTGCAACCAAAAGGGCCAAATTGGACTCAGACAGGCGTCGGAATAAGACGAGAGTAAACATAGGGAAGGGTGATATATAAGTTTACAAAGTAACAACTTATATTGTTCATGAACGTGTTTCCATAATAATACAATCATAAGTGGATACAGTAAACACATAACAAAGTTCAACATGGAGATAGATGGAAATAAAAGACGAAGTTTTCTACTACCCCTGTTTTTCCCTCACACATAAAGGCCCTTTCACACCGGATCCGTAACGAAAAAGCGAATAGTTCGTGTGCGAATAGTTCGCGTCAAAACCCATCACATGAGCCGCGTAAACACGGTCTCTATCTCTATCTTTGACGATTAGCTTTCTATCCCAAATGTAGTTTAGCCTGCTAGCCTACACAGCACAGGACTATACAACAACTAAAACTATCACACAACATACTCACAGTCGTGATAACCGAGTTGGTTGGCAATGCTACGCCACACAATCATTGTCCTTGTAGTATATGATTGGCTGAAGTTTTTTCTGTCGCCGCAAAAGGAAAAAAAAATCGACATCGAAACGAAAAAAAAAAAAGTCGTTTTTTTCGCCGCAGCACATTCGCGTTCGGTGTGAAAGCACTCATTACACAAACAGCTGATCAAAAAATAAAACCATTGCGCGAATTATTCGTGCGTAAAAATCGCGTCCAGTGTGAAAGGGCCTTAAGTGTGTAATTTACTCAATTGCCTTTCCTTTCACATATTTAAAATGACTTGCAGATTTATAACTTTATTACCTTTAAAATGACTTGCAGATTTATAACTTTATTACCTCTGAAGACATTATGATTGTAAACAAAAGATTTGCGGCTGATGCTCCTTTGGTTATGAACAGCTCGTGCTCGTGCAAGCGTGCGTGTGCGTGTGGTTCATGAGCGTGCACATCTCTGACTGCAGTTTCGCTTGCCGCCAGAGGTGGCATAGTTCTGCAAAAACTCAGAATCTTGTGATATGCACTTTAATGTGTTCATTGTTTCTGCCTAAATGAATATGTGCCGTTAACCACTGTAACTCATGATTGTATTATCTGTGTATTTCTGATGTATGGATGTTACTTTGTCACAGTATGTATAAGCACTATACAAATAAACATAAAAGTGAAAATAAAACTAAACCTGTGAACTAAAGCGGCTCCAGATTGCCCTTTGACCCTGTCCTGCAGTCTCGTGTCTCCCTCTACAGGAGATCATCAGAATCACAGCAGAGTTAAAGAAGCTACAGATGAAAATGTGTTTTACAGCAACAAATGAAAACACTTACAGATTTCAGTTCATCAGGGAATATGAAAATCAACAAGTTGTAATTTGAAGGGAATCATTATTGAAGTCAAACACAAAGATGTCAAATGTGCGTCACTATAAAATATGACTTCTGCTGTTTTGATATTATTCTGAAGGTTTGAATGGTTTGATCAGAATCAAGATCTCTTTAGTTCCAGTGAATTCTGTGACGCTTCCAGCTTTAATATCATAAAGCAGCCTGTGATTATGATGATGAGTTTATGACAGAATCACTTTTATTCTCCGCTTTCTCCATCATGTGCTTCATCTGTCGTTTCACACAGAAGATCTCTCTGTTTCTCTTTCTGATAGAGTTAGAAACAGGGAATAATTGATGTTCTTCCCAGAGACTGTGTTTCTGGATTCTTCTGTTAGCAGAAGCTGATGATGATGTTTCATATCAGGCAAATCTCCATCAGCTCCTGATTCAACAATATGACAAACTCAGATCACTCATACATGCATTACAATCATGAGTCTCAGTATAATGTGTTTTCCTCATTTAAAAGCGACTGAAAGATGTCATTTCTCTAGAAGATGAAAATAAATCCACACATTCATTCACACAGAACATACCTTAGTACTTCTTCAGATCAATATCTCCTCTGAATATCTGATGTGAGACGCAGCCGTATTGTTTCCTGAAGAGTTTCAAGAGTCTGAATGTTAAATGTAAAACTCAGATCTGATAAACTCCATCAGCTGCTCATTTAATCATCTCTGATTTATTAACACTGATTTCCATCAGCAGAACATTAGTGACTTTAACAGACGAACTGAAGCTGTTCAGAACAACAACAGATCAACACTTACTCAATACTCAATATCTACTGTTCACAAACACATCATAGTATACATTAAAGCAGAAGTTGCTAGAAGTTCAGTCATTCACACAACATGTAAAATCACATTATTATTTGTGAGTTGATAATGAATGACATTCAGTGAATTAAACTGAGAGAATGTCACTTGTTTAAAATAGAAATGAAGGCATTGTAAATAAATCTGTATGAGTGTGTGTTTTCTATTTAGGCTGCCTTCACAACTGTTAAAGGTACGGCCTATATACTGAGAATGTGTTGATTGATTTTCATCTTTAGATTTTTCATTTGTTCCGAATGGAAATAAGTAGCTGTGTACTATGGAGCTAAAAGAGTCTCAATAAAGATAAATGCACAAACTGCATTCACATATGCACACACAGGATACACAAATGCACACACATGATTCATAAATACACACACAGGATACACAAATGCGCACAAAATTCACAAATGCACACACAGAATTTAAAAAGCACAGAAGATTCACAAATGCATACAAAATTCAGAAATGCACACAAAATTCATAAATACACACACAATTCAGAAATGAAAACAAAATTTACAAATGCATACAAGATTCACAAATGCTCAGGACAAGATTCAGAAATGTATTTCTGATGCACACACAAATATATCTTGATTTACAAACTGCTTGCGGTCTGTGAACTTCACTGCATTTGTGTGTGGATTTTGAGACTCCCCTGACTTGGCTCCACACACAAATGCCTTTTTTTAAACAGGGAATGATCTGTGACCAATCAGATACCTCCCTTGTTTTAGCCAATCACAAGAACGCACCCCACGTGGGGGATTGTTTACTTGTAAGCCAAATCAACTTTTCATTTTCCGTCGGTCTTAGTACACGATGTAACTACAGAAGAGTCAAGTTTTAAATAGGAAAAATATCGAAACTCTTTGGTCATTTTTTAAGAGAGATGCTAATGGTCTTGTCCGATTCAATGATCTATGCTAAGCTATGCTAAAAGTGGTACCGCCAGACTCGGAGATCGGCTGAATGGATTCGAAAGCGGTAAAACTCAACTGTTAAACTCTGGGGGAGTTGTAAAATGAGCCTATTTCCAAAAAAGTGGAGTATCCCTTTAAAGAATACCATTAAAACTTTAATGTATTATAAATTCATCAACAGCTAAATGTTTACACAGTTCTATCATACCAAAGCATTTAATACAACTTCATCTTCAATCTTTGAACTTTTGGGGAGAGTTTAAGAAGGATGGATACATCGATTGGATCCATCAGCACCATGGACAACCAGTATTTTAATGATGTGCTGAGTGACCTCACTGCAGCTGTCCTCCTGCATACAGTTTAGAAGAAAAATTATAATTCTTTTGAGAAACAAAAATAAAATTGCTGGAATTATTTGAAGTGACTTCAATACCACAACATAATGAACACATACACAAACTAAATTACTATTATTTTGTGATTAAAGCACTATTATTACTGTTTAATACATTAAAGCTGCTTTAAAGCAATCTATATTGTATAAAAAGCTATATAAATAAACACAACATGTGCGTGCATGTATGAGAAATACATTAAGTTCATCTTATTTCCAAAAATGTGAACAAGCACAATTTTGATCAAACACACCTGACTCAGTTTGTCCAGAAATGGCCTCAGTTTGGTCCCCAAATTGTACTAATTCCTCCTTGATCTAATGGGACAAAATGATTCAAGAGTACAACAGCAGAAATGTGGTTAAATAGTCTGATGCAGGGAGCAAGGGTTAATTCTGTAACGTTATACACAAATGACATGCTTGTAATAAAGAAAAGTATATTATGCCCTATTGCGTAATAACAAATAACTTTGTCACAAAACATACCTAAAAATGTTATTTCTTTAATTAATCTGGATAAAAATAAAAGATTATTATATGAATTAAGGGGTTTGATTGATTACATGAAGATTTGTGATTCTGTAATTTTGTTATACTGTTCTTTAGTCAAGGTTAGACAACCAATTAATATTTATAATAAGTACCCACTAAACGGTAGCATTCTGCCATTTATTTAAATGTCTAAAACTGTTAATAAGAAAAATAGTAATAAACACAAATAAACATTATTTTATGGTTATTTTAATAAAACATAATGACACAATTATGATTGGCAGTATCAATATAAGCTCAGGTAAAGCTCAGCTAGCACGATCATGGGATAACGTTAGCTGTATGCTATGCTATTGTCTAAGCTAACTAAAAAACACTAACAACAAGAAATGTTTAATTTCACAATCTATAGCTTCGGTTAAATACTAGTATATGAAATGTATAAATTAAAATACATTAATGACTCGTTATAGCGTAGTGCAAACGTCTTCTATAATAAAGTGGTTTTGTATGATTTGTAAGCAGGCACTAAAGCGATTACCCATAAACCTGCTTTGAACCAATTGGATTGCTTGGGTCCTAAGCTCAGACTCATCTCTTCAGTCGGACTCGTTTGTTCACCACACCGGGTCCAGATTTTGAAATAATAGACCGGTCCGGGTCGGTTCGGTGTTGCACATTACGGGTCTCTTTGAGTTCGGGCACGAATTGTTGGACCCGTGTAGATCTCTACAGTTCATCAGCAGAGCAACAGCAGGAGAATCTGAGAAATGCACTGTTCATGAGACTATAATCTGGTGATGATGATGATGAAGATGATGATGATAGTGATGATGATGATGATGATGAAGATGATGATGAAGATGATGATGATGATGATGATGATGATGAAGATGATGATGATGATGATGATGATGAAGATGATGATGATGATGAAGATGTTCAGGTCTTCAGCTGCTGATGGATGTCAGTGATGAAGATGATGATGATGATGATGATGAACATGATGAAGGGTTTGATGAGAATATCTCCTCAGTTTTGACACCAGAATCAAACTTTACAGGCTCGTCTGGATCACAGGAGACTAGAAATCACAAATATATATCAGATTATCCTCATATATATGGATTATGTTCTCAATTTAAAACAGACTAAAATGTGATGAAAGATTAAATTAAGTTCAGTAATGATCAAACACTCACAGCGTGGCTTTAGGTCCTTCATACTGTCACATCTCACAAGTCTCTGTCCTCTTTCCTCTGGTGATTCACTGGTTTGTATCTCATTTCTGTCCTCCATTTTTCTCTCAGTCTTCTTGTTTTCTGCTGATCTGTGATTTCTGCTGATTTTCTTTCTCCTCTTCATTTGAATCTGTTCAATCACACAGACAGAGTTTCATTAAAGCGATATAACATCATATCACGAGACATCAGATCAACTCCTGATCAACATCTGCATGAGCTCAGTGTTATTACAGCATCTCAGATTAACTCTACAATATTCACAATAATCAATGATGATGAGAAATGACAAATATAGAAATGTGAGTTTATGTGTGAGTCCTGATCATAAACATCTTTCTCTTCTCACCTCATGTTTGATCATATTTGATTCATCAGAACGACACTTTACAGCTCCGACTGGATCAACAGAGACTGGAGATGAAGAAAACAACCCGTTATCATCATAATTATAATACAGAGACTGAACTGATGATATAGACTCAGATAATACATTCACTCGTGCTGTATAATGTTATGTGTGTCAGCTATTAAAGCCCTTCATGCAAAACACATAAAAAATAATTCAAACTTGGTTTCACATTTAATTATACTGATATTAGTCTATATATATATATATATCCTCAGTAAAGTAGGCTTGAATGAATAATTAAAATATGCATTTAGAAACATGATCTCACCTGTGAGAAGAAGAGAGAAGACTCTAAAGATAAAGTCATGCAGTGAGAGTCCAAGTGTCAACAGTAGATACAGGAGAACACACTGAATACAGAGTCTTCTCCGCTCTTTTAGACAGGCAGACAGGAACACATACAGGGGCGGAGTCAGAACAGAGAGTTTCAGTTACTGCTTATATAGTATACTTGAGAACGGGCGGAGTCAACACGAGAACACGTGCTCTGTGGTTTGACATGCTGTGACTGTCCTTGTCTGGTACAGGAAGTGAGAGCTTTGAAACAATAATAACACAATGTGGTTGCAGTGGTTTCAGGAACATGACATGCATCTCAGTAACACATGAACCTCTTTAGCATGACCTGTAACCTGTTACAGACCCACATTTGACACACAATAACACTTTACATTCAAACACAAGCTCTTCTTTCTGCTCAATCTTTATCAGCAGTAAATATTTACACATCAGAGTAAAGTTGTAAGTTGTTACATGTATTAATCAGTTTTCATAATAGATTCATGTATCTTGTGACAAACAACATCTCTCGGGTTTACAGAGTAAAGGATGTGCTGATGTGTTCTGACACCCTGTGACTGTCTTGAAGCCCATGGTACAGCAAAGGTATGCATTGACGGATTTGTTTTACAGCCGGCAATAAATGGTGTGGTTGCAGTGGTTTCCCACAGAGCAGAGCAGAGACATAATCTGCATCTCAGTACCACAGGAACCTCTTTAGCATGACCTCTAACCTGATAATAGAAACAGGAAAATAAGTCTTTGCTGCACAACAATTCTACATTTCATAGGAGTAATTGAACAAACTTAAGGATTAAAGTAAGTCTATGAACTTTGAACACCAACTTTATTTTAACTTATCACAGAATATTTCTCAGTCTTTATTGTTCCCAAACAACCTCTTCTGTTCTTAAATGTCAGGTTGTCATCTAGTGTGTGTGTGTGTGTGTGTGTGTGTGTGTGTATCAGAGAACCTCACATGAGGAGGATCATATTTAACATGGAAAACACAATACTGTCACACCAGATGAACATGCAGTATTTCACTGATAACTGACATACAGAGAATTTTAGATTCAGAACAAAAAAACTACACAACTATATGAAAATATAACAGCATTTACACTCTTACACTATTTACACTTATTCCAAAGCCTAATAAACAGACACAGTTGATTTCTCCCGCTGGTTTGTTCTCGAGGAAGATTGAAGGTCTGGAAACATTATTTCATCATGTTCTGTTATGAATGAAGATGCTGTCCGGATCTCCAGAGTCCAGAAGAAACTTTATAAAGAGACACATGCCGTGTTCATCTTCATCTTCATCAATATTCACTGAAATATAAATAAATTAAAGCTGCAAGCAGCATTTATCAGGGTTCAAGCAGTTAAGGCCTTTAAGGCCTTTAAGCACAAAAGCATCAAAAGTTATTAAGTTTTATTTTGCAAGCATGTAACCACTGACATAATAGATGGAAAAGACCATTTACAGCCAATACAGGCAATGTACCATAGGAAATATATGGTTTTAAAACTTTTTAACAGTTATAGCGCCACCTATCGTCCGATCTCCATAAAATGTGGCATGCTTGTTAATTATGTTATATCACATATGCTCATCAATTTTTGTGAAGCAAATGCAAAAGTTCAACTTTTTTTCGATAATTATTGATCTAGAGAGTCCAGAGAATTGTCCTAGACTGGTCTGGTTAATTGTAAGGATTTGTAAAACGCATCGTGCAGGACAAACCGTAAGGCCTAGAGACTTGAAACCTGGCCAGATGGTAGGCCTCAATTTTGGGGACAACCTATCAGAGTATGACCCCAATTGGCCCATAGGTGGCGCTACAGCAACCAAAAGTACAAAATCGCTCATAACTCTTAGACCGTTTGTCCCAGGATCAGGTGTCTTACTCCACTGTGATCCCTGGCTCAAGGCGGACCAAATGGCTATCCAAAATGAGCATATGTTCAACTTCAGTTCAACTTTTTTTTGATAATTATTGATCTAGAGTGTCCAGAGAATTGTCCTAGACTGGTTTGGTTCCGATCGGGCCAAAAACCAGGGACTAGTTCGCAAAATTAGGTTTTGGAGAAAATTCGACATAGCAGAACATTTTTCTTGCCTAAATCGATTTTGGAGATAGCCATTTGGTCCGCCTTGAGCCACGGATCTAAGAGTTATGAGCGATTTTGTACTTTTGGTTGCTGTAGCGCCATCTATGGGCCATTCGGGGTCATACTCTGATAGGTTGTCCCCAAAATTGAGGCCTACCATCTGGCCAGGTTTCAAGTCTCTAGGCCTTACGGTTTGTCCTGCGCGATGCGTTTTACGAATCCTTACAATTACAATAGGGTTTCAGCATTTCATGCTTGAACCCCTAAATATTGATCATCTGGGGCCGTATTCACAAATCATTTTATCTTACCACTAGGAGTACTCCTAAATCGCAAGAGAGAACATTTAAGAGAGTTTTCTCTTAAAAGTTATTCACAACGCCTTTCAGACCTACTCTTAGTAAAGAAAAATGACAACTCCTAAACTAAGAGTGAGTCTTCGTTGCTATGGATGACGTCATTACTCATGCACGAGCTTGACTGAAGTGACCACCTTGATTGGCTGATGATTGTAACGCGGGAATGATTCAAACCCCTCCCCTACGATGATGAGTGACAGGTGACAGGTCTGAGAATGCGTGTGCTACACAAGTAGTGTGAAGGACAGAAGATGATGAATAACTGAATAAATAGCCTAAATGAATAAAGAGTAAGGCAAAACAAATAGCCTATAGCCTAATGAATCATATGGATTGATGCAATATCTTTGCAACATTATTGAATTAATCTGTCACTATATGCCTCTGCCTACGTTTGCAAAGAGAAGAACATTTTAATTTGATTCACAATGAAACATTACAATTAGTTTACATGCAATGAGTAGCCTAGTTTTGGTTGTTGTTGGTGGCGTTATTGCATCCCTAGTTATGCCTACAAAGCAATATTGTTCCCTCGCGATTGGAAGCTCCTGTAGCGCCGCATACGCATTTCAAAACATTGCAACGTGAAATGCCACAAAAAGCGGTTTGTGAATAGGTCTTAGTGAGTTAGGAGTCCTCTCGACTTCTTTTAAGCTGTCCCAGGCTTAGGTGCCACTTTTAGGGCTAAAATGCTTCGTGAATTACTCTTACCCTTACGAAAAAAAAGTATACTTCAAGTTCATTTTATGAAGTATACTTGAGTAATGTTCAAGTATATTTTTAAGTATACTTTATGTAGTAAGTATACTAATGTCAATATGTACTAGTAGTAAACTTGTAAGTGTACTATTTTAATACCGCTTGGGACTAAATTGGCCCACTTGAAGTATATAAAAGTATATGTTTAAGTGTACTATAAGTGTAACAGTAGTAAACTTTAAGTGCACAACTAGTTCATAATTATGTTTCTCATTTGTACTGCAAGTGAACTTATGAGTGTACTAGTAGTTTACTATTTTAATACTTGTAGCAACTTTGAAGTATACTCTCAGTAAACTATATTTTAGTAGTTTTATACTACAAGTTTTCTTTAAGTGAACTTAACATTATACTTATAGTTTACTATTTATATAAATTTTTTGCACTTGCAGTAGGCCTACAGTACTGTGCTCAAATGTTATTTTTTATATTTGAAAAATACCTTTAACTGTACTTTAATTTTAAAAACATTTTATTAGCTTCATGCATCATTTTTATCAACACTTGAATGTTGGTAAATTCCATAAAGAAAGGCAACATTTTAAACAAAATAGTTGAGAAAATCTCATTTTTTGTCAAAGACTACACGCCTTGATCAGATTCAGAACGATGATCAAACACAGACAGAGTAAATCGAGTCCGACACCCCCACAGCTTCAGTTGTTTTCTCTTCATGGGTTAGGCCTACGCTTCATTTCATTTAGAAACATTAAGTAGTTTTGATTTACAAGCTGTTTGATGATCACATTATTTTACATTTGAGTGAGCAATCTTCTATCACTTGTTTCAGCTTCTTCTTCTCCTGTGTTTTGTTCAGGAGATTCTGCACTAGAAGATGTCATAGCGCCCCCTATCGTTTAACAGTGAAAACATGGATAGCTGGAAAATTCAGTCAATGGTGGGGAAAGAGTAAAGTAGAATTAGAGTAAATTCCTATGTGCACTACCAGTGGACTAGCCTACACAAAATTCAGATATGCAGAATTAGAAACATATCTGTTTTATATCATTATTTTAATCAATATTTTCAAACAAAGTTTCATAAGACTGTATATGAAAAACTATGTAAAAAAAGTATATTTAATAGGCTACTCAATCAAAAGAGTTAACACAACTACAAGCCAAGTATACTTTGAATAATTAAACTTTTAAGTATATCTTGATCAAAAGTGTTATGAGGTTGAAGGATGAACCCAATTGCAGACAGTTTGCAGGACACACAAGGTTTATTATATACAAAAACAGGGAAAACAAAACCCACGAGGGGGCAAAACAAGACAGGATTGACTGTAAAAGACTAACAAGACTAGACTAAGACTTAGACAGATAACTAAATAATTAACTTACAGCTAAGACAGGAACAAAATGCTTCTTTCTAGACAAGACTTTCAACAGGTACTCACGGTAGGTTACACATTGATTAACAATGAACCGGCACAGGACAGCAAACACAAGGGGATTAAATAGGGAGAAACTAAAGAGGGAAACAGGTGACACAGGTGAAACAATGACAAAACGAGGATAACAAGGGGGGCGGGGCAAGGAACGAGACAACGCAAGCACATGGCCCAGCAAAAGGCCATGTGTTTGCACATAAAACACGGGTCTGTCATGATTCTGCCTCAAGACTAAAGAAAATCAAGGACACGAGTGCAGAATCATGACAAAAAGATTGAGTACAAGTATAGGCCAAATATACTTGGACTTTTCTCTCAGTATAATGCTGGGTACACACCAAAAGATAATCGGGCTGATTTTGGGCCGATTTCCCCCCTTCCGACAATCCTAGCTATGTCCCGATTATCTTGATGGTTCAACAGATTATCTTATCAGATTTTCCCTTGGTGTGAGGTGTGTTAAGAGTGTCCGAACCTGCTCGGAAGAACGTCGGAGCCGCCCCGATCGCGAATCGTAAATATTAAACATGTTTAATATTTACGATCAGAAATCCTGATGTGTGGGGGGAACCCCGAGGACAAACGCGCGCACGTTCTGGAGATTATCACGTGAAACGAAACAATATCCAATCAGAAAGTGAGATGATGGAAGACGGTCATTCTCACACACACACGCACACATGCAGGAAGCTGAGTGTTATAAGGGTTCAGTGAGGGATTAAATAGGCTAACTTTTTCTAAAGAGAAAATAAATACAATAAAGAATAAATTAAGACAATAAAGAATGAATATATTTCTGTATAAAAGGTTATATATAATGGTGGGTACAATGTTTTTTTTTTTTTATGTGAATTTTCTGTGAAAATCATTCCAAACACTATCATCATAATTTCTTCCTGCATATCATCCGACATGCTTATTCTGAAGTCTCGCGAGCTTTTGTGAGATTTCCTGTGTTCACAGTTGAGAATCTGGTTGAAAATCTGTTTGTGTGTGGTGTGCTGTCTTTGTCACATCATGGCACACCACACACTATAGGAGCAAAATGCTTAAATCTAGGATTTTTTGTCCTCATGTTTGTGGTCTATCACATTTTGAAAATCTTATAAGATGTAAAAAATCTTTTGGTGTGTACCCAGCATAAGTCAAGTACACTTAAGTGTAATTAAGTATATTTCTGAGAAGTACATAAAGTGTATTTTTGAGAAGTATATTAAATGTAGACTGAAAATATACTTTCTTATTTTTAGTTGAAAAGTATACTAATAGAACACTTGAATAAACTTATTTTCCATGCTTATTTTATTTACTCCACCCGAAAGTTTGTTACTATATAAAACTGAACATGTTAGTTTATAAGACGGTGTGTAATGTTATGTTTTTAAAAAAAGTATTTAATAAGGTACTCAATCAAAATAGTAAACACAAGTACAAGCCAAGAATACTTAGAATACTTAATTATAATTTTAAGTATATCTCGATCAACAAGTAGAGGCCAAATATACTTAGACTTTTCTGTCAGTAAGTCAAGTATACTTAAGTGGAATTTGAAGAATATTTCTGAGAAGTACATAAAGTATATTTCTGAGAAGTACATAAAAAGTAGACTGAAAGTATACTTTCTTATTTTTAGTTTAAAAGAAGTATACTAATAGCACACTTGAATAAACTTCTTTTTCGTAAGGGTAGTCAAAAAAAATTAGGAGTCCTAAATTTACGAGTGACACGCCCATTATTTTTAGGAGTTGCTCCTAAATTCACCAGTTAGAAGCTACTTTTAGCCTTAAAATTCTTTGTGAATACGGCCCCTGATCATCAGAGCTGCAGTGATCTCAGAAATGATGCCAAACATGATCTTACATTAGTTTCAGGCGTCCTCACATCATTGATTCAGATATCAGGATCTCAGCTCATGTTTGATCTTCTCTGATGATTCAGATCCACTCTTTACAGGAGTGTGTGGATCCACAGAAACTGTGCATGAAGAAACATAATATTATCTTCAGTTTAAAGAGGGACAGAACAAACACATACAACACTAAAACTGCACAAGATAATAATAATGATGATGATAAAGCTGATAATCTGTTGATGACAGGCAAATGAAGATTTACTTCTGATGAAACGAGACACTGACACTGTTTTCATCTTTAATACTGTAAAGCTGCTATAAAATAATAGTGGCGTGTTCAGATGCTTTTCTTGTGTTTTATTAAAAAAACTTGCAGTTTTCTCATTTTTGTTGTGTGATTATTGAGTTGAGTTGTCGCAGCACATATTCACATATTCATCTACACATCACTCTCAGCGGTCTGGATGTTGTGTACTGTACAAAAGGCCCTCAGTGAGTCAGTGTGTACTTTACTATAGTAAATTATGTCCACTAGGTGGCAGCTTACTCTCACTCATCACTGTGTCTGCTGTTATTGGGTGTTATTGGTTTCTTTGCTGTTAATAGGAATCCAGCACAGCACAGTATTATATGAAACAGTATGTTATAGGCGCTATGTATTTGTAATAATAGGCTACACTTTACAAATTATACATAGGCTACACAACAGATCAACTTCCAGGTCAGGAAGCAGACAGACTGGCTAAACCGACCATCTGCTAGTGGTCTCGCGTCACCCAGGTTAGATAAATCCCATCACATAGAGCCTCTTTCACCTAGCTATCATCATATAGAGACTGTGTCTATTCCCCGAATTTGGAAATCCAAAAAACGTTTAAACCCATCTAAGGTTAAAAATTTAATTGATGTTCAACAAATAAAAAACAGCTATAATACAGATGAGCAAATGCTAAAGCTTGGGTTGCTGAATATTCGATCGCTTACTTCAAAAGCACTCATTGTTAATGATATGATTTCAGATAATAACCTAGATGTGCTGTGTTTGACAGAGACCTGGCTAAAACCAAACGATTATATCACTTTAAATGAGTCCACCCCGCAAGATTACTGTTATAAACATGAGCCTCGTCTGAAATGCAAAGGGGGAGGAGTTGCTGTAATCTATAGTAATATTTTCAAAACCACTAAGAAATCAAGTTTTAAATATAATTCTTTTGAAGTGTTAGTGCTTAATGTAAAAATATATAGCCTAGTATAAATGATAAATCACGTTTGAGATTTGTGCTGGCTTGTTGCCAGATTGGGCGGGTTCCCGCCCAATTGGGCGGTTTTGAATTTGATTGTGAGGGTAAAAAAGGGTTTGGGCGGGTGGACAAAATTTGGGCTGGTTTGGGGTCAGTTCGGCGGTTTTCAAACATCTACATTTTAAAGTCTAATTGGTTAAAAAACTAAACTAAAGTGTGCATGCAGTCCATAAAATCAGTCATCATGACATTACTGTACACACACACCCATGCAGAGTCAGCTGGCGTTAGTGTTGACATCACCGACGAGCACGCACTTTTAGCCAATCAGCGATCCGGTTTGAATCAACGATGAATCCGTTTGACTGCTAAATTCTGCGTTATGTTCTGCAATGTGTAGGCTACTTCCGAGGGTTAAAGTCATCGGTTCATTTCTTGATTGCCATTTTGACAGTGTCCATCTGGACATTTTAGTCATATTGGCTAATTCTCCTTAATTATTGCCCTGTTTTGATCTGTTTTCCTGGAATTTTATTTTATTTTATATTGCAGATAAAGTACTAATTGTTGGTGATTTTAATATACACATCGATAATGAAAAAGATGCATTGGGATTGGCATTTAAAGACATTGTAAACTCAATTGGAGTTAGACAACACGTGTCAGGACCTACTCATTGTCGTAATCATACTCTAGATCTAATATTATCACACGGAATAGATGTTGATGCCGTTGAAATTCTGCAGCAGAGCGATGACATCTCAGATCATTATTTAGTCTCGTGTAAACTTCATTTAGCCAAGGCTGCAAAGCTGACTCCGTGTTATAAATATGTTAGGCCTATCACTTCTGCTACTAAAGATTGCTTTATTAATAATCTTCCTGATCAGTTTCACCATCTCAGTGTCCCAGATAGCTTAGAAGAACTTGATATTGCAACAGAAACTTTTAACTCTCTCTTTTCCAGCACTTTAGACACAGTTGCTCCGTTGCGCTTAAAGAAGATTAAAGAAAATAGTCCAACGCCGTGGTACAGCGAGCACACTCGGGCCCTTAAGAGAGCAGCCAGAAAAATGGAGCGCAACTGGAAGAAAACAAAACTAGAGGTATTTTCGCATTTCATGGAAAGAGAGCTCGATTGCGTACAGAGAGGCTTTAAAAGCTGCTAGATCTGCTTATTTTTCAACCCTATTAGAAGAAAATAAACATAATCCTAGGTATTTATTTGAAACAGTGGCTAAACTAACGAAAAATAAAGCTTCAAACACAGAAGTTTCTAAGCAGCACAGCAGTAATGACTTCTTCACTTATAAGATTGATAATATCAGGGACAAAATTATAACTATGCAACCGTCTACTACAGTATCGCATCAGGCGGTGCATTGTAGTCTCCCTGGGGAAAAATTTGATTCATTCGTTGCTATAGGAGAGGAAGAATTTACTAAACTCGTTAAATCATCTAAATCGACAACATGTATGTTAGACCCTATACCGACTAAGCTACTGAAAGAGATGCTTCCAGAGGTCATAGATCCTCTTCTTAATATCATTAATTCGTCTTTGTCTCTTGGATACGTACCAAAAACTTTAAGCTGGCTATGATTAAACCGCTTGTTAAAAAAACGCAACTTGACCCTACAGAATCAGTCAATTACAGGCCGATCTCGAATCTACCTTTTCTGTCAAAGATATTAGAAAAGGCAGTATCCTCACAACTGTGTTCCTTTCTTGAAAGAAATGATATCTGCGAGGATTTCCAGTCAGGATTTAGACCGTACCATAGTACCGAGACAGCTCTCGTTAGAGTCACAAATGATTTGCTCTTATCATCCGATCGTGGTTGTATCTCTCTATTAGTGTTACTCGATCTTAGTGCTGCGTTTGACACCATTGACCACAACGTTCTTTTAAATAGATTAGAACATTATGTTGGCATTACGGGAAATGCACTAGCATGGTTTAAATCATACTTATCTGACCATTATCAGTTTGTAGCAGTAAATGATGAGATGTCTCATCGATCACAAGTTCAGTATGGCGTACCTCAAGGCTCAGTACTAGGACCGCTGCTGTTCACTCTGTACATGCTACCATTAGGAGATATCATTAGGAAACATGGAATTAGCTTTCACTGTTATGCTGATGATACTCAGCTGTATATTTCTTCAAAACCTAACGAAACTTACCAATTCACTAAATTAACAGAATGCATAGCGGATATAAAAAATTGGATGACTCGTAATTTCCTACTTCTAAATTCTGAAAAAACAGAGTTTCTAATTATTGGACAAAAAACTTCCTCACGTAATAACCTAGAATACTGTCTAACACTTGATGGCTGCTCTGTTAAGTCTTCGTCGTCGGTTAGGTACCTGGGTGTGCTCTTTGATACCAATCTTTCATTTAAAAGTCACGTGTCTAGTATCTGTAAAACTGCATTTTTCCATCTTAAAAATATATCTAAATTACGTCATATGCTCTCATTGACAAATGCGGAACAGTTAGTTCATGCGTTCATGACCTCAAGGCTAGATTATTGTAATGCTCTACTGGGTGGTTGCCCTGCACGCTTAATAAACAAACTACAGCTAGTCCAAAACGCAGCAGCTCGAGTTCTTACCAGAACCAGGAAGTATGACCATATTAGCCCAGTTCTGTCAAAACTGCACTGGCTCCCTATTAAACATTGCATAAATTTTAAAATATTGCTGATTACTTACAAAGCACTAAATGGTTTAGCTCCGCAGTACTTGAGCGAGCTCTTAACGCATTATAGTCCTTCACGTCTATTGCGATCTCCAGTTGATAATACCTAGAATATCAAAATCGACTGCTGGCGGTAGATCCTTCTCCTATTTAGCACCAAAACTCTGGAACAGTCTTCCTACCATTGTCCGGGAAGCAGACACACTCTGTCAGTTCAAAGCTAGATTAAAGACACATCTCTTTGACCTAGCTTTCACATAATACATTATAGACTTCTATAATTTAATGTTAGGCTGCATAGATTAGGTCAGCCGGAACCGGGAACACTTCCCATAAATCCTGATGTACTCGTTACATCATAAGAAGAATGGCATCTACGCTAATTTTAGTGTCTTTGTTTATCCCGAGGTTTTCCCGCAGCCTGCCGGATCCGGGCCGTATCCAGATCTGACGAAGGACCTTCGCCTGGACCCGATGACAACGCAGTGCTGAAGTGCCAACTAGTCTCTCCCTATGGAGGATCCCTCTACCACTCTACATATAAGGCGTTGTCGGGAAATTCGTTTCGTGTTCCTACCCCAAAGCAACAAAATAAAATAAAATTCTTTATCAAAATTTATAAGGAAAGACAAGTACTTTGTTTAGGCTTGGCTTGTAGGGAATTCCAAACCTGCGTATTTTCAAATGCACATAACTATAGAACCCATTCTAAATGCGCATGTGAGCGCCATCAGCGTTTCTCACAGGATCGCGTTTAAATGTGTAGAGAGAATGGTGTCGTCTTAGCGGCCCCTAATTTAATAACAAATGATAGTTGCGACGGAAGCAAATCAATCAAAACTAACTTTAGATGGAAAATAACTTAACTCTGCTATAAAGCCAAAACAATCTCTGTTACCTTAAATTATACGCTTATCTCTGTGAAGCTGCTTTGAAACAATCTACGTTGTTAAAAGCGCTATATAAATGAAGATGACTTGACTTGACTTGACTTGATAGACAATCTGCAGCACAATTAAGACGTCCAGGTCGGTAGATGGCGTCATATGTGTAGCAAAGCAAGTGTGCCGACCACCGGGCGACCCGCATACCGGCCCGGCCAATGCCTTTGGTTGCCAATAGTGTAGTGAGCGCACAATGATCAGTTCTGAGCGTAAAGTGACGACCCCACAAATACGGACGCCACTTTTCTACGGCCCAGACACAAGCCAGAATATTTCCTTTCAGCAGCAGTAAGGGTTCTAGAAGCAAACGCTACAGTTCTCTCAACACGGTCTGGGTGTATTTGTGTCAAACCCCCCCCCCAGACCATAGTCAGAAGCGTCAGTCGACACTATAGTGGGAAGGGAAGGGTCAAACAACGCAAGCACCTGACTTCCAGAAAGCAGTTCTTTCAGCTCTTTGAAGCTGCGTTCAGCAGACACAGTCCATTCAAATGTAGAAGTTGACGCATCTCTACAGTAAGTAGCGCACGCAACAGCTCAGCAACAGAAGCAAAGTTCGGCAAGAACTTGCTGTACCATGAAATCAGTCCCAGAAATGAGCGCAAGGAAGCAACATCGTGTGGCGCAGGAGCCTCAATGATCGCGGACTTGTGTTCCTCATCTGGGAAAATTACATGTTTGGAAACGACATGTCCAAGGAATTTTAAGGATGACTGGCTGAACGTACACTTGTCCCAGTTCAGTTGTAGTCCTGCGTCGGACAAGCGCTGCATGACTGAGCGCAGCGTCGCATCATGACTTTCCTGGGTGGCACCGCACACTATAATATCATCCAGGTAGTTCCTCACCCCACGTATGCCTTTCAGGACAGTTTCCATCATTTTTTGAAACGCAGATGGCGCGGAAGCAAGGCCATACTGAACCCGCCAGTACCTGAAGAGACCATCATGCGTAATAAACGCGGTGATGTCCCGGCATTCCTCGTGTAAGGTAAGCTGATGGTAAGCAGCCGCTAAGTCAATTGTAGTGAACACTGATGTACCTCTTAAGCAACCCCAAAAATGATCTTAACTCTGTAACATTTTGCGGAGCTGGTGTGTTTACTATGGCCTCGACCTTGCTTGTGGTTGGGTGCAGTCCCTGTGCATCTATTCTGTACCCTAGGTACTCCACTGAGTCTTGCAGGAATGCACATTTGGAAAGCTTGATTCTCACACCATACTTTTCCAGTCTTGCCATCACTTGATCCAAAATTTCCAGGTGTTCTTCCTTTGTAGGTGCTGACACAAGAATGTCATCCATAAAGCACACAACCTTCTCCATCCCATTCAGTATTTGATCCATTGTGTGTGAAACACTGCTGGAGCTGTGGAAACTCCATAGGCAAGGCGATGGAATCTGAAGAGGCCTTTGTGTGTGTTCACTGTAAGATACTGTGAGTAAAATGTGAGTAAAGTGTGAGTTTATGTGTGTGTGTGCGTCAGGAATCTGCGTATTATCATCATAAGGAAACCAGTCTTGGGCTCCATGATATGAGTTACAGTTTATGGAGTGAATGATTAATGTAAATCATTTATATAATGTAAATAATGCTCTTTCTATAGAGTGAATGAAAAGTTATAGTTTAGAACTGATTTTACACATTCAGACACTAGAAGATGAAACACTGTTCATGACAAATAAAGACTCTCAGACAGTGAAATTTAGGGATGAAACTTGGCGCTTTTGCAGCTTTTTGTTTGGACGTTTTCTGGAAACTTTTCTTCTGTGGACACAGTGTCTCGAAATCTTCAACTGTGGCCTGGCATCTCGAAAACTGAATGAGTGGCCACTTTCTGTCGGTTTCCTCACTCAAAATTCTCATATACATTTTCCTAGAAAAATATAATGCTTTGTAATTGTCTTACATATACAGTATTTTATAATATATAACAGACTTTCATTTATTTGACATCTTACCTCTTCTAACTGTTTATCCTAACTTGAAATGACCAATTCACTGACCTAGTTTAATGAATGAATGAGTTTCAGTGGCGCAGGGATTGAGCTCCACACTTCTGTTCAATGACTTTTAAAAAATATCAGTTACTTTTGAATAAATTCAACAGAATAAATTATTCAAAATCTCACTATAAAAACAGTCACAAGCTCTCGGTCTCCTTTTACTATCACCTCTGCTATCTCTCTCCTACACACTTCTCCTCTGCAGGCTCTGGATCCATCTCTGACTAACCACTTCTCTTAAAGCAGCGGACACTCTTTGTTCCATCTGTGCACCCAGCCGTGATAATGCACTCCCTCCTGGCAGCTGAAGTAACTGAACAAGAATTAGGCAAAAAGTCACTTTCCTCTCGCCTCTGCTGGAACGAGCTGAACTGTTGAGATCATCATATCTTTCAAGAAGCAGCTGAAGCGAAACCTCTTCGGCAAGCACTCAACCACCCCACAACCCCTAAAGGGGTCATATAATGCCATTTTTGTGCAGCTAATATGATTCTTTAGGGTATAAATTAAAAGTTTGTAATATACTTTAATTAAAAATTCTCATTACTATTGTAAGAAAACACTAATTTTACCTGGTCAAAAACAGCTGTTTTCAGCACGCCGTTTAAGTGCATGTGTCTTTAAATGATAATGAGCTTTGCTGACCCCGCCCCTTTTGTTCTGTGCATACACCGTTTCTAACACAATAACATAACGCGGTTATTATGTTATTCATTATAAACGTGGGATTATGAATTATATTGAGAACGTCGTACATAGAAAACATGCGGGGCAACGTAGGCGAATAGAGATGCAGAAATAGTCTCAGTTAAAAAAAAAAAAAAAAAAAAAACCTTTTAATGTGCTTTGTGTTGGGACATTCTAAAACGCTTAACATGAAAAACGCTTAATGTGGCTTTACTGTACGGCCCCGTCCACACTACTGCGTTTTCGTTTAAAAACAGAGACCTTCTGCTATGTTTGCACCTCCCGTCCACACTAAAACGGCAAAAACGGAGACACAAAATGGAGAAGTTTAGAAACGCTGCCGACCCGCTTTTCGTTTTGAATCTCCGGAGGGCGTTTTAGTCTGGACGGGTCAAAACGGAGGACTTTAGAAACGATGACGCAGAAGCTCACGCTCGGCTCATGATTGGGTGTCATCAGTCATGGCGTATCCTTCCCTTCCTTCTCTAAATTCTGCATTTTACAATGCTATAACTGCCGATTCGATCGATCTTTGACAATTCTTGTGTGCAGCGGTAACGTTAGCTACTTTCTTCTTCATCAAATCTGAGGAATAGTCAATCCGTTTCCTGTTTACACCGGCACGCGCATGCCCAGTGTTGGTGAATGGTCACGTGATCCGCGTTTTCAGTCGTTTTAATGTGGACGGAAATCAATTCTAATACGCAGCTAAATCGCTGGTGTGGACGGAGATCGTATTCGTTTTAATTCTCCGTTTCTAAACGAAAATGCAGTAGTGTGGACGGGGCCTAAGACAGTGATATTAAATGACCAAACTCAGTACACATCATATTTATAAACCATACTATGTATACAAAAATCAGACGAGCCCAGAAATTGAACGCAATGCGTTTAATTCACGTTAAGCATTTTCTTCCCATAGAAAACCATTATAAGAAACGTTTTAGAATGTGTGTATGTATGTGTGTGTGTGTGTTTATGGGATTATAGTGTTGGACCGAGCTGGTCATGCTGGATCTAGTGGTGGGCAGATCGAGGCTTCGTGAAACAATGAAACAGTTGAACCAAATGGGCCATATCGTTTCGAGGCTTCGAAACAATCCGACACCCGTCTCAACGGTGACACCCGTCCTAGTGGTCACTTGCAGGTGTTGATCTGAAACAACCTTGACGAGCCATTAAAAAAATGTGTTGTTTTTTTATTATTGTATTTTTCTAATATGTGAAGCTTGTAACCTATAGGCTCCTCACTGTGCATAATGTTATTTTGGTCCAGATGGTCTTCGTTTAGCAGTCACACTCAGGGCCTTCCCGGTCAGAAGTGACCGGACACCTAAAAATGAAACTTTCTCCATCCCAGTAAAAACCAATGCAATTTATTTTTGTTCTATAATATTTATTCTTTTTAATTTTGTATTTTGAGACAATTTGATTGAACTTATTAATATTTATGCAATATTTATAGTCCATTTTTTGCCATTGAAAATAATGTTTTTTATTATTATTATTATTTATTTTTCTATGTGGTATTTTCGGTTAAAATAGAGACTAGGCTTTCAGAAAAGAAAAAAAATCAATGTATTAAACATAAAATTAAATAAATCATGTTATTGCATGGGTTTACCACTAGATGCCTGTAATAGCTCTAAATGGAGATGCTTGTGAATTCTAGTTGTTTTTGGACCAAATTACTTACTTTTAAGATATGGATTGAATGTATTTTTCTAGAAATTCTCAAATAATACTTTTTGCCAAGGTTTATAGCATTTTATTAATTATAATTATTAATTATGTTATGTTTTTCACTCTTGATGTTTTAGAGTTTCACCCCTTCATTGGGATGTATTTTTTCACTTCCACTGTGGCATCAGCTGTAGCTGTGTGTCTCATATGTAGACCTATAAAATGTATATTCACACAATATTATATTATATTCACATGCTATTTTTAACATGATTGGCAGTTGTGATTGGGACATTAGGTTGTAGGGCATAGGGCTATGGACTTTCTAAACAGTGTCCCAAAAGATTGTAATTATATTTCAATTATAATTATATTTCAAACAATGCATACCTTGCTTAGATGGCCCAGCAGTGTCAGTAGCAGGTACAGGGGGAATGATCCTCTGCACCCTGCAAAATGGCAGGATGAGTGCTCCTCAAATGGCGCATCATGATGATGTATTGTTGCAGTATGACTAGCTGCCGATCACAATACACACATCTCACTTTATTTGGGGTTTCTAAACGGAAATGCTCCCACACCACAGATGTACGGCATCTCTTCTGGGGAGCCTCCATTTTATCTATCTATCTATCTATCCAAATCTATGTATCTATGTTTCTATAATCTATCTATGTATCTAGATCATATGTATCTATCTATTAATCAAGCTGTCTATATCTATGTATCTATTAATGTGTCACTATACTCTGTCTCTATAGCCTATGTGTTGTGTACATTTAAATGTAAGCCTAAATAGCCTATAACTAATCAAATCGCACTATAAATGTCACTATATCATCAAAAATCCGCTATCTCAAAATCAAACTCCTCTCACAAAAACCCACGAGGTCAATATGCGTGGATTTCACTTTTATACAGATACGATTGTGTGGTCTGTTCCCGACCGTGTCAATCAAACGCTGATTTGGCGGAAACACTTAGTGAAACACTTCGAGGCTTCGTTTGGCCATAGTCACGTGACATGGGTGTTTTGAATCCATATCACGCTTCGGCTCAGTGTTTCGAAACATCTGCGCTTCGGGATCTCCCAAAGCTTCGGAACGACTGTTTCGCGCCAGCCATCCCTAACGTTAGCTGGATCTACAAGGTATGGACTGAGATTTATTTTCTGTGAACTTGAAAGAATGACACCATAGGAAGAGAATTGAGTGGGGGAAAACGCCCCCCTTAAGGAAAATGTGACATTAGGTGAAACAAAACATAAATGTGACTAGAATTGCCATCCCGGTTTTGAGTGACTATGGCAGGAATTATTCACCAAATATTAAAATTGCTCAGCCTTCATAATTAATTAGTATTTTGACTGAAAATATTTTTTGTAGGCTACAAAGGGGGCGTTTTGCCCCAGCGGTGAGGACCTTCTTACAAACCAGTTTGCTTCATAGATCAGCAGCAAAATTAACAGACAATAGTTTTAATCTCTAAAAGTAAAAGGCAAGGAATGTATCAACATGTGTATATATATTAATATTTATTTCAGGAATGTCCAAAATAGACAAATTTAACTACCTTCCATCAATGAGCTTACTGTGCTAGCAAGCTAATGCTCACTTGAGGTGATTTTTTCATGTTTTGTTCAAATATTTTGATTTTGATTTTAATATTTAGTTTAAAAAAATAATAATAAAAAAAATAATTGATGAACGGAAATTTGTTATTATAGTAATTACGATAGAGAGAAAGCCATTCCCCCTTGGGGGCGTTTTACCCCACAAGCCATGACTTTTTTAAAAAAAATGTTTATTTTTTAAAATATAATTATATTCCTTATAAATGAAATATGATCTCAAACTACAGACTTCACTATTCATCTATCATACATCACTGCCATATCCTGCAGAACAATATTCTTTTAAACACTTGTTTACTAATATCTGAAAATTATAGCATTTACCATGTAATCCTCTTCTCTTCAAATATGTCGCTGTTGTCAGCTTCTCCATAGAGATTTGTATATCCCCGTTATCAACGTAGTGCATAGCAACAGTAAAAATGACTATATATAACAGAGAAAATCAACCTGAGAATAAACATGATTCTGTCAGAAACACAAACTCGGTTAATTCAGATGTTGAACTCTGAACAGAGGCTTTAAATGAAGCTCTAAACACAGGATTCACTGGAACAACAGATCTGGATTGTGATGAAATGACTGAAAGCTTCAGTATAACACAGAGACAGCCGGACTGATCTGATATAATGAGCCGTTTGACTTTTACATTCGACATCCTTGAGTTTGACTTCAGTAACGCTTCCCTTAAAATACAATTACAACTCGTTTAAAACTCGTTTAACTGTAATCCTGGAAATCTCCTGCAGAGGGCGACACTCCACTGTCACAGGGCTGATGTGTGTGTGTGTGTGTGTGTGTGTGTGTGTGTGTGTGTGTGTGTGTGTGTTTTAACTGTAATCCTGGTAATCTCCTGCAGAGGGCGACACTCCACTGTCACAGGGCTGATGTGTGTGTGTGTGTGTGTGTGTGTGTGTGTGTGTGTGTGTGTTTTAACTGTAATCCTGGTAATCTCCTGCAGAGGGCGACACTCCACTATCACAGGGCTCAAGGGACATTCTGATGTGTGTGTGTGTGTGTGTGTGTGTGTGTGTGTGTGCGTGTGTGTGTGCGTGTGCGTGTGTGTGTGTCTGACCTTTCATTTCTTTCATACATGTTTTTCATCACCTTAAAATCATCAAATTTGTGTCATGAACTCTTTCCTTCTCTCTAAAACCATCTTTATCCTCATAAAGCTGATTATATATTTAAAGGAAAATATCCACTTAAAAATGAAAAATCTGTCATCATATACTCACCCTCATGTTGTTTCAATCCTGTATGAATTTCTTTCTTCTGCTGAACAGAAAGAAAGATATTTAGAAGAATGTCAGTAACCAGACAGTTTCTGGGTCCCATTGTCTTCCACAGTAGGAAAAAAATACTATGGAAGTCAGTGAGACCAGAAACTGCCTGGTTACTGAGGCATCTACATCTCCATCTCCATCTTCCAATGAAAACATCAGTCATAGCAGACATCATAACCCATAGAGGATGGAGGAGTGAATGGCTTGTGCTGTAGCATAACATTTAAGGCTGTAAGTCTAACCAGTGTCCCCCAAAGGAAGGCTGAGACAGTCACTTTCCTTTTGTTCTATTAAACAAAAATAAGTCTTTCATCTTTGTTGTAAGTTACTGTTAATGTTATTGTTGCATGAACTTCACATTGCATTTGAACTGTTGCTAGATATATGGTGAATATTATAATATTTAGACCCGTGTTTACTGTTAAATACGGTGTTTGTGGATATTTGATATTTGCCATAGTAGATATGTATAATATGGTAACCATAATGTTTCATATTTTGGAGCGCGCTGTGTGTTTGAAAAGCAAAACGCACCAAACATTAGGCTTCATGTTTTTACTCCAATCTCATTTCATAACATCATAATGAATGGAAACATTGTAACATGATAATCAATATATTTTTCTAGCGTAGTTGTTACTGAAGTGTTCCTTTCTAACGATTTATAGGCTGCTATATGTTATTGTTATTGTTATTATTATTTTATGCAGCACTGCGCGTAGCCTATGCCTTCAAGGCACAACACACCTGCTGTTCATTATATATTGTTGGAAACATTTGTGTGTATTCTGTGAATTTTAAAAAGCAATTTTAACCAGAAAAATCTAAAATGTATTCCCAAAATCGTGCTGCCCAATAGTTTCTCTTGATATCAGCATGCTCACAGTTTTTTTCTTTTCTTTTTTTAATACAGGGACCAGACGCCCCACTGATGAGTCCTGCTGACTTCAACATTCAGTTAATTGTGTCTTTAAGGTAATTACAGTTTCACACGTTGGATCAAATAGTTAGTCTGTAATCTCAGGCTTTTCCTACATTAGATCCACAAGCTTTAAGATGTGTGTTTTTACAGTGAATGAAGAGCAGTGGAAACTTGTGAAACATCTGTCCGTCTGTGTGTTGCTCCACAAACTTCTGCTTTGACCTGCAGACGAAACACACACTCCTGTCAGTAACGTAAGTTCTTCAAGATTTACTCCTAGTTTAATAAACCATTGTACACTTGCAGCTGTGCTGGACTGAATATTCAGAACAACAGCATTCAGAATATTCTTGCTTCTGTGATATTGTTCAAATGGAGGATTTACAAACTTTAATCTCACATTTCACGTATTTCAAGCTTTCTAACATTACACACATCTCCTCTAAAGCAAACTGAGGAAACTTTATTTCAACAGTCACACAGAAAACAAGTTATGGCATGTTTTTAATAAATTAGTAAATAGTAAATGATTTTTTTTAAACTAATGACTGGTTTGTTATTTAGTGTTGCCTGTCAAGATTTCATGAAACAATGGCCAGCATCGACGGATCAAGTGTAGTAAATTATTATATCAACGCCAGCAGATCAAGTGGAGTAGATTATGAAGATGAATGGATCCGTCAGATTGAAGAGTTTGTCATGAAACATGAGTTTGTAGCAGTAATATTTCTCATGATCTTTTCAGGCACTGAGATTCTAGTCATGATCTTAACTCTGTTAGAGTTGTGTGCTCTTATCAAATCTGATCACTCCACTCCAGTGTTTGTTTTTAATTTGATTCTTTCAGATCTCATTCAGAAGATTTGTATATTAATAACGATTTTCATAAGGGATGTGAGTTATGCATCTTTGTATAGTTTGATTGTGGGTCTGTATTTTATGGCATGTGTTGCTTTTGAACAATATCTTCAGGTTTCTCCTCCTATCTGGTACAGATCTCATTCACTAAAAGTCTGCTGTCTCGTTTCTGTGATCATCTGGCTTGTTCCTCTGATCTTAACAGTCATAGACTTTAGCTCTCTGACCATACCGATCATCTGTTTAATCCCCTACCCGATAATCATTCTGTGTTTTGTTGGCACTTGTCGCGGTCTTTCACGCGCAATATCACTTACTCCTCTAAAGCGCAAACAAATTTTGGGAAGTTTGTTCGTGGTGCTTCTGACTTACACTTTTCTTATTCTCCCCAGTCTAATCATGATCGTTACACTTGTTTCAGAAGTTCACAACAGTGAAGCATTTTTCATATTTTCTTGTCTTCTCCTGTTTCTGAACCCACTCGCTGACTGTGTATTGTACGTGTTCTTGAGGCCTGATGTTGGAGGGTTAATGAACTGCTGTTGTAGAACTGACACAGATCAGTGTTCGACACACAGCTGGGACGAACACTCTCGAGACAGTAGTGCAGAGTTTGCCTGCTGTGTTTCAATGCAAAAGCCCGCGTCTCATTCACAGACCGCCTGCTGTTCAGTCTAAACATCTGCATGGCGTTCCCATTACCCTTCAATTTGCGAATTGAAAATACGCCCAATGGAAACACGTCAATTTCGAAAAAACTAAGTTTATATACAAATATTAAGCAGAGCTTGCATGGAAATCAGAAGAGGAGTTATTTGTAATATTGTTGTGTCTTTATAGAAGTGTTTCATATATGTCTAATATCGAGTCAGAGACGGTCCTGTATTCAGGAAACAGGAACACGAGTATTCTGGTGTTGATAACGGGAACTTGAGCATTACTGACGGGACTGTGGAGGCTGGGAAACACTGGCTATAGCCTACAGAATAAATTAAAGGGGTGGTTGATTATGATTTGACTTTTCTAACTTTAGTTAGTGTGTAATGTTGCTGTTTGAGCATAAACAACATATGCAAAGTTCAAAGCAAAGGAAGATATTTGCTTTTAAAGAAATCGTTTTACAACAAACTACAACAAACGGCTGGTAGATTATAATGACAGAATATGCTAATCAATGACTAGAAGATAACTACGCATAAACTACATAAATTCATCAACTAACCATTCAGAAATGTCCTGTTGCTTCTACATGTTTCTCTTCTTCTTGAGTCTCTCCATCTTTGTCCGACTCCGGTTTGAACATAAACATTGACATTTCCAGTGCATGTCTGTGTGAGGTAAAAGGACACGAGCTCTTGAAGCTCCGCCCCCTGTGCCGGGAGCAGCAGCTCATTTGCATTTAAAGGGACACACACAAAAAGTGACAATTTTAACATGCGATATAAAAATATCTGTGGGGCATTTTGAGCTAAAACTTCACACACACACTCTGGTGACATCAGAGACGTATTTTACATCTTGTGAAAAGGGCGTTATACCACCGCTTTAAGAAATTAAGAATGACACACATACTCACAGCAGCCTAACTTATATATTTCTATATTTTAGGACAGATGTGTTTGTAGAGGTTTATTTCAGGCACTGTTGTCAACACTGCTGTAGGTTACTGTAGTCACCCAATGCCAATAAACTAATTATTGTTTTGAAAATGTGAACTATTGCAGTTAATGCTTAACATTGAAACTTCATTACTTTTTCACACACACAAAAAAAAAAAAAATCCATTAAACATGCGATTTGAGGGCGAGCACTAATATTTTCAGTTTCATTCCTTTTAATATTTTTTATAAAATATGCATTATATGTACGTGTGTGAGTGTCTCAACTTTAAAACTTGCCTTCTCATCTTTGGATCCTGCATTACCTAACATTTCTTATGAAACTTAACTTAAATTTAAGCATAACATGACAAAAATTGTCCAATGTAACTGATGTATATATCTTACCCTTATTCTTTTTCTCTATCATTTTTTTGTCAGCTCATTGTTAACTCTTCTTTTTTCATTTGTATTCTGAAGACATTGAACATTGTTAATAAATGTTGTATAATGTATACAAAGTTGATCAAATGTCATAAATGTCATCTCTGTATGTTTTGCACACAAAAAAAAGTTTAAAAAAATAAATCTCTGTGAATTTTACTGTTTCCATAAGGCATTTTTCATTCGATATCACTTAATTCGGATAAAAACGTGTGTATGGAAACATAGCTAATGATTCAACAATACCCGGGGCCTGTTTCAGAAAGGAGGTTAAGTGAAAACTCTGAGTATGTTAACCCTGAAATGAGGGAAACTTGAGTTTTCTGTTTCAGAATGGGAGGTATGTTAAACCTGAGAAAGCAGAGTAAGTCAAGCCCGTTTCTGAAAGAGAGGTAACTTATACTCAGAGTCAGTTACCATGGTAACTTACTCTGTGAACCTAACCTGGTCGGGAGCAGGTTTTCTTCGGTAAACCCAGAGTTTCTATCGGTCTCCTCCCCTTTTTTAAAGGGGAAGCGGCGTTTAAACACCTCATTCATTCTTTCAGTAAATTTTTATTAATAAAATTTATATTTTATTAATAAATAAAATATTGCTAATTTTACTGCAGTTTTTTACTATTTTTAGCGCAATTTTCCTACGGACAAAATTGCGATTGTTAACTCATGATTTCTGTTCTGTCTGTGCGCACCAATCTTGCACTTCTATCTCCTCCTCAACCAGACCACCTAGAGACTTCGGGTTTTCGGCATTATGTTAAGGAAGGTCTAATCTCGGGAACGCACACAAAAAAAAACAAAAAAACAAACAAAAAAAAAAACCATAAAAAGATTTACTATCTCTTAGTGTTGTGATCCCATGACGTCAGAAAATTGCGCTAAAACACTCACTGAGTTTTTATTACTTGTTTTTTTATAAGATGAAGTCTATATAACTCCTTAACTGGCAACTGAAAAAACAGTAGTAGATTAGAGTTACATAATGTAGTTCTAAACAAATTCTACAGAATTAAACTGTGGCATTTACTGGAAATCACTGAACTGTGTTCATCTGTGCAACAGAAGTTGCTGGACCGTCCTCCTGCTGTTCTTCCACACTCTGGGGGCGGAGGGAGAAATAAGAATACCCGTTTATACTTGGATTTAAACTTAGATTATCCACATAAAAAATTGAAAAAATCTGAATGGGTAGATTGTTTGATGTTTAGACACATAATATTAACATTACCTCTGTAGGCCTCTCTGTGGCAGCAGAAACTCTTCATCCCCATCGTCCTGTGAAGATGAGCATTTGGTCGAGTACATTTATAACACTATTTGTCATCATTTCTGGTGTATTGAGTAGGCGACTTACGACTGCCTGGGGTTCTGCTGGGACAGGAGGCTCCAAAAGACAGATATTACCATCAGAATCTGCTAGGACCAACAAAAAACCCAACCCAAAGTAAAATAAATGGAAATATCAAAAATAGCCTATCTAAAAAATAACACATTTGTAAACCTCTTACATTTTATGAAGGCCCTTGGATGTTTGGGAGTGACTGGCTCTGAAGTCCCTCCAGGAATTCCCTCATCCAGAAATGCTGCTGCACTGCTGGACACTGGATGCTATTTAGTTATTTAATATGTCAAATGTTTGTAAAGTCAGTAGCCTTCACCCATGATATGCTCAAGCCTTACCTGATTGAATTATGTTTTTATATTTAATTTTCAGCTGCTGCCATGTTCTTTTAATGCCTGCAGGATTGCTCCACATGAAAATTAAAATTAGGTTGAATAACATAGGCCTACTGTTCTTCCAGTTTCACCTCTGATATTATAACAGTTGGGTAAGTTACTCTAAAATAGTTATCAATGTTATCTTCAACAGTGTAATTAGATTAATGTAATAATTACTATCTTTAGAAAGTTTTGGTCTACTTATTACTAATTACTAAATCCCATATCAACCTCAACCACTTGAACAATACAAGGAGAGACAAGAAACTGCACTTTTAATGCTTTCAAATAAACAATATACAATTGCATGAACTATTCTTGATTTGAAGTGTGTAGAGGGAGAAGGTTACATAAAAATATACCTTTTAAAAATGTATGTTAAATCCACTATTGTTTTATACAGAAGTGTTCTCTATAGTCTATGCAGTAGCCTATTTAATGTAATTACATCAGATTTTATTTTAAATTACAGAAGAATTAAGAGTTATCCCTTTAATTAAATCAATATTTAGATTACTTGGTAATTAATTACACCCAACACTGTATAACAGTAATTCCTTTTTGTTTGGCGCTGTTGCCATGGTGACTCGTAATATCTGCGCTCCATTGATAATGGCTTTTTATAGTTGTGGCGCACGCGCTTAATTCAGAGTCAGTCAACTCAGAGTTGATTGAACTAACTCATTTCAGCTGTTCTGTAACCGAAAACTCATAGTTTCTGCACGGCGCGCTCAATTTTCACGAGGCACTTTTCACACGCGAGCTCTCTACAGAACCAATAACTCATAAATCTATTGTGCTTGTTAATAACTTATTGCTAAATTATCACAGTTTATTCTTTCTTAACTCACTCAATTGATTTAATATCACACGTGTCGTTCACAATCTCTTATCTCCGGTCGCGTCTCAGCTTGATACTGATCTTTTTTTCTGGAAACTTTTTCTCAACTGAGGGCGGAGCTAACCTTTCACCTCACCAATCAAATTAATTCAGAAACATTTTTCTATTCTTTGAATTATTTATAATAAAAAAAAAATACAATTTATTTCTTATTCTTCTCTTACTATTAGTTTCATAGCGATATGAATAAACTAATACTAATTATAATTACTAGTGACCCAAATTAACGTACTGGGTTACACTTTCTTTATATACTAATACATAATTAAAATGTAAGTACTCTGAAAAAGAGAGTATAAAAATCGAGTGTCTGTAGTCCTCTCAGGTCTGCAATAAACACAGCTACTTATTTCCATTCGGAACGAGTGAAATGATTGGCTGGGCGACTATCACTCTCCCTCGCTACCATGGCTACCACCCCCGCTGCTACAGGAGCTGCCCACATGCGCGCACCCGTTTGACTCGAGGAGAGGCACGGAAGCTAGGAACAATCACAATTATGGCAGAGAAAGAGCAGTCAGAATTCCGAGTACCTGCATATACAGTCGGCGAAGGCCAAAAAAGAAAGACAGTATTCGAAAAGGCTATGACCAAAAATTCTTTGGATAAAGCAAGAAGTCAGACGAGAGTCAATATCGGCGTCCTCGTTAGAGCCAACAGTGCTTTCATTGTGGAAGCTCTTACATGCAAAACACCGTATATGTTATGAATCTTACACGAAATTCACCTTCATCACAGTGTAACTGATGGTAATGGGGAAACGTGTATCAATGCAACCTGTTTTTAGCTTTGCCTTATGTTACTAGCTCGTTACCGAATCAAACTCAATATATTTAAAACTTTACCAGTATCTATATGCTAGCTTGATAGTGAGTACTAACAGCCATGTTAATTGTTTATATTCATAATGATAAAGTTAGATATTTTATTACATGTGATTCTGACATGATATCACTACATGAACTTCTCCTCTCGGCGTCGCGCGTTCATGTGTTTTGGGGGCGTGGCTTTGGAAGGAGACCAGAAGGGAGGGGGTGGAGTGAATGGAAATAAGTAGCTGTGTTTATTGTGCTCTGAGAAGGACTACAGACACTCGATTTTTATACTCTCTTTTTCAGAGTACTTACATTTTAATTATGTATTGGTATAGCCTATAAATAAAGTTTAAACACATTTGGAAATTTTTTTTTTAGAAAAATTATGATATATATGTGTTATGATATATACAAGACATGTAATACTGTAAATAAAGAACCACTATATAACAATTATCTAATATAAACAGAAGTTAAATTAAATCATCTGTTTAAATTAAATCATCTGTATTCTGCAAAAAACACTCACTTGGCTCCAGCTGATCAATTTGTTCATTGATAAATGCTGGGACACTACTACTGTTTCATCTCTCCTGTTAACATCATAACCTTTCTATGTCTTCTGTGAAGATAAATGTCACACTGTTCTAGACATTTGCCAAGTGTGAGGAGTCCCAGGCTGACCAACACATGAACATATGGCGTTCGGATAGGCTCTTTAATGTAACTTTGCAGCACACACTCGTCTCAATGAACGTTGCACTCAATGTCTCACTCAACGTCTTATTTATTTTTGCTATTTATTCCATTAAATTTAATCATTCACGTCATTCACGTGTAGCAGTGAAGTTATTGTTATTTTTCGCTAACACGTATTTAACACTCTACTCAACACGGCTCAGTGCAGTGTGCCAGCGGTTGCGATCGGTTCTTTAATATGACTTTGCAACATGCACTCGTCTCAATTAACATGACGTCTGCGTCTGTTATTTATATATAGGATATTATGGGCCTGCCCCAATACCTCCCCTTCCCCTAGATTTTTGCGCATTCTTGTGTAGGGTGTCCCAAAACTTTAGGGAGCAAGGGGGAGTGCTATTCTGTCCTTCAAATCAACCCTCAAAACATAGTGAGGTGCGATGCAGACTTAAAACGAAGTGGGAGATGAATTATAAGTATATTTTCGCAAATAAGCATGTTACAATTTCGAAATATGTTGGAATATGTTAGTTTGATGCCCATCCAATGGACTGTTGAGTTGAGTATTTCACAAAGCTATCTGACGATGTTCATGATATCTGCCGAGTGCATTGAGAGAGTCTGCCCATGAAATATACATCTTATATACAGTTTCTAAATTGCGGGACGTGTTTGTAAAAACAGCTATTAAAAGCACAATGATCCGCGGAAGAGACGCGGCGTTCCTATTGGAACGCCATATGAACATTGCTGCTGCAACCATAGACTGTAAAAAAATATGGACGTAGTGTCCGTGACGTCACCCGTAGGTTTCTGAAGAGCATTTTTGAAGCCTAAAGTGGGCGGAGTCGGCCGTCGCCATCTTGGCCTCGTGTCACCTTGCGTCACTCCCGGATAACAGAAAATTGGCAAAGAGGCGGGGCGTGTGGAGCTGGAGGAGCCGCTCGACGTGATCGAGTTAGCTCAGGCTTGGGAGGTAATGCTATGCTACTGAAAGTACCCTATGGAAAGTACCAAGTCTGCGACTGCACAGGGCCTCGCGCTAAAGTGACAGTTGATGATGAAAAGCCAATTAAAAGTTCCTGTTTTTGCCCTTCAAAATATTATAATAGTTAAAAGACATGGCTACAAGTGAGACTGTACTATTCTGCTAGTTGAAAATGTATTATGCAGTAACTATTCTGAGAGAGTGTGTGTGACGGTGATTTATGTGCATCAGCATAACAGTTACATGTCAGTCACTCTTTTTTATAGTCTATGGTCCGTCAGCGCGGCATCGCTCGTCAAGTTCGTAGAGAGCTTATTCAGTCCATTTTAAATTCTGATTTTGTTCACCTCTCAAATGGGTTAAACCACAGATATATTACCTATGAAGTTCAAGTAAATGCGATAGAAATCCGCGCTCATTCAAGGATTTATTGCATGGACGGAGAAAGCGCCGATGCCTGCAGGATTTCACCTGACGGTACATAAGCATATTATAATCCATCTGTTCTGTGAGAGCAGAACGAACGAGCCTTTATATCTATTAAGGGTGTCGCGATTTCGATTTTAAATCGAAATCGATCGAAATTAATGCTCAATCTCGATCATCGAATCAAAAAATGGAATCGTTGATGCTGCCACGCCCCATATGTCACGTCAGCTCGGCTTGCCTGTAATAGGTAAAACTCCTTTTCTCAAGAATATTGAAGCCACTGATCTATATAGAATGACTGGATAGCTCATGACGTCATAAACCGTGAAGCCACCGCGCCGCCATATTGGTATTCCCTATTGAGCTCACGCCGTTCTATTGAATCAATAGGAAATTGTATAATTTGACTGAGAAAACATTGCCTAACGAGAGACAGTTTTTAAATCTAAAGTCTCCCTGTATATTCTCACAACGCAAACATCCTAAGCATTTAAATGGGTATTTGTTTAAAGTCGGGAAATTTTTCCTGCTTATTAAAAAACGGCAATTTCTTTGCAAAAGGAATAAAAAGCTGTACGAGAACACTAGTCGGCCTTCACTGAAGAGCTATAAAAACTAAAAAAGAGCTATAAAAAAGGTAAGAAAAACAGTTAGATAATATTAATTAAATAGTGAATGCTAAAGACCTATATTTTTATGAATTGGTGAATATTCAGGTGAATATTGTTTCGTGGCCACGAATTAATAATACCTCAGCACGTTATCTTGTGGCCACGTTGTAATTCGTTAAATCAAAATGAGGGAGGGAATTAGTTCAACGTGTCCACGATTTATTAAAACGAGGGAACAAATAAGTCGTCGTAACAACGAATAATTTAGATCAGTGGACAGGGCGCATAAGAACAAGCAGAGAGAGAGAGAGAGCCCCGGCCGCGCGCGCGCATTCTCACCGCCTTCAAACAACACGAGCGCTGTATGCTCTCTCTCCCTCGCGCATATCAACATCAATTGACAATAGTAAAAGGTCGGAAGACCGATTGTGTTTTATAGATTAGTAGTTTGTTCATATAAAGTGTTTGATTAGCAAGTACATGTTCAGGAAATGCATAATACAAATTGTATGGGTTAATGTAACGGTAAACGGAGTCTGTACGAAGCTCATTTGAAGCTGTCAAATGGTATCGCTATTGGACACTTACCGTAATTGTGATTGCTGCCCTGAGGTTTCTTATAGGCTACTGTTGACTGTTTTATCGTTGTTTTTTGAAGAAGCAGCAGCATTACTCTTGCCTCGGAGAAAACATTACGGGCATAGCGACAATTTTGCATATAAATTATTACTTATAGGGCTTGAATTACAACCTTTGGGCAGTCTTTCTATATCCTTTTGTGAACGTCGTTTTACACTTGTTTACTGCACAGCGGGTCATTTTAAAAGTGCCGTCGGAGCTACCAATCTCTGTATAACGGGCGTTGGAGCCCTCTGCTGGTAGGGAATCGTAAGATGGCCGCTCGAACACTTCCGGTGGCTTCACTGCCTACACATACAACCGGCACATCCGGGAACTTCACTGTCAATTTCGTAACCGCCCCTTTTTAGGGGAAAACAAGCCAGACTTCCCATAGACTTCAATACAAAATAGCGGCACAAAACAACGTCCGTACACAGCCGGCAGACGTGTATAACTTCAGAAATCACTTAGATGAAATATGTCGAGTAATTATATGTCCACCCTGCCTTCCATAGAGTGTGAACGATACATTTATAAACTTAATTTGGGCAACTTAAAAACATGTCCCTTTCATTCTACCAGCGTCAAATTGGTCTAACAACCCCACCCATTGGCCAGAAGTGTATTACCCGGACATTTACTCGTACCTCATGGAGTCACCAGGTAGCCAGTGAATGATTTTACTACGGTTTTAAGAAGTAAACATCTTTAAATGTATAATATTATGTCTTTATATTTAGAGTAGCTACTGAGTGCACTTTTCTGTCCAGCCATACAACTAGCCTGATTTAGCTTTCGATAGCATCATCCGTAATTCATGATATTTCCATAACAGCAAGATATTGATGATGATGGCAGGCAGAGATGGGCATAAATACATGGAAATGTATTTAAAATAAAATAAAAATACAAAATACTGTGTGGAAAAATTTAATTAAATACAAATACATAATAGGGGTAGCCTACTGTGTGAAAAAAAAAAATGTTTAAATACAAATTACATGTTTGTAAGGGTTAGTACACGTCCTCAATCCGATACTGTGTATGGCGCTCGCCGGATTGTTTTCCCCTAAAAGTGGGCGTGAACCTTTTCAGAGACGTTCTATGACGCTACGCCGGTTGTATGTACTGGCAGTTTAGAACGTCATGAGCTATCCAGTCATTATATAGATCAGTGATTGAAGCCTTTATTTTAAAACGCATTGCAGCTGCACAGCGAGAGCATCATCTCGTCTGAGCGAGCTGTTTGGCTGTGCTGCGGCAACTGCACGAACCTATGGCGAGTTAGCAGTGGCGTGCGGTCCAATGGGAGCGCTTGGCGCCCTGCCAACCTCGAGCGCGCCAATTTGGACGCGGCTGAAGTGTAGGCTATACATTCAGAGAAAACTCACCAAAGGACTTTAGGTTTAAATCGACTCAAGCGAAGTACCTGATATGAGCGAAATAGTACGGCAAGGCAACGCAGTACTCGTTCCCTTGGCCTTATCTCTAAGGGAACCGAGGTTACGCAAGTAACCAAGTACGTTCCCTCACGAGAACGTTTTCTCGTACTGCGATGCAAACGCTGTGGGAACCCAATTTAAAACACCGTGCTATTCGCCTGTGACTGCTCTGAGGAGTCCAGGGAGCCCCGGGACTATAAGGTTATATTGTTTAAGTTTCCAATTGACTTAAGATATAAGTTATTGTTACATTATGTTGTTAATAAACGTTTTAAATTTGACAATGTAGTGTCTGGTACATTGCGAACAAAGGTCAGGTATTATTATATTGCATAAAAGTCTAAAAATGGCATAGCTTGTGCTTTCAATTTTTTTTTTTTTTTATCGAGAATCGAATCGAACCGTGACTTTAGAATCGAAAATGTAATCGAATTGAGGATTTGGAGAATCGTGACACCCTTAATATCCACAGACCTTTTTTAAATCTGAAAACTCCAAAAAGCAACGAAATTGTCAGAAATCCATTAGTGCATGTTCACAGAGGAAAACAACTGAAATACAGCGCTGGTTGTTCTCTCGAACGATACTCGACGACAACGAGGGAATTCTAACCCCGAAATTTCCAACAACTGCGGAACGGTTGCGGATCGGCTCCGCTGCGTGTCGGCTCCGTGCTCCGTCGTCCTTCAATACCCACCAGGTCCGGATTTGTTGCGGAACGGCTGCGTCCATGACTGACAGCTGAAGTCACGAGGACCCACGAGGTCTCGCTAATTCACGTATGATCGCGCGATATGTAGTTTCTATAAACAGAACGTTATGACGAATGGTATAATATAACGTTTTCAAGGTGTAGTGTTGGGAAATATAAACGCCATGATCACGGTGTATTTTATTGTGAAAATTAACCAAATCTTTTATTTTGTTTTGGTTTGTTCTGTTTTTTTGCTCGACTTCCTGTCCTGCGCACTCTGCCCTGTAGTGCAGCGGAGCTCTCCGGCATCTGGCAAAAATAGAAGCTCTGCGTATCTGCTCCGGAGGGCTGCGGATCGCCGGAGTCGGAACGCAGCCGTTCCGCAATCAGTGAAAATACACACATTGACTTTAATGGAAACCTATTGACTCCGCCGCCATTCTGGAGCGGATCCGCAGCCATTCCGCAGTTGGTGGAAATTGGGGGTAAGCCGTGGGCTAAGTAATGGGTGTATTAAATTGTATGAAATAATCCCGAAAAAAGCACAAACACTGCAGAGATGGCAAGTTCAGCAGCTAAAATTTGCTTAGGTGAAGTGACGCGGCTAACAGCAGACAAACGGCTAGCATTGACATCAGTGGGAATCCACCTGTCACTCAAAAATGGACACACCCTTAATTATACAGAACTTTAAATATAAAAAAAAAAAAAAAAAATCACCCCCCCTCACAGTTGTCATGAAGGGCAAAATTAGCTGTATAGACCAAAAAAAAAAACATACAGACACCAGGCTGTAAACATGTTTTTTTTCTGCTGTAAAGTTGGTCATTTTAACATGGGGGAGATACAGATTTGACTCACTTTTGACAACAGCCTCATGCGGCCAGTCAACGAATTGCAGTTTAACTCACTTCCGTGTTGGTTTCATGAGAGAGACGGGGAGGTTGCCGCTTGGCTGCAACACACCCCATTGTTCCTTTATCCACCAGTCATCAACATGGCACCCTATAGTATACACAAGTCTTGCATGCATTTTACCTGCCTGCTTGTCCTTCATAATCATTTGCTTAAAATAAAATAACTTTTGCTATAGGAAAATATACTCTAATAAAGAGCTCAAACAAAGTCCCTTTCAAGGCTCAAATACCTGAATTTGTCTG
The DNA here is from genome assembly GCA_022829025.1 of Squalius cephalus. Lineage (NCBI taxonomy): Eukaryota > Metazoa > Chordata > Actinopteri > Cypriniformes > Leuciscidae > Squalius > Squalius cephalus. The sequence goes on from CM040806.1 coordinate 1,968,024, forward strand.
ATTATAATAAACAACAGCTAAATCATTTACGCGTCTAAATTAGACAAATTAACGTTGTTGTGGTTTAGCAGCATGGTTTTATTATATGCAATAAATTATAAATGTAAATTATATAATCATAAATGATCAAATTTATATTATAAAAAAATATTATAATAAATCATAAACCCTTACAGTAACCAGTGAGTAACTTGATCTGGTATCTTCTACCTCTTTTATGAAAAATAAAATAAAACAGTTGGGGAATCCAGGGAAAATATTCAGTGAGAGGAAAATAGAGCAGATCCCTAAAATTAAAATACAATTTTAAACTATTATTTTTTTTATTTAATTAAAATTAAATTAGATACATTTTATTTAATTTTATTTAATAAAATAAAAATACCCAACAACAGAAACACAGCATCTTAAAATGTATAAAAATAAACTGCACAACCAGACAATTTAACAGGTTTCTATTTATTGTGTTAATGTTGAAGTAAATGCCTTGTGGAAACAGATCCATGTTGCACTTTTCTGTTTTAAAACAAAGAAATGCGCCTTTCTTATTCACACCATTCTCAGTTCACCGTGAGAAACTAGTCATCTCCTGCAAAGCCAAAAACAAAAAATTACACAAGTATCACAATATGAGCTTCTCTTTACAGTTTTGATAAGATAAACGATATTAAAGGGGGGGGGGGGGGGGTGTGAAATGCTCATTATCCATTATCATTCAATCTCCTGTTAATCTTGAGTACCTATAGAGTAGTATTGCATCCTTTATATCTCCAAAAAGTCTTTAGTTTTATTATTTATAAAAGAAAGATAGGCTGTACCGAGTCTTTCCGGAAAAAAACGAGCGGCTGGAGGCGTGCCGTGTGGGCGAAGCTAAAGCTGTGCTAACGCGCTGAGCTAACAACACTCAGACATTTGAAGCAGTTTTACTCACTGCCCGGTTCCAACGCACGACCGCGAACCTTTATCATTGTGACTGCTCGATCCTTAAGCATTAGACGATCTGCAAATCCGTCGATCTGGGCTTTGTTTATAAAACAATCATCGTCGAAATGCAGGGAACAAACAATCTTGCACAACTCCGTTGATGATGCTCTGAAAAAACAAACTCCATCCACTGGTCCCTTAACGCTGGGTTCTTTAGGAATCTGTGCAGGGATGTCTTGCCCTGGCAACCAAAAACCCACTTCTTTGGTGACATTGACTTCCCTAAAGCCGAGCAGAGCGCTTTGAGGTACTGCTTTCGCTCTCTTCTCTCTCTGGTCTACGAGTGCGTGCGCGCCCGCGGAGAAGTGCCCTTAGGACCCATATAAGGAAATTACGTCCCAGCTGACGTCACATGCCCATACTCGAAAAAAAACTTTCTGAAACTTGTGACAAACCGAAAGGACAATTTTTGGCACAGAAATACTCCTTCAAACGTACAATTTAATTTGTGAAACTTTGTCCATGTTTAGCATGGGAATCCAACTCTTTAACAGTGTAAAAAACTCAGTATGCATGAAACAGCATTTCACCCCCCCTTTAAAGAAAATAATGTGTGGTTTTCCCCCAGTGTAATGTGTGTGTCCTACCTCTTCTCATCATGACTCTTTGCAATTCTCCTCACACTCCTTCTGGCTGTAGAAGTTGTTGCCATTGCCCTTGCAGCCTCCATATGTGAAGGACACACACTTTCCCACAGAAGAATCGAAGGCCCACCTGGGAATGATTGCTTCACAAGGACCAGGCACTATAGGCAGTCTACAGGCAGCTAGATGGACAAAATACACTATATATTAGGACCACACCAAGATGAAGTGTGTGCTGGGTCACTATGGGCCACTCAGCTGGGCCGTAATCCATCTTTGAGTCACACACTCACATCATTGTGAGGACTTTCCATAGGTGAAATGAAACCTCACCCTACCCATCTCAGAAAACTCTGCATTTTTACATTTTTGATAAAACATTGTTTAGTATGTTTAAGCCATTTTAATTATAAGGACTCAGGAAATGTTCTCTTTAACCATATTTTTGCTGTAATACCAGTGTAATACCCATGTCATTATGCAAATTTGTGTCCTCAATCATATAAAGCACACACACACACCAACCTTCAGTGCGACAGCTCTCCAGACACTCCTTTTCTGTCACAAAGTTGTTCTGGTTCCCCTTACAGCCTCCATAGGTGAACGTCTGACAGGTCATGATGGACGAGTTGTAATGGAAACGCTCCATCATCCCGAAGCACGGACCGGAATCTGGCTCGGACTTACATGCTTCTACACACACACAGACAGACACACACACACACACACACAGACAGAGACACACACACACACAGAGACACAGACAGAGACACACAGACAGAGACACACAGACAGAGACACACAGACAGAGACACACAGACGCACACACACTCTTAGTGCGACAGCGCTGCACACACTCCTTTTTGATTTGCTACAAATTCACAGCTTTTGGGTCTTCTTTTCCTGACAGGCCATGTCATGATGATACATTAACATTGCAAAAACAAACAAAAAATTACACTAAGTATCACAATATGAGCTTCTCTTTACATTTTTGATAATAAGATAAACGATATTAAAGAAAATAATGCGGTGTTGTTGTTTTCCCCCAGTGTAATGTGTGTGTCCTACCTCTTCTCATCATGACTCCGCAAAACTCCTCACACTCCTTCCGGCTGTTGAACTGGTTGTCATTGCCCTTGCAGCCTCCATATACGAAGAACACACACTTTCCCACAGAAGAATCGAAGGCCCATCTGGGAATGTATGCTTCACAATGACCAGGCACTATAGGCAGTCTACAGGCAGCTAGATGGACAAAATACACTATATATTAGGACCACACCAAGATGAAGTGTGTGCTGGGTCACTATGGGCCACTCAGCTGGGCCGTAATCCATCTTTGAGTCACACACACTCTAACACACACCATTATGAGGACTTTCCATAGGTGAACGTCTGAACATCAGGGTTAGGCATTAAATATGTATATTGGGAGAAATATACAGTCGGTGCAGCCTTACTCTGACATGTTCAGGGTTACATTAGCTATAGGCTATTTAAGTTTAGTTTAAGTTTTTATTTCTTTCCAGTTCATAATTTCAGAGTTTCAACTTAAACTTATTGCAGTTTATTGCAAGACAACATTTCTAATTTTCATAAATTTCAACGAATATTATAGGCCCATTTTATTTAGCCTAATTTCAGCTTTATTTCAGTTAACTTAAATGCTTAATGTTACAACTTATTTAGGCTAATGCCGGTCAGGGACAACATTAGGCCGAGAGTCACACACTCTGACAGGCCACCCCATAAAAATAAAGTTTGATTTGCTACAAATTCACAGCTTTTGGGTCTTCTTTTCCTGACAGGCCATGTCATGATGATACATTAACATTTCAAAAACAAACCAAAAAAAATTACACTAAGTATCACAATATGAGCTTCTCTTCACAGTTTTGATAATAAGATAAACAATATTAAAGAAAATAATGTGTTGTTGTTTTCCCCCAGTGTAATGTGTGTGTCCTACCTCTTCTCATCATGACTCCGCAAAACTCCTCACACTTCTTCTGGCTGTAGAACTGGTTGTCATTGCCCTTGCAGCCTCCATATATGAAGGACACACACTTTCCCACAGAAGAATCGAAGGCCCACCTGGGCGTGTATAATTTACAAGGACCAGGCACTATAGGCAGTCTACAGGCAGCTAGATGGACAAAATACACTATATATTAGGACCACACCAAGATGAAGTGTGTGCTGGGTGTGTGTATGGGCCACTCAGCTGGGCCGTAATCCATCTTTGTGTCACACACGCTCACATATGTAAATCTAAATGTTACATCTAAATCTAAATGTTGAATCTAAATGTTTCGGGTGAAACTAAATATTTAACTAATATGCAAATTCAAAATGCCAGTAACCGGAAGTGCCAAAATAACAGCTCGAGGAGGTCAGTGTGTGTTTATAGCATGGTTTAGCATAGACATTTAGTCAAAGTGAGCCCCTTCGTGGCTGGCTATTATGGCTACAGGTCATAAGTCCCGCACTTTTCATTGAAGTAGCCTACTCTTTAAATACAGTTTCTCCAAACGTGTTTATTATTTTAGGTAGTTATTATCACAATAATCCATGTCCAAGAGTACATTTCCTTGGATGAGATGGTTTTTATTCATTTGACACTTTAAACCATGCTATAAACACACTGACCTCCTCGAGCTTTTATTTTGCCACTTCCGGTTACAGGAATTGTGAATTTGCATATTAGGTAAATATTTAGTTTAACCCGAAACATTTCGATTTAGATTTAACATTTAGATTTAGCATTTAGGTGTAACATTTAATATTTAGATTTAAGTTAACCATTTAAAATATTGTTGACAAATATTGTTGTAAATGTGCTAAAAAGTGACTGTCAGTTATTTAAACATTATTTGAAGCTAAATGTGACAAAATGTTGCTGTTATTTTCAGCGTGAGCCGCTTTACAAACGGCGCCCCATATCTACCTCTACATCCTTTCAAACCATTCACCAGAACACACACAAATACATGCATAGATGTACCAAATTAACATTAAAATAGTGTGAATTAGTGTACAATATTTTATAATAAATTATTCTCTTTAGTGTCCATTTTTCATTTAACTTTTTTTTTTTTTTAAGTAACGCAATAGTTACTTTCCCTGGTAATTAGTTACTTTTGTAATGATGTAACTCAGTTACGTTTTGTGAGAAGTAACTAGTAACTGTAATTACATTTTTAAAGTAACTTGCTCATTTCAGACGAAACTGGACTAAGTGTGCATCTGGTTGTTGAAACCATATGTAAATTTTACTCCTCCCAAAAATGCTAAAAAAAATAAACGTGTGACTCGGTGTGAGAGCGTTTTATGGGCTATATGTAATGTTATATCCAGATATGACGACGCTACTGGAACGCGCATCACAGATAAGAAGCTGAGCTATGAGTTACTCAATCAAGCCAACGTGCAACCTATCGCAAATCAAAGTGAAAGTAAAACGCTTTACTGTTACACACAATCCACATCATTAAAAGTAGAGAAACGAAATGATCTTCCAGTGCTGTTGCCGCTCTCTATTATTGCGGTCTTTGATTTTGAAATTAGCTGATGATCAATATAATCCAGCTCAAATCTGTTGCTTTCGGTGATGCCCTCCATTAAATCTGCATATAGCGCGGGAACTGAAGATCGGATTTAAATCCGTTTCGCAAAAACACATTTATGTGACCAGGTGTAAATGGAATCGTTTTGAAAAAACAGATAGCTATCCGATCGGATCTGAGAAAACGCATGAAGTGGCCAGGTGTAAACTGTCGCAACTCTCATATTTAACGGCTCTGGGCACCGCATGCGCACAGTGTGAAACAGGCGTAAACCCTTATATAACATCTTTCAGGTTTTAATGGCAGTTGGCAACTCTATTGACTGACTCAGATAATATTACAATTTATTCATTTACAAAGTTCATCTTTCACTGGTCACCTATTGTTCATGCATTTCTCCAGGCTTCGTAATGAAGTTAAAGAACATGGATCTCACCTGTGGTTCCTAGAGCAGCTTCTGTTGTGCTCAAGCATCCAGACAGACACAATAACACAGCGCAGTACACTCGAGCTGTCATCCTCTCCAATTACGGTTATACAATGAACTGCTGGAAAATCCTACTTGTCTCAGGACGAGAGAATATTTAAGTTAGCGCTCAACCAATGGCGTGAGTTTGGGGCGGGATGATCTGATTTGGAGAACAATAGAACACTCCGCATGTTTTAAAAAGTTCCAATGAGGTCTGAGAGTTATGATGCAAGACCAGCTCCAGGCTATGATGCCAATCGGGAGAGCTCTAGGCTATGAATGTGATGGCAATTTTTTTTTCTTCCAGAATACACAAACTAGTTTTCAATGGTCTCAAAGAAGTATAATACTTTTCCTATACACGAACGTTGATTCTGGAGGGCCACTGTCCTGCAGAGTTTAGCTCCAACCAATCAGACACACCTGAAGCTAATCAATGTCTTCAGGATTACTAAAGTTGCAGGCAGCTGAATGTTTTTTTCAGGGTTGGAGCTAAACTCTGCGGACAGCGGTCCTATGATCAACGTTCCCCACCCCTGCTATACACAATAGTTTGATTTAGATTATATCCAATACAATCCCACCAGACAGTCTTTTATGACAGTGTGTGGGTTGGCCAGTTTGGGCACTAAATTCAATCCCAAATCTGAAACTAATCTCTTGCGAAATGATTATTTTCCCTAAAGTAAACTAAATGGAAACCCCTCATTTGTGCATGGAGTTTTAGAGGGCAGTTTTCCCACAAAGGAATTTTGAAAGAAAGAAAGAAAGTTTTTCGACTATTCCTTATTTGTTGAATTTAACCCTTAAAATACAGGCCAAAAGTTTGGACACATTACTATTTTTAATGTTTTTGAAAGAAGTTTCTTCTGCTCATCAAGCCTGCATTTATTTGATCAAAAATACAGAAAAAAATGTAATATTGTGATATATTATTACAATTTAAAATAATTGGTTTTCAATTTATTATACTTTAAATCAGGGTTCACCAATCTCGGTCCTGGAGGGCCGCTGTCCTGCAGAGTTTAGCTCCAACCAGCTCCAACACACCTGTTTGAAAGTTTCTAGTATGCCTAGTGAGACCTTGATTAGCTGGTTCAGGTGTGTTTAATTGGGGTTGGAGCTAAACTCTGCAGGACACCGGCCCTCCAGGACCGAGATTGGTGAACCCTGCTTTAAATTATCATTTATTTTGGTGATGCAAAGCTGAATTTTCAGGATCATTACTCCAGTCTTCAGTGTGACATGTGACATCCAGTCTATCACATGATCCTTTAGAAATCACTCTAATGTTCTGATTTATTATGAGTGTTGGAAACAGTTCTGCTGCCTAATATATTTGATGAATAAAAGGTTAAAAAGAATTGCATTTATTCAAAATAAAAAAAACATTTTTTTTATATAAATCTTCTTTATTATCACTTTTTATCAATTTAACACATCCTTGCTGAATACAATTATTGATTTATTTAAATAAAAAATAAACATTTGCTTCTTTTTTTTCTTTTCTTTTTTCTTTTTCTTTTTTTTTTTGTTCATCAAAGTATCCTAAAAAAGTATCACAGGTTATGAAAAGATATTAAGCAGCAGAACTGTTTACTTTGATAATGAATCATCATATTAGAATGATTTCTGAAGGATCATGTGATAGACTGGAGTAATGATCCTGAAAATTCAGCTTTGCATCACCGAAATAAATGATAATTTAAAGAATAATAAATTGAAAACCAATTATTTTAAATTGTAATAATATATCACAATATTACATTTTTTTTCTGTATTTTTGATCAAATAAATGCAGGCTTGATGAGCAGAAGAAACTTCTTTCAAAAACATTAAAAATAGTAATGTGTCCAGACTTTTGGCCTGTACGGTATATATATAACTATTGGTCAAAGGTTTTAGATCGGTAAGATTTTTTATGTTTTTAAAAGAAATGCATCATTACTCCAGTCTTCAGTGTCACATGATCCTTCACAAATCATTCTAATATGCTGATTTTATGCTCAAAAAATTATTTTCAATGTTGAAAACAGTTGTGTACTTTTTTTTTTTTCACAATTATTTGATGAGTAGAAAGTTCAAAAGAACATTTTAGAATATTTTCTAACATTATAAATGTCTTTACTGTAACTTTTGATCAGTTTAACTCATCCTTGATGAATAAAAGTATTGATTAATTTGATTTCTTTCCCCCAAAAATAAAATAAAAATTCTTACTGACCCCACACTGTAAAAAAAAAGTGTAATTTTACAGGTAATTGTCTGTATTTTTTTACAGAAAGTAGAGAAAAAGACAGAATTTTTTTTTGTCATTATACAGCAAATATCTGTAAAATAAAAGGCATTTGCTGTAATTTAAAGGTCCATTGTTAAATTTACAGGTAATTGCTTGTATTTTGCGTATTTTTGCAATTTTACGTTTTTTAAAAGGAACTTGTCTGTATTTTTACAGAGTTATGTGTAATTTTACAGAAATTATTAAGTAATATTTTACAGTTTTTTTCTGTGAAATTAGAAAACAAAGAAAAGAAGGTATAACTGCGGAAATCAGCATCTATTCAATATGTTTTCCTTACAGATTATTAAGCATGTGGGGGCTAAAGTGAGTTTTTTTAAGGTTAAATAAAAGTATTTGTACCATAGACTGTGATTTGTACATACTGTACCCTACATAGACTACAGTAGGCCTGAATTATTTTGTATTTCACATTTTATTTTATACTCATTTTGATCATTATTTCATTGTCTTATTCTCCCATAATTTCATGTATATTTTATGAATATTTTTCCAAATCTCCGTTGCTTCACATTAAGGGCTTTGTGTGTTTGTGTGTGTGTGTGTGTGTGTGTGAGTGTGTGTTTGAGTGCGCGCGCGCGATGACGCAGATTCAAATTCATATCCGCTGTTTACTCCCGCCCACAACGGTTAACGTTAGCTGATCAGTCGAGTTTGGGCAAGCGGGTAGTGATGGGCATTCCGGCTCTTTTTCGTGAGCCGGCTCGTTTGACTCAGCTCACTGAAAAGAGCCGGCTCTTTTTGACTCACAAACGGCTCTTTAAAAAATATATGTTTTAACTCGCTGAAAGTCCACCGCACAACTGTGCAACGTTAATATTAATATTTTTAACTGTCCATAACAACCCAAAAACTTGTCTGCTTGCCTTGCACATCTAATTAATGGGCAAAGTTATGACTGACTATTTTTCTTACCTTCTTTTTTTTTTTTTTTTTTATGGATGTTATTGAGCTTGTAGTAGTTTAGTTTAGCTCTTGCGTTCTTCTGAACATCTTGCGCTGCCATTGGCCGATGTCATTTCTGAGTCACATCAGACCATAATCTGTCTCTCTTTTAAATGCCTATTCCATGAGTGGTAGGCTACGACTGGCTGTTTTAAAATATAACTAATATCGAAACAAAATAACAAAATAACCCAGGTAGTCTCATCTAAGAGACGTTTAGGCCTCCTCCAATAGTACTGACAGCATGGGCTCATAGCTTGCAGGTTTGCTTAGTGGCAAACTTTTTTCATTTGATTGGTTCAACCGCCACCCGCCCGAATTTAATTAAACTATTATTTTTCGTTACGTCATCCGCCCGATCCGCGGTTTATCCGCATCTCTAGTGTGTGTGTGTATGAGTTAGCTCGGCCCTCCCTCATGCAGTGTATGATTGACAGGAACAGAATGTGAGGCTGATCAGACAGTCGAAACAAATGTGTGTGCGCCTTTAGGCCTATATAATTATGTTTTTGTTGGTTTTTGAATTAGTCAATAATTTTAAATAAAATTAAAATCATTCATTATTTCATTATTAGCCTACATAATGATTTAATTTCTATAGGCTATATTTTTAAAAATAGAGTCGGCTCTTCAGATATGCGAGCCGGCTCCCGTCGTTCACCTACAAGAGCCGGCTCTTAGATCCGGCTCATTCGCGAACGACCCATCACTACAAGCGGGAGATTTGAATTCAGTCTACTTTCGTGAAGTGGATTGTGAGATCAACAGGGGTTCAAAGCAATCGTATATTTGTCAAGAGCAGCCGTGAGCAGGAGCTCTGTTTTTAGTCAGTCCGTTTGGATTCTTCGGAAATAAACGCCCTTTTCAGTGAGCCTTGTTCGTCACAGCGAGGCGAGCGGACATCATGCCAACCGATCACCGGCTGAGGTAAGAGTCTCATTATACTAAGTTACATGTGAACGATATTTTATATTACATTTGTGTTAAGTTTACAGTTTTCAAGCTAACGTTAGCATACTTAAATGATGTTCTGTCATAACTGGCGAGAGCTGGAGGGCAAAACACTAAAAATGTAGCATCATGCGTCTTTACATTTTCCATCTGTTTTAAGAAAGATCTGTTGAACCACACCTCAAAAGACCTAAAACGAGCTTTCGTAGACTTGTTATACATATCAAAGTCCGTTTAATTGTATATAAAATCTTCGTTAATACGCGATACTATCTGTCAGTAAATCAATCTCTTAAATGGCGGGACATTTTGAAACACTGCCTGGAAGCTGAAAACTCTTCTCTTAAAAAATATCCTTGGTTTTAATTATAGTAAAATTATAGTAACCACGTTTTTGGCGGATTTTTATTACTATTTTTAATAACCACAGTTATACTACAAATAGGCCTACCATGTTTGTTTGTTTTTTTGTTTCTTTGTGGTTAAACCATAGTTAATTTTCGTAAGGGTTAACATGGCTATCTCAAGACTGGTAAGAAAACGAATTCAGTAAATACTGTACTTGATGATACAGGAAAGCACATGAGACTAGAATATGAACACAACATGATAAATAGCATATTCTGGCTGCATCTGCTTGCCAACATGTAACGTTAGCTATAGAATGCATACATGTGCATATATTAGGCTTATAAAATAAAAGTTGATAGAATGTTTGTGTTCTGATGAAGAAATGAACTTATCTACATTTTGGATGAACTGGGTTCATCATAGTAGCCTTTTTCATAGGATACTTTTGCATTGATTGCATACAATTGCATTGATCCAGATGAACAGAAAGTTAACTTACACCCCTAGGTGTCTCAGCTCAAACCTTCACTATTAGCCTTTCCTGCTCAGCTTCCAGATCATAGTCAGTTGAGGATTTGCATTGTCCCAGTGGAACATATTCTGACATGTGTAAATGTAATACTGAGTTGTTAATTTTTTTTTTTTTTTTTTTTTTTTTTTGTGATGTCAGGTCAAGTGGAAAGCAGAATGATCATGGCAAACAAGGTATGGGAAGAAGTAATTTAAAATATTGTTATGGCTGAGTCTTCTGATTCCATATGATTGCACTAAAAGTGGCAGAACATTTAATTTGTTTTATACTGTATTTTCCCATGTGAATATTCATTTGATCCTTGTGAGGCCACTGGAGCTGCACAATGTTTGGTTTTACTACAGTAAGACCATGATTGTGTTAGATTCCACCCATCTATTTATTTATTATTATTATTATTTTATTTTTTTTTATTTTTTTTTGTAGTGTAACTAGGCTCTGTCATTTAGAAACATGACTTTTCCTATCACTTAATGACACATATCTCTACCTTTCATTCCAGCCAGAGGATCTGATGGTTGCTGCTCGCATCTCAGCCTACCTGATGGAAAATTCTTGCTGGATGAATGACCTTCACCTTCAACTCAACCTTGCCAAGACAGACCTGCTTATGGTTTCAGCCAAACCATCCTTGCTGTGTGATCCTGGTGATTTGCCTTATACAACACCAGAAAGATCCGGCCTTTCCTATCGGAGCCACACAACTCCTTGTCTAAGCTCTTGTTCTATCCAGACTGGACTATTGTAATGCTCTCCTGGCAGCTCTTCCAGCATCAGTCAAACCTCTGCAACTGATCCAGATGCTGCAGCAAGACCTAAACTCACTGCTTCAGATCTGTGTGTCTCCAGAAGCTTGTGTTCTGCAAGTGTACGGCGCCTTGTGGTGCTATCATTCCAAAGAGACAAAATCACTCTCACTGACCTTTCCCTGGACTGTTCCCTGCTGGTGGGATGACCTGCCCAACTCGACACATTTTCAAGAAACTGCTAAAGATCCATCTTTTCATAAACACTTGACCCAATAATACTAAATCTTTGTTTTAATAAAAAAAAAAAAATTGTGCACTGTGCTACACTAACTGGGACTTGTCACTGCACTTGTTGCTTCTATTGTTCTCTTAATATAAATATAAAATATTTTAATGTGGATATTTTTACATGTTCTAAATGATATACTAAGCCTGTATTTCCTATCATTCACATATATTGATGTTCAGTGTTTGTTTAATGAGTAATACTGTAAATGTGCAGGTATTCCATACTTGTACATTTAGTTAATTTAACAGAAATTGACTGTACATTTGCTATTATTAAGTGCTTAATTAGAGATTGGTCAAAGTTGTGAAACTGGATCTGCAAAAAAATAAAAACTGTAAATATACAAACTTTGTATTTGAATTTATGGACTTATTACATTTTTATACATAACGTCATAGTTATTTTACACAGAAAAACTATATATTAAAAGATAATTACTGTAGATAGACAGAGCATTATTATAAAATAACTTTATAAAACCCTAAATTTACAGTTTAACCTTAAAGTTAAATGTTCTTTTTATGTAATTTGACATAATTTATCTGTTTTTCCACGGTTTAATAAGCCATTATTAACAGTAATGTACTGTAATTTAATTAATTTTGACCGTAAAGTCAATTCTGTATTTTTACGGTTTTTGCCTGTAATTTTGTGAAATGGTAATTTGCTGTAATTTAACAGAACCCGTCTGGAAACTTTGCTGCCAGAGATTTACCGTTTTTTTACGGGATTCTTTTTTACAGTGCAAACTTTTGAAGGGTAGTGTTTAATATTACAAAAGCTTTCCCTTTCAGATAAATGCTGTTCTTTTGAACTTTCTATTCATCATAGCATCATGAATTAAAAATATAAAAAACTGTTTTCAACATTGATAATAATCATAAATGTTTCTTGATCATCAAATCCTCATATTAGAGTGATTTGTGAAGGATCATGTGACACTGAAGACTGAGTAATGATGCTGAACATTCAGCTTTGATCACAGGAATAAATTACACTTTACTGTATATTCACATAGAAAACAGCGGTTTTAAATTGTAATATTTCACAATATGACTGTTTTTGTTTGTATTTTTAATCAAATAAATGCAGCCTTGGTGAGCAGAAGATACTTCTTTTAAAAACATTAAAAATCTTACCGATCTAAAACTTTTGACCGGTAGTAGGCTGTATGAAGGCCCTATGTATGTATGTTTATATAAAATACACTCTATACTTTGCTTTAAAACAGATCATGCATAGTCGTTTTTGAAATATGTTGTTTGGAAGTCTGACCGACACAACAACAAATGTGTAGCCAATCTGCATTAGGTGGCGTATGACGGTGGAGGAGAGAGAACGATCAAGAGGGAGATTTGAACTGAAGAAAGACTGCAGAAATAGCTGAGACACACAATACAAAAGAGAAAAGCTCAGAAGAAAACACTGGAAAATAAAGGGTTATGTCTGGGCAAGAGCTTTGGGATCCGCGTTAATATTAGAAACGCTGTACAGCGCTGGAGAGAGCTAAGCGGGAAGGTCTGAAAACAGACACAGACGTTGCTCTGATTCGGGTCCACACGTGAGCATGGCCGTAATTTGGGTGGGACATGTGAACACGCAACAAACTGAATTATTATTTGTTAAATAACAATTTAACAGTGATAATAATGTAGCTATCATTAGCCTAAAGTTCAGCTAAAACTTCAACCGGTAGGGTTGGGAAATAGCCAATTGCCAAATAAATCTGAATTTTTGGGCTAAATGGCGATGTATGGTATAATCTGAGTATTTAATAATTATTTTTCTATTTGAATAAAAAAACAACTGTATTTAATTTTTTTTTTAAATATTTAATATCCTGCTCAATATTGTCCTACAAACAGAGGTGTCACTCCTACATCCTACGTCATACATCATCAAGTGTTACTCTTTTGGCATAAGACGACTTGTGTACGGCCGTCTGCCGGAAGCTAGTTATCTTAGTCGATAAAGTTTTAAATATGAACATTTTTCTTACACGAACGCATCGCTTCACTTCAGAAGGACTTTATTTATTACCAGCAGTCAGATCTGACCATTATCACTCAGTTTATCTGGCCTTTTTCTTTGCTGAAACATGGTCATGATAATGTTTCATGTCTTTGTAAATTTTTCCTTGATGGCACAAAACCGCAGGTGAAAGCCATCTGTAACAACTATCTTGTGTGGTGGCAAACAAAAGTGAATCACTGAATAAGAGACAAACATTCCCAATTATCTTTGATGAGGTTTATTTTCTTGCAAGGAAAGGCCAGCAGTCGTACAGTCAGAGTGGATGCAGAGTGTGACCGTGAGGGGAGGGCATCCTTTCTCCTTTATAGTCTTGACTCCCAGAATGTCCTTGAGTGGAGGCTCTCCTGTCACGTACCAACACTCTTTACCATTCCAATACAATTCCATATTAGAATAAGGTTTGTGTGTGCTCTTGTCAGTCGTCACATGACCGTCATATGATGGTCACATACATCTTAAAGATAAAATTTCTTGCAATTTGTGTAAAGGTTCAAGATTAAACTGTTTTTCTCCCTGTCCATTTTCCTTTTAGGCTGATGGCTGCCATTTTTCAGAATCAGGGTCCACAAGGGTCTGGGCCCGCCTGCATCAGCCAGGACACACACATCTTGAGATGTAGGAGATGGGTGTGGAGATAATTCAAGGGGCAATTCACACCTCATAACACTCATACTGCAGCTCCATGGCCTCCCGGTGTAGCTCCGGAACTAAATTATACACCACAGATTATGGTAGGATAGACACCACCCATCTCCTATACACAAAGATACAGAACACACCCTCACACCTACAACCTCACAACATCTCTACCTGGCATAGATCATAGGACTATCCAGGCCAAAAGCATTCATAATTTCTTCTCACTTGTGTCAAACAATTTTACAGCGTTAAAGTCTTGGCAACTTCCTGTATGTAAAACACTGTAATGTGCATTGGACATGTGCATGGCTATAGTCACACATCAATTAATTTAATTTCTAATCATTCAAATTGCACATTCAAATGCAATGCAACTGGTCTCTTTTTATAAAATGTTTATTATGTCCAGTCATTCGCATTGTTGTAAACTAGTAGGACCCACAAAATATGACTAATGACAATACAAATTTAGAGTTAGAATGCAGTCATTTCTATCAATCAACCACACAGTTCCCAGTCAGACCTGCATTATCGAGTGGGGCTATAGCCTGTACATCAAATGCACAGAGGATGATTGCAAAAGCTAAACTAGGGATTTTAAATTAGCAGCATGTGAACTGATCATCTATTTTAGTTATAGCACGATTTAAACATTAGAAATGAACATGAACATTAGAAATGCAAAAAGATGTCAATACACACCTTTTGGTTTTGGTTTGGTTTGTTTGTCAGACAAAAATGGTGGATATCTGCATAATGATTGGTCACATATTCAGAATCTGCAGTAATGCTCAAGAGTATGCAACATGATGCATTAAGAGCCAGGGGTAAACGTTTGACCAAGAAGATGGTGATGTGTACATTTTTCTTATTTTCTTTTATACAGTATGTTAATATCTTATTTAGCCTCTGAAGGGCAGTATTAAATTAAGGAATTCTTAAACAAAATAAGAACAATTTACACACCCTGGCTCTAAATGGATGTTTCCCTTTTGAGCATCACTGAATGTTTGCAGTGTTTGTAATAGTTGTGTATGAGTCTTTCAGTTGTCACCAGTGTGAAAAGATGGATCTCAAAATCATACAATCACTGTAAAGAGTAAAATACACAGAAGATGCTGGAAAAGCAAAGAATGTGCAGGAGCTGGAGGATTTTTCTGAAGGCCATTGAGCAGTTTAACTGTTCGGGACAAACAAGGGACTCACGAACAACCATTAGCCTACAAAAAACAAAAACAAAAACAAAAAACAGTTGTGATCATTCAGGTAATGACACACAGTATTAAAAATCAAGCTTATGTAATTTTTCTTGTATTTTGTGTTTTTATTTTGTCTTGTGGACTAGGCTTTACTTAAACATCTATAATGTGAAAAAGTTTTTTCAGGGCAGTAAAAAAAAAAAAAAAAAAAAAAGAAAAGTTTTTATGATCCTTATTATTAAAAAAAATAAAAATAATAACATTTTGGAGGTTCTGCAAGGTGTATGTCAACTTATTACTAAAGTGTAACAAAAATCATAACATTATTAGACGACAAAATGTTGCTATGGTTATCACATTCTCATGTTGCTATTGCAAATCGTCCAATTTCATGACTCACAGGACTATAATTTAGCGGATTCACTCCCTCATTTAAATGCAGTTATCACTCCTTAAACTTTACAGTGTGAATCATGTAACCGCTGAAGCATGGAAAACCGAACTATTATTTAGATTGTCAGTAGCGCTTAAGCCATCACTTATTTACCGCGTTCTGCACTCTCACTGAAACTCTCGCCATAAACACTGAAGTTGTCCGCACTGCACAGTGAATCTCTTATTTAGGGGAGCGCGGGGCACAACCTAACGCGGGGTTAGTTGTAACACGCTTGTTTTAAATAGGGGAGAGCGGGGCACAACCTAACGCTTTTTGACTTTCTCAGTTTGTGCAAATCTACTTATGGTTCAGAGTATTTATTTTTTCCCCACATTAATTTCCCACATGTCTAGTACAATTATGTGTTTTTATTTTATTAATACAGTATATACTTTTTTCTTGATATAGCCCGAAAGAATGGAAGTGAAATGTGACAACATGCCCCATAGGTGGGGTACATTGTAACATGTGTGGGGCACATTGTAACATGACATATGGCAGCTTAAAATGTTATCTGATCTAATAAAAAAAATATACAAAACAAACTAAAATATTTTCTAAATAAAATACAATTAAAAAACTTTTTCATATAAAATAATGGCAATTTTTAATAATTAAATAGAAACTCATTTTTGAGTTTTGACTACGAACACATGAAAACACAGCTATACAACATAGTTCAAAACAAATAAATAATTAGTCATTTCTGGACATTGACTCTCAGTCTTTATTCACCTTTTTCTCACGTTTTCTCAATAAAATTAATAAAAGTATAGAATATAATAGCATATTTCTAATAGGGGCACATTGTAACGCAGTGTTACAACATGGCCCCGCCTGCACAACTGCGATTTAAACCCTGCTAGTGTCTTCTGCTAGTTAGCGAAGCATTAAAGAACTATCTCAACTGTTAAATAACATCTTGGAGATTAAAATAATATCAGATTTGTCTTATTTTAAATAAATACAAAAAATAGAGATGAAAAATTAACTTAAGTAAGAAATTTACTTTTGCTATGGTTTAATAAATGTCTATGGATATCTTCCAAAAAGAAAATAATTTTGGCGGATTTTTTTTTTTCTATATAGTGTTGATATGGCAACTAGTAAATAAACAAAGTTCCGTCATCCAAGCATGTGCGGAAGTATTTAAAACAAGCGTGTTACAACTAACCCCGCGTTAGGTTGTGCCCCGCGCTCCCCTACTTCCGCACATGCTTGGATGACGAAACTTTGTTTATTTACTAGTTGCCATATCAACACTATATAGAAAAAAAAATCCGCCAATTTTTTTTTTTTTGTGGAAGATATCCATAGACATTTATTAAACCATAGCAAAAGTAAATTTCTTACTTAAGTTAATTTTTTATCTCTATTTTTTGTGTTTATTTAAAATAAGACAAATCTGATATTATTTTAATCTCCAAGATGTTATTTAACAGTTGAGATAGTTATTTAATGCTTTGCTAACTAGCAGAAGTATGGAAGTAAAATAATGTCAAATGTTTTTGAAATAAAAAGCCTGTTGAATTGCACTACTTGAAAAAAAAAATTGGCATTGCATCAACCATGCTTGCATTTTAATGCATTGTATTTTTAGGGCTTGCATTTTTATGGGCTGAAATTCAACTGAAATTGGTTGAATATTTAAGCTGTGAATATTTCAATTAAAAACATTTCAAACACATTTTCATTATTAAAAATTCAATAATCCATATTCACCTTTCATATTTCACTTCCAAAATATTCAAACTGTTTAAAAATACAGCCTATAATATTCAACAGGCAATTTTCGGTCCATTTTATTTCGCTTTGCAAATTCGCTTCCACAAATTCAGTGGTTCAAATTCGACAGTAAATTCAACGGAACTGCAGGAAAAGCAGTAGATTACCGAGCATACTCTCCATCTGCTGTTAGTCAACCTCACCAGCAGGAGGTGCAAAAGCGCGTGTTGTTGACGAAGACAGAGCAACAGTTAGAGCAAGCCATTCATTCATAAAATGAAAATGATTATCTGTGTCAGTATATATGCGGAAAAGATGATAAAGACTATGTTGACTTATATAATGATTTATGTTTCATTCAATAACTTAATTGTTACTTTCCCTGTGTAGCCTACATGTCATCAGCTTTCTCTACATGAACAGGATTATAATCGGTTTCCCTCAATACCTCACACTCGATGATTCCCCTTCTGTCGGGACAAAACGCTTAACATAGTTTATGGACTAATACAGTGATATAAAAGACCAAACTCGCACCTTACTGGGGATCTACAGTAGGCTGTAGGCTACTATATAGGCTCGATGGACTAAGAATATGAACGTAACGCGCAAAGTTTCATGCAGAGCGTTTCGTGATATACTGGCATAAAATCAACACTTGATCAATACTAACACTTTCTCTTCTCTTTTCTCTCTCTCTCTCTCTCTCTCTCTCTCTCTACAGTATATATATATATATATATATATATATATATATATATATATATATATATATATATATATATATATATATATAGTATAGTATAGTATAGTATAGTATAGTAGGCTATGCACGTGTATTGCATTAGCTTAAACTGGGAAGAGTCATAGCACTTGCATAATGTCCTCCTATTGTTAGTTTAAACTGTAAATCGCTTTGGATAAAAATCGCTCTCCCCTACATCTCGTCTAGACTTTGTTGTTTATGAGGAGATTTGCGAAAGGATAAAGCTCGCGCTGATTCTGAACATACATTTTGAGCGGATTCTCCGCATGTTGACTCTTAAATGCCTCTGATTTGTCACTGCGTTCATGCGCGTAATATAGGCCTACATGAGTCCGAGGACCAGCTTTGATCCGGTGGACATTGGATAACAGAGTGGTTGATTACACTTGAATTCGGCTACCTGAAGGTTTAAATGTTTCATTTTTACTTTTAAAATGTGTGTTAAATTAGTTTAAATGTAGGTAATATTGTATACATGTTAAAACAGTGTAAAATGTGCTGTATTGCTGTATAGCTACTCATCGACAATAAAGGCCAATGTCATGTACTGGTGGTTGTGTGGAATACTATTTTACAAAGGTTTGGAGAAAATAAAAGAAGTTAATATTACTCATAAAAACAGTTAATATTACTCATAAATATTGTTTTTTAAACGTTTAAATGTTAAATTATTTATACCGTACTCAATTTTATTCGTTAATGTACCAGATGCAGTTACTGAGATTTACTTAATTTTTTACTTGCATTTACTCAATTCGAACAGTATATTTAATTGATTTTACAGCTTTGAGCGTAAAATTGTTTCACCAAATTGTTTTAGTAAATCATATTTTTAGAGTGAGCTCTGTGGGAAAGCACTGCTACCATGTGACATTATTGTTTCAGTGCTCACTGCTGTACCTTCGGCTTCGAGACAGTCAGAGCATGCCAGAACACATCAGGACACACCAGGACACATCCAGAAAACACCTCAGACCAGAGGAGGAACCTGACTGCATTAAAGTCGTTATTCTGGACCGCCTTGTTCCTACAGGTAAAGTGTTTCTCAGAGCTGATAGGAGAACAGATGTTCAGATGATGACAGTAACAGGAGACATGAGCGCAGGGACACACAGGGAGTGTGTGCTGGTGGGAAGGACCAAAAGGGAGCTGGTCGTCTGACTGGGTGTGTTTTGTGTTAACTGTGTAATGTCTTCACAAAGAGGATATCGAATGATATGAAACTACAAGACCAAGCCAGACGAGTGTGCTGATATAGAGAAACACATTTCAATTCCTCTTCATTGCTTGTTTGAGCAATAGGGGAGAGCGGGGCACAACCTAACGCTTTTTGACTTTCTCAGTTTGTGTAAATCTACTTATGGTTTAGAGTATTTATTTTTTTCCCACATTAATTTCCCACATGTCTAGTACAATTATGTGTTTTTGTTTTATTGATACAGTATACTTTTTTCTTGATATACCCCGAAAGAATGGAAGTGAAATGTGACAACATGCCCAGGTGGGGTACATTGTAACATGACATATGTAGGGTGACCACCCGTCCCGCGTAGCGCGTGCGCGCACAGCGTTTGGAGCCCAATTCATGCGTCCCGCAAATTGAGACCGTGTCACGCATAATCTATGCTTGCTCAAAAAAAAAGTTGGTCGCTCTATATCCTCGAGCCCCAGGCAGCCAAACGAACATTACTTGACAGTTCAGCACGCTATTGTTGCCACACCCACCCCTCAGTTGAACTGCTGACTAGGTTGTTGTCAACTTTTTCGTTGTTGTCATGACAGCGCACGCACACGCATACCAGACACACTGGGAGGGAACTTTTAGATGCGCGCTTTCCAATTCGAAAAATGGAGACTGAGAGGCACCGCCATCATCAATTAAAAAGAGAAGGTGTGGGTACAAG
This sequence comes from Squalius cephalus, assembly GCA_022829025.1. Taxonomy (NCBI): domain Eukaryota; kingdom Metazoa; phylum Chordata; class Actinopteri; order Cypriniformes; family Leuciscidae; genus Squalius; species Squalius cephalus. The sequence goes on from CM040806.1 coordinate 1,988,449, forward strand.
AAAAAACTGGGAAAATGAATATTTGTGGCTGAAAGGTGTTGAGGGGGATACCGAGAGGGCTTTGCAAAACGTCCTTCTCAATCGGACATGGAGGGGAATACGATGTCAATCGTATTTTTTTTTTAAATACTTTTTTTTTAACTGTTCCTGTGGTGTTGAGCAACTACAATTCCTGTTAATCCTATAATTTTCTATTATAATTTATTTAAAGTGAATAAATTGTTAATGAAAAATAAATAAAATTAAATAGTAAATTGTAAGTGGAAGTGCATCTGTCAATTAACTGAATGTTCAAAATCTTTATTTAGAAAAAAATACACATTGGTTGGCCTATTCATGAGCATACATCAGCAATTACACATGTTTAGGGGAATAGGGCATTATTAATATACCATGTAAGGTGGTATGTGCTAGAAATGGTAAACCACTATCGGTGAGTCTGCCCGTGGGGTGGAGGCACCGCCGCGCCAGGTAGTGTCCCACATTGTCCCTCAGAAACATACCACTTGTCCCCCCTTGGGCTTATTAGCAGGTGGTCACCCTAGACATATGGCAGCTTAAAATGTTATCTGATCTAATAAAAAAATATACAAAACAAACTAAAATATGTTCTAAATAAAATACAATTAAAAAACTTTTTCATATAAAATAATGGCAATTTTCAATAATTAAATAGAAACTCATTTTTGAGTTTTGACTACGAACACAGGAAAACACAGCTATACAACATAGTTCAAAACAAATAAATAATTAGTAATTTCTGAACATTGACTCTCAATCTTTATTCACCTTTTTCTCACGTTTTCTCAATAAAATTAATAATAGTATAGAATATAATAGCATATTTCTAATAGGGGCACATTGTAACGCAGTGTGACAACATGCCCCCGCCTGCACAACTGGGATTTAAACCCTGCTAGTGTCTTCTGCTAGTTAGCGAAGCATTAAAGAACTATCTCAACTGTTAAATAACATCTTGGAGATTAAAATAATATCAGATTTGTCTTATTTTAAATAAACACAAAAAATAGAGATGAAAAATTAACTTAAGTAAGAAATTTACTTTTGCTATGGTTTAATAAATGTCTATGGATATCTTCCAAAAAAAATAAATTTGGCGGATTTTTTTTTTTCTATATAGTGTTGATATGGCAACTAGTAAATAAACAAAGTTCCGTCATCCAAGCATGTGCGGAAGTATTTAAAACAAGCGTGTTACAACTAACCCCGCGTTAGGTACTAATTGTACATTAGTACTTTAATATCTCTATTATGTTTACCACAACTCTATTCAGTTTATAAACTGACCAAACATGATGTACATGTTAGACACACTAGATAATTACATGAGGTGTGTAAGAGACTCCAGACAGAATCATCCTGTGCTTTAATAAACCAACAGTATATATTAATCTCATATTGATCAATCCTGTGTATCAGACAGACATCACTGTTATGCTTATTAATAATCTGGACATATTGTTATATACAGATACAATGACATTTGTATATTATCCAAGTTGCCAGAGTGTGTTAAAGATATGGATGACCAGTAATGTTCTTATAATAAATGCTGATAATCATAAATAACATGATATTATTGATTGGCCATAATCCTGTCCACAGAATCTCTTGTAAACAATCTGCATCAGTGTGTGTTTCTTCATCATGTCCAGTTAAAGATCTGGCTGATCCTTCAGCGTTATTCACCTCAGAAACACCAAAATACAGAACATGTTTCTGATGCAGAAAAGCTCATAAAGCGTTCATGACTGGATTACTGTAATGCATTACTAGATTATCCTGATCATTATCAATCAACAAACTACAGTTATAGTGCAAAATACAGCAGCTAGAGTTATTACCAGATCAAGACAATATCATCATATAACACCAGTTTCACCATCTCTACACTGGGAATCTGTTAAACTACTGATGTGTGAAACAAGCATTAATAGAGGAATGTGCAAAACAACACAGAGAACGAAACCAGTCTAACACACATGCGAGAGGGACAGTTTTAGCTCCACATTCTTCTTTCACCGCCTCTGGAGATTGTACATGATAGTCTTTCAGCCTTTGGTTAGACTGAGAGTGAGTTTACCTACCCGACTGTGTTCTCCCGATAACAAGAAGCCACTCCCCCTGTCTCTGCCACTAGAAAAGAGCAGAGCAGACTCTGTATTCAGTGTATTCTCTATTCAGTGTGTTCTCTGTATTCAGTGTGTTCTCTGTATTCAGTGTGTTCTCTTGTATCTACTGTTGACACTAGGACTCTCACTGCATGAATTTATCTTTATAGTCTTCTTCTCACAGGTGAGAAACAAGTTTCTAAATGCATCATTTAATCATTCATTCAAGTCTACTTTACTGAGGAGCTTTATTTTCTGACTGGATTATGTGCTATTTTACAATAAATACTTTGATAGCTGCTATTTGGAAATTATTGAATGTTTGTAAAATTGTAATCATTGTTTATATTCATTGTATCATTGTTTAAATTAGATGTAAATCAGGAAGAAACACATGAAGACATAAAGAGTGAAAACGTGAATCTTGTGAAGTTCATCAGACGGAGCAGCAGGAGTGAACACAGACCAGACTGTGAGATCACTCATTATATACTGTATATATACACTACCGTTCAAAAGTTTGGGGTCAGTAAGATTTTTAATGTTTTTAAAAGAAGTCTCTTCTCACCAAGGCTGCATTATTTGATTAAAAATACAAACAAAAACAGTAATATTGTGAAATATTATTCCAGTGTAAATCATCTGTTTTCTATATGAATATACAGTGAAGTGTAATTTACTCCTGTGATCAAAGCTGAGTTTCCAGCATCATTACTCCAGTCTTCAGTGTCACATGACCCTTCACAAATCACTCTAATATGATGATCTGACATTTATGAATATTATCAGTGTTGAAAACAGTTGTGTACAATTTTTTTTTTTTTTTTTTTCAAAATTCTTTGATGAATAGAAAGTTCAAAAGAACAGCATTTATCTGAAATCTAAAGCTTTTGTAACATTAAACACTACCGTTCAAAAGTTTGGGGTCAGTAAGAGTTTTAATCTTATTTTTGGGGGAAAGAAATAAAATAAATCAGTAGTTTTATTCATCAAGGATGAGTTAAACTGATCAAAAGTTACAGTAAAGACATTTATAATGTTAGAAAATATTCTATTTTAAATAAATGCTGTTCTTTTCAACTTTCTATTCATCAAAGAATTTTGAAAAAAAAAAAATTGTACACAACTGTTTTCAACACTGATAATAATCAAAAATGTTTCTTGATCATCAGATCATCATATTAGAGTGATTTGTGAAGGATCATGTGACACTGAAGACTGGAGTAATGATGCTGGAAACTCAGCTTTGATCACAGGAATAAATTACAGTTTTAAATATATTAAAATAGAAAACTATTTTTTTATTGTTTTTAATCAAATAAATGCAGCCTTGGTGAGCAGAAGAGACTTCTTTTAAAAACATTAAAAATCTTACTGACCCCAAACTTTTGAATGGTAGTGTATATATATATATATATATATATGAAGAGTTCAGATGCAAAAGCCTCTAAGTGCCATCTGAAATTTTCTTCTAAAGTGATAATTTTTATAAAGCTTGTATATTTAAGTTCAGTAATTTCACTTAAATGACAATTAATTGGTAATTTACATTGCCATATAAGTGAAATTATTGAACTTAAATATACACTGTAAAAAGTAATAAGTTGACTTTACTTAGAAAAGCTGTGGAAACTGATTGCCTCAAAATTTTCAAGTGAATTAGGTCATCATTTTTGATTTGATACTACTCTCTATTACTTTGTAGAGTTAACTTGCATATTTGTAGAGATTACCATAAAACTTAAGTAGAGGTAACTCAATTTCAAAAGTTTAGGCAACTTACAGATTTAAGTAAGGTGAACTTAAACAAAACAGTTATTTTAACATGTCTGCTTGTTCATTTTACTAGAGGAATATGTGGAAACTGATTGCCTTAAATTTCTCAAGCAAGTTCTACTCAAAATTTTAAGTTGAGAATACAAAGACAGACAGCAGATTTGGCACAACACTAGAATGTTTATTTGCTCCAAAACAATATTAATTTGAGACATTACTTAAGGCATGCCAATCAACATGGCCCACTACAACATTTTAGAAAAACAAAACAAAACAAAAAAAACACATACTGCACTCAAGAAAACAAAAAGACAATTAAAAAGATCAATGTTTTTAACATCTTTATAAAGTCAAAAGGAGAGCTTACACGTCTGTAACAAGTTTAGTACAGGACACATTTCCTACTACAGTTCTCTTTAAAATTTTGGCCAATGGACCTCTGTATGAAGTCGAATGTGCTCTTCAGTGTTGTTGCAGGATAAGCTTAGAGCATAAATTAGTCCAAAGAGCAAACAAATTGCTTGTGGAATATTTTCATGTTCATCCACAACCACTGTACCTTCCAAAATGACTGCTGTTGTTGTGGCATCAAGATGAAGGGAGTAGGGTGTGGTTGCAGAGCCCTTTGGAATGACTGTTAGAATGCCTTTTTCAATGTGGGAAATATCTTCATTGTCATCACAGTCCTAAAAATGGGAATAGCATATAACAAAAATGAGGTCAAATCAAGCCACAAAACTTATTTTAAAGGAATAGTTCACCCACAAATAACTATATCATCATTTACTCACCCTCATGTTGTTCCAAACCTGTATGAGTTTCTTTCTTCTGCTGTACGTTCAGCAGAAGAAAGAAACTCATACAGGTTTGGAACAACATATGGGTGTGTAAATGACAATTTTTATTTTTGGGTGAATTATCCCTTTAAGAGCACATACTCTAATTAAAGCATGAAACTAAATTAATAACACTGTATTATGTCTAAGTAAAAGTAAGTAAGTAAAATTTATTTATAAAGCTTATTTATAAAGCTTTTCACAGATAAAATCACAAAGTGCATTAAAATCACTAAATGTAAAGGCCCTTTCAAACAGGACACAGCAGTGAATGCAGGGAGGAATACATGCATCAAACCACTGCATGAAAAGACAAATAAAACTGAAGGCCAGCTATACAAATAAAAAAAACAAAAAAATATATTGTCTTTCTTACAACTGTTTTTCATTCATTTCTTTATGTAATATAAAATGTATCTTGTGTCTTTTTTCCTCTAATTTCTTAATTCTTTTCTCTATCACTTACTTTGTTTTTTATCTTGCCTTTATTACTCTTCTTGCCAGATGTCAAAACTGTTTGAAGAACAGTTTGCCTTTTAAATAAGAATAACATCAGAGAAGAAAATACTTACAAAATTTATCTTGTAAAAATCAGAAGGGTCCTCTCCGAGGAGGAGTGGTAGGCCATGAAGAACGGCTGTTCGTACCGCATTGATGTTGGATTTCTGCAAAGTTATAAAAATATATATTAAATAACGCTCATGACACTAACACAACAAAGAGCAAACAGTTTGTTTTGCTATCGAAAAATAATTGTGATATGTCGAGGTGCTTACTTTATTTTCAATCTGCTGCAATATCTTCTTAAGTCTGGAGCCAATGTCTCCACCTTTAGCCCAGAAGATATCGATGAAACGTGGAGTGAATCGGTCCAGTTCTTGAAAGAATTCAGTTTGACGGTTTTTGTCAAATACAAGACTAAACTCTGCCAGGATCCAAAAAAAGTAGGACAAACTGATATTAAGCACTTTTCACTGAAATGTCCGAGTATGAATTAAACATCAAAAGTGGTTAATGATCAACTTGCTTTGAAAATGTTCAAGATTAAATTATATAGGAAAACAATAAAGACAGGAATATTTACTCACCTGACTCTGAGTGAAGAGGGCTGGCCACCTTGTATTCTTCACAGCAAAGCTCCTCAAAACTGCAAAGTGGGCAGTAAAATATCAAAGGGATGTTATCACATGAACTGGATTGGCTACCATGTGCCTAATGTTAATGATTTTTTATTAAGTGCACCCTTAGTGCATTTAATTATTTTAATGAACACAGACAAACTTTGTAGACATATGGAATCGGAGTACTTCTAGAGTAAGTTACCTTCCATGTTTTAATCTAAAGTGTTTCAACAGCTGAGACCTCTTTTCACAGGAAAACAAGCAGAACTTGCACGTTCAGTGCATCAATTAAGTCCCCAAAATAAGCATACACAAAAGAAAAAGAATAATAAGGTAATAATTACTTGTTAGTGACACTTTCTTAACTGCATCGTGTTGATCATTTCCATGTGAACGAACGACACGTGAGCATCGAACGTTCTAGAAAGAATGTTCGTAAAGTAGGCCGCGCAGGTTTTTACATAAATATTAATGATAACGTTAAACCCCGAACTTACAACCGAGTAAAATAGCTTACAAACTTTAAGTTAACGTTACATAAAAAGTGTTCAGTAAAAATCGATTTTTTGAAACCTAACTAGTAAGTTAAGTTAACGTTAAGCCACTGGTCTGTGGTCTCTCAGCTGGTCTCATTATTTCGACATAAAACTAAGTAACAGTTAACTTTTGCCTTTTCCTCTTACGTGAGAATCTAATTAAATTCTATTTACGTTTTTATAAGCAATACAATGATATTGAGGTTTATAAATAGCTTACCTAGTTTTGCTGTCGCATCCCGAACACGAGCGAGCTCTGAAGTTCTTCTTCGTCGATGTCGTCTTCAAGTTCAAACACTAACCAAACCGTCCCATTGCGCATGCGCGAGACGAAAATGCATTTAAGAAATTAAAAGTTTCGTCTTATGCTGAAATCATGGCTGAAACTTAACCAAAGGCCAGTAAAAATATCAAGCTCTGTTAATAACAATATAATGGACTGGGACACAGCAGCAGCAAATGGGCTTGCCAATAATCTTAGTAGTTTCCAAGTTATTTTATAGCGCAAAGGAAAAAAAGATTCAGAACCTATAAATAAAGTGTGTGTGTGTGTGTGTGTGTGTGTGTGTGCGCGCGCGCGCACGCGTGTGTGTGTGTGTATAAACTTAACCATTTCTAATTGTAGGGTATTTACTAAAATGTTTATTCATTTCATTATTTTATTAGCAAATTCTGTGCTTAAGAAGTTTGCAACAATGTGAACATGCCTTTAGTACAATACACTTAACAATCTTAAGTACAATGTACTAGATTTGTTTAGTATCCACCTAAAAGTTCAGAGTACAAAGTCTAATCAAGTTAAATCAACAAATTTTCCAAAGTAAGTTAAATTCACTAGTTTTTCTTAAGTAGATTCAGCAATTACTTTTTACAGTGTACGAACTTGATAAAAATGATCATTCTAGAAGAAAATTTCAGATGGCACTTGGAGGCTTTTGCATCTGAACTCTTCATATATATATATATAAGACTAATGTCAGTATAATTAAATGTGGAACCAATCTTGAATTATTTTTATGTGTTTTGAATGAAGGGCTTTAATAGCTGACACACATAACATTACAACTATGCACGAGTGACTCTATTATCTGAGTCTATATCATCAGTTCAGTCTCTGTATTATAATTATGATAACGGGTTGTTTTCTTCATTTACAGTCTCTGTTGATCCAGTCGGAGCTGTAAAGTGTCGTTCTGATGAATCAAATATGATCAAACATGAGGTGAGAAGAGAAAGATGTTTATCATCAGGACTCACACATAAACTCACATTTCTATATTTGTCATTTCTCATCATCATTGATTATTGTGAATATTGTAGAGTTAATCTGAGATGCTGTAATAACACTGAGCTCATGCAGATGTTGATCAGGAGTTGATCTGATGTCTCGTGATATGATGTTATATCGCTTTAATGAAACTCTGTCTGTGTGATTGAACAGATTCAAATGAAGAGGAGAAAGAAAATCAGCAGAAATCACAGATCAGCAGAAAACAAGAAGACAGAGGGAAAATGGAGGACAGAAATGAGACACAAACCAGTGAATCACCAAAGAAACAGAGACTTGTTAGACGTGAGAGTATAGAAATAAAGCCAAACTGTGAGTGTTTGATCATTATTACTCTTACAGTGTTGCTACACAGCAAAATCCCCAGTGTTAAATGATCAAAACCATCAGATCACCTTTTATATTTGTTCATCTGGTTGTTATAACTCAGGTACATCAGCCAAACAAAATCTAAAGTTAATGATTTAAGGGTCATGAGCCCAACTAAAGCAAACACAGATCACCATAATGGTGACTTAAAGGGGCATTATGCAAGTCTGAGTGTTTTTTCTCTACGAGCTCCCCCTAGTGTCTGGTAGTAAATGCTTTCAAACACTCTGTCGTAAAAACGAACTGTTGTCCCTCCCCCCTCGCCACGAGCAACCCAGCTGAGCAGAGGAACCGGCTATTTCAAAACCAGTTATGTCTACCGAGGCAAGTAAAGCAATACTTTCTTTCCAACTGATGGCGAGTTTTTTATTTATTGTGTTGTCATGCATACTAGTATTTTTACCGGGAACGAACGATATGAACGAGGCGAACTACTGCTTTCGTGTTTGTTTGTTTGTTTGTTTGTTTTTGGGAGAATGGGCATGAGCATAAAAAAAATATATATATCGGAGGCTAATATTTGTCTAAAGTTATATTAGCAAGGTCTATAAGTTCATCTGGTAGAATGATGGTTTACCTTTGCTTGTCTAAGAAAACATCAGAACGTTTTTTCTAGCTCGATCATGAAATGTGCAACATTTTGCGCGTCTGATATTGCCTATTATCAGACGCGTTGACTTAGTGACATAAAATAAAAGTGTAAGTTACACAAATAAAACCGACAGAGGAACGGCCACACAACTACAGAAATACGTGTTTGCTATGACAATGCTAACATCAAAGTTATAGTGTTGAGTATCTAGCGTTCTAGTAAGCCCCTAACAGACAGCGATCATAATAAAAACATTTACAGACAATAGCAAACATCCTGAGGTCGCAATTACTTGAAATTTAAATATTAAACACAGTTTATTCCAAAGATACTTAACTTACAAGTGCAACAGCAGGATCAGCATCCGTTTTGCAGGCTTCTGTTTCTCTCAGTTGTCCCCATTCTGAAAAAGCCGGTCCGATATATTTACTGGAGTCCGACTTCTTGCTCGGTCAGTCTCCCGTTTCCTCTTTCGTTGGTCCTCCGACAAAGATTTCCTAGCTTTCTGCTTCTTTTTTACAGGCTCAGCCATAACTCAATCTATCGTTGCCCTTTGCTTATAGCTAGCCCGCCGGTGCTTGAATAGGGGCGTGTACGTGTGCAGTGCCGTCAAGCAATTCGTTACATCGCGAGACCTGATATCACGCGATACTTCCTGACGCCGACCCGCGTCCCAAAGTTGCAAGTGAGTTTTTTCCGCTCTCGGGCACCAGGGGGGTGCGAAACCACCACCATTCAACCCGAAATAAGTAATATAACCATTCCACTGACTCCGAAGCTGTTCAGTTAAGGTTAAAAAGTTACCTAGAGCACCTTTAACATTACTATTTTCTCCTTCAGTGATTCTGCTTGTTAACATCAGGTGTCTTCAATAATGCTCAGTCATCACTCAATTATTCACTTAATTATCTCATTAACTTTAACACTGCTTCAGTGTTACTTATAAACACTGAGTGTGGACTCTTATAAACACTGAGTAGTGTTCATTTAACACTGGGGATTTTGCTGTGTTACTATTATTTTCTTCACAATCCTGTCATAAAGTTCCACATTCACAGAGATTCATCACTTTCTACAGTCACAGATCAATATTTACAGATGTGTGATTGTGTTCAATTGACAGAATGTGTTATAGATTGAGAACATAAAAACAATCCAAAACAATGAGGATAATCTGATATATATTTGTGATTTCTAGTCTCCTGTGATCCAGACAAGCCTGTAAAGTTTGATTCTGATGTCAAAACTGAGGAGAGATTCTCATCAGACCCTTCATCATGATCACAAGAACATCATCATCTTCATCATCTTCATCATCACTGACATCCATCAGCAGCTGAAGACCTGAACATCATCATCATCAACATCATCATCATCTTCATCAGTCTGTTCAGCTCCTGGACTCTTACAGACTCTGTGTCTCAGTCCTGCACTTCTGCTTCACAGACACACCAGTGTTCTCTGCCTCTGATAGTGAACACTTGCACATGTGTATATATATATAAAGGTGTGCGCTCCTGTTCAACAGTCTGTGCGCCTCGAGTGTGCTGTGGTTGTGTATGTGGGTTATTTCTTTTTTCTGTTTTCTGCTCATTTTTAAGTTATTTAGTTGATTCAGTAACGCTGTGAACGGTAGAGCGTGTGACAGACAGTTCCAGGAGTTTCACTGGAGAATAAAGTGTGTGTTGTGAAAAGCCAATCGCCTCTGAGAGTCTGTCTGGCCTCTAATAACTCACTGAGCTTTCCACATTTGAATAACTCAAGAACACTAGATCTCTGACAGAAGTGTGAGTGTGTGTGTGTGTGTGTGTGTGTGTGTGTGTGTGTGTGTGTGTGTGTGTGTGTGTGTGTTCAGTCTCAGTAACTAGAGATCACACAGTTTGAGTTATGAAGACTTCAGATGATCATAACTCTGAGTCAACACATTATCATCTATATACTGTAATCTGTACAATACTGTAAGATAATATACTGTAATCATCTTAATGTGTTCATTGTTTCTGCCCAAATGAATATGTGCCATTAACCACTGTAACTGCATGATTGTATTATCTGTATATTTCTGACATGTGGATGTTACTTTGACTCAGTCTCTGATAACAGATCGATCTTAATTGTAATGTAGAAATGCCATTTTCCATGAAACTGCTTTGAATAAATATGTATTGTGAAAAACTCTATACAAATAAACGTACAAGTGAAAATAAAACTAAACATGTGAACTAAAGCGGCTCCAGATTGCCCTTTGCCCCTGTCCTGCAGTCTCGTGTCTCCCTCTACAGGAGATCATCAGAATCACAGCAGAGTTAAAGAAGCTACAGATGAACATGTGTTTTACAGCAACAAATGAAAACACTTCCAGATTTCAGTTCATCAGGGAATATGAAAATCAACAAGTTGTAATTTGAAGGGAATCATTATTGAAGTCAAACACAAAGATGTCAAATGTGCGTCACTATAAAATATGACTTCTGCTGTTTTGATATTATTCTGAAGGTTTGAATGGTTTGATCAGAATCAAGATCTCTTTAGTTCCAGTGAATTCTGTGACGCTTCCAGCTTTAATATCATAAAGCAGCCTGTGATTATGATGATGAGTTTATGACAGAATCACTTTTATTCTCCGCTTTCTCCATCATGTGCTTCATCTGTCGTTTCACACAGAAGATCTCTCTGTTTCTCTTTCTGATAGAGTTAGAAACAGGGAATAATTGATGTTCTTCCCAGAGACTGTGTTTCTGGATTCTTCTGTTAGCAGAAGCTGATGATGATGTTTCATATCAGGCAAATCTCCATCAGCTCCTGATTCAACAATATGACAAACTCAGATCACTCATACATGCATTACAATCATGAGTCTCAGTATAATGTGTTTTCCTCATTTAAAAGCGACTGAAAGATGTCATTTCTGTAGAAGATGAAAATAAATCCACACATTCATTCACACAGAACATACCTTAGTACTTCTTCAGATCAATATCTCCTCTGAATATCTGATGTGAGACGCAGCCGTATTGTTTCCTGAAGAGTTTCAAGAGTCTGAATGTTAAATGTAAAACTCAGATCTGATAAACTCCATCAGCTGCTCATTTAATCATCTCTGATTTATTAACACTGATTTCCATCAGCAGAACATTAGTGACTTTAACAGACGAACTGAAGCTGTTCAGAACAACAACAGATCAACACTTACTCAATACTCAATATCTACTGTTCACAAACACATCATAGTATACATTAAAGCAGAAGTTGCTAGAAGTTCAGTCATTCACACAAAATGTAAAATCACATTATTATTTGTGAGTTGATAATGAATGACATTCAGTGAATTAAACTGAGAGAATGTCACTTGTTTAAAATAGAAATGAAGGCATTGTAAATAAATCTGTATGAGTGTGTGTTTTCTATTCCTCCTAACACACAGAATATGATCTGCAGTTTTCATCTTTGTCCACTAGATGTCAGAAGTAGATTTGAGGTGAAACTCAAAGGCCTTTAGTTTCAGGATCAGAGACAGTGAAGAGAAATCAGAGAATCTGATCTGAAGCTCGATGAGGATCATCATGTGTCTCATATGAAGCAGAAAGAGACTCTCATCTGATGTGAATCTGGAGGAGAAAGTGTCCCAGTAACAGAGGATAAACTCCACAGTCTGAGGATCATATCGAGATCTCTTCTACACGCTTAAAGAACAGAAACGACCTTCAAACTTCAGCGTATCAGCAAATCACTTTAGAGATTAGAATGGCCTCTCGATTTCAAGTCTCTTTATAAACCTCCCTGTTTTCTTCAGTATATTCAGCCTTTTCTTTGGTTGGTTTTACTCATTTATATTTGAGTCTTATATTTGCTACTCCGGTTTAATTGCTCTTATTTTTTTATTTATTTGTCGTTGTGCATGTTATATCTTCTTCTAAGCTTGTTCTTCTGTAAAGCACTTTGGTCAGCCTAAAAGGAGCTTCCTACTAAAGCCTCTTATAATGAGACGCTGCCCCAAAGTGATCATACAGGAGCGTATATTCCTGTTTCTTAAAGGACCGACACAGAGGAGGAACACCATCAGCCTATAGAGACATAAACTGAGACATAATCTGAAGACCACGTCCACCGGGGGGGAAACAATCCAACCCAGCTAGCAAACAGTTGTCTATTAGACGCTGAATAGACGTAAATCTTCAACGTCTAATTACGACTTTTCAACGCTGAAAACAGGCCAATCTTCAACGTCTTGAAGGAATATGTAAAACTCTTTAGATTTATTTGAGATAATAATGAACATGGTTTGGTAGTTTGTTTTTCTCCGTTATTTTAGCATGTATAACTGACTTATCCTGTCTTTGATGATCAGCTGAAAACATGTAGTCAAACAGTCCAGCCGAAACTACTTAGTTGAAATCACGTCGTGAACCAGTCCAAGGCGGACCGACTTATTTTCAACCATATTTCAACGTTGAACCAACAATCATTTACTGGGAACCGTCTCCATTGACTTTGTATTGTGTGAAGCTTCCTTCTTGTCATTTCTGACTTATAACAAAAACTAGACAATGTCTAAAAGGTGAACAGAAAACAAGCTAAAAACTAAACAGAAATACTGTCGACCCCAAAAACACGAGGGTTTAAGGAGACAAAAGTGGATACAGGCAATAAGACGTGAAGCATCAGCTGGAACGACTGGGTAAACTGTGGGAAAGAGTATTTATGCACTAAAAATACACGTGTGCAGAAAACATTTTGTCACTAGTAAGTCAAATATCTGAATGTCAGTTTTATATATTATATTTCTGTAAGATTAGCTAACCCTGTCCCTGATTATGTTCCCCTCAGTGGCGTAAGTCAGTTCTCAGAGTAATATGACACTGTCCCAATTGCCTGTATCCACTTCTGTGTTCTTAAATGCTCATTTTTGGGGGTTATTTCTAGTTTTTTAGCTTGTTTTCTGTACACCTCGTCACACAGCAGCTTTTAGACATTATTTTGTTTTTTGTTATACGTCAGAAATGTCAAGGAGGAGCTTCACACAATACAGAGTCAATGGAGAGGGTTGGATTGTTTCTTTCCCCCGGTGTGGCCTAAATGTGGTCTCTATCTTAGAGATCTTAGAGAGCGATGTTGCTGATATGAAGCTCAGGTGAGCGGACGCCTCAGAAGAACGAGTATCTGTAGCGAAAGGAGGACAAACAGGAGCATCTTAAAGACATCTATAATACATCTCATCACTGCAGAGAGAAACACCTTCATATCTCTGTCTAGCTGGAGCTCTACTGTACAGATACAGTATTCAAGCAGCAGAAGCTCAAAAGATCAATGAAAACTGTAAGACTGCAGAATCAAAGTGTGTGAGAGACTGATGATCAGCGTCACGTCTTCATGTTGATCCTCAGGACTCGCTCCACAATGTCACAAATGACACACAACGGCTCAAACGTGTTCACACTTGATTCTAATGATGTGATCAAACCAGCTGTGCAGAATATGAGCCCGTCCAGAAAAGTTCACAGTGTCATTGTTAAAAAGAGCATCATGCTTGACCAGTGAGCATTGTGAGAACTCATGACCTCTCGACTACATGAAATGCTTGAGGACAGTGGGATGATAAAGTGTTCTCAGGCAACAGAGGAATATTTGTGGAAGAGTTGTAGAAAGGCTCCGGTTGAAACAGATAAAGTGCTGGTTCTCTATAATGAACAGAAACCCTTGACAGTGTTTGAGACTCTTGGGCTTCAGGCTTTATTCCACATGGATCTTGATGGATGAATTATGCCATATTGATAATGAAGCTTTGGCATATGTTTTTGCTGTCAGGAAGTTTCACCAGTATCTCACAGGCGCATTTCGTGATTTTTACGAACTATAAACTACTATTCCCAGCCAATGCCATCCTTTCACACTAGAGTTTGACCACTTAAGGCTATATGTTTCCATCACCCTGTTTTCAAGCACATTCTGAAGTATCGCATCAGAAACAAGTGATGGAAATGCCAAATTTCTTTTTCAAAAAACTTTTTACGTTTTGACTTGTGTGAAAAAGAGTTAATGTGAATAATGGGAGATGGAAATGCATTTGCCGAATAAATTCTGATAACGGATAGCCGGTTCATACTCTTCCTTTCAAGTATCTTACAATGCCTACCCTAGTATACAGAGAATATATTTTACAACAATTTATAACCCTAATTTTTTATTCATAACCACCAAGCTATGAATAAAACATTTATTTCCTATTGTAGAAATGCTAGTATCACACAATAGAAATGCACAATGTCCCCTTACTTTAGTCTGTATAGAACAGATAAAAGTGTTGATCTCTAGAAGGATTGTGTGAAGATAGAAGATCAGAAGGGCTGTAAAGTTATTCAAACACTTGTGAACTAATAAAAGAATGTTCAAATCGACTGTCAGCCAATGAAGAGATGCCAAGATTGGGGTTTTATGATCATGTCTCCAGGTTGTCAGGTCTGGTGTTCAGGGTGTAACTCTGGCAGTGACACTAAACTTGCTGAGCATGAACAATCTTGATCCATGTTGCAGGTTTAAACACACACACACACACACACACACACACACACACACACACACACACACACTGCACAGAAATACACCAGGGGTTCATATTAGGGCTGGTAGAAGCACTGGGAGCCGATTATAGCACTTACACATGGGAGAAGTCAGAGTTTCATGATATGTCACTTGTAATGACAGATGCAGACGTGTGTTTGGCTTCTTCAGAAAGCAAGACAGTATTGCACTATTGCACTATGAACAGAGTAAAGTTGAGTCTGTTAAACTGCCTCCTTGTTTTAGTCACCTGTAGCATTACAGAATTCATTAATGAACGTATTATTAAGGTCAATATAGACTAAAAACCTCAAATAGTGTTCAGTGCTCGTCTTGCAGCGACGACAGAACAGCTTACACGCTTTGTTTGAACTTTTGAACAATTGAAAACCAAATGGCGTCACCGTGAGCAGAAACCTGCAGAAACATGCAATCCTATTCATTCCTGATTCTTCAGCTTCTGGATTTTCACCAGCCAATCTCAAAATCAAAGCTACGCCCTTGAACTGGAGAGGGAGAAGAATATGTGTGTGTTTTCTGCTCAGGTGATCTTGACTTTGAGCTCATTGAGTCAGAGGAGAATCTCTGCAACTCTTCACTGACTCTGGGATTCTCACTCTGGACTTTTCCTTTATATATATTCAGGGATTTTATTAACAAATCATTCTACATCTCTCTTCTTCTCACAGGTGAGATACAGTATATGTTTGGTTTTGAATAGGCTACATAATTTAATGATTAGTTTTAGCCTTCTTAATTGAGGAGTTTCATTTTCATATATGGATGACTGGATTATTTGCCATTTTATCATACAATGCTTTAATTGCTTAAACATTTGTCTCAGGTTTACAGTTTAGATGATGAAGAAATGCATGAAAACACAACGAGTGAAACATGAATCTTGAGAAGTTCAGACGGAGCAGCTGCAGTGATAAAGACTGTGAGTAGATTAATATCAGTCATTCATATCATCATATTTCATCAGTCAAGATACAAACAAGGAATATATCAGGGAATCTTCTGCACATCACTAGTGTTTGTGTTAATGATGCAAATGCCCTTGAATGTGTCCTTATTTGTAGATTTCACTAGTGGAAACTGGAAATGACTTTTATTACAGAATGAATGCTGATGTTGGTGATTAATGTTGTGGTGAACAATTTCATTCTGATAAGAACAATTCTGACTAACTCAAACCTATCTTGATCTACTTTAATGGTGTATTAAAGGCTTTAAAAGCTGAAAAATATTTTACAACAATAACATGAGCTAATCTGAATCTGTCAGTTCAGTCTCTGTATTATAATTATGATGATAACGGGTTGTTTTCTTCATTTACAGTCTCTGTTGATCCAGTCGGAGCTGTAAAGTGTCGTTCTGATGAATCAAATATGATCAAACATGAGGTGAGAAGAGAAAGATCTACTGAACAGATTCAAATGGAGTTTATAAATGAAATCACACATCCAGAAAACTGCTGGAGCCTCAGAAATCACAGATCAGCAGAAAACAAGAAGACTGAGAGAAAAATGGAGGACAGAAATGAGACACAAACCAGTGAATCTCCAGAGGAAAGAGGACAGAGACGTGGTAGATCGAACAGTATGGAGAGAAGAAAGCTAAGCTGTGAGTGTTTGATTGAACATAATTTAATCTTTCATCACATTTTAGTCTGTTTTAAATTATCACATAAATTTATAGAACATACTCCCATAAACTCAAAACAATATATATGATGATAATCTAATATGCACTGTATATTTCTAGTCTCCTGTGATCCAGACGAGCCTGTAATGTTTGATTCTGATGTCAAAACTGAGGAGAGATTCTCACCAAACCCTTCATCATGTTCAAGAACATCATCATCATCATCACTGACATCCATCAGCAGCTGAAGACCTGAACATCTTCATCACACAAACACTCGATGCACACAATATTTCGCTGCTCATATATTTAAGACTGAATAATTCTGCATTTCTAGTGCTCATTGTCGACAGCAGTGTTTTCCAGCATGTTTGTGGCGAGCCGGACGAGGCCGAGGGCCGTGAGAGAGTTATGGGCCGGTGGTGTGATCACTGAAGAGCGACTCCTGTGAGACGCACCGCTCTCGTATCTCTCACGGAGGAGCGACGACACTGGAGATCGAGAGAGGACAGGCCTGGACTTATGTTGTGTTGTTTGTTTTATGTCTTTTACTTTCGTTTTCTGTTTGTTTAATTTATTGTATTAAAGTCTTTGAATGTGCGCCGGTTCCCACCTCCTTCTTCCCACAATAATGAAGTGGAGACAAACATTTCCAATAGTCTTTGATGAGGTTTATTTTCTTGCAAGGAAAGGCCAGCAGAGACACAGACACACAGAGAGATTATAGAGTGACGGTGAAGGGAGGGAATCGTTCCTCTTTTATAGTCGCTCTGTTATCTCTATAGGGGCCAATGATGGTATTTCAATCATATCTGGAACATTCTTAAACTTCATATTAGTGGTGGGCATTGATTATTTTTTTTAATCTAGATTAATCTCACTGTAATCTTGGAATTAATCTAGATTAATCTAGATTAAAATGGCTCATTTGAATTCTGCCGAAGGCATTCAGAATATGTGTGTGCTACCCAAATAATGACTAAAGGGAACATGTTTCTTAAATACAAAGTGACATTTAAAAGAACTTGTGAAGAAATGGCAGAGATTTTTTTTTTAAACTAACATAAAGTATGATTTTTTTATTTGATTTTTTTTTTACTTTGAGCAATGATGGAGCTATAATAGACTCTTCTTATGAGCATATAAAACAAAACAGCTCCTTGGAAAATATGAAATGTAGCCTAATATTGTAGTAGTTATAAACAAAGGTCTATTTTTAGTTCAGATTAACATTTGAAGGCAGCAATTTTATTCATAATGTCAAAATAAAACTGACATAATGTTAGGCTACTTGAAAGCATTATAGCCTACTATTCCTGCCAAACTTCCATGGTTGCAGTGTTACTACAGTAAATCCATGGTAAATGTTGCTGATCTGTGGACACCGGATAGTTCAATCATGGCACAATGTTTCTCCTGGTTTCCACGTCAGCGCTGTTTGGTCTGTTAATAACGGAGAGATGTGAATGTTTCTCACTAGATCTCGCAGCGATGTTATTACTTCTGTGGCGAATTCAAATGCTTTCTTTACTGGATCTCTTATTAGCGCTGTGTAGTAACAGTGTCGCATGATCACCATTGGCTCGCGCTGCTTTGGTCCAAACTGATAAACAACGGTCCGTCAACCACACAATAACAAGTAGCTCAGTTTCGTTCCGCTTACATTACGTTTGCCATTTGATGTCGGACAATGTTGTGGTCGCGCCGGCGTCTCTTACATTATGAGCACACGTGCCACGTGCGACCCGCCTACATTTGAAATAACGAAATTTTGGTCGGCAGGAAAAATGGTCCAACGAACCGTTCGGTTTGAGAATGCGTACCGAACACCGAACCGAATTCGGCTAGGTAAACATCCGCGCTAAAATATCAAGGTGAAAGTCATCATAGCTTGCGTAGTAGACCCAGCTCCCAACCCAACTTTGAGAATAGATTAACGGCGATATTTTTTTTTATCGCCCGATAAGAGTCTCACGTTAACGCAGCACGTTAACGCCGATAACGGCCCACCACTACTTCATATACATAATATATTTCATTCTTACTTAATCATATTGTATCCTTGAATGGAGGCTCTCCTGTCATGTACCAACACTCCAATACAATTCCATATTAGAATAAGGTGTGTGTGTGTGTGTGTGTGTGTGTGCTCTTTTACTGTAAGATGTTGGTCACACACATCATAAAGATAAAATTTCTTCCACAATTACAAAATGTAAAAATACAATAGAGTTAATTGTATTTAAAACTAAAATTAAAGATCAGATGTGAATACAAATGTATGTAATCCTTGAGATATTTATATAAAGAAACATCATTCAGTCTTTATATTGTGTGTGAAAGTTTGTTTAAAGGGTTAGTTCACCCAAAAATGAAAATTCTGTCAGTAATTACTCACCCTCATGTTGTTCCAACCCCGTAAGACCTTCGTTCATCTTCAGAACACAAATTAAGATATTTTTTATTAAATCTGAGAGCTGGATCACTCCATAGGCTTCTAAGGGACTGAAACTTGCTGGCCCAGAAAATTTTATCAAGTTTATCAAGTTTATCAAGCGACGAGAATACTTTTTGTGCGCAAAAAAAAAAAAAAAAAACTACTTTATTCCACTATTCATTTCCTTCTCTCTGGGCCTCGAGTCTTTTCACGTAGTGTTTTAGCGCAGCGCGTCAGTGTTGTACGTCACCACGTAGGCTCACTATTGGCCGACGCTGGTCATGTGTGTGATGCGTGTGTCGTGCAACACAGACGCCCTGCTCTAAAACACTACGTGAAAAGTAGAGCCCTGCATTTCAGCCCGAGCCCGACGGGCCCCGACTTTTTTACGCCCCTAGGGCCGGGCTTCGGGCCAATTTTCACGTCATAGTTAAAATGCGGGCCGGGCCTCGGGCCTTTTTTGGGTTATCCTGCTTTTTATATTTTTAGACATTAATTTTTAAAAAAAAAATGAGAAGTTGACGTTGACGATAGAAAAACAAACATAGAAAGACATTTCGTAACCTCATAACTTATGGCGTTTTTTTCCTGTCAAATGTCGAGAGCGCATTATTGTAGCGTGAAAGTAGGCTACATTAATATAATGCGCGAGCGCGAATCTCTCTGCTCGCACACGGAATATAATGCGCGAGCGCGAATCTCTCTGCTCGCACACGGAATATAGGCTAATGTGCCGAGCGCGAATCTCTCTGCTCGCACACGGAATATAATGTGCCGAGCGCGAATCTCTCTGCTCGCGCGCGGGAACTGTACGTGCCCTGCACTTAAAACGTGTTTTAAATACTGGCCATTATAGCCATCAGCTAATCTTAAAATTACACTGACATATGACTGACATGACAGTCTGTCTCACGCACGCACACAGAAGGTTTCCCGTCAGCGCGACCCACGATTCACCTCATGTGCAAATAATGGAGAATATTAAGAGAAAAATCGCGTGCGTGAGAAGAATTCGTGATAGAAGAAAGGAGGACTGGGTTAAAACCTTCCACTGTGGATGCTTAGCTATTCTTTTTCTCCACGATGCTCTGTTAGAGACTGTTCTAACTTTTCGTTTGATTGGACTTTATTTTCGTTTAACTGTTGGAAACCTCTGATGTTTTTCGTTTGATTGGACTTTGTTTTCGTTTAACTGTTGGAAACCACTGGAAAAAAAGAATGGCCATGTTCTGTGGTGCATTTTTGAGGTAAGATAATCTGCAAATAATTTGTTTTTAATTTATTTAATTTAATAGGCTATTGCTCATTTCGTTTGCAAGCGCTGTTGCGAGCAGCCTGAGCCTGCCTCAGTATTTCAAAAAAATTTCAAAATTTTTTACTCACTGTGGTTTAATAAATAAACATTTATTAAACTAACTGTCTGTGTGATATGCTTGAAGTTTTTTATATCTATTGATTTTATTGTAGACAAGTAAAGTATTATAGCATTGATTTGAGAGGCTCAATTGATCAAACATGTTTTACTTGCTGTCGGCTCGGTTTGCTTGGTCGTCATTTAAAAAAAAAAAATGCTCCAAACATTTGATTTGTCTAAATTAACCTAATAAAAAAACATAACTAACAAAACTGAGCTATTTTAAAGGGAAAGTTTTTTGCAAATAGGGCAGGCTGCCGCTGTGTAATGAAAAAAAAAAAAAAAAAAAAAGGGGCTCGGGTCGGGCTCGGGCTGATAATTCTGATGAGCTGTCGGACACGGGTCGGGCTAGGGCCTGAGCGTCTCGGGCCAGGGCCGGGCTCGGGCCTAAATTTGAGGCCCGTGCAGGGCTCTAGTGAAAAGACTTGAGGCCCAGAGAGAAGGAAATGAATGGTGGAATAAAGTCGTTATTTTTGGTTGTTTTTGCGCACAAAAAGTATTCTCGTCGCTTTATAAACTTAAAGGGGGGGTGAAATGCTATTTCATGCATACTGAGTTTTTTACACTGTTAAAGAGTTGGATTCCCATGCTAAACATGGACAAAGTTCCAAAAATTAAATTGTACGTTTGAAGGAGTATTTCTGTGCCAAAAATTGTCCTTCCGGTTTGTCACAAGTTTCAGAAAGTTTTTTTCGAGTATGGGTCTTCGTGACGTCAGCTGGGGCGGAATTTCCTTATATGGGTCCTAAGGGCACTTCTCCGCGGGCGCGCGCGCACTCGTAGACCAGACAGAGAGAGAAGAGAGCGAAAGCAGTACACCCATCAAAGCGCTATGCTCGGCTTTAGGGAAGTCAATGTCACCAAAGAAGTGGGTTTTTGGTTGCCAGGGCAAGACAACCCTCCACAGATTCCCAAAGAACCCAGCGTTAAGGGACCAGTGGATGGAGTTTGTTTTTTCAGAGACTGTTTGTTTTTGTGCAAGACTGTTTGTTCCCTGCATTTCGACGATGATTGTTTTATAAACAAAGCCCAGATCGACGGATTTGCAGATCATCTAATGCTTAAGGATCGAGTAGTCACAATGATAAAGGTTCGCGGTCGCAGGCGGTGAGTAAACTGCTTCAAATGTCTCTGTGTGTTGTTAGCTCGGTTAGCACAGCTTTAGCTTCGCCCACACGGCCCGCCTCCAGACGCTCGTTTTTTTCCGGAAAGACTCGGTACAGCCTATCTTTCTTTTATAAATATAATAAAACTAAAGACTTTTTGGAGATATGAAGGATGCAGTATTACTCTATAGGTACTCAAGATTAACAGGAGATTGAGTGAAAATGAGCATTTCACCCCCCCTTTAAGATCGAGCCACTGGAGTCACTTGGATTATATTAACGATCTCTTTAATAACTTTTCTGGGCCAGCAAGTTTCAATCCCTTAGAAGCCTATGGAGGAGTGAGCCAGCTCTCAGATTTAATCAAAAATATCTTAATTTGTGTTTTCCGAAGATGAACGAAGATCTTACGGGGTTGGAACAACATGAGGGTGAGTAATTACTGACAGAATTTTCATTTTTGGGTGAACTAACCCTTTAAATAAGACAAAAGTCTGTCTGAGAAGTGCTTCTGTTTTTAACCTGTTAATGACCTTTCTAGATGTTTGACACTGAAACACAAGAGATGAATCTGGATCATCACTTCCAGTCCAGAACCGCATTACCACATGTATTTATCACAAAGCTCGTAGATCATTGTTAACTCACAGTTCTGATGCACAAACACACTGTAATCCCACAAGCTTGCTTCCAGCTGCACATGTCCTGACACAGTCCAACATTTACGTGCTTCCCTCCATTACACACCTGACTTCTCTTCCTCTCTGGTTACCTTTATATTAATTAGACTCAAACTCCACCCAGTGTCCAACAGTGGAACTACAACAGACATTCAATAGAGCATAGTGGCTCCTACAATATAAAGTAGACTGGCATTCATTTATGTTTCTGGAAACTGGGTTTGCTTTGAGCTCATACTTCACAGATGTGTTCAGACATATTCACTGACGATAAGAGAGACACACAGGGAATGTTGCGGATCTTTCCTCAACAGAGGAGAACTGGAGAGATGAGGAGTTGAGTCAGGAGTTTTACATCTGTTGTTTCACAGTTTTCCTGCTAACCTTCCTCTCGACTGCAAACACGTATTTAGAAAATGCACCACAAATATTCAATACACCCTCATTACAACACACTAAACTAATAAAAAAATGTATAAGGATACGTGCAAATATAATTAGACATAATAAATTAATAAAATAACTGGATCTCAACACACAAAACTACAACATAATGCTCAGACAACATTTCTGTAGTTCTTATTATTAAACAAATACCTTAATCTAACTTTCTACCTAATGGTACACACACTCACACACACACACACACACACACACACACACACACACACACACACACACACACGCACACACACACACACACACACACACACAGGCTGAGAATCAGAATTCGGTACAGAGGAATATCAGATAAGGAAGCAGTGACGTAAAACACTTTACAGGATTTAAGTTTGAGTGGTTTAAATGAAAATGACCATAATTCATGAAACTCTTACAAGCTGGGTGTCTGAAAAACATGACACAAAACAAACAAACAACAACAAGAAGGCAAATAGTTACATTTAGCTTATTAAATCTTTGTCCAACTGTAATCACTTGACATCAACACAAAATATATGGACAGAATTTGAGGAAATATTTTGGCATTCCTCCACCACAAACTCACAGTTTACAGCACTGGAGGAACTCGATGCAGAGACCCTGCACACCTCATCCTAAGAGGGGTGATTATACCACTGTCTCGAATTTAGAGACGTATACTGCCTTACAGGGCTATGGGGAGCAGGGCCTTAACAGAGAGTTACACTGAGATGCTCTCAGATGGGGATAGCTCTGCTTTTAAGGAAGTACTGTCACTGAACCCATACCCTGGGCATGAGACTGTAAAGCTGGAATGCATAAACCATGCTCACAAGCGAATGGGCACAGCGCTCAGAAAATTTAGTGATGAGCGCAATTTGGGAGGCAAGGGTTTGGGGAAACTGACCGCAAATAAATGCAAAACACTGCATACAATGAAAGCAGAGATATGGGCAGGCCTTCTCCACTGCATGTCAACAGACGAAACACCATTGCATATTAGGTGCAATCCATCTTGGTGTTGGTATTGGAGGGCAGAAGACAAAGATGAGACCCCTGTAACACAGTCTCACCCCAAAACGTCACATACTGACGCGTCTTGACCATACGGCAACATACGACGAAAAGGGTACCCCTAAAACGTCCATATGTGACGATTCGGGTTATGGGTAGGTTTAGGTATGCGTTAGGGTACCGCTAAGAAGAGCTGCTGGTGCGCTTATGTCTTCGTCTCATATGGACGTTTTAGGGGAACCCTTTTCGTCGTATGTTGCCGTATGGTCAAGACCCGTCACTACATGACGTTTTGGGGTGAGACCGGGCTGACCCCTGAAAGCCACACTCGACATGCTGCAAATTACCTATCCCATGAGGTGGGGCAGAAACTTCTCCCCATCTATCACCGTGAATGCACGCAAAATGGCACGCAAAATGCGAACGAGTGCCTTAATTCAGTGATATGGGCTCACTGTCCAAAAACTGTTTTTGTGGGCAAGAACAGGGTCGAGACAGCGGCAAGCATGGCCATCTCCTCTTTTAATGAGGGTGCCTCAGCTATGCTTAATGTGATGGCAAACTTATGGCTGGAGAGCACACTTATTACAGTGAACACCATTAAAGCAGGCAGACCTGCTCAGGGTGTCCAAAGCAAACGCCATTCAGTCCACAAGTGCAAAACGCAAACGAAAACTTGAGAGCACAGACAAGAAAGTGAAAAGGCACCAGCAAGAGATGTCAGAGGGACCTACATATGGTGCTGGAAAGGATAATTAGAGTTTATAAAGCTGTGACAGCTACTGTTGGTCTTGTTCTGTGTACATACAACTGTCTAGCGTGGGTTTTGTTGGCAACTTTGTGCATGATACGCCAATGTTAATTAATTGATTTACTGCAGTTGTAGGCCTTATATGCCTGCCATGTTATTAAATAATCAGTTTTCATGAGCTTGTAATATTATATATTATTATTACTAAGGGCCTGATCATTTATTCTGTTTTTGAGCAATTTTTTTCCAATAGAAATGTATTAAATTCCCCTATTTAAATCTTTAAATGCCGTTTTCTCAAAATCAGTTTTTTGTCATTCTTCAGTACAAATATCTCAGCTTATGTAGCGCCTGTGTACACCAAACTCTCCAGTTATACACTTAGCAGTATTCTGAAGATATTTTCAGAGTGATTTGTTAATAAATCATTCCTGGCCTGATTTATGTGACATTTTAATCAAAAAAAATATTGCGAAAATCGATTTTTTAAGGCTATGGACAGTATATTTTTATTTCCTAGGTAATGAAAGCATATATCCTGAAATCCCTCCGAGTTTTAATTTTCATCTTGTGTGTAAACAAAATGAAAAAAGAATTTTGCACCTGGCTTTATCATATGTTCAGATCTATCTACCGAAAATATATGCAAAATTGTGCATATTTAATTAGATAATGCCTAATTTGCATAATTAAACATACAAATTTCAAAAATTTGTAATACATTTTTTTTATATACTTGTGTAAGTAATCAACTGAGGAAGTTTCATGGTGATATCTATTATATTAAAATGTTACCCTATTCACCTGTAGTGTCTCGCCTTAACAGGTTAAAACCCCGCCGTCTGCTCCAACATCAGATAGCGCCCTAGGCAAGATAAGGGCTCCTCTGGCAGCGCTGGAGCAACCCAGACAGCGCTCCAGGCCACCGGACACGCCTGTGCAGTTCCTCTGGCACCGTGGGACAGTCCTAACTTCAAGTCTGTACACTGAGATATGCTGATTACACTGGAAATCAAATGTTTGAAGTTATCTATCCCTTCAAAGTGATGATCCGACAGGAAGGTGAGATCTTTTACTCCACTCCAGTCAAAGGGGGGTGGAGATGTTTGGTCTCACTATTCCTCCAGAGTGTACCTTTGTGATGAAAGCCTATTGATAAGAAAGATGGATGGTCTATATTGGCCATGATTGATAGATAATAGAGAGAGGTTTATTCATGAAGATGCATTCTGGGACAAAAGTGAAGGTGGGACTACAGTTAGTCCCAAAGAGGAGATGTGTTGGAGAGTTTTCCCTGTCTCATGTAAAAGTCTGAATGCTGTAATGCCCAGCAGAAAACAGGTCACAAGGATAAGAGAATGGAAAAGTACCCAAAAACCTGAAGGAGGGATGCAGGTGTTGGGAGGCACTGGAAGAAAAATGTGTTATATAAGATGTTTGAGATGTTTCACCAATAGGAGAAGAGGTCTAGGGGGAGATGTTTCTAATGGTGGCAAGGACACAAGGAGTGGCAAAGAAGAAGAGATAGATATGAGGGTGCACTTTGGGCATCTAGTGATAAGAAAATGGTATAAGACATGAGGACTGGCCAAGATATCCTCAGATGGCCAGATGGCTTCTCACTTTGTTGCTTGTCAATAAAGTTAATTCTTCTGACCTGGAACTTCGACTCTGAGAGCTTTTTGAGACCTGAACCAAAAAGGACTTTGAATTTGCCACAACATGATCAGCTGCAGGTTTGAGGTTCGAGTTTTCCCTGGTGTCTGCACGCGCTATAAGTGGCAATATGCTAATGTTTCCTCTAGACGTCACGACGAAACGGCTTTTAACTCGTTTGAAAAACTATTCATTTCATTGACTCAGAGTCGACTCTTACTTTTGAAAGACAATAACTTTATATACGGTGCACTTTCAGATTTAAAACTTTGCAGGAAGTTTTCATTCACTCAGAGCTGTGTTACACACTACATGAAAGGTCATTCACTCAGAGCTGTGTTACACACTACATGAAAGGTCATTCACTCAGAGCTGTGTTACACACTACATGAAAGGTCATTTTCAAATATCCACAATGGGGGCCCTTTAAGGACAAAAATGTCCCCATTGAAACACATTAAAACTCACATTTTTAATCCCAGGGCCATTTAACTATAAAATGATGCAATCTTTGTTTAAGAGGCTTTCATTCTGTTGGCAAAGGCTTCAAAATTTACATTTTTACTATTTTTTTACCAGATGATGCCATTTTCTCAGGTTTGGCCTATAAAGCAAACACTCGCTTTATTCCTGATTTCTGCTTCTGCATAAGGCAATTGAATCAATCATGTAGTGATAATTGTTTATGTGTGTGTGTGTGTGTGTGTGTGTGTTGGTATGGATGTCACAGTGTGGTTTGTATGTGTGTAATAAAGAAATTGTGTGTGTGTGTGTGTGTGTGTGTGTGTGTGTGTGTGTGTGTGTGCATGTAATATTTGAGAGAGAAAAACTACTGTAAATCCCAAATGCCACCGCTGTGTCCCAGAGGAGTTTTACTGCATCTAGTGTTGAAACTCTGTCACTGCACCAAACTAATCTCACACACATCAATACATATACTGATTGGCTTTATCACTGTCTCCTCTCCACCAGTAAGCTGGTGTGTGGTGAGCGTTCTGGCGCAATATGGCTGCCGTCGCATCATCCAAGTGGATGCTGCACATTGGTGGTGGTTGAGGAGATTCCCCCATCTA
This sequence comes from Squalius cephalus, assembly GCA_022829025.1. Classification (NCBI taxonomy): domain Eukaryota; kingdom Metazoa; phylum Chordata; class Actinopteri; order Cypriniformes; family Leuciscidae; genus Squalius; species Squalius cephalus. Next base: position 2,015,855 of record CM040806.1, read on the forward strand.
TGTGAAGCGCTTTGAGTGCCGAGAAAAGCGCTATATAAATGTAATGAATTATTATTATTATTATTATTATCAAACTCAAATCTGAAACAATTTATTCAGATTTATGGCTTTGATTTTCTAGCAGTTTTAGAGTTAGTGCTGCTAAAGTTTTGCTACCAAGTAAGAAAGTTAATTTTGAGCCCTGTAAATCTAGTTTTATATGAATTGTTACTGTATATATATGAGTTTTCATCTTAATGTTCCTCATCGGTCATTAAAGAGAATGAAGGAAAACACCAACCTGTTTGTTCCTCTGTATCTTCATCTCTCATTCTGCAGGGTTCCTCCTCAAACTCCATCTTTCAGTCGTTTCTCCTGTGGGAAAATGGGAATAATCCCAGGATTTAATCTCTCATGGCTTCACTGACTGAAGGAGTGAACAACACACAATCCTCTCAGTTATCCAGCTTTAAGTGTTTCACTCAAACAGTCATTTACAAACAATTTCATTGTTTCAGTCTCTAACTCATCTAGTGTCGCTTTTGCATCATATTTATCATAGACTAATTCAGTTAAAGAATTAGGGAGATTTATGCTTCAACAAATAAACATTCTTGAACTCAAAATGTCTTTATTATATGGTATTTCTGAAATAACAAATTCTTCAGTTGCTCATATTGTGTTACATCTTGTCTATCAGGAATCAGGATTCATTAATTTATTACATAAAATATTGCTCAACACAATTCATAACCTTCACAGATGTGTCATGTGATCATCCAGTCAGAGCTGAGTTTACGCGCGTAAATCAGACATCATGACTAAAGGAAATAATTTGTTTTTAAACTCTGATTCGGATTAATTCAGAATTTGACCAAACATTTGATATTTATATTTACCTGGTAATTAATATAATTAATACAATGATTGTACTAACAGTTTGAAATAGCAGATTTCCAACAGCGTGTTGTTCTTGTCCTCCAGTCTCCTCCGTTTCTCCTCTGACTGTGACTGAAAGCAGCGGCTCGGGTCAGTGCTGACACCTTGTGGACAAACTAATTAACACACACATGATTTAATATGAGCTACACTAGTTTTCTGGTTCCAAATTAAAATACTGTTTGTAGTATAAAAAACTTAACCAATGTGATTAATGTTGCTGTCATTAACTAAGTTAAACGGAATAAAGTTGAAATAAAGTGAAAATAAGGTGCGCTGCTGCCATCTCGTGGTTGAAAGTGGCACTACATCCCTAAAGATCAGATTCTCTTTGAACACCTCTCTCACAATTTTTTTTAATTTATTTATTTATTTATTTATTTTTCTAATCTAAATGAATATATTTCGAACATTTTAGATTGTATTATATGTAGGCCGTTTCTAAAGATCCTTTTAGATTAATACATGTCCATTATGGCTTGATAAACTTTCCTGTAGTTTCCATGTTCACCACACGATGGCGCATCACACACAGGTTCAGTGTAACGAAAGACGTGAAAATATATTTATAAACGATTTATTTATACGAGTTCACTTTCCTCATATTTTTTTTTTAACATACATAGCTCAATGACGTAATGTATATTTAAAAAAAAAAGTTAAAATAGCACAGCCTAACACTTTTTAACTTTCTCAGTTTGTGTAAATCTACTTAGGGTTCAGAGTATTTATTTTCCCCACATTAATTTCCCACGTCTAGTACACTTGTGTGGTTTAGACAGATCTCTTATGTGGGACACGCATGTTAATTGTGTGTGTGAAAGACTTCAGCAGAGATTGTATTTTTTTACGAATAGCCTATTTATGGAGTAAAACACAACCTAACACAGGGCTTGCTGTAACACACTTGTTTTAAATACTTCCACACATGCTAGCATGACCAAACCTAGTGTACTTACTAGATGCCATTTCAACACTATTTAGAGAAAACAATTCAGAAATCTTTGGAAGATATCACCGAACATTTATTTAACCATAGCAAAAGTAAATTTCTTACTTATGATAATTTTTCATCTCTATTTTTGGTGTTTATTTTAAATTAGACAAATCTGATATTATTTTAATCTCTGATATGTTGTTTAACAGTTGAGCTAGTTCTTTAAAGCTTTGCTAACTAGCAGAAGACACTAGCTGGGTTTAAACCCCAGTTGTGTATTATTGTGTTCTGAACTGATATCTGTGTTTTCAACTCAAAAAATATTTTATTTTTAATTATTAAAAAATGCCATTATTTTATATGAAAAAGTTAATAATTGTATTTTATTGATAAAATAGTTTAGTTTGTCTTATTTATTTATTTATTTATTTATTAGGTCAGATAGCATTTTAATCTGGTATATGAACCATGTTGTCACATTTCACTTCCATTCTTTCAGGCGATATCAAGATTAAAGTAGCCTATACACTGTATTAATTAAACAACACCACATAAGTTCTGGCTCTCGAGTCCATTACACATTTCCCTATCAAGGACAATAAAGTATATTTCATATTTCAAAATGCTTAATCTCACTATTTTCCATATCCTGAAGACTAGGGCTCTTTTACTCAGTGAATATCCCAATGAAGTCAGTTTATGCACACACTCAAATATTACAGTCTTGAGCACAAATATGTATTGAACATTTTCAATTATTGTCGAGGGGGAAAAACTTTAACCCTGTTTTTTTTTTTTTTTTTTTTGATTCTTTATTTATTAAACATTTTATGTGTATAACTATTTACAACAAAGCCCAAGATCCGCCCAAAACCATAAGACTAAATAAAAATAAATAAAATAAAATAAATATGACAATAAATTAAATTAAAATTTTGACCAAAACAATATATAGAAGGAGGTTTAGCCGTTGTATAGATTTGAGACGAATTATACTCTATTTATAATGCCATGAGAGTTTTGTTACTGCTGTGCGAAGCTCTTTACAGTAACAGTAGAGGGAGCCAGAGGTGAAGCTGAAGATATAAAGCTCAGCACTGGAAGTCTCTTCATCTCAACAGTGGCCATCATGAAGAGCCGAGTGGAGACCAACACAGAAGATCACTCAATCTGATCCAGAAGAGACTGTAGTTCCACTGAGAAATGCGAGATAGTGAAGAAAAAACTCTAATCAGATAATTAAACTATCTCTAATTAAACTGGTCTCTGACTGGAATCGTAGTGGGAAAGCCTGAGTCTCTGATTTAGCAGCTGTTCCTGAGCTAAGTTAAGGGCAGAGGTACGGATAACTTTAATCTGTTGCGGGGCATGTTGTCACACTATGAGCTTCGTGTTTATTGATATTGATTGATGAATGATATCTAAAAAACATCTTTATCAACATATTTGTATTTAATATGTATTACAGGCTATTTAATGGCTTTTCACTGAAGTTTAAACAGAAAAACAATTACGAAACAAAAGAGCAAAAATGAAACATGATTTATGTATTTTATGAGTTATGGTATGTGTATGAGATGGAGATATATTTGTTTTTGTTTTTTACTGTGCAATGATTTTTTTTTTTTTTTTTTTTTTTTTTTTAATGCAGTGTTGTAATGATTTATGATTGTATTTACAGTATGAGAGTATTTTGAGCCCAAGACAAATTTCCCTCTGGGACAATAAAGCAAACCTGAACTTTAACCTTAAAAATATAAAATGAAAAAAAGAAAGAAAAAAAAATCTTTGTGTGATTTGTGTTCACTAGTTACCCAACAGATATCACAAACATATGATACTGGATTTTAAATTTTGATAGAAATTCTCTATATTATTCTGTAATCTCTGATATGGTGTTGGCCGTAACTGAACTGAAAGCAGGCACTAGAGCTTAAAAGTATTGAAATAAATAAATATAAACAGTTGTCTTTCTCTTTGTTTGTAAAGGGATATTTGACCCAAAAATGATCATTCTGTCCTCATACTCGCCCTCATGTTCAAAACCTGTGTGATTTTATCTCTTCAGTGAAGCATAACAGATGTGTTGAAGATTCTTCTGTGGACAGCAGGGGATTTCCCTTTAAGAGCAGGGGACGTTTGGCAGAGCATTTGTCAGATTACAATCTGTCACACTCTGAGTTTGTGCTCGGGTTATGAATCAGACTCTCTCAATCTTAGGCCACTATAACCTCTCAACCAATACAGGCATGAGTAAATAGACCACGACTGAATGATATGAATCTGAAAAACATACAAAGGTGTCGCTGCAACTGACAGGAACAAACCAAACTCCACTGAGTAACACTTCATTTGTATTGCATTTGTACCATCAGCTTGTGATGATAAATGATGTCTGTGTGACACACTCTTGGCTTTCATATCTTTCCTGAATGTGAAAGTGAATATGTCCAACAAGTTTACAGCACACCAACATAATCTAATCCACATCTACAGCTCACAGTGGTTTACAGCACACTGACATTGTGACTGAATGTGTCTTTCCTGAATGTGAAAGTGAATGACTAGACTTCTACAGCTCAGAGTGGTTCAAGATCTTATCATTCAGAGAGCTAGCACTACAGCACTACAGCACTAGAGTTAAAGATAGCATGCAAAACATACATAGATCATATTTTAACATATCCTTCTACACTCATTATTTCATCCGATTGCAACAAGTTTTGATATTTTTACCAAATATTAAACTAAAATGCACAATAACTATATTCATATTGTAAGGGGATTTACAGTCAAAGACCCAGAACCAGAAATGATGAAAGAAGACCCGGAGTCAGAACTATAATACATTAAAGAAAAGTTTTACTGAAGATAGTTTGCAGTTTCAGCAGAAGTTCAGCTTTAATACACTCACACACACACACACACACACACACACACACACACACACACACACACACACACACACAGCAGTTATACCCTACACACACACACACACACACACACACACACACACACACACACACTGTTCATCATCTTGTGTCTCTATCATGTATCTTCATCATATTTGTTCAGCTGATAAACTCAGAGCTGAATGTAATAGAGATGTTGAAGTGTGTGTAATCTATGAACTATTGCTCAAACCAGCATTAAACACTGAAGAGTGGATTCTGGAATAAACTGCAGCTTAAATGTATATGAGTGATTATAATCAAGGTATTACAGTTTTTTCTCGATTGCTTAAACACTATAACCAGGCTTTTAAACTTTCAAAACCATAACGCCATTTATCAAAAAGCACACCCATTTCCCTAAACTATAAACACTATTCCCTGTTTTGACACATGAGTCAGATTTGTTGAACTGTCGCTACAAAACTCTACACACAAATGCCTTCATTTCTCATTGCTTAGACCATGTTGTCATTTAGAAAGCACTAGCATTCAATATTGTTCACTCAAGTCAGCACAGCTTCAGCTCAGTTAGACACAATTACACAAGTGGAAACACTAAGACTGATCACACACCAGTCAGATCCTTCAATAGATATATAAAAGGGCCCAAATCAGTTTATTGAGTTTTGGAACAATGGATCCAGAAAGACATGAAGGAAGAGATCGAGGAGGGATAAGAATGAGGAGGAGGAAGGGCAAGAAGACGAGCAGTCTCAGATGAAATTCAAGCCACTCTAGTTGCCCATGTCTTTATCAATGGTATGACTATGAGGGAGGCTGGGCTACGAGTAAGGCCAAATTTGAGTCGCTTTACCGTCGCCTCGAGAACCTTCAGGGAGGAGTGGTGGCAAACACAATTCTGTCACTGAATAAGAGACAAACATTTCCAATAGTCTTTGATGAGGTGTATTTTCTTGCAAGAAAAGGCCAGCAGTCGTACAGTCACACAGAGTGACACAGAGTGTGACAGTGAAGCATCATTTCTCCTTTATAGTCTTGACTCGCAGAATGTTATCTTTCTTTATGATGGTATTTCAACCATATCTGGAACATTCTTAGACGTGTTCATCATATTGTCTCCTTGAGTGGAGGCCCTCCTGTCACGTCCCAACACTCTTTACCATTCCAATACAACTCCATATTAGAATAAGGTTTGTGTGTGCTCTTTTACTGTCATATGATGGTCACACACATCTTACTGTAATAAATATAAAAAAATTTTTTAGAGGAGAGAATATTACAGTTTTTCTCGATTGTTTACACACATTTTCTGAAAGCATATTCTCAGAACTCTACACACAAATCAAAAAACACACACACAATGGGCAAAACCCCTCAATTCTCCTGCAAAATGAAACTTTACATTCAAAACAATGTTATTTCTTCTCAAAATGGTATTTTGTTTTCAAATGACACACACAAAGCATCATATGAATAGACATTTATAAGAACCAGTTGAACACTGATGTGCTCAGTGTAAAACACTATGATGAGTTGAAAACACTTCTTCTCCATTCATCATAATGATTTAGGCCTTTTTTTTGTTCAGTGTTACACTTACCAGACAGTACATACATAAGTGTGTTGTAAAATATTTAAGAATATTGTTTTTATACTCAGAACACACAAATACACGGTAACAAATATATTTTATTTTTCCCACAAAAACAATGTACACAGTGTACATCCCAACCAACACAAAGTTGTACATACAGTGGTCTACATACAAAACAACAGAAGAATTGAAGAAAAAAAAAAAAAAAAAAAAAAATCCAATGTTGGCATCCATTGCTCCACTGAAGAGCTGACCTGTTGAAAAGCTGACCTGTTGAAGAGCTGACCTGTTGAAGAGCTGACCTGTTGAAGAGCTGACCTGTTGAAGAGCTCACCTGTTGAAGAGCTGACCTGTTGAAGAGCTCACCTGTTGAAGAGCTGACCTGTTGAAGAGCTGACCTGTTGAAGAGCTCACCTGTTGAAGAGCTGACCTGTTGAAGAGCTGACCTGTTGAAGAGCTCACCTGTTGAAGAGCTCACCTGTTGAAGAGCTGACCTGTTGAAGAGCTGACCTGTTGAAGAGCTGACCTGTTGAAGAGCTCACCTGTTGAAGAGCTCACCTGTTGAAGAGCTGACCTGTTGAAGAGCTCACCTGTTGAAGAGCTGACCTTGTTGAAGAGCTCACCTGTTGAAGAGCTCACCTGTTGAAGAGCTCACCTGTTGAAGAGCTCACCTGTTGAAGAGCTGACCTGTTGAAGAGCTGACCTGTTGAAAAGCTCACCTGTTGAAGAGCTGACCTGTTGAAGAGCTGACCTGTTGAAGAGCTGACCTGTTGAAGAGCTCACCTGTTGAAGAGCTGACCTGTTGAAGAGCTCACCTGTTGAAGAGCTCACCTGTTGAAGAGCTGACCTGTTGAAGAGCTGACCTGTTGAAGAGCTCACCTGTTGAAGAGCTCACCTGTTGAAAAGCTCACCTGTTGAAGAGTTCACCTGTTGAAGAGCTGACCTGTTGAAGAGCTCACCTGTTGAAGAGCTCACCTGTTGAAGAGCTGACCTGTTGAAGAGCTGACCTGTTGAAGAGCTCACCTGTTGAAGAGCTGACCTGTTGAAGAGCTCACCTGTTGAAGAGCTCACCTGTTGAAGAGCTCACCTGTTGAAGAGTTCACCTGTTGAAGAGCTGACCTGTTGAAGAGCTCACCTGTTGAAGAGCTCACCTGTTGAAGAGTTCACCTGTTGAAGAGCTGACCTGTTGAAGAGCTCACCTGTTGAAGAGCTGACCTGTTGAAGAGCTGACCTGTTGAAGAGCTGACCTGTTGAAGAGCTGACCTGTTGAAGAGCTCACCTGTTGAAGAGCTGACCTGTTGAAGAGCTCACCTGTTGAAGAGCTCACCTGTTGAAGAGCTGACCTGTTGAAGAGCTGACCTGTTGAAGAGCTCACCTGTTGAAGAGCTCACCTGTTGAAAAGCTCACCTGTTGAAGAGTTCACCTGTTGAAGAGCTCACCTGTTGAAGAGCTGACCTGTTGAAGAGCTGACCTGTTGAAGAGCTGACCTGTTGAAGAGCTCACCTGTTGAAGAGCTCACCTGTTGAAGAGCTGACCTGTTGAAGAGCTGACCTGTTGAAGAGCTCACCTGTTGAAGAGCTCACCTGTTGAAAAGCTCACCTGTTGAAGAGTTCACCTGTCGAAGAGCTCACCTGTTGAAGAGCTCACCTGTTGAAGAGCTCACCTGTTGAAGAGCTCACCTGTTGAAGAGCTGACCTGTTGAAGAGCTGACCTGTTGAAAAGCTCACCTGTTGAAAAGCTCACCTGTTGAAGAGCTCACCTGTTGCCCTTTTATGCTAAAGCTCTGATTGCTAATTGTAAAACTGTGTGACGGGTGTTTGTGATGAGTCAGTGTGTGTATCTGAATGGCAATGTGTTCCTTGTGAAAACAAGAGATTTTCTGCATGGAAATTGTGCCAAAAGCAGAGAATTGTGTGTAGTGTTTTGAAAAGGTGTGTTTTAGATCTGCAATTTGAGTGTAAAGCAGGAATTGTGCTTGTAGTTTAGCAGAATTGGTTCAGGGGGTTGGTGAATGAGTTACATGTTGTGGTCATTGTGTCTCAAGTACCAGGATTTGTGTGTAAACAATTGAGAAAAACTGTAAAAAAAAAAAAAAAAAAAAAAAGGGAAAAAATGTTTGGTTTGTTTTGTTGTGTGTGTGTGTGTGTGTGTTTTACTGTGTAGTACATGAATGAATAAAAATGCGCCAGTGTATCCACTGGTTGTGTCTTTTGTGTTCATCATATGAAAAGGTTTGTGAGGGGGGGAACCACAAGCAACATAACTTACCAGTTTTGGAACTGTTGTTTTGAATTTATTGCACCAGTGTGTAAGACTGTTGTAGCCCTTACGAAAATTAACCATGGTTTTACTATAGTAAAACTGTAGTTAACTACGACCGTAGTAACCGTGGTATTTTGGCGGAAACCATGGTTTTTAAAAACCAAGGTTTTGATACCATGGTTTTACTACAGTTATATTGTAGTAATACTATAGTAAAACGGTAGTTAACTACAACCGTAGTAACCGTGGTATTTTGGTGCGAACCATGGTTTTTAAAAACCATGGTTTTGATACCATGGTTTTACTACAGTTATATTGTAGTAATATTATAGTAAAACTGTAGTTAACTATGACTGTAGTAACCGTGGTATTTTGGCGGAAACCATGGTTTTTAAAAACCATGGTTTTGATACCATGGTTTTACTACAGTTATATTGTAGTAATATTATAGTAAAACTGTAGTTAACTATGACTGTAGTAACCGTGGTATTTTGGCGGAAACCAAGGTTTTTAAAAACCATGGTTTTGATACCATGGTTTTACTACAGTTATTTTAATATTATAGTAAAACTGTAGTTTTCCAGTCAAACCATAGTAACCATAAAATGAGCCATGGTTTTTGTAGTAAAGCCATAGTAACTACAAAATGAACCATGGTTTTCAGTGTACTGTTTTTTTTTTTTTTGTTTGTTTGTTTGTTTGTTTGTTTTTAGCATGTTTTTGTTCAGTCCAATGTAAATATATCTGCTGTGCATATGTTGCACTGACTTGTTTGGTGAAAAATATATATATATATATGTTTCAACAGCATACGTGTATCTGCAAATATTTTTGTGAACAATCTGAAGAATTTTCTACAATTTGAACTATTTTAGTATTATGGCAAAGCATACTAAAGTGATTTTATGCCCAACAGTAGTTGGTTAGACAAAAATCTGGTGATATGAATGAAGTGTGTGTGCCATTTTGTGATGAAGTGTGCAACCAATACTATATGTAGTTTTGGTTGCAGTGCTTCATTTTGCATGATATATTAGGTATTTTGCAGTTTGGGTGTGTGGTTTTCTAAATTGTGTATTTTAATAAAACTAGGAAAAAAATAGTTTGCAAAATTGTGTGTTAGCAATTGGAAAAAAAATGTAATTGTTCTCACGTCAAGGGTGCAGTGATAGGTCAAATTACTGTTTCATTCATGATTGGTTGATGCATTGAGTATGTGGCATAGCAACAAGACGCTGATTGGTCGAAATCGCTTCAGCCAAGGAATTTTTCGAACTGACAGCTGGAAGCAGGCTATTGTTACACGACAGCAGCGCTGTCGAGTTTATTGGTTTATATGCAGTTCACAAGTCGAAAATATAAATGTTATATCCACTTGACGTTAATTTAGCGAGTTAAACTGTAATGGTCACCAGCTGGAGTGCCTTCGAGAGCCACCAGAGGCCACTCCACACTAGACTGTGATCACTCCTTCAGACACTACATTTCCCATAATGCACTGCCAGGACTCATCAGCACTCATCTCTTTCACCTGTTTCTCATCACCTTGTTTCACTCACACCATAAATACCTGGGTTTCACATTCACTCATTGTGAAGTCTTGTTGTACTGTTAGTCTGCATTTCTGAGCATTTATCCCGTGTTTGTTTTCTGTTTTTGACCCTGGACTGTTTATTTGACTCTGTTTATTGCTGCCAGCCTTGACCACTGCCTGTTTACTGGATTTCGAGTTTGGATTACCCTTATTTAATAAAGCTGCGTTTGGATCAATCTTCGTGTCTCGGAGCATTCATAACATAAACTTGCTTTGCACCGAATGCTTTTTAGCCATGTTTGACTTGTAAGTTATGTTACACTTTTTAATATTTGACTATCCCTTACGAAAATTAACCATGGTTTTACTATGGTAAAACTGTAGTTAACTATGACCGTAGTAACCGTGGTATTTTGGTGCGAACCACCATGGTTCGCACCAAAATACCACGGTTACTACAGTCATAGTTAACCCATAGTTAAACTATGGTTCATTTTGTAGTTACTATGGTTTTACAACAAAAACCATAGTTAAACCATGGTAACTATAAAAAACCATGGTTAAACCACGGTTATTGTAGTAAAACCATGGTTAATTTGTAGTTACTATGGTTTTACTGCAAAAACCATAGTTAAACTATGGTTCATTTTGTAGTTACTATGGTTTTACTGCAAAAAACCATAGTTAAACCATGGTAACTACAAAAAAACCATAGTTACTACAAAAAAACCATGGTTAATTTTCGTAAGGGAGTGTGTGTGATTTTGAGGGCTTGTGTGTGTGTCTGAGGGCACAGTTTGGTTTTTCAGCAAGAGTGAATGGTTTTGAGTGTAGAGCAGCTTCATTTTGACCTGAAAATAAGATGTTTGGGGAATTGGGTGAGACGTTATGGATTTGTGTTTATAGTTTTGAGAATACGAGGCATAGTTTCAAGAAATGTGTTTAAGCAATCGAGAAAAACTGTAATCTTCGCAGTCCTGAATGCATTACATTACACATTTATTATTATTTTAATGCTTGGCCTCTGCATATCTTTAATGGTTTGGAACGACATGATGGACTGTAATTACTGACAGAAACTTCATTTTTGTGTGAACACACACTTTAAATAATCTGCTTTGACTGTAACTGACTGTAAGTGATACTCAGATCTGTTATTTTACTGTAAAAGATGATCTTGTGTCTGTCAGGAGAATAAAGGTCATTAGTGTAACAGGCACTGAATGAGCTGTGGAGAAAATGAGTTCAGAAAGTGTTTAGTACAAACACACTAAACTAAATTCATTTTATGCATTTTATTTATAATAGTGTGTTTGTATCTGGACTTTTATTGTCATGATTAATTCAGTGTTTAGTTTACTGTTACAGTAACAAAACTTGATCTCGACAAATAGCCTTAAACGGGGAAAACAAAATGACACACAATGCAGATAAAGACAGAAAACAGCAGGAGTAAATGATGCAAACGTGTGTGTGTGTGTGTGTGTGTGTGTGTGTGTGTGTGTGTGTCAGGGAACCTCACATGAGGAGGATCATATTTAACATGGAAAACACAATACTGTCACAACCAGATGAAAATGCAGTATTTCACTGATAACTGACATAAAGAGAATTTTAGATTCAGAACAAAAAACTATACAACTATATGAGTGTGTATAAGAGGAAGAGTGAATGTAAGAGGAGGAATGTAAGAGGAGGAAGAGTGTGTGTAAGAGGAGTGTGTGAAAGAGGAGGAAGAGTGTGTGTAAGAGGAGTGAGTGTAAGAGGAGGAAGAGGGAGTGTAAGAGGAGTGTGTGTAAGAGGAGGAAGAGTGTGTGTAAGAGGAGTGAGTGTAAGAGGAGGAAGAGGGAGTGTAAGAGGAGTGTGTGTAAGAGAGGGAAGAGTGAGTGTAAGAGGAGGAAGAGTATGTGTAAGAGGAGGAAGAATGTGTGTAAGAGGAGGAAGAGTGTGTGTAAGAGGAGGAAGAGTGAGTGTAAGAGGAGGAAGAGTGTGTGTAAGAGGAGGAAGAGTGTGTGTAAGAGGAGTAAGAGGAGGAAGAGTGAGTGTAAGAGGAGGAAGAGTGTGTGTAAGAGGAGGAAGAATGTGTGTAAGAGGAGGAAGAGTGTGTGTAAGAGGAGGAAGAGTGTGTGTAAGAGGAGGAAGAGTGAGTGTAAGAGGAGGAAGAGTGTGTGTAAGAGGATGAAGAGTGTGTGTAAGAGGAGGAATAGTGAGTGTAAGAGGATGAAGAGTGTGTGTAAGAGGAGGAATAGTGAGTGTAAGAGGAGGAAGAGTGTGTGTAAGAGGAGGAAGAGTGTGTGTAAGAGGATGAAGAGTGTGCGTAAGAGGAGGAATAGTGTGCGTAAGAGGAGGAATAGTGAGTGTAAGAGGAGGAAGAGTGTGTGTAAGATGAGGAAGAGTGTGTGTAAGAGGAGGAAGAGTGAGTGTAAGAGGAAGAAGAGTAAGTGTAAGATGAGGAAGAGTGTGTGTAAGAGGAGGAAGAGTGTGTGTAAGAGGAGGAAGAGTGAGTGTAAGAGGAGGAAGAGTGTGTGTAAGAGGATGAAGAGTGTGTGTAAGAGGAGGAATAGTGAGTGTAAGAGGAGGAAGAGTGTGTGTAAGAGGATGAAGAGTGTGTGTAAGAGGAGGAATAGTGAGTGTAAGAGGAGGAAGAGTGTGTGTAAGAGGAGTGAGTGTAAGAGGAGGAAGAGGGAGTGTAAGAGGAGTGTGTGTAAGAGAGGGAAGAGTGAGTGTAAGAGGAGGAAGAGTATGTGTAAGAGGAGGAAGAATGTGTGTAAGAGGAGGAAGAGTGTGTGTAAGAGGAGGAAGAGTGAGTGTAAGAGGAGGAAGAGTGTGTGTAAGAGGAGGAAGAGTGTGTGTAAGAGGAGTAAGAGGAGGAAGAGTGAGTGTAAGAGGAGGAAGAGTGTGTGTAAGAGGAGGAAGAATGTGTGTAAGAGGAGGAAGAGTGTGTGTAAGAGGAGGAAGAGTGTGTGTAAGAGGAGGAAGAGTGAGTGTAAGAGGAGGAAGAGTGTGTGTAAGAGGATGAAGAGTGTGTGTAAGAGGAGGAATAGTGAGTGTAAGAGGATGAAGAGTGTGTGTAAGAGGAGGAATAGTGAGTGTAAGAGGAGGAAGAGTGTGTGTAAGAGGAGGAAGAGTGTGTGTAAGAGGATGAAGAGTGTGCGTAAGAGGAGGAATAGTGTGCGTAAGAGGAGGAATAGTGAGTGTAAGAGGAGGAAGAGTGTGTGTAAGATGAGGAAGAGTGTGTGTAAGAGGAGGAAGAGTGAGTGTAAGAGGAAGAAGAGTAAGTGTAAGATGAGGAAGAGTGTGTGTAAGAGGAGGAAGAGTGTGTGTAAGAGGAGGAAGAGTGAGTGTAAGAGGAGGAAGAGTGTGTGTAAGAGGATGAAGAGTGTGTGTAAGAGGAGGAATAGTGAGTGTAAGAGGAGGAAGAGTGTGTGTAAGAGGATGAAGAGTGTGTGTAAGAGGAGGAATAGTGAGTGTAAGAGGAGGAAGAGTGTGTGTAAGAGGAGGAAGAGTGAGTGTAAGAGGAGGAAGAGTGTGTGTAAGAGGATGAAGAGTGTGTGTAAGAGGAGGAAGAGTGTGTGTAAGAGGATGAAGAGTGAGTGTAAGAGGAGGAAGAGTGTGTGTAAGAGGATGAAGAGTGTGCGTAAGAGGAGGAATAGTGTGCGTAAGAGGAGGAATAGTGAGTGTAAGAGGAGGAAGAGTGTGTGTAAGATGAGGAAGAGTGTGTGTAAGAGGAGGAAGAGTGAGTGTAAGAGGAAGAAGAGTAAGTGTAAGATGAGGAAGAGTGTGTGTAAGAGGAGGAAGAGTGTGTGTAAGAGGAGGAAGAGTGAGTGTAAGAGGAGGAAGAGTGTGTGTAAGAGGATGAAGAGTGTGTGTAAGAGGAGGAATAGTGAGTGTAAGAGGAGGAAGAGTGTGTGTAAGAGGATGAAGAGTGTGTGTAAGAGGAGGAATAGTGAGTGTAAGAGGAGGAAGAGTGTGTGTAAGAGGAGGAAGAGTGAGTGTAAGAGGAGGAAGAGTGTGTGTAAGAGGATGAAGAGTGTGTGTAAGAGGAGGAAGAGTGTGTGTAAGAGGATGAAGAGTGTGTGTAAGAGGAGGAATAGTGAGTGTAAGAGGAGGAAGAGTGTGTGTAAGAGGAGGAAGAGTGAGTGTAAGAGGAGGAAGAGTGTGTGTAAGAGGAGGAGGAGTGTGCGTAAGAGGAGGAAGAGTGTGCGTAAGAGGAGGAAGAGTGAGTGTAAGAGGAGGAAGAGTGTGTGTAAGAGGAGGAAGAGTGTGTGTAAAAGGAGGAAGAGTGTGTGTAAGAGGAGAAAGAGTGAGTGTAAGAGGAGGAAGAGTGTGTGTAAGAGGAGGAAGATTGTGTGTAAGAGGAGGAAGAGTGTGTGTAAGAGGAGGAACAGTGTGCGTAAGAGGAGGAAGAGTGTGTGTAAGAGGAGGAAGAGTGAGTGTAAGAGGAAGAAGAGTAAGTGTAAGAGGAGGAAGAGTGAGTGTATGTAAGAGGAGGAAGAGTGAGTGTAAGAGGAAGAAGAGACAGTGTAAGAGGAGGAAGAGTGAGTGTAAGAGGAGGAAGAGTGTGTGTAAGAGGAGGAAGAGTGAGTGTAAGAGGAGGAAGAGTGTGTGTAAGAGGAGGAGGAGTGTGCGTAAGAGGAGGAAGAGTGTGTGTAAGAGGAGGAAGAGTGTGTGTAAGAGGAGGAAGAGGGAGTGTAAGAGGAGTGTGTGTAAGAGGAGGAAGAGTGTGTGTAAGAGGAGGAAGAGTGAGTGTAAGAGGAAGAAGAGTGAGTGTAAGAGGAGGAAGAGTGAGTGTATGTAAGAGGAGGAAGAGTGAGTGTAAGAGGAAGAAGAGACAGTGTAAGAGGAGGAAGAGTGAGTGTAAGAGGAGGAAGAGTGTGTGTAAGAGGAGGAAGAGTGAGTGTAAGAGGAGGAAGAGTGTGTGTAAGAGGAGGAAGAGTGTGTGTAAGAGGAGGAGGAGTGTGCGTAAGAGGAGGAAGAGTGTGTGTAAGAGGAGGAAGAGTGAGTGTAAGAGGAAGAAGAGTAAGTGTAAGAGGAGGAAGAGTGTGTGTAAAAGGAGGAAGAGTGTGTGTAAGAGGAGGAAGAGTGAGTGTAAGAGGAGGAAGAGTGTGTGTAAGAGGAGGAAGAGTGAGTGTAAGAGGAGGAAGAGTGTGTGTAAGAGGAGGAGGAGTGTGCGTAAGAGGAGGAAGAGTGAGTGTAAGAGGAGGAAGAGTGTGCGTAAGAGGAGGAAGAGTGAGTGTAAGAGGAGGAAGAGTGTGTGTAAGAGGAGGAGGAGTGTGCGTAAGAGGAGGAAGAGTGTGTGTAAAAGGAGGAAGAGTGTGTGTAAGAGGAGAAAGAGTGAGTGTAAGAGGAGGAAGAGTGTGTAAGAGGAGGAAGAGTGTGTTTAAGAGGAGGAAGATTGTGTGTAAGAGGAGGAAGAGTGTGTGTAAGAGGAGGAAGAGTGAGTGTAAGAGGAGGAAGAGTGAGTGTAAGAGGAGGAAGAGTGAGTGTAAGAGGAGGAAGAGTGAGTGTAAGAGGAGGAAGAGTGTAAGAGGAGGAAGAGTGTGCATAAGAGGAGGAAGAGTGAGTGTAAGAGGAGGAACAGTGTGCGTAAGAGGAGGAAGAGTGTGTGTAAGAGGAGGAAGAGTGAGTGTAAGAGGAAGAAGAGTAAGTGTAAGAGGAGGAAGAGTGAGTGTAAGAGGAGGAAGAGTGAGTGTATGTAAGAGGAGGAAGAGTGGGTGTAAGAGGAAGAAGAGTAAGTGTAAGAGGAGGAAGAGTGAGTGTAAGAGGAGGAAGAGTGTGTGTAAGAGGAGGAAGAGTGAGTGTAAGAGGAGGAAGAGTGTGTGTAAGAGGAGGAGGAGTGTGCGTAAGAGGAGGAAGAGTGTGTGTAAGAGGAGGAAGAGTGAGTGGAAGAGGAAGAAGAGTAAGTGTAAGAGGAGGAAGAGTGTGTGTAAAAGGAGGAAGAGTGTGTGTAAGAGGAGGAAGAGTGTGTGTAAGAGGAGGAGGAGTGTGCGTAAGAGGAGGAAGAGTGTGCGTAAGAGGAGGAAGAGTGAGTGTAAGAGGAGGAAGAGTGTGTGTAAGAGGAGGAAGAGTGAGTGTAAGAGGAGGAAGAGTGTGTGTAAGAGGAGGAGGAGTGTGCGTAAGAGGAGGAAGAGTGTGTGTAAAAGGAGGAAGAGTGTGTGTAAGAGGAGAAAGAGTGAGTGTAAGAGGAGGAAGAGTGTGTAAGAGGAGGAAGAGTGTGTGTAAGAGGAGGAAGATTGTGTGTAAGAGGAGGAAGAGTGTGTGTAAGAGGAGGAAGAGTGAGTGTAAGAGAAGGAAGAGTGAGTGTAAGAGGAGGAAGAGTGTGTGTAAGAGGAGGAAGAGTGTGTGTAAGAGGAGGAGGAGTGTGCGTAAGAGGAGAAAATGCGACTGAAAATTTAATTTATAAGACAATTGAATGCAATAGAGTCAAAACATTAATGCCACGATTGGAATATGCATAAGTTAAATAGGAATACGTACAAATTAGTACGTCGGTAAAGTTGTTTATACGTAAATAAATTACGTTTTTGTGCTGTCAATACGTACATTGTATACGTTTTAGTGCTGTAAATATGTCAGTATTATACGTTTCTGTGTGTATAAAACGTAAATAAATGTACGCATGGTAGAACTACACTTTACGTAAAAATACACACGTATTCTCATGAGATCACGTTGGTGTGTGTGCGCGCGGTTTAAGTCTGCAGTGATCCTGTTTCAGAAGAATCTTTCTTTCATGTTCTTTGTTTCATCACAGTTTTCAGACAAAATATGATGACATTGTGTTTTGGGACACTGATGTTCTCACACAGAAAAAGATGAAAAATGTACAAATATAGATGTTATAGCACAGACACATATAAATGCTTCACAGTGTTTATTTTGTAGCAGCTCAATGGAGAAGAAGCTCTCGGTGCACGATGTTCATCAGATCATTGATCCAGTGTCACGGAATGGGTAAATACAAAAGGTGCGAGGACTCAAGTGCAGAGAAAGAAATATTTATTAATAAAAGAAAAGCTAAACACAAAACAAAACCCATGAGGGGGAAAACATAACTAGTAAATACAAAACCAAAAACAGAACAAGAACTTACTGGGGAATCACAGGGAACAGGAAACATTAGCCAACAAACCGACACAGACTGCAAACAAGAGGGGACTTATAAAGGGAACTTCAAGAGGGAACAGGTGGAAAAACTCAAACAATAATCAGATAACAAGAGGGAGGGATCAGACAATGACATGAGCACATGGCCCAAAATAACAAAACACCCATGTGCAGCACAAGACAGGACAGGCATGTGACATTACCCCCTCCCTACGGAGCGGCTACCAGACGCTCCATAAGACCAGGGCGGGACGGGAGGGACAGACCAGGGCGGAGACTCTCCCTCGGGCGGCCAGGGCGGAGCAGACTGTCCATCGTGCGGCCAGGGCGGAGCAGACCCCTCGGGCGGCCAGGGCGGAGACGACCCCTCGGGCGGCCAGGGCACCGGAACAGACACCACCGGGTCAGGAACAGACACCACCGGCTCAGGAACTGGCACCACCGGCCATGGCACCGGAACAGACACCACCGGCTCAGGCACCGGAACTGGCACCACCGGCTCATTCACTGGAACTGGCACTGGAACTGGCACCAACGGCTCAGGCACTGGAACTGGCACCAACGGCTCAGGCACTGGAACTGGCACCAACGGCTCAGGCACTGGAACAGACACAGGCTCGACGGCGGCCATCTTGTCAGGGGACACAGGCTCGGCAGGCGTGACGTGAACAGGCTCAGCGGCGGCCATCTTGTCCGAAGACACAGGCTCGGCAGACGTGACGTGAACAGGCTCGGCGTCGGCCATCTTGTCCGAAGACACAGACCCGGCAGACGTGACGTGAACAGTCTCTGTGGCGGCCATCTTGTCCGAAGACACAGGCTCGGCAGACATGACGTGAACAGTCTCTGGCTGGGCAGACGTGACGTGAACAGTCTCTGGCTGGGCAGACATGACGTGAACAGTCTCTGGCTGGGCAGACGTGACGTGAACAGTCTCTGGCTGGGCAGACGTGACGGATCGCTGGGGTGGTGCAGGCAGTGCGAGCAGCTCGGGCGGGGCCAGTAGAGCATGACGCCTGGGCGGCGCGGGCAGAGCAAGACGCCTCGGTGGCGCGGGCAGAGCAAGACGTCTGGGCGGCGCGGGCAGAGCAAGACGCCTGGGCGGTGCGTCAGGGACGGCAGTCACCTCCGGGATGGTCTCCGTGTTAGGAGCCACCGGACTCGGGACCACCGGACTCGGGACCACCGGAACAGTTACGGAGGGAGCCTTTCTCCTCCTCCTGTGTTTCGGGACCACCGGAACTGGGACCACCGGAACTGGGACCACCGGAACTGGGACCACCGGAACAGTCACGGAGGGAGTCTTCCTTCTCCTCCTCCGTTTCGGGACCACCGGGATTGGGACCACTGGACTCGGGACCATCGGACTCGGGATCACCGGAACTGGGACCATCTGACTCAGGACCACCTTCCTGGCAATTCTCTCCTGATGGCGAATAAGACCCTCCACCATCGCCTCAAAACTGACCCGATCAAACGCCGATCGGATCAGCCAGTCCATCGGTTCGTCGAGCGCATGATCCTTACGAGCCTCCTCGTCAAGATTCAGCCCCTCAGCTGCGCTACAGAACACGTGACTGAATTCTCTCACCCCCATTCCCTGCTGACGAAGGGAGATTAGCTCCTGAAATCGGAGAATCCGCTCCCAGTGCGGACAGGAGACTGGTTGCGCCCCCTTTCTCCGCTGAGTCCTCATTGGTCGGTTCGTTCTGTCACGGAATGGGTAAATACAAAAGGTGCGAGGACTCAAGTGCAGAGAAAGAAATATTTATTAATAAAAGAAAAGCTAAACACAAAACAAAACCCATGAGGGGGAAAACATAACTAGTAAATACAAAACCAAAAACAGAACAAGAACTTACTGGGGAATCACAGGGAACAGGAAACATTAGCCAACAAACCGACACAGACTGCAAACAAGAGGGGACTTATAAAGGGAACTTCAAGAGGGAACAGGTGGAAAAACTCAAACAATAATCAGATAACAAGAGGGAGGGATCAGACAATGACATGAGCACATGGCCCAAAATAACAAAACACCCATGTGCAGCACAAGACAGGACAGGCATGTGACATCCAGACACTAGTGACGAGGAGGCGGAGATGCAGGAGCATTAGAGGACGAATCAGAAGAAGAAGAGGCAACTGAAGAAATTACAAGTAAGCTTGTTTCAGTGTGAGATTCTGTGAAAAGGAAGTGTTGAAATGAAAGTGTGTGGCTTGAATGACTGTGGCTGTGCAAATGTGTATAATAGTCAGTACAGTTACAGTAGACTGATGAAACCGCATCAGAGTCTAGCAGAAACCAGAGAAGGAGTTTAACCTTCACACTGTATAAAGCTGATCTGTCTGATCTCTCAGCGCTGCACTGAAACTCCCTCTTCTGCTCATCTCAAGGTAACTAAAACACTTCATCTTTAATTGTTCTCTAAAGATATTTTTTTTATAATTTTTTAAATCCAGACATTAATGTCTCTATTATAGTGAAACTGAAATGTAAACCTGTATTGCTCAACAATCATTAACTGATGTCAAACTTCACTCTGAACTGAACTACTGTATTCTCTTGAACAGATATTACCAAAGTCAGAATATATGAGACATTACAGCATGGACAACATGTGTTGAGCTTCACAAACTACAGGATAATTACACATGTGACGAGAGAGAAAAACAGTGCTCAAAAAGTTACAATCTAATGAACCGAAAAACATGCAGAGTCTCTTCAGACACAACAGCATTAATAGCAGAAAACCAAACTGAGTATTTATGGTGTTTAAGATCAAACACTGTTTTGCATCTTTATTTATGAACAGTGTTTCATCTTCTAGTTAGTTCTAAACTAAAACTTTTAATTTACTCTCTATATAGGAAGAGCATTATTTACATTATATAAATCATTTACACCATTCACTCCATAAACTATAACTCATATCATGGAGCCCAAGACTGGTTTCCCCATTATGATGATAATACACAGATTCCTGACGCAGACTCACACATAAACTCACATTTCTATATTAGTCATTTGTCATCATCATTGATTATTGTGAATATTGTAGAGTTAATCTGAGATGCTGTAATAACACTGAGCTCATGCAGATGTTGATCAGGAGTTGATCTGATGTCTCGTGATATGATGTTATATCGCTTTAATGAAACTCTGTCTGTGTGATTGAACAGATTCAAATGAAGAGGAGAAAGAAAATCAGCACAAATCACAGATCAGCAGAAAACAAGAAGACTGAGAGAAAAATGGAGGACAGAAATGAGACACAAACCAGAGAATCACCAGAGGAAAGAGGACAGAGACTTGATAGACGTGACAGTATGGAGAAACTAAATCCAGATTGTGAGTGTTTGATCATTATTGAACTTTAATCCTCACTGTCAGTGAAATGTGACCCAATTCCGATTTTTCGCTGACACAGATCGGATGTGTAAACAGGAAGAAAACGCATGCATTTGGATATTTCCAGATTGGACTTTCTGCAGTCATGAAACATTTACAGATTGTCTTGATCAAGAAGATAATAAATGTATAAATTCAAAGCAAAGTATACAGTATGAGGATAATCTGATATATATTTGTGATTTCTAGTCTCCTGTGAACCAGAGGAGCCTGTAAAGATTAAATCTGATGTCAAAACTGAGGATTCTCATCAAACCCTTCATCATGTTCTCAAGATCACACAACATCAGTGACGTCCAGATACCAGAAGACCTGAACATCATCATCATCTTAATCATCATCATCATCATCATCGTCATCTCTTGACAAACATTATTTATGACCCACAAAAGCAACACACTTGATGTGATGAAACCCAGCAAACATTTGGACGTTTAATGACCGTTGAAAAGACGTCCGACAGAGACGTCCCGTCATGGTTGAAAAATAGTTCCAAAATGAAAGTTGAACCGACGTCTTTGACGTCGTCTGGCCGTGAATTCCACGTCTTTTCTGGCCGTGAATTCCACGTCTCTTCTGCGCGTCCCTGGACGTGTAAAAGCATCGTCATATGTGTTTTAATGTGTTGCTGCATAATTTAAGTGTATATATAAGCCTGCATATAAAATAATCACACACCTATTGTGTAACATCGTGAAAGGCAATCAAGGTTTACACATCTTGACAAAGGTTCTAAAAAGGTCCAAAATTGGTCCAGTCAGACCTGAACGTCAATAAAATGTTTTAATCACGTGTACATCAAAAACAATAACACATTATTTGTGGACATAAGCAAAAAAAGAAGCATGTTCTGATTAAGCACAACATTTTATTGATCTTGAACAGCCAAAATTTCTCTTTATTTTTTTCAATGTTTAACATTTCGTGAGCTTAGAATTATAAGGTTCTATCTCCACTTTTGGTCGAAATTGAGTT
Organism: Squalius cephalus; assembly: GCA_022829025.1. Classification (NCBI taxonomy): domain Eukaryota; kingdom Metazoa; phylum Chordata; class Actinopteri; order Cypriniformes; family Leuciscidae; genus Squalius; species Squalius cephalus. The sequence goes on from CM040806.1 coordinate 2,037,509, forward strand.
TTTGACAATCTGATCCATTAGGTGTTTATTAATGCCTGTGTGGTGTTATTTTTGTAAAAAAAATATTTTGTTAGTAGTTATTAATAAAATAAAAAGGTTACATCTCACAAAACATAAACCGAGTTTAAAAACTTTGATCCTCAATAAACGGAGATAGAACCTTATAATTCTAAGCTCTCGATTTGTTAACCAAACTAAAATACCAATTGCAAATTACTGAATTATTATATAAAGATAGTTCACCCAAAAATGAAAATTATGTAATTTACTCACCAAATTCCAAACCTGTATGAGTTTCTTTCTTCTGCTGAACACAAAAGAAGATATTTTGAAGAATGTTTGTAACCAAGCAAATAGAGCATCCATTGACTACCATTATTGGAGAAAAAATGATTATGGTAGTTAATGGGAAGCGACATCTGCTTGGTTACAAACATTCTTCCAAACATCTTTGTGTTTAGCATAACATAGAAAGGTATACAGGTTTGAAACATGAGGTTGAGTAAATGATGACAATTTTCATTTTTGGGTGAACTATCCCTTAAACACATTGTTTGGCTCATTTTTTGTATCCACCACCCCCAGCTCTTCCTGGAGCGTGTTTCAGGTGTTCTGCCATTGCTGCATCAATTTCAGTGTCTGTAGCATGTGGGCTCCACCTCTTCACAGCATCTAACAGCATTTGTCCCCTGCCTCTTCAATACCACTGTGGTGCCCTTGAGAAAGACCCTTAACTAGGTGTGTAACAGTGAGAAAGTGAACAGGACATTTCTGATAAAGACAGGTGGGCTGTGATGTCCCCTGAATAGACATGTTTAGCAATTCTAAAATAACAAAATATTTTTAAAGCAGTTACTGAAAACATGTTCAAATCCAGCTAAACATTTCATTCTACTTCAGATAATTTACTTTCTGAAAGAAACTCTCAAAAGGCTACATTAATAATTTACAGTAATAACTTTGACTGTATCATTAAACATACTTTATACTATGGTATACCGTTGTATAAGTTCAAATTAACTTTTAGCCTACTAGCTAATTTTAGCCAAACTCAGTTAGCCAATTTCAGTTGACAATGTGGGCATCATTTCTTTCGGTTCATTCATGTCAAACAAGTAAAACTCTAGCACGTGAATCTAATAATACAAAATGTACGTACCCAACAGTAGATTTCTAATAATATGGGCCTCAATTCCTCCTCTCTCCGTGGTTGTTCAAACTTCAGTGTTCTCCGGAGTGAGTCTATGGGGAAAACGCGTTAACATCTCGTGAGATAATCTAACCTATCGCGGGATTTGGTAATGTCGGGAGATCTTTTGTTACATCTTGGCAGCACAGTTTTGGCAATTACATCCAACTCAGACATAAATGGTGACCAGATATATTTCTGTTTTACATGTATATGCACATTCCATAAAAAAATAAAAAAACACAACGTATACATCAGGTAGGCTACAGGTTGAAATAATGACTAAATGCAGAGGCTTTGCATTCACTTAACCACACTGGGAACTGTGTGATTATAATTTATTTAAACAAGATAAAGTAAATATATTTACTTTGTATACAATTCGTGTATTTAATAAAGATAATTCCTGTTTTTTTTCTGTCTTGCTTCACTAGATGTGTAAAAGACATCAGTGGACGTCTGTTCACAGCCTTGACGTGCAAAGGACGTCAGTGGACGTCTTCACAACCTCTTAAAAACTACTTGGGCAATTAAATTAATTTTTGCAGTATTAACCATGCAAGGATTAAGCACAGCTTTTGCATATTTCACAAGGATTTCATGATGGAGGGTCATGATGGACTATAAATGCATGTGTAAAAGACGTCCTCTCACCCGATACACTATATATTGAACTACACGTAGCTAAAAGTCAAAATAACAATTATACATGCAACCCCAGAGAACTGTAGACATGTACAAATGTATCTGAATGCATTTTTAGGAAATGTTCTGTGTTACATATTTTTACAGATTTATGCCGTCATACCGCGACTATTTTTGGCCAGGGACACGACGTTGCCGTCGGACCAATGTTTGCTGGGAACTCTTGCTTTAGGCCTCTATATGTATGGATTACAAAATGTAAAAATACAATTAAATGCATTTAAAAATAAATTAAAGATCATCTATGAATAGAAACTTATGTAATCCTTGAGATATTTATGTGAAGAACCATCATTCAGCCTTTTGTTGTGTCCTACAGATGTCTAGGGGTTTTCTTAACAGAATGAAGGTTTGAAGAGCATTTGTCTGCTCTGCCACAGCAACACTACAACACGATCCTGTAACACCTTTATTCAAAGACTCTTAACATATCACAGTTTAGAGAGTACAACTCAGGGAGGAAACAAAGACTTCAGAAGCGGGCAATGCCAAAAGAACTAACTAAAGTTTAGTCTACCTGAGAGTTAAACAACAACAGTAAAGCATTCAATAGACAAGCAGTGAGACAACAGTCCTGTAGATGAAGAGAACCTGTAGATTTTTTAACCTGTTAATGACCTTTCTAGATGTTTGACACTGAAACACAAGAGATTAATCTGGATCCTGTTATATTACAGGACCAGTGTTTGAATATATAATCAGCTTTAAGAGGATAAAATAAAATAAAATATGATGGTTTTAGAGAGAATGAAAGAGTTTTATGATTTTGAGATGATGAAAAACAACTATGAAACTGTGGAGTAGTTATAAGTGTGTTCAGTATAATAAATGAAGTGCCATAATTAATTCTGATAGAGTTAGAAACAGGGAATAATTGATGTTCTTCCCAGAGACTGTGTTTCTGGATTCTTCTGTTAGCAGAAGCTGATGATGATGTTTCATATCAGGCAAATCTCCATCAGCTCCTGATTCAACAATATGACAAACTCAGATCACTCATACATGCATTACAATCATGAGTCTCAGTATAATGTGTTTTCCTCATTTAAAAGCGACTGAAAGATGTCATTTCTCTAGAAGATGAAAATAAATCCACACATTCATTCACACAGAACATACCTTAGTACTTCTTCAGATCAATATCTCCTCTGAATATCTGATGTGAGACGCAGCCGTATTGTTTCCTGAAGAGTTTCAAGAGTCTGAATGTTAAATGTAAAACTCAGATCTGATAAACTCCATCAGCTGCTCATTTAATCATCTCTGATTTATTAACACTGATTTCCATCAGCAGAACATTAGTGACTTTAACAGACGAACTGAAGCTGTTCAGAACAACAACAGATCAACACTTACTCAATACTCAATATCTACTGTTCACAAACACATCATAGTATACATTAAAGCAGAAGTTGCTAGAAGTTCAGTCATTCACACAACATGTAAAATCACATTATTATTTGTGAGTTGATAATGAATGACATTCAGTGAATTAAACTGAGAGAATGTCACTTGTTTAAAATAGAAATGAAGGCATTGTAAATAAATGTGTATGAGTGTGTGTTTTCTATTCCTCCTAACACACAGAATATGATCTGCAGTTTTCATCTTTGTCCACTAGATGTCAGAAGTAGATTTGAGGTGAAACTCAAAGGCCTTTAGTTTCAGGATCAGAGACAGTGAAGAGAAATCAGAGAATCTGATCTGAAGCTCAATGAGGATCATCATGTGTCTCATACACTGAACAAAATTATAAACGCAACACTTTTTTTTGCCCCGATCTTTCATGAGCTGAACTCAAAATATCTAAGACTTTTTCTATGTACACAAAAGGCCTATTTCTCTCAAATATTGTTCACAAATCTGTCTAAATCTGTGTTAGTGAGCACTTCTCCTTTGCCGAGATAATCCATCCACCTCACAGGTGTGGCATATCAAGATGCTGATTCGACAGCATGATTATTGCACAGGTGTGCCTTATAGTGATGGGAAGTCCGGTTCTTTTCCGTGAACCGGTTCTTTCATACCCCTTTTCCACCAAGGCAGAGCTGGTGCTGGTTCGGAGCCAGAGCCTAGTTTCAAATCGGTTCTTTGTTTTTCCACCGCCAAAGCACCAGCTCCGAACCAGTAAAACTGGTTCTTAAGTAGCACCAAATCATTGCAGGGTCTAGAACGGAGCCAAGAAAGAACCGCTTGCGTCAGGGGCTGGGGGCGGGGTTACCGTGACCAACAAGATGAATAGAAACTTGTGACCGCCATTTTTAAATAGCAGCTAGTCGAGCTAATAGCAGCTCGATTATAATATCCGTCTATGTAAGTTACGGCGAGCTGCACGAACGCGTTGGATTCCGATGTATTTTTGCAAACCCATGAGCATCCATAGTATTGCAACGTCCGTTATTGTTGATGGCTTGTTCGAGATGCATCGGTGCGGCGAGGACCGATCGGAGCTGTGGGAGTGTTTGGAGAGCATACGACTCCTTGTGCGTTTAGATCGCTATCGCAGTGCTTTGATGTCATGCGGCGATCGATCTGCGAGAAGCCAATGCATCTCGAACAAGCCTGGCGTGTTTGTGTTTGGCGCTACCGCACTAGCGGTTGCTGGGCAACATGAGACGTATACAGTGACGTAAGATCTGGCTCTGTTGTGGCTCTCTAGCCGGTGGAAAGGCAAACCGGTTCTTAGTAAGCTCGTCAGTCGAACCAACTCTGAACCAGCTTTGGCTCTGGCTCTGAACCAGCACCCGGTTCTTGTTGGTGGAAAAGGGGTATCAGACAGTTTGTTTTAATGAACCGATTCACCAGTTCTTTTATGTCCTCACTTAATGACATCAATTCTATCATCCGGCGGATAAAAATACATTCAAATAAAGGCACTTGTAATCATAACTTCAGTTAAAGCTACACTGTGTAACTTTTTTAGTTGATTCTTAGCAAAAAACACTTAGTTCTTTCAAAAATATATGTGCTCATTAATGTATATTTACTTCTTTCAAGTAATAAAGTATTCTCTTAAGTTTATAATCTGCCATTGAAAGTACATACGGGTGAGGGGTTCGTATGCCGGTCGCCATGTTGCCCCTCCATCTTGAAACTACATTAGCCAAAGAGGGACATACCTGTAAATTCAAGCTTCGCCTTTTGCGTTTTTCACTCAGTGACACCTGACGAATGCGAGGGGGAGATTACTCGCGAGCTCGCGAGTGCCGGCAGATTTGAAAGATAGTGTGGTGTGTGTGTGTGCGTGCGTGCCTGCGTGCATACTCACATTTGAAAGAGAGAATTAAAACGTCAACGCGACAGACAAATCAGCAAGACCATAGTCAATATTGGAGTAACTTTTCCCAGATGGAAAGAGCTCATGAGGAGAAAAGATTTTAAAACGGACGCCGAGGTTGCCTGCTTTCTTCTCGACAGGTAATTCAGCCTGTTGTAATTCATTTGTGTAAATTCGAAGTTTTATAGTTGCTTGTCTAACCATAGCATGGTTGTGCATAACGTCAGAACGACCTCTAGTATAACTTCATCCTCGCGTCAATGGTGAAAAAGTATTGTTTACCTTGTAACATAAATCTGTGCTGCGACAGATCACAGGTAATGAATAGTTTTAAAGGTGCAATTTTTTAAGCTATATAAAAAAAGGACACTGTAAATTTTAGTTATTTTTAATTGCTTTTACTTTGTACACATTGTAACGTTAGCCTAATCTGATTATGCTGGGATAGCCGATTCCAAGGGTGACGTTTACCTCCTGACATCTGTCCTGTAGTTTTATTCATTTTAGACATATTGTTTATTATTGTCATGGACGAAGTGATAACTGGAAGCCATGTTAATCTTGGAATAATACGGCCACCATAGGAGTTAAAACGCTCTCGGAATTGAGAGGAACAGAAACTAATTTTCACTGGGTAGTCATATACAATTTCACCGCTAGATGGGGGTAAAAATCACACAGTGTAGCTTTAAATAAGAGTAATCATCATCGTCATAATCATCTTGGATAAGTTTCTTACATTTACATTTTGCAAATGAACCCTACAGGCGATAAGCAAACGCAGATGTTTCACATGTCTTAAAAAAGATATAAAGTGAATAAACTGGTCTTCATCCATTTTATTTTATTTGTTAAATAAAATTAAAATAAACTTACATTTCGCAGAATTCGCCCTCATTCAAGTCCTCGGTTCACCCGTGCTCATGTATCAGCACAGCATCAGTTGGCTGAAAGAAAGGTTCGGTTCAGAGACATCGGTTCGGTTCAACATTGTCCCTCTGAAAACAAGTCGCACGCATGCTCAGCTCATCAGCTCATCGGTTCTCAGTATGTCGAACATGTCCGAAAGAAACAGTTCTCGGTTCTGTGCTGGTGATCCGAGAACCGCTGTACCTGTGCGTTCGGTAGTGTGCGCATGCTCAGTATCAGCAGCTCGTGCTCATCACTTCTCTCAGCACAACATGCCTCAGTTCAGTGAACTGTTGGAGTTACTGGAGTTATACTCCGGGATATTGTTTATTTCGAGTCGGAGGGATGTGTCAGGCATTTCCAAATGTGAGTAACTTTAGTAACTTGTGGATCAGTGCTGACGCAAGACACTAACTGTTTTCAATGATTCAGTCCGATTTAGTGTACTGGTTTCAACCATTTCACTAAAAAGAACCGGTTCAAAAAAAAGATTCGTTCACGAACCGGACACCACTAGTGCCTTGAAGGAGCGTGCAATTGGCATGCTGACTGCAGGAATGTCCAGCTGTTGCCTGTGAATTGAATGTTCATTTCTCTACCATAAGCCGTCTCCAAAGGCGTTTCAGAGAATTCAGAAAAAGCGTTAACAAAAGTTAACGTCGTTGCAGCAAAGCAAATAATCCAATGCAACTAGACATTATTTACCTCAGAATTTAGGTTTATTGTTTACAGCCCCCTGTTGAGTACCAGAATAAAATGGATGGTATTCCAATTTGCCTTTGGCTAAGCCACACCCTAGAATGTAGATTGACCAATCACAGCGCAGCCAAGAACGAGCTCCGACAGAGGTCCGACACTTTTTCACAGCGCTCCATTGACTTTAACGCAGGCGTCTCATATTTTTGGTCTCGGCAGGCTATTACCGTCGCAGTTTTATCAGAAATATGGTTAAACGTTGTGCCTGGGGCATTTGTAACACAGATACGCGTTTCCCAGAGAGGTTGGAGGGGGGTGTCCGTTTTTTTCCCTTCCCAAAACCGAAGTCAAATCCTGACAAGTGTCGTCTTTGGATTAAACTGTGTGTGTGTGGACATCCTCACAGTCAGCTAAACCCCTCAAGGATCAACAAGCACACTTTTGTGTGCTCTAAGGTAAATTTTGCTTTTAACCTTACTGTGAAGTTATACTAGTTAGACAGTTTTATGCTGTTTTAGGTTATGATTTCGGTTCTCTACTCTAATTAATGAAGAATCAAGGTGCTAGCAAGCAAGCTTAGCGATAGTTTAGTTATCACGTAAGTCAGGATTGTATGTTTTGACTAGCGGCTGGATGTTAGCTAACTTTGTTATTCAAGAAACAAACACCTAAAAGTATCTTGAATAACAAAGTTAGCTAAAAACAAACAGCATAAAACTGTCTAACTAGTATAACTTCACAGTAAGGTTAAAAGCTAAATTTACCTTAGAGCACCAAAAATATGAGACGCCTGCGTTAAATTCAATGGAGCGCTGTGAAAAAGTGTCGGACCTCTGTCGGAGCTCGTTCTTGGCTGCGCTGTGATTGGTCAATCTACATTCTAGGGTGTGGCTTAGCCAAAGGCGAATTAAGGTTTCGTCCCAGACAGCAACATAGTGTTGGCCCAGATCCGGGCCAAGTGGAATCCACATGTTCCAGATGTGGGCCGGATCTGGGCCGACACTGAGTTGCTCTCTGCAATCTCTTGTTGCGTAGGAAAACAAGGAGGTATATATAAAGCAAAGGACATCATTCCTCGTCTACGCTGCCGCTATCATGTGACATGTGGTTGTGTCTAATTCTCGAGCCCCACCAGATTTAATGGTCTCCGGTTGATCCTGGGTATTATCGACCCATTCTATAAAAATGATCTATGTGGGATGCGTCTGTGTTTCCCTCAACACTTCTAAAAGGCAAATAAGAATGGACTTATCACAACAGCTAAAGAAAGAGAAGACCAAACCTCTTGTTTGTTGCAAGTCCCAATATTTAGCTGAAAATACACTGGAGATCACGTCGGGGTCACCACTTCGTAAGGAATGTATAATGGTATAATTAGGTATAATGCGTGAATGTCTTTCCAGCGTTCTGTGAAGTTCACTTAATTTTTGGAATTTAGTTTAAATTTTACTTTAGCTCTGAGCTTAATCTGACTCCAGTTTCAAATGTTCATTACATTTAGATTGTGTTTCTTATTAGAAAATACTCACAAATATTGATTATGATTTAATTTAGACCTTTGATTATTCTGGGAATCCCATACTTTCAATTACTTGTTCATTCAGGGACCCGATGCAGCTTTGAGACGAACGAACACAAACTCGCCAGTTCTGATATTAATCAGAGGATGCAGTGCGATCTTTTACCTTTAAGTGTCTCTGCTGACTATAAGTGTTAATTAGTTATTTAGTTGTGAAACTGAAACTTGTTAAGTCAGTGATAGTCAGAGATGAGAACTTCTCTGAGTGATGTGCTCCTGCTCCATTCATTAGTCCTTCAGTTTGATCTATCAACACCAGACTCCACATTAATCTATACTAGAAATAATGATTTCAGAATAAATTACATTTATTTGTCAGTTTAAAGTTTGGGCAAGATGATGTCCTGTGCTCTTTCTTTGAGATCTTCTGTCCAGGGCTGCGCTTTATTGATTTATTGCAGGGGGTTTGACCTCAGCTTTTGTGTTAGCAGGAAAATCAAGTCTTACAACAGCAATACTGTTAAGTGTCACTTGTGTCGTTGTTGTTCTGATCCATGTTTTCCATGTCCTAAAAGCAGCCTGACAAACAGTTTCAAATTGATTGGAAAAGTATGGTATCAGAGGAGTTGCATTAGATTGGATGAAAAGTTACATAACTAACAGACTACAATTTGTTCAAATGGGGGATTACAGATCGGAGTGCTTTGGTATCACCTGTGGAGTACCACAGGGGTCAATATTGGGTCCAAAATTATTTATTATGTACATAAATGACATATGTAGGGTGACTAACCTCTTAAAATTTGTGATTTTTGCTGATGATACTAATATATTCTGTTCAGGAGAAAATCTGAATCAGCTTTGAGGTGGTCACATCAGAAATTAATAAGTTAAAAATATGGTTTGACTTAAATAAATTATCATTAAATCTAGATAAAACCAAATTTATGCTGTTTGGTAATCGTAAAACCGACACACTAGTAAAAGTTATGATTAATAATGTTGAAATAGAAAGAGTGTATGAAAATAAATTTTTGGGTGTGATTCTTGATCATAAAATTTGTTGGAAACCACATATCAAATATGTTAGAACAAAAGTAGTGCAGAGTATTGGAGTAATGGGGAAAGCAAGGCATGTATTGAGTAAAAAAGCACTTTTTATTTTGTATTGTTCACTTGTGTTGCCTTATTTAAATTATTGTGTTGAAGTATGGGGCAACACCTACAAAACCACCTTACAAACATTAAAGGGACACTAGGTAACTTTTTAACCTTAACTGAACAGCTTCGGAGTCAGTGGAATGGTTATATTACTTATTTCGGGTTGAATGGTGGTGGTTTCGCACCCCCCTGGTGCCCGAGAGCGGAAAAAACTCACTTGCAACTTTGGGACGCGGGTCGGCGTCAGGAAGTATCGCGTGATATCAGGTCTCGCGATGTAACGAATTGCTTGACGGCACTGCACACGTACACGCCCCTATTCAAGCACCGGCGGGCTAGCTATAAGCAAAGGGCAACGATAGATTGAGTTATGGCTGAGGCTGAGCCTGTAAAAAGAAGCAGAAAGCTAGGAAATCTTTGTCGGAGGACCAACGAAAGAGGAAACGGGAGACTGACCGAGCAAGAAGTCAGACTCGAGTAAATATATCGGACCGGCTTTTTCAGAATGGTGAGAACTGAGAGAAACAGAAGCCTGCAAAACGGATACTGATCCTTCTGTTGCACTTGTAAGTATCTTTGGAATAAACTGTGTTTAATATTTAACCTGTTAAGCCTCACCAGTGCGTCGGCGCACTGAAGCGTTTTTTTTAAATATATAGCTCAAAGTTACTATCAGATTTAATGTTATACTTCGACAAACTATACATCATTAAAAAGATATAAGACTCAAGTTTCAGTATTTGACCACTACTGTATTCTGAGAAACTTATAGCGACAGTTATTTCTTAATTTGTGTCAGGAGTTATGAAATGAAAAAATGAGTCGATACCTTTAATATGAATTATGCACGTCAGCTGCTTTCATTCATAAAAAACTCCCGTGCTGTCGTCATGACAGCGATACACAAAACAACGTCCTTCAGGGCTTTAGCTCAAAAATGTGCAGATTTGGAGAAATATTGATATATTCTCATAGATTCACATCATATTTCTATAGACAGGAATAATATTTATTGAATTTATACCCAAATGCGTCGATGTAATCATTATGAGCGATTGGATACTCTGATACTGTGTTTTCAATCCATACCAACAGCCTGAGGGCGCTATATGCACAATAATTGTCCATATATGGAACATGAAGAAGAGCCATGATCATGTGACATTCCAGGACGTCACTGATACACACAAAGCTACAGAGTTCGCGCTGTAAAATGCAGATACAGATGTTTTGAAGATAATAAACATGATTGGAATGATATTTGAGTTACCTGTGTTTTTCAAGACATGCCAGGTATTTTCATAATAATAGATTATATTTATAATGTAATGCTAATCTATATAGACTATCATTGTGCAGAACAGTGTACAATAGTATATTTTCTGTCTGATTTTTTTATCTGAAGCCAAATTAGATCACAGAAGATTATTTAAAATACTCCACTTGCGTTATAAAAGTAAGTTTGGAGCACAAACATGGTTTTAATCTCATAAATGGTCGTGTATTGATGGTGTGCTAAGCTAACATGCTAGCTAGCCCTAGGTGCACCTGCAACCTAGAAGTTATACTTTTATGTTTTTTTGAATGCTTACTGAAAGTTTCTTTATTCAAGAATGTTCTTTATTCTTTATTTAAAATGTGAGGTGAACTTTGAGAAAATAAATTAGGGACTGAAACCCTGTGAATAGCCAGTCGTTAGTAACTATAATGCAGACAAAAGAAATGCATATTTCGAGCCATAACCAGGCTGGAGAGGTGTGAATGTGTGCAGGGGGAGACTGAGACTGAATGGGCATCGTTTGCACCACAAAACAATAGAGACAATATACTGGATAGATGGTTAGAAGATGACAATAAACATCAGAAGCATCTTAGAGTCAAATCAAAATAAAGTCACATGACATGGTCTTGAAAAACATTTAACTAAATACAGAGTTTTGGACTTATTATCTTCAGATTTTAAACATAAAATGTTTAGACATGTGGCTTTAGCTGTAGTGCATTTCTAGATTGCTCCAGTGCCAACTTCAATTTTATTTTCATGAGGATGTTTCATAAAAATTAATTTCTAATAACTTTACAACACTTTGAAGCTATTACTATGGACTTTGAAAACAGGATGTAAACACAGGTATGTGCGCTGGCTGAAATAACATCATTTTTATTCATATCTTTCACATCTACTGCAGTCAGATTCACCCGTGTTCACTCTGAAGGAATCACTCACATGGCTGTCACTCAGATTGTCAGTAACCAAACAGTTAACTGGAGCCATTGACTTCCATAGTACTTTTTTTTCCTACTATGGAAGTCAATGGCTCCAGTTAACTGTTTGGTTACTGACATTCTTCAAAATATCTTCCTTTCTGTTCAGCAGAAGAAAGAAATTCATACAGGTTTGAAACAACTTGAGGGTGAGTAAATTATGACAGAATTTTCATTTTAAAGTGAAGTATCCCTTTAAGTGAGATGAATGTGATACTTTCCTTCTCTCTATAGGCTACATGTAAAATAGTTAATTTTACAACATTTTAAATCACATGATTTTAAACCTAAATGTGATGGATTTAATGCGTGTATACATAACATTTTAAAATAAAGCCATTTTATTTTATTCAGGTCATATTTGCTGTTGAGTGAAAGCAAAAATGAGTCAAGTAATTGTCTCTGTAATTTTAATCATAGAGGTAGGCCTACAATAGCCTACAATACGGTCTGTAAACAACTTATAATACCAGTAGGCTACACATTCAAGGGAAAACGCAAAAATAATAACAGCATCAATAAACTAAATCTTGTCAGAAAAAAAGTGCTTAATGATATTTTGCCTGGTAAGAGTTCCTTCTTTAATGGCTATACTAATTTTTCCACAGTGATCTGTAGGCTACATTAGGTTCCTCTTGCCACCCGTCCCTTAAAATACGGAATCGTCCCGTATTTACAAGTAGGCTAAGATGATGCGTCCCGTATCAAATCAATAAGGGACGGGATTTGTCCCGTATTTTTTATTAGGCCCACACATAGTTTAATAAAAACATAAGGATTTTACAGTATGGATAATACTAATAGCAAATATAAAAATATCAATTTCACAATGAGTAGTAGAGAAGCTCATTGTATGATTGAATTTTAGCGTCTTTGTTTCTATAGCGACGGAGTTTTATGTAGGCTACGTACATCATGCCATGATGATGTAGGCTACATACATAAAAATAAAAAAATAACCCCACCCCCTGAATTTAAGTTTAATATACAAACTGATCACAGCAGTCAGATCACGCAGTTGTCACTCAAGTGATCATTATAATTAACTTAAATTCAGGGTTTTTTTTTTGTTTTTTTGTACAGACCAAAACGCACCACCACGCATGCGCGTCCAGTACGTAATGGATCATCCAACTACGTCATCGTGCTACAGGCTGCAGCGAGGGGTGTCTCAAAATTCCTGGCGGCGCCCCTGACACTGTACATACAGTATGTGCACAACAGATGAATTTTACAGTAAATAAACTGTAAATTAACAGTAAACGTAACAGTAGACAGTAAACAGTAAATTAACTTAAAGTTCTGTACAGTAAGAGTAAACAGTAAAAGTAAATTAAATTACAGTAAATGAACTGAATCAACACTGAACTGACTTGAGCTGAATAATAATGACTCTATTGGGTTGTTCGAGCTGCTTAGAAAGCACTTTCAGACTCTATCGACACATCATTACAAGAAAGTAAACAGCTTTACAAATGAATCATCTGTTCCTCATATTAACATTTGTATGTTGTTTCAGTGTGAATCTATGGAAACCTTAAAGATGCTCCAGTCATGATCCTCACAGTCAAACCCATCACTGATTCTGATTCTGATCTACAGTAAAATAATAATCATTACAATATAACACACTTGATTCAGTGTGTTCAGACGAGCTTTGCTGGATTTGAGAATGTTGGAGCTTAAAGGGCACCTATTATGCCCCTTTTTAGAAGATGTAATATTGGTCTTGGGTGTCCCCAGAATGCATTTGTGAAGTTTCAGCACAAAATACCCCACAGTTAATTTATTATAACCATTTGAAAATGTCATTTTTGGGGCCTGTTTTAAAAAGAGCTGTTTTGTGTGTACCACTTTAAATGTAAATGAGCTGCATATCCCCGCCCTGCTGCTGGACCCAGATGATGAAGAGACTCCGGCACAGAATAAACACGAATGAGAATGGACTAAACGTCTCGGAATGGTTATTTGATACATTTATGTACTTACAAAGTTTTAATCGCGTCCCTTTTGCCATTATGGATGTGCAACACACACACACACACACACGAACTGTGATAACGTTCGCGCAATTTTTAGAAACTACACACACACACACTACTGTGAAGTACAAACGATTTTTTTCATTTATTTCTTAAGGGGAGGGAGATAGACGTTTATATAGCCTACTGTCTATGGAGATAGAGCAGACCTTAATTTATTTACATTTGTAAATGCTGCAAAAAATGCCTACGTGACATAAAACTGTCTGACGTTGTTTGTTGAGACATCCTATGACGACGACAATAAATAGCTTTAGACGCATTTGTTGTTGAACTGGCTGACATCGATTGAAATGACTATTTGCTCAAAAATCATAAAATACACTTACTTTTTCTGGAGGTGACGTTGGATCGCGAATTAGGCAACGATCCACACTCTAGGATTAACTTTGACCCTCGTTAACAGTCAGTCAGAAAATGATTCTCGTATTTAGGAAGTTTAAGTGGTGCCTTTTCTTCATAAATAAAATCCATCCGCTGCGTTTTCAGTGGCTCTGATGTCAGTGAAGACTAGTATGTCCATTCTTACATCCCACAACACACTTCTTAGGAGACATTACCGGCTGTCGTTGAAACAATGGAGGATGCAGATCACCGAGGGCGGGGTCTATGCCAAAACCAGATGTCAATCAAATCACGTCGGTGGGGCTTAGCTCATTTCTACGTCACAGTGAGGAAAATCTAGAACAGGGTGTTCTGAGACAGTGCTTATGATTTATTGAGATAGTAAAAAAACTACTGGGTGGATTTTTATCATTCTAGGGTGGTTTTGCTCACACACTGCCAACACACATTTATGTTCAAACACCATGTAAAAGTGAATTTTGCATAATAGGTGCCCTTTAAAGGAGAGAAATATGAAGAATATGTGAGAAAATCTGATCAATGAACTGTTGACAGTGAATCTGGTGGTAGTGTCTACTCACTTAATAATGTTGGGTTAAAAATAAGCCAACGAATAACCCAACTAAGGGGTGGTAGAGCACCTTCCCAACTGTGGGTTATATTAACCCAATGCATTGGTGTAATAAGGTATCCACTGGAGCCAAGTTGAGAGATGAGAACCCATGTGCAGTTTATTGTAAATAAAATGAAACAAAAACATGGCGTGGCATGAAAACAGAAACCAAAGCATGAACATTGCACAACAGCAGACTACAGGAAACAATACTTGACAAAGACACATGGCAAACATGAGGGCTTAAATACACAAGACTAATGACAAGACAAGGGACACCTGTGAACAATGATCAGACAATAAACCAATGACAAGACATGGCAGGATCACATGACAAACAGGGAATCACATGACAGACATGGAAACAAGACATGACACAGAAACATGACAAGAACAAACCCAAAACGTGACAGAATCCCCTCCTCTAAGGGCGTCTCCCGACGCCCAACAAAACCAAAACACAACATAAGACCAGGAGGGTGGTGGAGTGGAGGAGGTCATGGGGGAGGGATGGTGGGCCAGGCCCGTGCAGGGGGACAGGACATGGGACGTGGCATGGCGTGGACGGGCCCGGGTCGTGGCATGGCGCGGGCTGACCCGGGCCGTGGCAAGGCGTGGGCGGACCCGTGCCGTGGCAAGGCGAGGGCGGACCCGGGCCGTGGCAAGGCGTGGGCGGACCCGGGCCGTGGCAAGGCGTGGGCGGACCCGGGCCGTGGCAAGGCGTGGGCGGACCCGGGCCGTGGCAAGGCGTGGGCGGACCCGGGCCGTGGCAAGGCGTGGGCGGACCCGGCAGTGCAGGAAGCCAGGGCGGATCCGGCTGTGCTGGAGGCCAGGGCGGACCAGACAGTTCAGGTGGCCAGGGTGGACCAGACAGTTCAGGTGGCCAGGGCGGACCAGACAGTTCAGGTGGCCAGGGCGGACCAGACAGTTCAGGTGGCCAGGGCGGACCAGACAGTTCAGGTGGCCAGGGCGGATCCGGCTGTGCTGGAGGCCAGGGTGGACCAGACAGTTCAGGTGGCCAGGGTGGACCAGACAGTTCAGGTGGCCAGGGCGGACCAGACAGTTCAGGTGGCCAGGGCGGACCAGACAGTTCAGGTGGCCAGGGCGGACCAGACAGTTCAGGTGGCCAGGGCGGACCAGACAGTTCAGGTGGCCAGGGCGGACCAGACAGTTCAGGTGGCCAGGGCGGATCCGGCTGTGCTGGAGGCCAGGGTGGACCAGACAGTTCAGGTGGCCAGGGTGGACCAGACAGTTCAGGTGGCCAGGGCGGACCAGACAGTTCAGGTGGCCAGGGCGGACCAGACAGTTCAGGTGGCCAGGGCGGACCAGACAGTTCAGGTGGCCAGGGCGGACCAGACAGTTCAGGTGGCCAGGGCGGACCAGACAGTTCAGGTGGCCAGGGCGGCGCGGCCTCCATGGTCCTATCAAGGACCCTACTGCCCCCCCCCCCCCCCCAAATTTTCTTGGGGACAGCTATGGGGTTATTGGCTGGAACAGACAACGGCTCAAGAACAGAAATGACGTGGACAGGCTCTGGCTCGGCAGACGTGACGTGAACAGGCTCTGGCTCGGCAGACGTGACGTGAACAGGCTCGGCAGACGTGGCGTGAACAGGCTCTGGCTCGGCAGTCGTGACGTGAACTTCAAATGTGTGCACTGACCACACACACCATATGGCTGTGGTCATAATTGTTAGTGTAGCCATAACTGAAGACTCAAGATTAGTGGCAGCCATCTTTGCTGAGGGCTCAGGTTCAGGCGTGGTGGCGGCCATCTCTGCTGAGGGCTCAGGTTCAGGCGTGGCGGCGGCCATCTTGTCAGGAGACACAGGCTCGGCGGCGGCCATCTTGTGCCATCTTGTCAGGAGACACAGGCTCGGCGGCGGCCATCTTGTCAGGAGACACCGGCTCGGCGGCCGACGTGGCGTGAATAGACTCAGACATGGCAGACATGACGTGAAGAGATTCAGGCTTGGCAGACATGACATGAAGAGATTCAGGCTTGGCAGGCATGACGTGAAGAGATTCAGGCTTGGCAGGCATGACGTGAAGAGATTCAGGCTTGGCAGGCATGACGTGAAGAGATTCAGGCTTGGCAGGCATGACGTGAAGAGATTCAGGCTTGGCAGGCATGACGTGAAGAGATTCAGGCTTGGCAGGCATGACGTGAAGAGATTCAGGCTTGGCAGGCATGACGTGAAGAGATTCAGGCTTGGCAGGCATGACGTGAAGAGATTCAGGCTTGGCAGGCATGACGTGAAGAGATTCAGGCTTGGCAGGCATGACATGAAGAGATTCAGGCTTGGCAGGCATGACGTGAAGAGATTCAGGCTTGGCAGACATGACATGAAGAGATTCAGGCTTGGCAGGCATGACATGAAGAGATTCAGGCTTGGCAGGCATGACGTGAAGAGATTCAGGCTTGGCAGGCATGACGTGAAGAGATTCAGGCTTGGCAGATACTGTGGGTTTGTGGGGCTTCTCCTCAAAACCCACAGTCAATGAGGAACCGCTCAATGATAGGGCATAGTCCATGTATTGTGCCAGAGACCAATGAATTTTTCCCCCAGGTAGCTGGTAGCAAACAGGCTCATTCAAACCTACCCTAAAAATGTCTTTGAGCACCACATCATTAAAATCCACCAGGTGAGAGAGTTCACAAAATTCTGCCACATACGATTCAATGGTCAGATTCCCCTGGCGTAGGTTCAGGAGGGCAACCGCTGGGTTCATTGTTGTGGGTCAAGTATCCTGTAATAAGGTATCCACTGGAGGCAAGTTGAGAGATGAGAACCCGTGTGCATTTTATTGTAAATAAAATAAAACATGAAACAAAAACATGGTGTGGCATGAAAACAGAAACCAAAGCATGAACATGAACATTGCACAACAGCAGACTACAGGTAACAATACTTGACAAAGACACATGGCAAACATGAGGGCTTAAATACACAAGACTAATGACAAGACAAGGGACACCTGTGAACAATGATCAGACAATAAACCAATGACAAGACATGGCAGGATCACATGACAAACAGGGAATCACATGACAGACATGGAAACAAGACATGACACAGAAACATGACAAGAACAAACCCAAAACGTGACAATTGGGTTAAACGAGTTGGCGTTTTAGTTAAATATTTATTTTTATGCATGACACTATTTTAATAAATAAAATGCACTGTTTTCAAATACAGATTGTTTATTTGTATAAAACAATACATATGTTCAATATATTAAATATATTTTTAAATTACAAACTATACATTATTGGGGAGTCTAGCATTTAATGTAAATATACATAATTGTGTACATAAATTCAAAATACACAAGTACAACATAATAAATTCAAAATCTATGCAAATGTGTACAAACAGTATACATTCAAAACCTATATCTAAAACCTACACACAAATGTACATAAGAGTGCAAATTGATCAAATGTATAAGTTGCATTATGTGAGCGGGTGAATGTGTGTTCTGGGGAACAGGAGCACTGTTGTGTGTAACTGACAAATATGAAAACAGCCAGAAATGAAATGTATTGAAAGTATGACAAATGTACATACAATTTTTTATGATGAAACTTGTGGAAACCACAAAATCACAAAAATAAACCAGAGAAGGGAATAATCCACAGGTAAGAGAAAAGAGGATGTCTCAGAGTTCGAGAACACTTACTCAGACAACTAGAACAACTAAACACCAAGCAAAGAAGCTATGAAATAAAGCAAAGAAATATAGTGTTATAAGCAAAGAATTTCTATTCAAAATGGTTCCCATTTCATTACAATACAGTTCTATAAACTGTTCACGCCTCCAAATAGAGATTACAAAATATAAAAAATACAATTAAATTAAATATATGACGACTTCAGATGTAAAAGCCTCTGAGTGCCATCTGAAATTTTCTAGAATTATCATTTTTATCAAGCTTGTATGTTTATGTTCAGTTATTTCACTTTAATGGCAATGAAAATCTTAATACAGTCTTAATTTTGTCAGTGTAAATTTGTTTAAACAAAACAAGCAGTGGCTGATTTTTAAAGCAGTCTTTTAAAGCAGAGCTGCAACTTATGCAGAGAAATACGAGAAACATCAACGGCAAACGGCAAACGAAACGAAAGTGAAACCGCGCTATTGGTTTGAGCTGTCAGAGTGTGATTCGGTTTATTGAGGCTACCTCAATGCTATCATCCTGTCAACAATCAGCGTAATGCTCACGTATTCGACGAATCATCCTGTTATATTTTACCAATGATGTTTATTCATTTGGGAAAGGGAGTTGCTTATGGGGAAAACCGGGCTGGAAGAAAATAAGCACCGCATAGGGCGTATATATACACTGCAGACGAGGAAGAAAAACATACTGGACTGTAAGATTTATATTTATTAATTTAGCAGATGCTTTTATCCACTTATGAGGAATATCACAAGAAATTTGCCACAAAGCCACAATATTTCTAGAATATAATATCAGGTTTATTAGCAAGCTAGATTAGGAGACAAGCAAGAGCAGAGGAGAAATATAGAGAGATTTTGGTGTTGTTGTTGTTGTTGTTGTTATTGTTGTTGTTATTGTTGTTGTAAGTGCCTTGTTGGTTTAATGTTGTGTTGTTCAGTAAGGATTGTCTTCAGCATTTCCTGGAATTTAAAAGTTGTGAAAGCCTGAGCAGAGATGGAGAGAAACTCATTTCACTGAGAGATTGAAGTGAGAAGAGATTGGGTGGGAGATTGTGGCTTCAGTGACTGTGGGTGTATGATTCTGATGTTGATACTGCCTCCACCTATAGTATCACCAGTGGATCTTCCAGCCACTAACCACCAATTCTATTGAGTCATCTCAGCCTTAACAAACCTGCTAACAAGCAGAATCACTGAAGGAAAGAAGAGAACATGAGAAGAGACGAGCAGAAACACAAGATCTACGACTGACGTCAGCCTCAGATGAAATCCCCTGAAGAGAAAAGACAGATCTCAGCAGAGGATTTAACAACTCCACAAACAGCTTCACTTATTACTAACCAGACTGACTTTATTTCTGTCAGGCGTCTAGAGAAGTTATTGATCATTAACAGGGTTTTAACTCTTTACACATTACACAATGTGAATGTCTGCATTCAATCAGGGACACAGAATATGCAAACTAATAAAAACATTATAAACGGTTACAAAACGATATAGAATTGTTTTAATTCACGCTGAAACTATATTTACCTTTTTTTAAATAATCCATTAAACCTGCGGAGAAACTAAGAGTGTGAACTAATGAATATTCTGCAAGTGTGCAACTCTCATTGGATGAATTCACATCATGATCTGCGGATTGTCCGTGACTTCACAGTTTTTGATGGGGGTGTAAATGCGTTTTGCACCATATTCACTGCAGCAAACATGTGTGTGTGTATGAGTTTCTTAATTTTCTTAAACAAACTTGGTTCAAGAGTGTTAAACGACAATATCTACTTCTCCCTAAATCATCCTTCTGCGGTTCTGCAATCCACTCAATCTGAACGGCACACACACACCTGGACACAGTATGAAGGACCACGGGACTTCACTTCAGCAGCAAAATGGACATGATAACACCACTCCGCCACAACAACCTCTGCTCATGGACACAATCTCAGCTGAGCCCTGCCCACAGAGCTCACCACAGAAAGCCATATCAGAACTGCTTGAAGATTCAGCACCCAAGGACGACTTC
This sequence comes from Squalius cephalus, assembly GCA_022829025.1. Lineage (NCBI taxonomy): Eukaryota > Metazoa > Chordata > Actinopteri > Cypriniformes > Leuciscidae > Squalius > Squalius cephalus. Next base: position 2,057,942 of record CM040806.1, read on the forward strand.
CTGGAAAACAGCCAGGGAAGCCAGGACAGCATATTACAGCCTCCGATAACACCAGAGCAACAGCCCCTTTCACCAGACACGTTAACCCTCTCCCCAGCATCGCCACTTCTGTGCTTCTCACAGAAAATGGAAGAACTGGTGTATGCTGGAACCAGACTATCCCACTCTTTTGCTGCAAGCCCCCAGATACCAACCAAAAAAAGACAGGCACCGCAACCACCCGCACCAAAGCCTGCGGGCCCAGCTCGCCCTCCCCCTCCTGTGAGAGCTCTTCGGCCTCTGCCACAACGCCAGGGCCCACACCCTCCTCCATCTGCTCGAGGTGAACCAAAAACAACTGATACCAGCTCTCAGTGATATGTGTCGGGTCCCCGTTTTGATAACAGTAACTTTCTCAAATGTTTACAGAACAAGCGGGAACCCAGTGTGCCTGTATCTTTCTCTATTGCTGTTCTATTACATGATAGAAAGTCTAAGGCCTTCAATAGCCGTACAGCAAACCCAACTAATCTGGTGCCTCTTACATGTCAAACTAATATTGCTGTGGGGAAAAGTAAGTCTGTTAAGTTAGCACTCTTTAACATCCGCTCACTTAAAAATAAATCACTTCTAGTCAACGACTTAATAACCACAAACAACCTGGATTTTATGCTTCTAAATGAAACCTGGCTAGAAGACAGCTGCAGTGCAACAGTCCTCAATGAAACATCCCCTCCTAACTTTACTTTTATGAGTGTCTGCAGAGCTGTTAAGAGAGGTGGGGGTCTAGCTGCCCTTTTTAAAGATATCTATCAATGTAAGCAAATATCATTTGGGAATTACTTGTCTTTCGAATATCTGGGTATTGTGTTAAAAGGTGCTCCACGCATTTTACTTTTCATTATTTACAGGCCTCCAAAATACTCTCCAGCCTTTGCTGAGGACTTTACAGAACTGTTATCAACAATTACCTCAGAGTTTGACTGTTTTGCCATTGCTGGAGATTTTAACATCCACATAGATATTGCAGAAAACAATATGGCAAAAGAAATCAAAAGTGTTTTAAAAACTTTTGATCTGACTCAGCATCTACATGGACCCACACACAATCGTGGACACACTCTAGATTTACTTATCAGTAAGGGTCTAAACTAGGGCTGTCAAAGTTAGCGCGTTAATAACGAGTTAACGCAAAATCATATTAACGGCACTAATTTTTTTAACGCTCGATTAACGCAGCGCGTATTTTCTGTTTGACCCGTGGCCCAAAACCTAGTTGGAGAAATGGAGATACACAGTGTTGCCAACTTAGCGACATTGCAGACCCATCTAGCGATTTTTTTCCCTTCAACAAAGCGGCCAAACCTTATTTAGTTTCTGAGAATCTACCGGTACCGCCGGTACTGCTCTCCCAGCACGCGCGCGCGCCTCTCTCTCTCTCTCTCTCTCTCTCTCTCTCTCTCTCTCTGCCTCTCGCGCGGAGGAGCAGCGCTTTAATTCAGTTAAACACATATATTATGTTGCTTCTCTAATTTTACATGCAAGTATAGCCGAAATCAGAGCACAGATATTGTCTTTATTTTATGTGTATTTGATTTCACCAGACGACGGCTCGATTATCAGGATTTTTGTGCAGATTAACATCTTATAGGGAGAGCTGGTTATGTCTTAATGGGTCGCGTTTCATTCACTATTTCATATTCATTCCGTTGTTTGACAACAGAAACAGTAAAATATACCAATGAAAACAGTTTTATTGAGAATTTAGCTTCATCAAAATGGGCACAGAGAGACACAAACTATAATGTAATAATAAATAATAAATGTACTTGTAGCATTTTCAGAAGAGCTGCCCTGTCATGCAAAAATCTAAACATGTTTGTGTTAGTAAATTGCTCAGTGCAAAGAAAGAGAAGTAATGGGAACCTGGCATTTCTTTGTTCTTTCTAATAGACATGAACAAGTTCTTTGAAAAACATGACCTTTGAAACATGTCTCGTCTTCATGCTCTATGTTGACTATGGTTTCAATAATAAACATACATTTGCATAAAGCATCCATATTTATCCATGCCTAGTTGATTAGAGTATTACAAACTTGAAAAGTATTAATTTAAGGTACATTTAAAACAAATAAAAAAATGTGCGATTAATCGCGAGTTAACTCATGACAATCATGCGATTAAAAATTTTAATCGATTGACAGCCCTAGTCTAAACATTTCATCGATTGTTATTAAGGATGTAGCGCTGTCTGATCATTTCTGTATTTTCTTTGATATATTGATCTCTCCTGCCACTGAAGCTAGATCTGTGTCTGTCAAGAAGAGATGCTTAAATGAGAACACCAGTGTACTATTTATGAAGGCTATATCCTTAACACCAAGTATATCTGCAGACTCTGTTGATTTTCTCCTTGACTCTTTTAACTCAAAAGTTAAAAGTGTGATTGATGATATTGCTCCTGTTAAAGTCAGGAAGAAGAGTGGCAGACAAAAAGCACCTTGAAGAAACTCAACAGCAGTGCAAAATATGAAAAGACAATGCAGAAAAGCAGAGCGCATGTGGCGGAAGACTAAACTTGTAGTCCATTATAACATCTACAAAGACAGCATCAATGCTTTCAATATGGAACTAGGCAAAGCTAGACAGACTTTCTTCTCAAATATTATAAACAGCAATTTAAACAACACACACACTCTTTTTGCTACTGTAGAGAGACTGACAACCCCCCCAAGCCAGATTCCCAGTGAAATGCTCTCAGAGAACAAGTGCAATGAGTTTGCTTCGTTCTTCTCTGAGAAAATCAATAATATCAGAAAGGTGATCAGCACATCCTTGAGTTGCGCTGGGGTCAGACAGATCAAACCACCTGAGAAAGTAGTTACTATGTCTGACTTCAAAGAAATTGATGGCAAAATTTTGGAAGAAACCGTACAGCACCTTAAAACATCAACATGCGCCCTTGACACACTTCCTACATAATTTTTCAAAAGTGTGTTAAACAGTTTAGAAGCAGATCTTCTAGAAGTGGTAAATGCCTCACTTCTCTCTGGGAGTTTTCCAAACTCCCTGAAAACTGCTGTTGTCAAGCCCCTCCTGAAAAAGAACAATCTGGATAAGACCATATTAAGCAACTATAGGCCGATCTCAAATCTTCCTTTCATAGGCAAGATCATTGAAAAAGTTGTCTTCATTCAGCTGAACAAATTCTTATGCTCGAATGGATACTTTGACAATTTTCAATCTGGTTTCCGACCGCACCACAGAACAGAGACAGCGCTCATAAAGATAATAAACGATATTCGCTTAAATACTGATTCAGGCAAATTATCAGTGCTGGTACTACTCGACCTCAGTGCTGCATTTGACACTGTCGATCATAACATACTTCTTGACAGGCTGGAAAACTGGGTGGGGCTTTCTGGGATAGTCCTAAAATGGTTCAGGTCATACTTAGATGGGAGAGGTTATTATGTGAGTATAGTAGACCATAAGTCTGAGTGGACATCCATGACATGCGGAGTCCCTCAAGGCTCAATTCTTGCGCCACTCCTGTTCAACCTGTATATGCTCCCAATGAGCCAAATAATGAGAAAGAACCAAATCTCTTACCACAGCTATGCAGACGACACACAGCTCTACTTAGCCCTATCGCCTAACGATTACAGCCCCATTGACTCCCTGTGCCAATGCATTGATGAAGTCAGCAGTTGGATGTGTCAAAACTTTCTTCAGTTAAACAAAGACAAAACTGAAGTCAGAAGAAGAAGAAACTGAAGAACATCTGAAGAAACAAAGATGAAGTTCTCAAGGTGAACGCATACCTTCACTCTAGGGGTCAAACAACTAAAAATCAAGTCAGGAATCTTGGTGTGACACTAGAGTCAGACCTTAGTTTCAGTAGTCATGTCAAATCAATAACTAAATCAGCATACTATCATGATGAAATACAGATATTTATTTTTAAAAAGACAAGTTATTTCGAGTCATTTACCTCAAGTCCGAGTCAAGTCTCAAGTCATGAATATCAAGTCAAAGTCAAGTCAAGTCTTTTATTAATATTTGTCAAGCAAGTCTCAAGTCCTAAAATTTGCGACTTAAGTCTGACTCGAGTCAAGTCATTGACTCGAGTCCCCCATCTCTGCTATCATCTGAAAAATATTGCAAGAATTAGATGCTTTGTTTCCAGACAAGACTTAGAGAAACTTGTGCATGCTTTCATCACCAGCAGGGTGGATTATTGTAATGGACTCCTCACTGGCCTTCCCAAAAAGACCATAAGACAGTTGCAGCTCATACAGAACGCTGAGCAGAACCAGAACATATGAACACATCACACCAGTCCTCAGGTCTTTACACTGGCTCCCAGTTACATTTAGGATTGATTTTAAAGTATTATTACTGGTATATAAATCATTCAATGGCCTAGGACCTCAATACATTGCAGATATACTCACTGAATATAAACCCAACAGATCACTCAGATCACTAGGATCATATCAGCTAGAAATACCAAGGGTTCACTCTAAACATGGTGAGTCCGCTTTTAGCTATTATGCTGGAACAGCTTCCAGAGGAGATCAGACGTGCTCCTACAGTAGTCACATTCAAATCCAGACTCAAAACACTTCTGTTTAGCTGTGCATTTACTGAATGAGCACTGTGCCACTGTTCGTCCGACTGTTTGTACTGTACTGTATTTTATTTTTCGAAACTGTTTTAATTATTCTTATTTCTTGTTATTATTTTTAATTTCTTCTATGTAAAGCACTTTGAATTGCCATTGTGTATGAAATGTGCTATATAAATAAACTTGCCTTGCCTTGCCTTGCCTTAATTTGTGATTTGTAGAATAGGATTTGTGCTCCTGTAATGAAGAACTGTTGTGTTTGTGGGAGAGAGAAACAATCTTCAAGTTTGCACTTTTCTCCGTGATGTCAAATGTACTGATACACACGTGTGTGTTCTCTACAACTACAGATTCCCCTGTCACAGGCGCTCAGTGTGTTTGCACTGAAAATAACTTCATACGCAAGCTTAAACCTGTGAACATGGGAATGGAAAAACACACACACCGCATTGGGTCTACACACTGCAGACGAGCAACAACAAAGCTAGATGACAGAACAAATCAACATAAACAGAGAACACACACATGATGAACATACACTGATTTATCTGAAAAAGTAGGAACAATACAGTAAAGACGACAGAGCAATACAATATAAACAGAACACACACACATTCAACATATACTAATGGTAACACTTTATAATAATGTTCCTTCATTAATGAGTAACGCTCTATTAACATTCTATTAACTAACAAGAAACTCTGATTAATGAATAAGTAAGCGCTCAGTTAAATGTGTTAGTTCACTATTAGCTAATCAATAATCACTATTTTTCATCCCTCACTGAAGACTAAGAACTAGCCTACAGGTTCATAATTAATATTAATAATGTATAACGGATGAATCAAGTGTTACTACATCCTTCTAAAGGAACTAATTATTAGGATCAGTTTTCTAAAGTGAAGATCATAGAAACACTAGTAATGGTTAAAGTGTTTCTAAATCCATCGGAAGGATTATATTCAAAATCTTACAAAAATATCAAAAGCTTATAATGACTTCAGTCAATAGTTATGCTTTTCACTCTAGAATACTGATAATACGAATACAAATAATTAATAGTTCCTTTAGAAGGATGAAGAAACACTTGAGTCATTGATAGTGGGTTACCGTTTCCTTTCATTATATATTATACTTTATTCATGATAATTATGAACCTGTAGTTTCTCAATGTTTAAATTTTTCTGCACCCTCGGATTCCAGATTTTCAAATAGTTGTATCTCGACCAAATATTGTCCTATCCTAACAAACCATACATCATTGGAAAGATTATTTATTCAGCTTTCAGATGATGTATGCATCTCAATTTCAAACAATTGACCTATGTGTCTGGTTTTGTGGTCCAGGGTCACAAATAGTGTGTCAGCGCGAATTTAAACTACAATTCTATATCGTTTTGTAACCGTTTATAATGTTTTTATTAGTTTGCATATTCTGTGTCCCTGACTGAATGCAGACATTCACATCATGTAATGTGTAAAGAGTTAAAACCCTGTTAATGATCAATAACTTCTCTAGACGCCTGACAGAAATAAAGTCAGTCTGGTTAGTAATAAGTGAAGCTGTTTGTGGAGTTGTTAAATCCTCTGCTGAGATCTGTCTTTTCTCTTCAGGGGATTTCATCTGAGGCTAAAGTCAGTTGTAGATCTTGTGTTTCTGCTCGTCTCTTCTTCTGTTCTCTTTCCTTCAGTGATTCTGCTGGTTAGCAGGTTTGTTAAGGCTGAGATGACTCAGTAGATTTGGTGGTTAGTGGCTGGAAGTGGCAGCTCACCTGGTGCTACTCATATAGGCGTATATACAGTCATTTGTGGCAGAAGGAATACACATAATAGGGCTTAGTCCCAGGCAGTTAGCAGACTACGCCACGATGGGACTTTCACCCAAAGAATTAACTAATTTGTTCAACCAAGGCACTCAAGTTCGTTGATGGATAGCCAGAGACAGTGGTCCAGTACAAAAATATTTTTTTTATTTTCACTCCAACAATGATTGAGATTTCACAGTAAACATGCACTGTACACCAAATCAAATAACAAAACACACACTCAGTATTCACTCCACTCACTATACTCGCAACGCACACACACCCCCGAGAGAGGAGGGGAATAGGGCGGAATCTTACCAGTGGGAGGCTAGTGGCTCGAGCAAGGAGCATCCATGAAAAACACCCCAATCACACGTGTCAAATTCACACACACACACCGCAAGAGAAATGACCACACTTGGTGAACACGCAGCCACAGCACACACCAAGGGACCCACTGGCAGTTCTCAGCACCTGGACAGACAAGTGGAAGTTAAACAAAATTACACACAAAAATCACAATAAACAAGGTCTAATAAGTCACCCGTTCTAAAGTCCAAGGTGGTATTAGGGCTAACAATATGAACAGAGACTCACAATCAATCAATAAATCAAAATAAACAATTAAACATGGACAAATCACATAAAAAGGTCAAACAAAAGAACAATCACAATTAGGCCAATCCTCTTGGATATCAGCAGCAAGAAAAGGCCTCCATACAAGAGTTCGAAATAAATAAACAGAACAAACAATTAAAATGGTGTCAGTCCATCGAACACTCCACACTCAAACACTGATTCACAACAATCAAACAGTGTTAAACAGGCAACGATGTAACCCGCCAGCCAGCCGCCTGTTAACCACAGGTTTAATAATCCTTGGTCCCCTGTGAAAAGGCAGCCGGGTACGACGAAAATCCATAAACAATACGTAACGTGAAAAGCATAAGCAAAGCAGCAGATGTTCAGCGTCAATGTAGCCAACTGGCGGCCGCACCCCCGGTTAAACAGCACTCCCTAAAATGCACAGGATGTCCATTTACAAATATGTCCCACATTAACCATTCAACTATTACTCAGTATAGCAAAATACCTAATGATTAACAGCGTTGCGTCACCGGCCCTGAGATCTGATCGCTGATAGCAGGGCGCACACTCAGCTGGTGAAAGGGCTGCCGCCGCACCGGGGATTCTATAGCACGAAACATTCCCTATAAGCCCACGTTATAAAGTTAACGAGTGGAAAGAGAAACGAAGCTAACCATACCTGCGGCGCTACAGTAGACAGATAACCAGGCAGACATCAGGGGCCTGTTTCAATAAGGAGGTTCAACCAACTCTGAGTTAAAGCTTGAACTCTGAGTTGACTTACCCTGAGATGGGAAACGCTGAGTTTTCGGTTACAGAACAGCTGAAATGAGTTAGTTCAATCAACTCTGAGTTGACCTACTGTGAGTTAAGCGCGTGCACCACAACTATAAAAAGGCATTATCAATGGAGTGCAGATATTATTTGTCACCATGGCAACAGCGCCAGACAAAAAGAGGTCTTCATATTTCTCACCAGTACGAACATTATTACTGTAATTTTACAGTATTAGAACATTAATACTGTAATTTAATTAAATGGATTAGTCTTAATTCTTCTGTAATTTAAAGTAAAATCTGATGTAATTGCATTAGACTATAGAACAATTCTGTATATTTAACATACATTTTTAAAAGGTATATTTTTAATGTAACCTTCTCCCTCTACACACTTTGGTCAATTCAAGAATAATTCATGCAATTGTATATTGTTTATTTGAAAGCATTAAAAGTGCAGTTTCTTGTCTCTCCTTGTATTGTTCAAGTGGTTGAGGTTGACATGGGATTTAGTAATTAGTAATAAGTAAACAAATGCTTTCTAAAGATTGTCATTATTACATTAATCTAATTACACTGTTGAAGATGTCATTTGTAGTTAGTAATACAACTTACCCAACTGTTATAATATAAGAGGTGAAAGAACAGTATGTTATTAAACCTAATTTTAATTTTCATGTAGGGAGCAATCCTGCAGGCATTAAAAGAACATGGCAGCAGCTGAAAATTAAATATAAAAACATAATTCAATCAGGTAAGGCTTGAGCATATCATGGGTGAAGGCTACCTGACTTTACAAACATGTGACATATTAAATAACTAAAGCATCCAGTGTCTAGCAGTGCAGCAGCATTTCTGGATGAGGGAATTCCTGGAGGGACTTCAGAGCCAGTCACTCCTGAAGATCCAAGGGCCTCATAAAATGTAAGAGGTTTACATATGTGTTATTTTTTATATAGGCTATTTTTTATATTTCCATTTATTTTACTTTGGGTTGGGTTTTGTGTTGGTCCCAACAGATTCTGATGGTAATATCTGTCTTTTGGAGCCTCCTGTCCCAACAGAACCCCAGGCAGTTGTAAGTAGCCTATCAATACACCAGAAATTATGACAAATAGTGTTATAAAGTGTACTCAACCAAATGCTCATCTTCACAGGACGATGGGGATAAAGAGTTTCTGCTGCCACAGAGAGGCCTACAGAGGTAATGTTAATATTATGTGTCTACACATCAAACAATCTACACATTCTGATTATTTCACATTTTTATGTGGATAATCTAAGTTTAAATCTAAGTATAAACGGGTATTCTTATCTCTCCCTCCCTCAGAGTGTGGAAGAACAGCAGGAGGACGGTCCATCAACTTCTGGTGCACAGATGAACAGTTCAGTGATTTCCAGTAAATGCCACAGTTTAATTCTGTAGAATTTGTTTAGAACTACATTATGTAACTCGAATCTACTACTGTTTTTTCAGTTGCCAGTTAAGGAGTTATATAGACTTCATATTATAAAAAAAAAATTGAAAAAAAAAACCTGCAGTAAAAATAGCAATATTTTATTTATTAATAAAAGATTAATTGTATTAATAAAAATGTACTGAAAGAATGAATGAGGTGTTTAAACACCGCTTCCTCTTTAAAAAAGGGGAGGAGACCGATAGAAACTCTGGGTTTACCGAAGAAAACCTGCTCCTGACCAGGTTAGGTTCACAGAGTAAGTCACCATGGTAACTGACTCTGAGTATAAGTTACCTCTCTTTCAGAAACGGGCTTGACTTACTCTGCTTTCTCAGGTTTAACATACCTCCCATTCTGAAACAGAAAACTCAGAGTTTCCCTTATTTCAGGGTTAACATACTCAAAGTTTTCAGTTAACCTCCTTTCTGAAACAGGCCCCAGGTCACTGGGCAGGTAAACAAGACAAGTCGCGTACCGGTGACATCATTTGTCAAAAGAAAAGTCCCGGTTTATAAAGGAGTGTAGCCCTCGCGATTGGCTCAAAGTTAACTGCCCAGAACCACTCACAGCTGCAGCAAATTAAGCATCACTTAGGGAGGCATGAGCCAGACAACTGCATCCTGCTACACATTGAAGCCACACACTCCCACCCCATTACTTTCTGTTTTATAACTGATTTGACTACAGAATCTCTCAGTGAAATGAGTTTCTCCCCATCTCTGCTCAGGCTTTCACAACTTTTGAATTCCAGGAAATGCTGAAGACAATCCTTACTGAACAACACAACATTAAACCAACAAGGCACTCACAACAACACCAAAATCTCTCTATATTTCTCCTCTGCTCTTGCTTGTCTCATAATCTAGCTTTCTAAAGTTACTTATAGTTAGTAGAATGTCTAAAGTGGAGTATCGAAATAAAGTGTTACCATGAATCCTTATCATTCAAGTAAACAGAATATCGACCTGATTCTGTCTTGAGTCGTGAGTCCTGCAGTGAATGCAACATATTACCAGATAACTGAGACATTCCTGTCTCTAACACTAACAGTAAATCTCTGGTCATTCATCTCTAACTTCTTTTAACCCGTAAGTGAAGAACGAAAAAGACCTTCTCCGTGAGAATATCAGGGCTTTAACACACAGATCATGCTTTGATTCAGTCATTTTATCATTCAGAAAACCATTGTATGAGCCATATTATTATTCCCTTAACTACTTTAATAAGGCACATGGCTTCGGTAAGAATGGTTTTGTGTGGTTGGTTTGGTGTGCCTACCTATATTAAAATAGCTCAAGAAATAACTCGCAATCACATGCAAATAAGACAAGAGTTTGCTTACACATGGACCTGGCACTGATAAAGGATTGAACCCAAAAACGTTCTGGACGATAAATTAATGTGAGATTTCTGGCCTATTTTTCATGTGCAGATCTTCTTTCGTCATTTTTTGATTTGAGTTATTTTTGGATCTACACACTGCAGTGTAAAGTTCATTCATCTGTTTTGGACTATTGTTTGATATGCTTCTCCGTTCTCTCTACAGCTCAAGAGAGAAATATATATGAAGTGCCGGTGGTAAAGTCAGATCACTCTGAATGAAGTCTTTTTATGTAAGAATACAATTAACCCCTTAAACCCTAAGTGTCCCGCCCCCAGCGAAATCAACTCATAACCAAATTACTAAGCAACCACTGAATCGAACAACACAAAGGTACATTTTAAAGCTTAGAATCTCAGCTTTTTAATGCATCTAATCACTTTGATCAACTCCTAACGAGTGCTGAGTAATCCCTCTAAAACGGAGTGTACCGTCCGCAGGCGACACCTAGCTGCGGAAAAAATTATCATAATATTTTTCAAAAATCTTACCTTGATCAACTTAAAATAAGTGTCATTTGAAAGCTTAGTCTGAAATGTACAATGAATGTAGCCAATTTGAAAAAAGTATTGCTGACTTATTTGCTGATAAATAGAATTTCTTTTTTTCATAATCTATAAAATACTTTTTTGTACTATTTACTGCAATGTGTCAAAAACATCATATAGCTCTAGAAACATTCACAGATCGTTGAAAATGGCACTTCATTTTTTACAGCATATTAATACAATTAAAATGAGCCCAAAATGAACATAATCTATTGACAAGATATTCTTCATGCAGAAACAATTTTAAAAATGGACCGTCAAGGACTGAACAAAAAGGCTATCTCTGTTCCAAATGCTGTAACTTTTGATTCCTTTATCCAATCACCACAAAATGTTATCCAGATGCAGCTCACATGAAGAGGGACTTCACCAAAAAAAGAATTTTCCTCCTACCTTATTTCCTTCCTGAGTTATTCCATGACAAATAAGAAATATATGCAAAATCATAATAAAAATTATATATATTTTTTGTCTTTATCAGCAGTTTCTCGGCAGGAGCTTCCCTCTGTCTGACATATGATCCTCACATGGATGCTATCTATAGTCTCCTCATGTATTCAACACATGCATATAAAACTCCATAAGATAATACAACTGATTATGAATATTAATAAAGAATAATAGTACAGATACATCATATTTGATAATAAAATAATGAAATTATATAAAAGAAGAAATTTTAGTCTTCATGTTCAGTGTGTGAGGACTAAACAAAAAGGCTCCCTTTGTTCCAAATGCTGTAACTTTTGAGTACTTTATGCGATCACCACAAAAGTTGATCCAGATGCAGCTCACATTTATTTTTTACAGCCATTTTTTCTGACCACAACTGTATATCGTAAATTAAATCGGGAGAACAGAGCACAGATGTGCAGTATATGTTGTCCTTTTTCATAATATTACAGCTGAACGCAAAAGGAAAAAAGAAATGAATCATGAGGAAAAGAATAAAGCGACTGAAAAAGAGCTCTTAGATATTCTTGTTATAACATATGTTAAAATACCAAGTGTTACGTTAAAACATGAAGGAAAATTGACAGCTCAATCAGTCAAATGACGGCAAACTTATGATTTCAAATGATTACAGTTTTTTTATTTGCTTTGGTACTATTTTCACAAGTTAGGTGTACATTTTCAAAACTCTTAGTGCTAATATCACAACAGATCATCAAAAGTGCACTTTTTTCAAACATTTCATTATGTTTTCAATTGTGTTAGCACAATACACAAAATCACAAAGTATCCTTTTCACCACACAAAATAAGTGTTTCATCTACATAAATGTTTCATTCACAGTCACTGCCTTTCATAAAGCTCTTACTATCAAACTTTTGATTTGCATCTCTTCTTGTTCAGTTTAATACATTTGTCTATTATTTAATCCAACTGATCTTAATGTTTAATCAATTAATCATTTGGTACACCTATAGATTTCTATAGCTATTGATTCTATATACAGTTTCTATAGAACTTGTTTGCAATTTCCGAAATGGATAACCAAATGTAATGAATTATTTTTAAATAAGTGATTTATAGATAATAACCACCATGATGTTCAAAGTGTGTGCACACAAGTGTGTGCATGTGTGTGTGTGTGTGTGTCTGTGTGTGAGAGAGAAAGATACAGATAAATTTGCCATTTGTGCAAATACTGTAAAGCAGAATAGAGTATAAGGGAGAGGAAACAGTCAATGACTGTAAAACATCAGATTGATCAGAGATGCATCAGTAGAAGGGAGACAGACGACATCAAATACAGCATTTTACATTACAGTATGTATGCCATGTGATACTGTAAACATGGTAGAGACATTACTGTAACTCAACCTTCATCTGTAAAGGTCCACTACAGTATATTCAGTCAAATAGTCAAAATCATTTATTGTATTCATTGCCAGCAAACTCTGTTAGCACAGAACCTCTTGGCTGTGCTTCATCACAGCTTTTGATAACACACTGGATAGATACTATTACAAACATTATGGATTCAATAAGTTAGGTTATGCATGTGTATTTTCTAATATGGCATAGCCTGTATTACTGTAATTATTTCAGCAACAACAGTGATTTGAAACATGTATCTTGCATTGTTTGCTGTTGAATGAACTGATTGTTAAAAGTACTAAATGGAAAGAAGATCATACTGTTGTGTTTCTGTGAATAAACCAAATGTTCTCATTACATATTACAATAATCTTGTGTTTGAAACAATGATTATGTGGACTGAAAACATGTGCAACTGACTGAAAGCATTACATCAGGTTTTGAAAGAATGACTAGCTGTGTTACAAGTGTGATCAGTTTGGATTTTTGTACTAAGAGTTTTGAAAATGTACACCTTACTTGTGAAAATAGTACCAAAGCGAATAAAAAAAACTGTAATTTCAGTCTTTTTAAATGGAAGTTCCCGAACCAAAAGTGCCTCAGATAATTCAACACGCAGATCGTGAATAAGGTGGATAGGCGCTATGTATTTTTAATAATATGCTACACTTTACAAATTATATATACACAACAGATATGATTATTTATTTGCAGTTTTGTTTTATTTTCACACCATTATATTCTGGCAGTTTCTCTGGCCCTAATGTGTCCTCGCCACTGGTTTGTCATGAAATCATTACAAGTCAGTTTAATTAAAGTCAAGGAATTATCATATATTAGGAGAACACATATGAAATCATTCATCACAAGCTTTACAGTTTTTTACAATCACTTTGCTACTATTTTCAGAACCTTGATGTCATTTTTCAAAACTCTAGACACAAAACTCAAAACGGTTATTACTTGTAACACAGGCTGTCTAATGTTCAAAACATTGCATTGTGCATTCACATCTTTAAAGAAATCTTGCACTTGCACAATCATTGGTTCAAAAAACAAATTTACTGTGAAATACCATTGAAACATAACTATAGATCACCCACACACAAGCAACCGATAGTTTCACTGTGTCATTGTTTGTACAATCATTAAATATTGTAGAACAAAATAGTTGATACAGGTTTCATTATGGTACTACATGTACAGTAAATACATCTCTGTAAAAGCACTGCAGTAGTAGAGAGAACACTACAGACACAGTGGAATCAGTGAACAAAGTTTGTAATATATTGATGCAAAACACTGCAGTACAACCACAGCATAGGTTTATTTGAATCAAAGCTAAAATAATTAGCTATGAAATAGAAAAGAAAAGACAGTACTGTAAAACATCAAATGCAGTGTTCCTCAACTTGCTTGCTTGTACTGTAAGAAACAGAACAGGAGTGATTATCTATACAGTACTGTCAATACTGTAAATAGTCTGAAGAGGTGGTACAGTATTTGGGACCATGCACTGTCAGAAATAGGGGTACAGTAGGAGTCCATTTCTGTTCCCCAAGGTACAATCTACACTAACGTACCCCATAGGGCTTATTTATTGGACCTCAAGGTTCATATATGTAGCTTTTTGAGTGTCAAAAAGCATTAAAAGGTACATATATGTACCGTTTCTTTTAAAGCTTTTAAAGTTCTTTAAAAACAATATTGTACCCTTGAGGGTACAGCCCCAGTGACAAGCCATTGTACCCTAAAGGTACAATTATGTACTTTATTTTCTGAGAGTGTAGACACAGTGTCTGATGAAGCATTATGATAAAATATTAGGCTACATCCATGGATATTGTAGTCTAATTGGTTCATGCTCCACGCTAATTGGTGACAATGAATCTTGTTATCTTGAAACTTTCATGATTTACAGTAAACATGGAAGATTGTTTGTCTGTTTCCATACAACTATGCTTTAAGAGTAATGCAACAGTAACTTATCATTTTGAGCAGTTGTATCAATTGATAGTTAGATCATTGTAAGGAAATGAATAGACACTCATTTGAAATGTAATGCGTGAATTGTCTTTTGAAATAGCAGTACTTTGATGTTAAGTTGTGTCATATTGAACAGGTGATTTTTGTTGAATGAACAAATGATCTAAGTTTTATGTGTATTGTATCCAAGCAATTGAGAAAAGGGTTAGAGTTTTGAAAAATGTTCATTTTGATCATTGGTTGTGAGTTTTGTGTCTAGAGTTGTGAAAAATTACATCAAGGTTCTGAAAATAGTAACAAAGTGATTGTAAAAAACTGTAATAGTGCATTCGAATTAACACTAAATATGGACACATTCAATGGCATCTCAAGAATATACTTAATGAAGAATAGATAAATAAAGCTGTATTTATTTTTCTAAAAGAAAGACATTTTATTTATTTATTTATTATTACTTATTTATTTTTATCAGTTCTAAATTGTTAGATACCTACCGCCAATAGAAAAGAAGAAGAAGAAGAAGAAGAAGAAGAAGAAGAAGAAGAACAGTTTGAGTTCAGTTTCAAATGCAAATGGAAAGTTTGTGCAATATGTTGTAAGAATGCCTCAACCTTTTAATATTGGCATTAAATAATTACTAACTTTTTCACAGAGCACTGGTATCCTGCAGTTTGTGTTAAATTGTGTTTGGGTGGTTATTAATAATAATAATAATTTTTATTTATATATCGCTTTTCCAACACCCAAGGTCGTTTTACAAAGATAGGTTCAGGAATAGAACAAAATGAACATCACCATTAAAGCACAATACTGATACCAAGGGCAGAAAGTAATACAGAGGTCATATCATATCATAACATATCCATAACAAGGTAATTTAATTAATAAAGAGTAATATACAGGGATAAAATGTGTTTCTAAGAGGTTTTTGAAGGACAGAAGGGTGGATGCTTGAACCACAACGCTAAAAGACTTTTGGGGAGTCCAAGGCTTGAAGCTCCCCATACTCTGGGAAACAAATGATTAAGTTTTTAGTTTCCGGCTATGTTTCGTTATGACTATTAGTGATCATGTTCGCGGTGTGAGTGGGTTTGTCAACTGAGCTTATAATCTTACTTCTGGTAAACGTGAATGTTACAACTTTCCTCTTTTCTGCACTTTGGCAGGGGAGAGTTATGGGCGGTGTGTGTGTGTGTGTGTGTGTGTGTGTGTGTGTGTGTACGAGCCAGGTTCATACAACAGTCTGCTTCCTTTTTACTACTCAATCCTCCTTCAAGCACTATTTCATGGTGCATGTTCAGAGTGTTCTGTAATATGTAAAGTATTGGAGTAAATGTAATTAGTTACTGTACTTAAGTCTCTTTTTGTCTATACTGAAAAAAATGATAGTTGAATTTACTAAAAAAATGTATGGTAAGTGGTTGCACACAATTGATTTTTGCGACATTTAAACAAATGCATTAAGTTGAACTTAATACATTTTAGTTCAACTTAATGCATTTGTTTAAATGTAGCTAAAATCAATTGTGTGCAACCACTTACCATACATTTTTTAGTAAATTCAACAAATGATCTTTTTCAGTGTACTTTGTAGTTTTACTGAGTATCAAATAAATTAGCAACTTTTACTCTCTTGACTACATTTTTGAATAAGTAAATGTACTTTTTACTCCAATACATGTGTGATGAGTAATGCAATTACACATTAGAAATGTATTAGAAATTAATTTATTAAGATTAACCCCTTAATCATCTCGTTTTCGAGGGGGTCCCACCACACAGTGTATAACAGTCACTATTTCAAAAACAAAATACAAATTAACAATACATCAACAACAACAAAACACAAACATTAATTGAAAAATAACACCACAAAGTCGAAATAATAACAAATAATAAATGTACAACAAAGTATATTCATCAATTAATTTAATAATAAATAAACATCCGATATAAACCAAAAATATATAAAGAAAACTAAACAGTCACCTTCAATGATAGCATGTACAGTCCACCGCAAAACGAGAGTTTGTTTAAACATCCAAAATGATGTAATAGATCGAATATCTGCAGGTAAATTATTCCAGTCTATTGGTACTTTGAACATAAAAGCTATTTTACCAATTGTTCTTTTCACACGAGGAACAAAAAAGTCTGGACAGACTGTGTCGCTTAATAATTTAAAGAGAAAGGTACTAAATATTGTTGTAAATAATTAGGATATTTAAAATAAATACATTTTAATGTAAATAAAAAGCCAATGATGTAGTCTAAAATGCAAAGATGGCCACTGAAGTGCATAATACATTGTACAGTAAAGAGTTAAAAAAGAGCATTCCAAAACAAATCTGCAAAGTCTATTATATACCGTATTAAGTGGAGCAAGATCTGATCACAATAATCAATGATTAGACATATGAGTTGACAACTTTCTTACGAACACTGTATGAGAAATAATTTTGAGATTGATGTAAAATACTAATTCAAAAATGGATTTTATGTAAAATATGATTAATATGTAATTTGCAAATAAATATTTAAATTTAAAACAATTTTTAGATTTAAGTTTCTGTCTAGAACCAAAAATCATAATATAAGGCTTAGTTTTATTAAACACTAATTTATTATCCAAAAGCCAATCTTGTAAAATATTAAGATCATACTGAAGAGATAGTTGAATTTGTGAAATATCAGAATTAGATACATATATGACGGTATCATCAGCATAAAGTTGAACATCACAGTTTTTGAAAATAAATGGTAAATTATTGACATAAATGGAAAAAAGAAGTGGTCCCAATACTGAGCCTTGGGGCACACCCCTTGACAGAAAATCTGATTTATTCCCATATAATACTACACATTGTTTTCTATTATGCAGGTATGAA
The DNA here is from genome assembly GCA_022829025.1 of Squalius cephalus. Taxonomy (NCBI): domain Eukaryota; kingdom Metazoa; phylum Chordata; class Actinopteri; order Cypriniformes; family Leuciscidae; genus Squalius; species Squalius cephalus. The sequence goes on from CM040806.1 coordinate 2,075,811, forward strand.
TTAAACCACATAACTGAATTTTTAGAAAGACCAATGGCATGGAGTTTGTCTAAAGTAAATATCGATCAACTAAATCAAAAGCTTTAGATAAATCAAGAAAAATAGCATCTGTGAGTTTACCATCAGCTGCAGCTCAAAACACATCATTAGTAAACTTAAGTAATGCAGTAGTTGTAGAATGATTGGACATAAAGCCAGATTGACATGGTGATAAAATATTATTAATAAAGCTTTTTTTTTTTTTTTTTTTTTTTTTTTTTGTACTGTTACCCACGTCTCTGAGCTCTTATTTGATGAACGAACTTGCGTGTTCTTTAGAGACACTAATTTCTGTTCGAAGAGTTCGAATACTCTTCATGGATTTCTCGTCTGCTTTTAATACTGTCCAACCTCATCTTCTTTTAAAGCGCCTCTATGATTTAGGTGTTAGTAGTTGGATGATTTTATGGGTTAAGGAGTTTTTAAAAGGCCGACCTCAGCGAGTCTGTATTAACAATAATGTCGTCAGATTGCTTGACCGCAGGGATGTGTACTGTCTCCAATACTCTTTTCTGCATACATCAATGAATTGAAATGTAATGATGATAACCTTTCCCTTATAAAGTATGCCGATGATATAGCATTGGTTTCCTTGCAGAAAGAAATGAATTGCTCCTCATACTTTGAGTATATTGACAGTATTATTTGATGGTTTGAGAGTAGTTTCTTATAAACCAGTCGTCATAAAGGGAAAAACTGTAGAGCCGGTCTCAAATTTTAAATACTTGGGTACAATTATTGATGAGAAACTTAATTTTGAAAGTAATGTAGAGTACATCTATAAAAAGGCACGACAACGTTTGGGTCTCCTTAGGAAATTGAGAAGTTTTAACATTAGCACGCACACTCTAACCATGCTATATCGATTAATGATTGAGAGTATTCTCACATATAATATTGTTTCATGGTACGGCAATCTAACATTAAAACAAAAGAACAAACTCTCACAAATTATTAATCAAGCAAATAAGATTATTGGACACAAACAACAGCCACTTCAGGGCTTGCAATTTTTAAAGATAAAACTCACCCTCTTCACTCTACTTTTGATTTGCTCCCATCTGGGCATAGACTCAAAATCCCCTTGGCTAGAAGAAACGTGTATAAAAAAAACATTTCTCCCAATGGCAGTGATTATCTTAAATAATATAGCTTTGCACCTGCCCACACTGCCAAAAGAACCAAAACCTGGTTCAATGACCATGGTATTACTATGTAATTACTGTGTGATTTCATGTAATATTCTAATTTTTAGAAATCCTGTTTTCGTGGGTTTTATGAGCTGGAAGCCCAAATTATGTACAAATAAACAACTAAATACTTGAAATAATTTAAGTTGTGGGCCCTGAATCTATAATCTATGGAAGTTTAACGTTTTGAATGGAATTATGGAAATAAATAAATTTTTCCATGATATTCAAATTTTTTGGAAAGGGTCTGTATATATATATATATATATATATATATATATATATATATATATATATATATATATATATATATATTCACAAAATAAACAGAAATGCAAGCGGCAAAAATTATTTGTTTCTCAAAACACTGAGTTTTGATTTCTAAGTGATTAATATAGGTATACTTAAATTATAAATCAGAAGTACAAGAGGGTAAAAATAAATATATTTTTTTCTGAAAACATTGAATTTTTCTTTCTAAATTATTGATTTATGTACAAATGAACGGTTGGGATTGTCCACATGTGACTCTCAAACATCAGTTGAAACAACCGCATTTTTAGAGTGTATTAACTATTGACTATGAACAGTGTTTAAACAGTGTTTATAATTACTACTTACAATATTTGTAAATGTAAAAAAGTGCATTTGGTAATGTATGATTTTAATGACATGTTAGCATTCAAATGTAGATTTTATTCATCAATCTGTTTAAATCATTCATAGATTTTTAAGAACTACATGATAATATGAATTGAAAGTTTAATGACATTTGTAAGCATAGTAATTTACATTAAATAATGATGTGTTAATGATCATGATAAATAATCTAATGTTTAATAAGTTCATTAGTAAACATTAAGCACATTGTCACATTTCTAGACATGTAAATATAGCTTACAGTTTTTCATCTGGTCACGTGATTATCACTTTCAGCGGAGATACAAAGCTCTTGCCCACACACAATATAAAAAACTGTACAGTGTATTTCACAATAAAAATATATATATATATTTTAATTTTGACCACATCAGTTAGCCTATTTTTGCTACTTTTGTTTTGCTTTTCTTTGCTTTAACCCGGGCTTAAAGTAAAAATATGATGTGAAAAATAGTAGTATAATTTAATTAAATGCATTATGGTGAGATAACTACATTTTCATGTCAATCTGTGTTAATTGATGTTTTATAAACAAAGTTCGGGAGGAGCACGTTCAAATAATCAATCAATCAACTCGTCATCAAACAATTACCATGTCTACCCTATCAGCATGAGAGGAAGCATATATGTATTCACTGTCAACTCACCTAACATTTCTTGACAGTTTTCAGCATCCCTCCACCCCCCCAACTCCTCACTCTTGGCTTGTTCTTTCACAGCCAGGAATACGGGGGGAGTACTCTGGGTTACTCTGAGTACTCCTCTCCTCAGACAGCACGCCAAATACGCATTTATTCTATCTGACTTATTTGTAAGTGTGAACTCGTGAATTGAGCATGACCATGCGCTGTCACTGTAATTCAGCACAGCAGAAATAGACGATCGCTGTAAATGCACTAAAGCTCTAACCTAAACATGGGTACGGGAAAAACACACACCACATATGGCCTACGCACTGCAGACAGAGTGTGTGTGGGAAACAGGCGTAAGTGTATTTGTACCAGAAATGAGTCACTGCTTTGCACTTTACATTTCTCCTCACAGTCATTGCCTAGTTGTTCAGATATGTTGGTGTGTATGTTCTCTGTTTATATCGTATTATTCCTACTTTTTCAGATACATTTATAGGCAATATGTTCATGTGTATGTTCTTTATGTCGTCTTGTTCTTTCGTCCTTGCTGGAGTTTTGATCTGTTATCATTCATGTCCTTAGTATCGTTACCTCATACAAAGCTGTCAAAATAAAAGCAAAGTATAGGTTTACAGAATAATTCCACTGATGTGAGAAGGTCATGAGAAGCAGGGGAATACCTCTAGCTCTAACAAGACGACAGTAAGGACAGCAGAGCAGGACGACAGTAAGGACAGCAGAGCAGGACGACAGTTAAGATGACAAATCGACAGAACATATGAACATACTAATTTATGAGTTATATTATGAGTAGCAGGGGAACGACAGAACAAATCGACATAAACCAAGAACATACACATGAACATACTAATTTATGAGTTATATTATGAGCAGCAGGGGAATGACAGAACAAATCGACATAAACCAAGAACATACACATGAACATACTAATTTATATGAAAAAGTAGGAACAATACAGTAAAGACGACAGAACAATACACTATAAACAGAGAACATGAACATATTAATTTATTTGAACAACTAGGTAATGACTGTTGACAAGGATAAATGTAAAGCACAAAGCAGTGACTCATTTGTGAAGATACGGGCAAATTATCAGTGCAGGAACCGCTCGACCTCAGCGCTGCATTTGACATGTCGATCAACACACTTCTGGACCGGCTGGAGAACTAGGTCGGGCTCCTAATGCTTCAGCGCATACTTAGGCCCCGTCCACACTTCTGCGTTTTCGTTTAGAAACGGAGACCTTTTTCTACGTTTGCACCTCCCGTCCACACTAAAACGACAAAAACGGAGACCCAAAACGGAGAAGTTTAGAAACGCTGCCGACCCGTTTTGCATTTTGAATCTCCGGAGGGCGTTTTAGTGTGGACGGGTCAAAACGGAGGACTTTAGAAACGATGACGCAGAGGCTCACGCTCGGCTATGATTGGGTGTCATCAGTCATGGAGTATACACAGGTAATATTCAGTACCAGTAAACTCCACCCGCTGGAACAGTTTCTTACCGCTCGTGCGGTAAACACGTGCATGCTAGAAATAGAACTGACGCCTATTTTTCATGCGACACGCAAGTGTGTTAGAAGCGTTTCCAAGCAAAATAGAATAGGAAAAGATGTTTATATGTCATTTTGACACAAATACATATTAATAAATGACATTTTGATGTTTGAAAGCATTTTTTTACAGTCTGTTTTAAAGTCTCTATAGGTATACACCGGCACACGCATGCCCAGCGTTGGTGAATGGTCACGTGATCCGCGTTTTCAGTAGAGCCCTGCACGGGCCAAAAACTCCAGCCCTAACCCGGCCCTGGCCCGTGGTGTTCAAGCCCTACCCGGCCCCAGCCCGACAACGGCTGCAATTTTTTCAGCCCGAACCCGACCCGACCCGAGACCAACATCAATATCACTTTAAGCTCTCTCTGACGCGCGCTGTCTCTGCTACACGCAAACACACGCACGTCACACGCTACTACTAAAAGGTAAACTTTTATTATTGGCCTGAAACATCACCAATCATGTCCACAAATATTGAACAGACTGTCCATTAGAGAGAAGCATAAGCATTGCAGTAGAGAATACAGCGCTACGGGATCCAACCGCAAAAATAAGTAAATAAACAGCCTACCTTTCTTTGCTTTTAAGTAACTGAAGAACAGTGTTCAAAACAATGTTTAAAAATGAAGAACTCTTCGCCATCTGGCTAATGTTAAATAATATTAATTAAAAAAAAATCTCCCTGATCCTCTGCATGGTCAGCTGTCACCTGTTAATGCACGTGAGTGACGCCGGCGTATGTGTATTGCGTTTGTGTTGCTTAGGCGATGTATAATATTTATAATATAATAATAAATATAACAATATTTCATACACATTATGTGACGTGTGCTCTGCACGTATATTATGGGCACAATGAAAGGAGAGAAGCTAAATAAGCCCGAGTCCGACCCGAGCCCTATCTGTAAAAAAAATAAAAAGGCCCGAGCCCGGCCCGAATAGGCTTAGCGTGTCGGGCCCCGACGGGCTTGCAGACCTGTAGTTTTCAGTCGTTTTAATGTGGACGGAGATCAATTCTAATACGCAGCTAAAACGCTGGTGTGGACGGAGATCGTATTCGTTTTAATTCTCCGTTTCTAAACTAAAACGCATTAGTGTGGACGGGGCCTTGAAGAGAGAGGTTTCTTGTGTGAGTAGGCAATTTTTCGTTTAAAAGACGTCTATTAGCTTTTCAACTCTATACTTTGGTCTAAAAGTCTTAAATCAGAAGACAAATCTGATAAATATTTAATAAGAATTCTGTTGATAGCTTGCAAAAAAGCCATAACCAGAAAATGGTTGCAACCTGAAACACTGGAAATTAACCATTGGCTGGGAATTGTGAATGGAATTTACACGATGGAGAGATTAACAATGAATCTTCGTCTTCAATCCGAGAAATTTATCAAGCTATGGGGAAAATGGATAGACTACATTCTCCCAATAAGACCAGACCTAGTTTAGAGATTACGATATTTTAAGAAAAGTAGGGAAATCTTAAGAATTATTGAATAAATAGAGATACCTTTCGTATAAGGAATTAAAAAAGTAATGGTAGGAATAAATATAAAATAAATCACATAAATAAATCAAAAAACCACATTGGGAATGAGAGTACTTCTGGAGTAAAATGTAGCATCCTCAAGTTTTTCTTTTGTATACAGTTATATAAAAAAAGAAAAAAAGAAAAGAAAAACTGATCAGATCAGGTACCCAAACTACTGGCAGAGTAATACATATAGAACTATATATCTGATTAAATTACAAACAGATACTGTGTCGGCTGCATTGCCTTGTAACTAACTGTATTGATACTACAACTGATGTATTTTATGCCCCTTTGTTATTTATTTATTTATTTATTTATTATAATATTTGATACGGTAATATCTGAACAAAATCTGTTCTGCTGTTTTTTTTTGTTTTTGTTTTCAGCCAATATAACCAATTGTTGAATGTCTGTTCTGCTGGTTTTTCTTTTTTCTTTTTTTTTCTTTTCTTTTCTTTCAGCCAATATAACCAATTGTTGAATGTCTGTTCTAAGTTTTCAGGTACCATCCAAATGTAAGGAAATGTTGTAATTACTGTAATAAAAACTTGAGGTGTGGTCTACATATGAGGGGAGGAGTTCACAAGTGAGAGGCGTGGTCTACATGTGAGGGGAGGAGTTTACAAGTGAGAGGCATGGTCTACATGTGAGGGGAGGAGTTTACAAGTGAGAGGCATGGTCTACATGTGAGGGGAGGAGTTTACAAGTGAGAGGCGTGGTCTACATGTGAGGGGAGGAGTTTACAAGTGAGAGGTGTGGTCTAATGTGAGGGGAGGAGTTTAGAACTGAAGATTTGCCACTCTGAACACTTAGACACTTGATCTCTCAGCGCTGCGCTGGATGTTTCCTCTTCTGCAAGGTCAGTAAAACACTTTCTCTTGTTTTGTGAAGATATTTTATTGATTTATTTAAATCTGGACATTTATCTTTCTATTTTAGTGAAACTGAAGTGGAATTTTTAATGAGAAATTAATGCATTTGAGAATATTATAGGCTATAAAACATATATCACAAACTATTAAACATACAGACAAACAGATGAGAGAAAGAGAAAAATGGCAAGCAAAAAAGACTAAACATGCTAAATAGCTAAATATGATCTAATACAATGTGTATATATGTATAATGACTGTATGTATATACTGTATATATATATACACAACCGTTCAAAAGTTTGGGGCCAATAAGATTTTTAATATTTTTAAAAATGTTTAATGGTTTTCTTCTTCTCACCAAGGCTGCATTTATTTGATTAAAAATACAAACAAAAACAGTAATATTGTGAAATATGATTATAAAACAGCTGTTTTCTATGTGAATATATAGTGAAGTGTAATTTATTCCTGTGATCAAAGCTGAATGTTCAGCATCATTACTCCAGTCTTCAGTGTCACATGATCCTTCACAAATCACTCTAATATGAGGATTTGATGATCAAGAAACATTCATTATTATTATCAGTGTTGAAAACAGTTGTGTACAATTTTTTTTCAAAATTCTTTGATGAATAGAAAGTCCAAAAAACAGCATTTATCTGAAATCTAAAGCTTTTGTAACATTAAACACTACCGTTCAAAAGTTTGGGGTCAGTAAGAATTTTTATTTTATTTTTGGGGGAAAGAAATAAAATAAATCAATACTTTTATTCATCAAGGATGAGTTAAACTGATCAAAAGTTACAGTAAAGACATTTATAATGTTAGAGAATATTCTATTAATGCTGTTCTTTTGAACTTTCTATTCATCAAAGAATTTTGAAAAAAAATTGTACACAACTGTTTTCAACATTGATAATAATAATGAATGTTTATGAGCATCAAATCATCATATTAGAATGATTTCTGAAGGATCATGTGACACTGAAGACTGGAGTAATGATGCTGAACATTCAGCTTTGATCACAGGAATAAATTACAGTTTAAAATATATTAAAATAGAAAACAGTCATTTTAAATTGTCATAATATTTCACAATATTACTGTTTTTTTATTTTTATTGTTTTTTTATCAAATAAATGCAGCATTGGTAAGCAGAAGATACTTATTTTAAAAACATAAAAAATCTTACTGACCCCAAACTTTTGAATGGTATTATATATATATATGTGTGTGTGTGTGTGTGTGTGTGTGTGTGTGTGTTATGTATTATGTCTGTGTATATATATATACACACACAGTATATACAGACTAACTTGATTCCATCTGTTAGGAGTAGCACCCATAAATACACTACTCTGACTCCGTACATACATACACATATCACCTTCCTAAAATAATTGCCTTAGTCATTTTTTGACAACAATGATTTTTTTGCATAAGTCATCTTCTCAAGATGCTGGCCACCTCTGGTAAAATCGCCCACATCCTCAGTTGAACAGATCATGCATTTCTACCCCTGTAGTAGCCTATAATGGCCTATGTCAAGAGTGTGACTTAGGCTGTTTTATTTTGCCTAAGTCAAAAGACAATGAGACTTAGGCAATTTGACAAGCTTTTCAAGATGGCAGTTGCATCAAGAAGAACAAAAATCTACTCGGCCTCTGAAGTTAGATTCAGTTTTTTGTGTTTTCTGAGAAACCTGAAAAAATGACTTGGACAATTATTTTAACGATATATAGTTTGGTCAACCCCCTGGGGAAGGTCCTGACCCCTTTATAGCCTATAAGTTTCGTACACACTGCGTAGAGTTTTTGTAAAAAAATACACTTTTTTCAGGAGTTAATTCGGTTATCACTCCTGTGTGTGTGTGTGTGTGTGTGTGTGTGTGTGTGTGTGTGTGTCAACACCTCAGTAGGATCAGTACAATACATGAACTGTAGGTTAATTTTATTTTAGTGCCTAAGAATCAGAAACGTTCATCAAGCCATATAGAGTCCTCATTAAACACACACACACACACACACACACACACACACGCACGCACGCACGCACGCACGCACGCACACACACGCACACACACACACACCCACACACCCTGTACTGTATTCTTCTCAACAAGAAAAGGTGTTTTTTTCTAGAACATCAGTTTTCCCAACACCGACAGGATCAATGTTAAAAAGTCAAAGATCAAAACGGTTATTTAACTCGGAGTTTGGAGTCAAGCTGGCGGTGGAAGAGTGAATCTTAAATGTGTTTGTTAATGGTTTGTTAACAGTTGCTCAGGCTAGATGTTTAAAGAATGACACTTCATCAAAAGCTTTCCTGTGATTCTCTGGGCTCGCACACAAAAACCTCTCATACTGATTTTAGTGTATATACATTTGTCTTTACTTTTGTTATTTCAGTATTTTTAAAGAAATGTTTTGGTTTTTACCCCAACCCATAGTGTGTGTAAATAGTTGTGCTAAAATCTTTGTGCGTATTTTACACGCAAAATAACTATTCTACACCTGTTTCCTGTTTTTGTTTTCCTGTGCGGTTTCCGGAGCCTTTTTAAGAAAGTTGCAGGTTAACTTTGCTCATTCCTCTTTATTGCATATTAAGTGCACATTAAGGTTTGGTTGAAAGTGATTCATTCGGATGTTTCAGAAATGAAGTGAGACTCACACATCATACTGTATGCAGAGCCTAAATACGCTAGAATTCTTGTGACACTGTTTTCTGTGTTTCTATGACTGAAACTCAGTGAGAAAAATTTGTTTTTTCATCAATGAAGCTTTTAATAACTGAGATCAGCATTAAATGTAGCATTAATGGCTTATTTTCAGTGTCGAGCAACAACAACCTTTAGATATCACAGGAATTACCCTAAACATGCAGACCCCACAACAAGAGATGACAGACAGAGAGAAGAACAGAGACACACTTCCTTAAAGAACTTCCTGTGTGGTTTCTGTATAGTCTTTCAATCTCATGCACTCTTTTTGCAAATCTCTACACATGTTCTCACTCACTAAACTTTGCACTGTGATGCACTTGTGCTGCAAACCAGTAAACACAACTACAACTAGAGTAAAACACAATTACAAGAGGCGTTATAATTTACACACAACAGCTCAAAATTATTCACACTTGTGTCTAATGATGTGATCAAACCAACTGTACAAACTATGAAGTTTCAGAAGAGTTCAGAAGAGTTCAGAGGAGTTCTGGGCTGCGTTTCCCAAAACCAACGCTACGTCATTCTTAAGTTTCACCTTAAAGGTGCATTAAGCAACTTTTCATGTTAAAAATACCCGTTTTATAACCCATACATGCTGAAACAATTGCCTGATGGGCTGAATGAGCCCTTCTCTGATCACTGAGATTGTCTCTATAATCCTGTAAAGTAAAATAAATAAGAGGGATTCGGGACGGAATTTTAGACTGGGCGTGACGTCATGCGCGTTCACGGCACGCTCACATAGCTATGTCTGGCAGGTTTGTGTATTCGCCGCCATTCTCCGTAGAAGATGGATTAAGAGACCGGCTTGTAGTTCATTTCAAACACCAACGCAAACTCCACGTAAGATAAAAAAAAGAAAACTTTTGTCCGTGAGCGTGCACACCTTTGGTTGCAGTTTCGCTTGCCGCCAGAGGGGGCATAGTTCTGCAAAAACTCAGAGACTTGCGCAATGCACCTTTAAGCTGTACTTTATCGATAATACGTGTTTCCCGAAACGTTCTTAGTTAAGTACACATTCTGTAAGTCATACGTTCGTGAGGTTGGTCTGGACCACTCTTAGCTTTACCTTATCACTGTTGCAGGTCTATAGACGTGTGTATATACGAATATAACTCAGAAGTGTTAATACACCCAGACAGTGTTCAATTCGCTAGTTGCACGTGGCCACCATTTTGGATTTCGTATCAGCGACGTGTGCGCGTAGACACTTCCGGTTTCGCATTACGCCCAGTGCAGGGAGCTGGAGAAAGCCGAAAATGATCTTTTATAGTTGTTTATAGAATCATTTATCACTTAAAATACTACTAAGATCCATATTACTATCACACGAGCCATAGCAATTAAATGCACGGATGCATAGTCAGATTAATGAATGAAATACAACTGTTCACGAACAGAAGATATTTGACTCATGCTGCATACGCATACGCAATGACAATTATGCCTACTGTAAATGTAGAGTTACAACTACGATTAGAGTTGTTTGCATAAAATGCACCGTGAACATTCACATGTTTGCCCTGAGATAGGCTACAATTTTATCTCCATAAATACTATTTTCTCAATTCTGTGCATATATTTTTACTTAATAATTACATCAATTGCTCGATCAATATATCACATATCAAAAATAATCACATATTTTACATTTACATTTTTAACTGTAGGTACCACAAACAATTTAATATAGGTTAGTTTGTGTATATTTTACACGTAGTACAATACTGTGCTGCTTATAAACACCATACAGATAATGATTTATGATCTTTACTCATCTCACTTGCACAAAATAAATGCAGTAATAGAAAGCATAGAAACGCACAAGTGAAATACACTGAAAATGATATGCATTAAAAGATGTGGTCGGGTTGAAGTGATCCCTCCGGATCTTCTGCATCCACTCATGCCCGTACCGCAGCGTCAACGGGGAATGCATGAAAGCTGACTTCTCTGTTGTAACGTGACGAAATGGTACATAAGGGCACACAGCGATGAAGTGCTGAGGCTGTCACCCTCTGAAAGGCAAGTCGCCTCTCTTGAATCCTAAAAAGACTATTGTGAAAATATATCTCTGTGGTAATGGAACTCGGTCGCTGTTGTCTCTCGCTGTCTCTCGCTCTCGCTGTCAGATCACCTGAAGTACTGGCGCGCACACTCAATTTCGAACGTCAACGGTCGCCGTGCACGGAGTCAATTAGGCTAATTCAAGTGTTTTCATGCAAATAATAAAATTGTCATTACACTGATTGTTGTTAGATTTTTAATTATATTATTATATATATTATATTATTAATTTAATTAAAGAGCGCTTTTAAAGGCCAGTGAAAGCATAGGCTACTGTCAGCTAAGTCCTATTCGGATGCTAATATTGTTTCTCATGGGCTCGTATTTTAAACATTTACAGGGGTAAGTCGGTTATTTTAGTGCCATCCGAATCCATATCAGTGTTTTTCTCACCCAACCCGCGTAAAAACCCCTGGCCAAATTAGTACCTTCTGTTTTTTGACAAACAGGTTGTGTGGTAATTTAATTGCCGTCTGAATCCACATCTCTGAGTTTACAAGAAGAGATTCAAAATCCACTGTTTAAATCCTTTTTGATCACTGCCGAGCACCGTACGTAAGATGTAAACTTTTATTACTGAAATGCTGGAAAGTATTTACAAGAACAATATTTCATCGCAGCTCCACCTCAGTGAACAAAAATGGGAAAGAGAAGAAAGCACGTAAAAATCTGAAATGGTTATCATGGCAGCAATATATGATACAATTTTAAAATATGTAGGCTAGGCTATTATAGGCTATTATAGTTTGGATTATTTTTTATATTTGTTTTTATATGTAGCCCCTGCACAAGAGAATAATTGATTCTCGAGCCGTCGATATCAGCAGATTCAGCGGCATCGCCACAGACAGCACCGGGTAACGTCGCACGTAAGAAGGAATATCTTAAGCAGCTTCCTAAGGTATGGTTCGGGGAACACGCCTAGCAATGGTATAACTTTATCATTATCTTAAGTTATTCTTCGTAGTGCGCTAATGCTGGGTACACACCAAAAGATAATCGGGCTGATTTTGGGCCGATTTCTCCCCTTACAACAATCCTAGCTATATGCTCCCCTCCCGTGTGAGGTGTGTTAAGAGTGTCCGAACCTGACCGGAAGAACGCCGGAGCCGCCCCGATCGCGAATCAGAAATCCTGATGTGTGGGGGGAACCCCGAGGACAAACGCGCGCACGCTCTGGAGATTATCACGTGAAACGAAACAATATCCAATCAGAAAGCGAGATGAAGGAAGACGGAAGCATAACAAACGCAGTCGTGGCGCAGCACAACGTGAAATTGATGTGGACAGCAGAGATGGAGGATCAGCTTGTTGATTTGTGGCAACAGCACGAATGTTTATACAACGTGTTGTGTAAAACCTTTCCAAACACTATCATCGCAATTTCTTCCTGCATATCGTTCGGCATGCTTATTCTGAGGTCTCGCGAGATTTTGTGCTGTCTTTGTCACATCATGGCACACCACACACTATAGGAGCAAAACGGTTAAATCTACGATTTTTTGTCCTCATGTTTGTGGTCTATCACATTTTGAAAATCATATAAGATGTAAAAAATCTTTTGGTGTGTACTCAGCATAAGAGACAACGTTATCGGGATCTCAGCCCATAAGAGTTCAGAAGAAGGGTAAAAGTGGCGCCCGGTGGGGTGTTGGCTGCTCGTCTTGCTCAGTTTGCTTTATTGCTTTTACTTTTTATGTTGTGTTTACCTCCTCAATATGGCCAAACTTTATAGACTTATGATCGTCAAGCATTATTTAATATCCGTTCATCCGTACCCGACCTCTCTGGCACTGGACAATAGTACTTTCATCCTTGGCTTGTGAGACCTCTAGTAAGGTCGGCATTAGTCAATGCCAGATCCCTTGCAAACAAATCATTCATTTTAAAGAATTTTTATATCACAACGACTGGGATTTTTTATTTATTGTCGAACATGGCTGAATGCTGTTGATCTCGCCTCAATTATGGAAGCAACTCCGGCTGATTGTGACTTTCTTAGCTCTCCCACAAGCTCTGGTCGGTGTGGTGGCCTGGCCATTATTTTTAACAAACGTTTTAAATGTCGCTTATTGCCATTTATGAACTATCAGAGTTTTGAAGCCCAAGTGATGATGTTGTATTACAAGAAACCAGTGCTTTGTGTAAATGTTCATCGTGCACCTAAATATCACAAAGTCTTCATTGAAGAATTCTCTGATTTTTTGTCTCACATTGTACTACTGTCTGATTCAATCTTGATTGTTGGTGATTTTAATGTATGTTTGCTGCCCAGGAAAACCTATGGTGGATGAATTCCTAGAAATGTTGGACTCTTTTAACTTAATTCAATCTGTTAGGAGTAGCACACATAAACTTGGCCATTCTCTCGATCTCGTTCTGTCTTTAGGAATCTCGATTTGTGATCTTAATATCATGCCACATAGTTTTTCTGATCATTGTCCGGTGGTATTTAATGTGTGTCCTTCTGCTCCTGTGTCGATGGTATGTTCCCGTATATTCACTCCACTTACAGCTTCAGAATTTCTAAAAGCTTTTATTGCCTCTCCACAAATCCCTTGTATCGAGTCTGCATATCCCTCTGTCGATCCAGATGAGTTGATTTCAACGTTTAATTCTGTCTGTATGAACATCACGGACTCTATTGCTCTATAGAAAACGAAGGAAAGAAGTGCCAGAACTCGGGCTCTTAGACGGGAATATAGAAGAGCAGAAAGGAGGTGGAGGAAAGATAAAGTTTCCTCGCAAATGTTAAGGGAAAGTCTTACAAAATACCAAAAAGCTGTGAAATATTATAGAGCAAGTTACTTGTCTGATATGATTGCTAAAAACCCGCTGCGTAAGCTTTTTGCTGTTATCAATAGACTGCTTTGTCCAAGTACAAAACTTAGCTTTACTTTATCATCGGCAACGTGCAATGTGATTTTTTTGTTGAGAAATAAATGGAATCAGAGCAAGTTTTTCATCTATGGTTGCTAACCCAGTGCTAACAGATTTAACTGGAATGTATTCTTTTAGTCAGTTTGAACTGGTGTCACTCTCTGACATTAGAGATGCAGTTGCACCGTCCATTCTTAAGGAAGGTGCTGATATATAGTCGGCTCAAGTATCTTATCTATTATTATTAGTGGTCTACAGAATGGCATCGTACTACTTTGCCTAAAGCAAGCTGCCCTATCTTCTAAGTCTGGACACCCATGATTAAAAAAATGATGATCTAATTTAAAAATTGCCTGGCTTGTCTAAGGTACTTGAAAATGTTAATAAAAGTACCTTAAAAAGAATAATATTTTGGATAAATTTCAGTCTGGTTTTAGGGGTGGACACAGTACAGAATCAGCCCTTTTGAGAGTTGTTGATGATCTTCTTTTAATTACGGATGCAGCATTCATTTAATTGGATTTGTTAGCAGCCTTTGACACCATTGATCACCGGATCCTTATGATTTGCTAAAAGCACACTGTTAGACTTTTTATCGTATTTTTGCGGTAACTTACTGGCAGCACTATTGCCAGTAAGTTACTGTAAGTTCCCCTTTACAGTAGCTTACTGTAAATGTGTTATACGGTATGATGCCCTTACCGCAATTTCATTTTACAGTAAGATGCCCTTACCGCAATTTCATTTTACAGTAAGATGCCCTTACCGCAATTTCATTTTACAGTATGATGCCCTTACCGCAATTAAATTTTACAGTGAGATGTCCTTACCGCAATTTCATTTTACAGTAGTATGCCCATTTACACTATTTTATTATTTATAGTTTACATGAATGCTATTGAATTGAATAAATTCCAAAAAAGCGACTTGAGTCCATGTACATCAGCATATTCTTTATTCACTCTCACAATCAATTACATCCATTTTATTTATTTATTGTGATGCAACATTAGGCAAGGCAGTTTTATTCATATAGCACATGTCATACACTTTGCCAATTAAAAGTGCTTTACACAGTAAGGAATTAAAATAATCACAAAATAAAAGCAAGGAAAATTAAAGTGCCCCTATTATGGATTTTTGAAAATGACCTTTCATGTAGTCTGTAACAGCTCTAAGGCCTCGTTTACAAGTGAAATGTAACCCAATTCTGATTTTTTGCTCCTATGTGACACAGATCGGATGTGTTCTATGACGGTGTAAACTGGAAAAAAAACACATGCATTCAGATATTTCGAGATCGGTTTCAGGCCTCATTCATATGTGAAAATAAATCAGATATAAATCGGATATGTGCCAATGCGACTGTCATGTAAACAGGCTGATCGGATTTTCTGAGACATTAGGCTACTTCTCCGCGGTTTAATGACAAGAGCAACCCCGATGCGCGTCTGCAAAGGGACGGATGGCCTGTCGAAACGTTGTGTCGTCGTAGGAGAGGAATGTGAAAAAAACGTTGACACAACATATCAAAGGTTGGCTTGCTCATCCTAAAATTTCGGACCCACTGCTTCTCGTTAAAGCTCGCCACAATATGCTCCTACCAGTCCTGAGATCTCTCTCGCACACAATAACTGAAGCATATGCGCAAACCCTTGAAACTAACCCTTTAAATACTATGCTAATCAGTTTGTGGGCCACGATTATCTATAACTGTGTCTATTAATGCAGTGTATCACTGAGAAACGTCCTGCTTGAGTCGTCCTTGTGATGGAAGTTCGGGTTGAATAACTAGTTCTTCCAGAGTTTCATTATTGGACTCGCGTTCGGATTGATATGGTAAAATCGATGTCATTGTTCGTTACTGTGTTTAGTTTACGGTGTAGGAAGCCTCAGGACAGCTGATGTTGTTATGGCAATGGGTGTTTTTGTTTAAGACATGCGCGCTGTATAGGGCTGGGTACCGAGTTCGATACTTTTTAGGTACCGACCGAATTGCCTCGATACTATTGAGTATCGAAAAATGACTTGTTTTTCGGTACCAGATTTCGATACCTAAGGGGTTAACTCGTCAACGTCAGTGCTCAAACAAATACATATGAAATGCACAATGACACGCCTAAAGTCGCTCGCGCACATACACGTGAACTCTACACACATGAGACGCGCGGAACTCTCCGCGCACATACTCATATGAGACGCGCGCGCGCACACAAACTGTCCACGCACATTCTCATATGAGACGCGAGCACACACACACAAACTCGCGCACATACTCAATAAGACGCGAGCACACACACTCACAATACCCTAAAGATGTGGAAAAGTCGATCAAAAGTGTGGCTACATTTCTCCAGGCTTGATGCCAACAGCGTGCGATGCAGTATTTGCAGAAAAATAATTGCTGCAAAGACCGGTAGCGCGACAGATATGATGAAGCCCTTGACAGTGCACGGAGTAAACATAAGAGCAGAAAGTTGCTCCGTCTTTGACTGGTAAATGAAAATATACCTTGTTGATCACCCTGACAGTGTTTATATTGCAATAATGACCTACTGAATGTACACTGCCGTTCAAAAATGTGTTGGTTAGTCAGAATTTTTTTTCAGTAAGGTTGCATTAAAGTTATCAAAAATGACATTAAAACATGTGTAATGTTACAAAAGATTTCTGTTTCAAATAAATGCTGTTCTTTTAAATTTTGTATTCATCAAAGAATCATGAAAAAATGTATCATTTAGTTTCCAAAAACTGTTTTCATGTTTCTGAAGGATCATGTGACACTGAAGTAATGATTTTGAAAATTCAGCTTTGACATCACAGGAATAAATTACATTTTGAAATATATTCAAATAAGATTTTAAATTGTAATACTATTCCACAATATTACAAGTTTTGTTGTATTTTTGATCAAACCAATTCAGCTTTGGTGAGCATGAGCTCTTCATAAAAAAAAAATTTGTTCCTTATGTATATGTATAAGGAATATTTTGTTCCTTTGTGCTTTTTTTGTTCTTTTGTGCACTGACTAAGGAGCATGAGTCAAACTGAAAAAATAAAACCAAAGTTTTCTGAGGTAATGTGTTATGTAATCTTGTTAAAATGGATTTCATAAAATTGGTATCGAAAAAAGTATCGTTCAGGAACCGGTATCAAAATCAAGGTATCGGTATCGGTATTGGTATCGAAATTTTTTGAACGATACCCAGCCCTAGCGCTGTATGCAGTAAACCAATCACAACAGACTGAGCTGTCTGGCCAGTAGCATGTGGAAAGGAGGGATTTAGAGAGATTGATTCATCTGACGAGCCGTTTAAGAATCTTTGAAAAATGTGGTGATGTGCAAATGTATAATATGAGAAAATTCAGTAGTAAATAGCATAATAGAGGCACTTTAAAACAGTTATAAAAACTATTTAAAAAGATGTACAGTACAGTTATAAAATGAATTAAAAGAGTAAAAAGATAATACATAAATTAACTTCTCATCTGGCAATACACCGGTGTATCATATTTTTCACAACTCCCAGTTTTACTCTGAGATTTTCCCATGGTGATTACACTGTCTGTGGTGTTCTTGCAGCACGCCTAAGAAATCAGCGTATCCAAAAAACCTGATTTCCCCCCAACATCGTACATGAGAAGCTCTAGGACTGACTCACGGGGTAACCTCGGGTTCACTGCTCCATCAGTCCGCACCCCAAAGATTTGTCTGGAAGCTCTAGGAATGGAATCGATCCAGTCCGCACCCCACAGAACCTTGAGTTTAATTACACATCAAACTCAATACTTCACCACAGACAGAGGTCATCAGCATGGTTTCATCTCTCAATTTCCCCAATTAAGTAATTTATGTTTGTCTCTTACCCAATTAGCAGTGCCATTTGAGTTCAGTTTAGAATCAAAAGGAGGATGCAAAAAGAGAACTGAATTCTTAACAAATCAAAGCAGGGATCATGACAATACGCAAAAAAAGCATCCCAGTTGGTCTTGACTGGCCTCCATACCGGTAAACCACTGATGGCTGATCTGAAAAAAAAAAAAAAAAAACACAGAGAAAATGTGTGAGAAATGTTTGAGTTTGGAGTTGTGGGGTTTATTTAATCTAAATTTGTTCATGGACAGACGAGGAATCAACTTGTGCAACAGCAGTTATTACCAGTCGAGTTAGTTTAAATAGTATAGCTTTATTGCACATCCCTTGTTAGGGAACTCTGTTAATTGCCTGAATGTACAATTACGTTAAAGGTACACTGAGTAACTTTATGGCCCTTCAAACTTAAATCTGAAATAGAAAGCTTTTGTAACATTACAAATGTTTTTACTGTCACTTTAAGTCAATTTAATGCATCCTTGCCAAATTAAAGTATTAATTTCATTTAACAACCAAAAAAAAATAAAAAAATACTGACTGAACAGTAGTGCTTTCTATTTCAGATAAATGTTGTTCTTTTGAACTTTCTATTCAAAGAATCCTGAACAAAAAGTGTACAACTGAAAATAATCAGAAATGTTTCTTGATTAACACCAGTGCTCCTAAAAAAGTTATGCTGCAAGTTCTCCATTACAATATGTTAATCACATAATGCATCTGATAACGTTAGTCAAAACATACTCACAAAGCCAAAGATGCTCAGTGCTGAGGCTCTTAAAAGAGCCTTTGGGCTGTAGTTAGCTCCTGTTGACACAGGGAAAAGAGAGAAATAGAAGAAACATTATTTTTCAGCAATGATTATTGGCAAATGACTATATGTTATGAACATGATAAATGACAGATCTAGGATGACTGCTAGATTGATCAATTACACAATCAGATGACAGTTTTACCAATAATTGGCATAGAATTTAAAAAAATATTTTGCAATGAATATTTTTCAATTAGTCTGCCTTTACATTGCTTTAAATGGCTTACTATTTTAAAGGTCCCGTTCTGCGTGATCCCATGTTTCAAACTTTAGTTAGTGTGTAATGTTGCTGTTAGAGCATAAATAATATCTGTAAAATTATAAAGCTCAAAGTTCAATGCCAAGCGAGATATTTTATTTAACAGAAGTTGACTACAAAAAACGGCTCGATTGGACTACATCCCTCTACTTCCTTCTTTAATGATGTCACTAGAACCGTTTCTTGACTAAGCTCCGCCCACAGGAATGCTCCCTCAACTCTACTGGCTACTTGCGCACTTCTTATAACTTAGGCTACTGTGTTTACTCAGCTCTTACGGTGATTTTCTGAAGTAAAACTGACGCTTCATCTTTTGTGTGATGTACAATAAACTTTATTAAACTCATCAGTATATGTTTGATCATCATTCAGACAGCAGACTTGTAGGCTATTAATACATAATGGATACATACAAGCAGATGACAAATACGTTATAATAACCGTAATTAAACTACTAAACTATACCTGTTTCATCTCTATACAGCACTCTGACTCTGTAGGCATTATTGTCCGACTCGAAATGAACACCGTTACTGAGAGTTTCTGATATTATCATCATTCCGTGAGATGAATTTTTCCTGACAGACTGAGCGCGAGCTCGTGAGGCTCCGCCCCCTGTGTCGTCCAGCAGCAGCTCATTTGCATTTAAAGGGCACACACTGAAACAGCTCGTTTTTCTGAGCCCCAAAAAATGTCAATTTAAACATGCTGTAAAAAATGATCTGTTGGGTATTTTGAGCTGAAACTTCACATACACACTCTGGGGACATCAGAGACTTATTTTACATCTTGTGAAAAGGGGCATATAACGGGACCTTTAACATGTCATATTTCGGTCCTGTGCAGAGTGAATACAGCATTTATACGTAGCTGTCACATCTCTTACATCGTGTCTACACTTTGTTAATGAGAGTTTTCGCGAGCCTGCATAATTCGGCACTGAATAAAAACTCCTGCGTTCTCCACAGCGCGAAAACAAATAAGCACAAATATGCACTGGAGTGTTTGGTTTGGCAAATCTGTTTCGCCAATATATTATAACAGTATCAAGTAACAGTATCAAAGTAGCAATCTCTTGCTTGCGTTTGAGGGTGCATAGCACCCCCATAGAGCCGGGCCTGGGGCAGAGAGAGCGCGAGAGTGCCTTTGAGAAAACGCGCTAGGCCTAACTTACTTCAAAACGCCACACATTTAACTGACGAGTAAAATATGCCATAACTGGTCGTAAAAAGAACAGAAAACCTTTGTTTGTGTAAATATTAGATTGGGTCCATCTACTGGAAAAGGCAGTCAGTCAATTCTATGGCATTTAATGGGATATTAAAGCGGCAGTTTCGAGGAAAATTAGACTGTCCTGTGAGCTGTTTTTAAAAGCCTATTAGATTTTATTATTTACTTTCTTCGTAAATTTAGCTATATTTAATTGATGTTGGTAATGGTTTACTTTGTAAAAGTAAGTTATAAAATAAATTTGTTCAGTAAAAAGTACTTACCTTAGAAAACCCCCAGCTGGCGTCTAGTGATCCACTCTCTCTCAGCAGGGACGTCCGTTAGGAGCGCGCACTCGACACGTGACGTCACACAAACCTCAGTTTACATTCTGCCAGGTTGTTGCGCGGGCTTTGCAACAATTTAAATTTTGTGAGGTGTAAGCAAAGTTTATATATATATATATATATATATATATATATATATATATAAAGTTTATATTAATTTAAAATAAAATTAAAATACATTTATATAATTTATATTGCCTGTATGGGAACCAGTTGTGAATATATATATATATTTGTTATTGGAGAAAATGCTAATATAAAAATTACTCTGGTCTCTCACTAAGAACTAATTTTAAATCCTTCCATCCACGTGTTTTTATTTATTTATTTATTTATTTTATTTAACTTTTAAACATCCAGTGTTTGTATAGCTTAAAAATGAGAATGCAGATTCATGATTTTCATCTGCAGAACAAGATGGGGGGGAAAAAATATAAAACATTATCATATGATATTTTAATATGCCTAAAACATAAATACAATATGCATATACAAACTTAAAAAAAATCTGTCTTCTTCATTTACAGTAGCACTACTGCTTTTGCGTAAACAGTAAAGTACTGTAAATTCCATATACAGTAAGTTACTGTAAATTTCAAAATACCCACAATGCAGTGCATATTACAGTAGTTAACCGTATATAATATAAATGTGTGTAAGAGGAGGAAGAGTGTGTGTAAGAGGAGGAAGAGTGTGTGTAAGAGGAGGAAGAGTGTGTAAGAGGAGGAAGAGTGTGTGTAAGAGGAGGAAGAGTGTGTGTGTAAGAGGAGGAAGAGTGTGTAAGAGGAGGAAGAGTGAGTGTAAGAGGAGGAAGAGTGAGTGTAAGAGGAGGAAGAGTGAGTGTAAGAGGAGGAAGAGGATGATGAGGAAGAGTGTGTGTAAGAGGAGGAAGAGTGAGTGTAAGAGGAGGAGGAGGAAGAGTGTGTGTAAGAGGAGGAAGAGTGTGTGTAAGAGGAGGAAGAGTGAGTGTAAGATGAGGAAGAGTGTGTGTAAGAGGAGGAAGAGTGTGTGTAAGAGGAGGAAGAGTGTGTGTAAGAGGAGGAAGAGTGTGTGTAAGAGGAGGAAGAGTGAGTGTAAGAGGAGGAAGAGTGTGTGTAAGAGGAGGAAGAGTGTGTGTAAGAGGAGGAAGAGTGTGTGTAAGAGGAGGAAGAGTGAGTGTAAGATGAGGAAGAGTGAGTGTAAGAGGAGGAAGAGTGTGTGTAAGAGGAGGAAGAGTGTGTGTAAGAGGAGGAAGAGTGTGTGTAAGAGGAGGAAGAGTGTGTGTAAGAGGAGGAAGAGTGTGTGTAAGAGGAGGAAGAGTGAGTGTAAGATGAGGAAGAGTGAGTGTAAGAGGAGGAAGAGTGTGTGTAAGAGGAGGAAGAGTGAGTGTAAGAGGAGGAAGAGTGAGTGTAAGAGGAGGAAGAGTGAGTGTAAGATGAGGAAGAGTGTGTGTAAGAGGAGGAAGAGTGAGTGTAAGATGAGGAAGAGTGTGTGTAAGAGGAGGAAGAGTGAGTGTAAGAGGAGGAAGAGTGAGTGTAAGAGGAGGAAGAGTGTGTTAGAGGAGGAAGAGTGTGTTAGAGGAGGAAGAGTGTGTGTAAGAGGAGGAAGAGTGTGTGTAAGATGAGGAAGAGTGAGTGTAAGATGAGGAAGAGTGAGTGTAAGAGGAGGAAGAGTGAGTGTAAGATGAGGAAGAGTGTGTGTAAGAGGAGGAAGAGTGAGTGTAAGAGGAGGAAGAGTGAGTGTAAGAGGAGGAAGAGTGTGTTAGAGGAGGAAGAGTGTGTGTAAGAGGAGGAATAGTGTGTTAGAGGAGGAAGACTGAGTGTAAGAGGAGGAAGAGTGTGGCTGCATTTCAACACCTTTCTTACTGTAAGTAAAAGTGTTGTTGTGTGATTACCTATGTCTCTGACTCTCATGGTGATTACACCTGTGTGTGCCTTTAGAGGGCGTGTGTGTGTGTGTGCCTTTAGCGGGCACTTTAATTCTGTGGGTGAAATTCCCATGGTGGCGTAGTCATAAAGTAATATCAAACTGTTTATGTTGTCTGTGTGATTCAACAGATTCAAATGGAGTGGAGAAAGAAAATCCCCGGCTGGAGCCTCAGAAATCACAGATCAGCAGAAAACAAGAAGACTGAGAGAAAAATGGAGGACAGAAATGAGACACACACCAGAGAATCACCAGAGGAAAGAGGACAGAGACTTGATAGATGTGAGAGTATGGAGAGAATAAAGCCAGACTGTGAGTGCTGTTATAGTCTTGCTAGATTTACTATTATTGTCTTCACACATACCAGATGTGTGATTGTGTTTAATATGTTTTATAGATTGAGAATATAAAAACAAATACAAAACAATATGAATAGTCTGATATATATTTGTGATTTCTAGTCTCCTGTGATCCAGACGAGCCTGTAAAGTTTGATTCTGATGTCAAAACTGAGGAGAGATTCTCATCAAAACCTTCATCATGTTCTCAAGATCACACAACATCAGTGACGTCCAGATACCAGAAGACCTGAACATCTTCATCATCATCATCAATCTGTGATGCAGAAAAAAACTGCATATTTGTATTTTAACCGTGCTCTTGCTGCTTCACTGACACACTAGTGTTTCCTACCTCTGATAGTGTGAATAGATAGCGAACACTTGCACATGCTTATATATATATATATATACCTCACCCAGGTCTTACTCAAACCTGGGCCCGGTTCCCCGATAACGCTCACTCTTAGCGCGCTAAGAAGACTCGAAAGATATATCTTAACAAAGTTGTTTATGTTCCTAAGTGTGTTCCCCAAACTATATCTTATAAAGCTGCTTAAGATATTCATTCTTGCGTGCGACGTTACCGGGTGCTGTCTGTGGTGATGCCGCTGAATCTGCTGATATCGACGACTCGAGAATCAATTATTCTCTCGTGCAGGGGCTGTTTATGTGAGAACGCTGTTCTTTATATAAGAAGCACTTCAGAAATAGTTGAAATTGCATTTATTAGGACTATTGGATATTATAAAAAATAATCCAAACTATAATAGCCTATAATAGCCTAGCCTACATATTTAAAAATTGTATCATATATTGCTGCCATGATAACCATTTCAAAAATTTGACGTCCTTTCTTCTCTTTCCCATTTTTGTTCGCTGAGGTGGAGCTGCGATGAAATATTGTTCTTGTATATACTTTCCAGCATTTCAGTAATAAAAGTTTACATCTTATGTACGGTGCTCGGCAGTGATCAAAAAGGATTTAAACAGTGGATTTTGAATCTCTTCTTGTAAACTCAGAGATGTGGATTCAGACGGCAATTAAATTCCCACACGACCTGTTTGTCAAAAAACAGTAAATACTAATTTGGCCAGGGATTTTTACGGGTGAGAAAAACACTGATATTATGGATTCGGACGGCACTAAAATCACAAACTTACCCCTGTAAATGTTTAAAATACCATACAAGCCCATGAGAAACAATATTAGCGTCCGAATAGGACTTAACTGACAGTAGCCTATGCTTTCACTGACATTTAAAAGCGCTTTTTAATTAAATTAATAATATTGTATAATAATATAATTAAAAATCTAACAACAATCAGTGTAATGACAATTTTATTCTTTGGATGAAAACACTTGAATTATCCTAATTGAATACTGTCTGGGTGTATTAAAACTTCAGTATTATATCCGTATAGCCCTGCAACAGTGATAAGGTGAAGCTAAGAGCGGTCCAGACCAACCTTACGAAAGTGTGACTTACAGAAGATATACTTAGCGTACGAACGTGTCGGGAATCGTGCCATGACGTTAAGAGAGAGGTTAAGGAATAGGTTAAGAACTACTTAGCGATAAGAACGTTTTGGGGAACCGGGCCCTGGTCCTTGTCTTCCAGGTGCTTTAACAAGGAGGGTAAAGACTAAAGACTCCAGCATTCAATTTAAAACGAGTTTTACTCACACAGCAAGTATAAGCAGATCTCCTTTAAATAAGAAAGAGAAACACACTGGCCAAACGGCTGGTCCATCACAGAGAAACACATTCATAAACACACTTCATGTGTCTTCAGTTCACTGGAGAACATCTGTGGGTCGTCTGTGAGTGACTGAAGCCCCACCGAAATATTAATCTCTATAAACACAAACCTAAACATGATATTCACGTCCCTTTGGGCCTCTGAATGACAGTGTGGTTTATCTGATTTGTTTCCTTTTGTTATTTGTGTGTGTGTGTGTGGTTGTTTTGCCACATCACTACAGCACATCATGCAGTAATTCAGAATTCGGCTTCACTACGGATGCCTGGCTGCTACTTTACACTCCTTTTGTATATGTTTCTTTTGATAATAAATATTTTACTTTAAATGTTTGGCTTTCTTGTGTCTTAATTTTGTTGCTCCCTCCTGAGCCAAGTAACAAAACTGAATTTACCTTTAGATCTCTGGATTTCCAGGGTAATTCACTGCAGCAAACGTGCGTGTCGAGTTTCTTCATTTGTGATTTGTAGAACAGGATTAGTCATCTGTGCTCCTGCAATGAAGAACTGGTGTGTTTGTGGGAGAGAGAAAAAAATCTTCAAGTTCTCTGTGACTTCAAATGTACTGATACACATGTGTGGCTCTTCTCTACAACTAAATTCCTACGGTGGCCCAGTAGTGCACAACACAACGAATTTTAAAAAGCAAACATAAGTTCACAACACAACAAAATTAAGCCACAACACAACAAAATGAATCCACAACTCGTCGGAGTCGGCAGTCTTAATATATCAATACCACGATTAGTTTTAACAGTATGTAACCATTGTATATCAACATAAAATATACTTCAAAATCACCTACATGAATTATAGCTGCTTATTTATACTGGAGAATGCTTTGACGCGCTACCACAGCTTATCCCTAAGGGAACGTCTGGCAATTCCACCAAGTGGTTATAGTGGAGCGGCTAAGTGCTTATGTTTGGCAGAATCGTTCAGTTTATGATACAAGCGTGAAATTGGCATGAGCAGTCTCCATGGGTCACTTGATAAGAAAATTGTCCGAGCCACTTGAAATTTCAAGATGGTGGCCATTTTTCAAGATGGCCGACACCTTAGTGGAGCAGTTAAGTCTGAGTTTCTTGTCTAATGACCCTTTGAGACCGCTCATGGCAATTTCCATGCTTGTATCACCAACTAAATGATTTCTTAAGCCTAATTGCTCCACTAAGGTGGTGGCCATCTTGAAAAATGGCCGCCATCTTGAAATTTCAAGTAGCTGTGGGTGGCTTATTGTCTAGTGACCATCAGAGACTGCTCATGCCAATTTTCATGCTTGTATCACCAAATAAACCACTATATCACTTAACTGCTCCACTAAGGTGTTGGCCATCTTGAAAAAATGGCCGCCATCTTGAAATTTCAAGTGGCTCGGACAATTTTCTTGTCAAGTGACCCATGGAGACTGCTCATGCCAATTTTCACGCTTGTATCATAAACTGAACGATTGTATCACTTAGCCGCTCCACTATTATAAGAGGCTTATCTTCAGTGATCTGTCTCCAGCATGTTAACCACTTCCTCTATTGATACTGTATTCTGAGGCACTGTACATGAAGCGAACAGCCTTAAAAAGGAATCATCTGTTCTTCTCAACTGTAAGGTAAATCACGTTTTTATTTTGGTAGCAGTTTTCATGAGGTCTTTGAGATGAAATCATATCTGTTCAGCTTGAACCACTATCAGTGTTTGTCAAAGACCTGATCTGTGATATAAAAGGGAGATAGATCATAAAACTGTTGAGAATCATCTGTCTGTTTCTGTAACCCACACGCTATGAAGAGAAACTCTCTTTCCTGCACTCAATGAAGAGGATTCCTCAGTGTTTGTCATTCGAAGGTGATGAGAATAACTTCTCATTGTTCTTGTTATGATTGTATGTGTGAGAAGTTTTTTTTTGGACTGATGATTTTTGAGCTTTTTTGATCTCTTGAAAATAAAGTTTCCAAAAGTGGATTTTCACAGTGATGACTCAGAAGAAACATTTTTGTTCCTCAAAGAACCTTTCAGTGATTTTTCTTAGTTTGAAGAACATTTTAATAATCTGAAGAACTTCTTCAGCTTTTGTGGAATGGAAAGATGTTGAAGATTCTTCAAGCATCATCAATAATAATAAAGAACCTTTATTTTTAAGAGTGTATCTTGTAACATAAATCAAATAAATGTTACATATTTCCCCGATTTGTTTTATAAATACTGTTTATGGAAATATTTCACAAATCTCCTGAAGCCAGTGCAGATATATTTAATTTTATTTCACCTGTCTTAAAAAGTCTAATAGACCTTTTCTATTGAACTTACTCTGAAGTGCAGCAAGTTTTTCTATAATGAGTCAACTTTAATCATCATAACCAGCTGAAATAGAGGATTAACATCATAGTTTGATAATAGTGACTACTGGACACCAATACTAACATTTTCTATATGTCATAATCATTTGTTAATAAACAAGTATTTATTACTTCAATGAGCTCATTGTTTCTGCTTTAAATTATTACATTGTTTAATATCTCTATTATGTTCAGCACAACTCTATTCAGTCTAGAAGCTGCCAGAAGAGACCAAACATGATGAACATGTTAGACACACACATATAGCATGTAAAGCAGATCATGTGTGCAGTAATGATAGAGACGTGTGTGTGTGAGAGGCTCCAGATTCACACAAATAGTCTCGTTTAGTTTCTGCTGTTTTGTGCCGGTTAAAGGATAATTCCGGTATTTAGCACTTCGAGTCTCTTTTCTGGTTTGTTTTGGATGAACTAGAGTGGTGGACACAGAAATGTTGACGATGGGTCCTGTCTCGACTTTTTGACTCGTTTAGAATCGCCTTTGACCGCTTCAGAGCGGCTGGCTATGGGCATGCAACATGTCCTTAAAACAACCCTTAACGTTCGTCTTCAAAACTGTGCAACTCACCGAGTGGTTAGTAGTGTTCATTGATGATTAAAAACAAATATATCAGCGCAATGTATGATTTCAATCCGTGTTATTTGCTAAAGTGGAACTATTTTTTCAGATACCTCACAACCGCGTATAAACTTCCGCTCGATATTTGAGTCTGAAGCGCAGTAATATCAACGAGCAATGAGTCCTCCAACAGAAATCAATGGGATTTTACAAAATGCCAAATAAAACACGACAGAAACTGTATTTCGCTACGCTACTTGTTTTGGAACATCAACGAACACCACTAACCACTCGGTGAGTTGCACAGTTTTGAAGACGAACGTTAAGGGTTGTTTTAAGGACATGTTTGTGCATGCCCGTAGACAGCCGCTCTGAAGCCGTCAAAGGCGATTTTAAACGAGTCTAAAAGTCGAGACAGGACCCATCGTCAACATTTCTGTGTCCACCACTCTAGTTCATCCAAAACAGACCAGAAAAGAGACTCAAAGTGCTAAATACCGGAATTATCCTTTAAGCGTGTAGAAGAGATCTCGATATGATCCTCAGACTGTGGAGTTTATCCTCCGTTACTGGGACACTTTCTCCTCCAGATTCACATCAGATGAGAGTCTCTTTCTGCTTCATATGAGACACATGATGATCCTCATTGAGCTTCAGATCAGATTCTCTGATTTCTCTTCACTGTCTCTGATCCTGAAACTAAAGGCCTTTGAGTTTCACCTCAAATCTACTTCTGACATCTAGTGGACAAAGATGAAAACTGCAGATCATATTCTGTGTGTTAGGAGGAATAGAAAACACACACTCATACAGATTTATTTACAATGCCTTCATTTCTATTTTAAACAAGTGACATTCTCTCAGTTTAATTCACTGAATGTCATTCATTATCAACTCACAAATAATAATGTGATTTTACATGTTGTGTGAATGACTGAACTTCTAGCAACTTCTGCTTTAATGTATACTATGATGTGTTTGTGAACAGTAGATATTGAGTATTGAGTAAGTGTTGATCTGTTGTTGTTCTGAACAGCTTCAGTTCGTCTGTTAAAGTCACTAATGTTCTGCTGATGGAAATCAGTGTTAATAAATCAGAGATGATTAAATGAGCAGCTGATGGAGTTTATCAGATCTGAGTTTTACATTTAACATTCAGACTCTTGAAACTCTTCAGGAAACAATACGGCTGCGTCTCACATCAGATATTCAGAGGAGATATTGATCTGAAGAAGTACTAAGGTATGTTCTGTGTGAATGAATGTGTGGATTTATTTTCATCTTCTACAGAAATGACATCTTTCAGTGGCTTTTAAATGAGGAAAACACATTATCCTGAGACTCATGATTGTAATGCATGTATGAGTGATCTGAGTTTGTCATATTGTTGAATCAGGAGCTGATGGAGATTTGCCTGATATGAAACATCATCATCAGCTTCTGCTAACAGAAGAATCCAGAAACACAGTCTCTGGGAAGAACATCAATTATTCCCTGTTTCTAACTCTATCAGAAAGAGAAACAGAGAGATCTTCTGTGTGAAACGACAGATGAAGCACATGATGGAGAAAGCGGAGAATAAAAGTGATTCTGTCATAAACTCATCATCATAATCACAGGCTGCTTTATGATATTAAAGCTGGAAGCGTCACAGAATTCACTGGAACTAAAGAGATCTTGATTCTGATCAAACCATTCAAACCTTCAGAATAATATCAAAACAGCAGAAGTCATATTTTATAGTGACGCACATTTGACATCTTTGTGTTTGACTTCAATAATGATTCCCTTCAAATTACAACTTGTTGATTTTCATATTCCCTGATGAACTGAAATCTGTAAGTGTTTTCATTTGTTGCTGTAAAACACATTTTCATCTGTAGCTTCTTTAACTCTGCTGTGATTCTGATGATCTCCTGTAGAGGGAGACACGAGACTGCAGCACAGGGGCAAAGGGCAATCTGTGGATTAGTATAGAGTTTTATTTTTATTTTCACTTTTATGTTTATTTGAATAGAGTTTTTCACAATACATATTGTTTCAAAGCGGCTTCATGGAAAATTAATTTCTGAATTAAAATTAAGATTGATCTGTTATCAGACGTGACTCAATGTAACGTCCATACATCAGAAATATACAGATAATACGATCATGAGTTACAGTAGTTCACATCACATATTCATTTAGGCAGAAATAATGAACACATTAAAGATGATTACAGTATATGATCTTACAGTATTGTACAGATTACAGTATATAGATGATAATGTGTTGACTCAGAGTTATGATCATCTGAAGTCTTCATAACTCAAACTAGTGTGATCTCTTACTGAGACTGAACACACACACACACACACACACACACACACACACACACTTATGTCAGAGATCTAGTTTTCTTGAGTTCTTCAGCCTGAAGGTGGCGCTATAGTGATGACAGGCGTTAACAGGGTTTGTTCACCCAAAAATGAAGTTTCTGTCATTAATTACTCTCCCTCATGTCGTTCCAAACCTGTAAGACCTTCGTTCATCTTCAGAACAATAAAGTTTTTATTTTTGTGTTGGTTTTTTTGTGAACAGCAGAACTCTTTAATATGCATTAAAGACAACATCCAAAATATAATGTTGCCTTTAATATGAGGTGAATATTACTTGCTATTATTTCCAAAAATGTACAATATAAAAAATAAAATAAATATAGTATAAATAAATAACATATATGAACATATATGAACGTGTGTGTTTGTGTAAGCTTCATCAGTCACTGCCATCAGAGAAGAGAAACTGTGTGTGTAATATTTACAGTAGATCAATAGTATAGGTTACTGATGGAGAACAATGAGAGTTCAGACTGAGAAAGAAGATCTTGATGAGTGTGTTTGTGTTCAGAAGAGTGTGTAGAAGATTCCAGAAGACAGGAGAGAACAGATGAAGATGATGATGATGAAGAAGATGATGATGATGATGAAGATGTTCAGGTCTTCAGCTGCTGATGGATGTCAGTGAAGAAGATGATGATCTTGAGAACATGATGAAGGGTTTGATGAGAATCAAACTTTACAGGCTCGTCTGGATCACAGGAGACTAAAAATCACAAATATATATCAGACTATCATCATCTCTGTATATCAACAATTGCAAAAAGTTTCATCTTTGACTGCAGAAAAGTCAGTTTAATTAATCTGTCTGAATCTGACACTTTATGACAGAAGTCTTTAGAAAGCAACTGTAAAAGTTCACACTCACACATTGGCTTTAGTCTCTCCATACTGTCACATTTGTCAAGTCTCTCTCCTCTTTCCTCTGGTGATTGACTGGTGTGTGTCTCATTTCTGTCCTCCATTTTTCTCTCAGTCTTCTTGTTTTCTGCTGATCTGTGATTTCTGCTGATTTTCTTTCTCCTCTTCATTTGAATCTGTTCAATCACACAGACAGAGTTTCATTAAAGCGATATAACATCATATCACGAGACATCAGATCAACTCCTGATCAACATCTGCATGAGCTCAGTGTTATTACAGCATCTCAGATTAACTCTACAATATTCACAATAATCAATGATGATGACAAATGACAAATATATAGATGTGATTTATAGAGTCCTTATTATAAACACACCTCTCTTCTCACCCTCGTTATCATCATAATTTAAATACAGTGGCTGTTCTGATGATATACAGTATTGTGCATATAATAGGCCGGCACAACCAGTGGAAGACGTCACCGCCATCAGATGCTCACTAAACCATGAGGACCGTATAAATATCAGACCTTTCCAGACCTTGGCATTGTTGTATATTATCAGTATATGCTTTTCTAATTTGCCTTATATGTAATATAGCTGATGCTAGTTAATAACAAATAATCCTTCATTTATTTGTGTGATGCATCATTAGGTTATTCACCTTATTAGTCTCAGAGAAACAACAGTTTATCTTTCCTTGAGATAACGTAGCTCTTCCATCACTACACTCAACTCAATCGCTTTTATTTGATGCATCTTATGCACTCATATTCATTTAGTAGTTGTGTTAGTTATTATTGTTTATCGTTTGTAAATAAAATTAATTTTATTACACTTTACATTTTAAAAATGCAGAAAGTTGTGTGTGATGAGCAGGTTTAAGGGTAGTGTGTGTGTGTGTGTGTGTGTGTGTGTGTGTGTGTGTGTGTGTGTGTGTGTGTGTGTGTGTGTGTTTAGAGGTCTGGTTTGGGTTAGGAAATAGAAAGTACAGTTTGTACAATATAAAAATCATTACGCCAATGGAGAGTCCCCACAAAGTAAGTGTGAGAGAGAGAGAGTGTGTGTCATATAAGTATAGTGACATGTGCGTCAGATGTTGCTAATACCGCTACTGGAGATCGATCCAAGTAAAGTTAAGTGAAGCTCACAGACATTTGCCTTGTTGTGCCACAAACGTGTTGCTGTGGGTGCGTCTTACTCCAGACTTGACTGACACTATAGGCTATATGGCTATATAAAACTGGACAATGGATCAGTGCGTCAGGTCTTAAAGCGACAGCTGCTAATATAGTCTACCGGCTGCCAAATTGAGATAATGTCAAAAATATCTTGTTTTTCTCCATGATATCGATGTCAAAATTGTGGCCAGGGAAGAGCTTGTAACTTGGAAAATCACTATAACCACAGTGACTTGAGGGCAAAAAAGTGCATGTCCTGTTAGTGACTATTATTGTACAATACAGATCAGTATCACAATAATAATTAATACTGTACTCTAACATGCACTGCTCAAAATAAATAATAAAAAAGCTCTTTACAAAAAAGATAGAAGTTTAATTACCTTGAGATGAGCTGGAATCTGTGACTCTTGAAGTTGAGATGATTTTAATCTCAGCATAACATCATAGTCCACACTTCTGCTACGCTGAATATGACAGACATGCTTTAATAACCTCTGAAACAAAAACAAAAACATGATGTGCAGAAGCTCACGCCTCTTTTGGCACTGAGGTTGTGTTAGGCAATGCACAATGTTGCGTTTGAGTTTCTACACATCGCACAATGTTGTGTTTGAGTTAGATATTGCGATGTGAGTTTGAGTTTGGACAGAACATTGCCTGTGGTTTGCACAATGCTTTTGCACAATGATTTTTGGTTTTTGTTTTTCTCACAAAAATGTCCATTGTCCCCTAGAGAAGTACATACTGACACTGTGAATGGCCATTCATACTGATATTGTGAATGGCCAAATTTCATTATTTGTTTCATATACAGTAACTATTTACAGTATATAGCCTACACTAAAATCATCTTCTGCTTACCGTTTTTATATAGTCTGTAGTATTTTCTTATTTTGATTTTAGTATTTCATTAATATTCACAAATAATTTTTGTACATGTCTTTTCAGTTGTTCACTTTAGTGAGTGTGTAGTTTTTCATCTGTGTTTTACTGTATGTCTACAGCTCCAACCATCATTATTGATCTTTAGGAAGATTTCTGTTAATTGTTCTGGTTGGATTTTTTCAGATAAAATGCAGAATAAGAAAAACACTGTCTGGAAGCTGAGTCCCGTTTATTATGAGGAAATAATGTCACGCAATCCTCTGTTTGTTTCTATAGCATTTTATTTTTACATTTGCTACACAAGTTTCTGCTCTCAGTGTGTCAGCAGCTTCACAGAAACATATTTCATTAATGCTATCCAGTTTACAACTCACACACACAAACAGTTGTTGTGCACAAATTTTGTGTATAAATGTCAAAATGTGTTATATTAAGTCTAGAATGAAATGTAAAAAATATTGCTTGTATTGTTTTGCATGCTCTTTCTTAAGCCAAGTGTATACTGTGCAGTATTCAGTAAAGGCCTAAGTACTGTAAAATACAGTATATAGTGTTCAGTTCACAGATGAGGGGAACAGGTTATGACTCTATTTTACAGTATGAATTTTGGGTGGATTTATAAACATTGAGAAATAGAGTTAAACAGAAATAAACATGACTCTAAATAATGAACAGGATAAGCAAAATTGCATATATGAAACTACATCAAAGTATGAACTAACTTGTGCAATACAGTAAATATGCTTACACTTCCCTAAATTAATGAAAAGATGTCTCAAACGTTGTGTCCCAATCACCCAAATGTTACCCCAAAAAATGGGTATGGCTCAGTTTACATAAAAGAGGATGTCGCACATCCTTTCATTATAATAAAAAAGTTTGTTCCTGTTCAGATGGTTAGGTAACATCTTCAGTATTACACAAATGTATCATGTGTTGGGCTGATGTTTTTAATTTATGGCAAGGAACTTTGCACAAGGCGGAAATTCAAAAACTGTCCCAATCACTTAATCCACCCATATATATATGACATGCACGAGCGCGTGTTATCTGATGGTTATATTACAGTTCCCCTTCGTTACGGGGAACTCCCGCTGCGTCGAATACAACGCTACGGGGAATGCCTTCGGCATGCGTTATCTGAAGTCACTATACAACTATTCCAATCTGGATTGGTGTGCGTCATCGTGCGTCATGACGTTGCATGTGACGGTGACCCGGACGCTATATAAGGGTCACAGGAACAAGGAAATGACAGCTTCTGTTCTTCAGCAGCGTTCTATGTCAAACTGTACGTCTTATTTGGTGTTGTCTGTCAAATCTACTATGGCGAAGGCAGTGTGCGTCTCCTTGATTTAAGAAAAATTAAAGAAGCAAGGATGGCGCACACTTGCTTTGTGGTGTTGGGTTGTGAGCGGAGCTTGCACGGACAGTTCTCGAGGGCACTGTCTATTTTGTGCAAACTGAAAGGATTCTGTGACTGGGATCTCGCGTTTGCCGAGGCAGCGCGTAGGTTTATGTCTGCATTGCAATACAGAATCTATAGTGGCTCGGATCTCGCGTTTGCCGAGGCAGCGCGTAGATTACAGGTCTGCAGGGTGTAGACTCTGTTTACTCTTCCGCTCCCGCCTGAGCCTGTTTAAAAATAATAAAATAGGCTTGCGTTCCTAGTGCATCAGCTCGCGTCTGTCGAGGCAGCGCGTTGTCTGTTTGCATTGGGTTCGCACGTGGAGCAGTGTTTACAGGTCTCGCGCACGGTTCGGAAGCCCGCGTCACTGTGGCTTCTTCCGACCGTGTTAAAGACCCGGTGTTTGATTTATTTGATTCTGAGGAGTCAGATACTATCAACACTGAACCACGAATATTCACCACATTATGAGGAGTTGCTGGAGAAAGACTGGGGCTGTAATGAAATTAAATGTTTGGTAATTTAATAAGAAGGAAGCGTCTAAAAAGAGTGCTTCCTGCAAACCCAGTCAAAATCCTTGTGTCAGAGTCTTCCTTTTACAAACGATCTCCATACTGAGGTACTGAGATTGTGGAATAATTGAAGAGGAAAATTAAAGGGGAATTTAATGATGCAGGGGGTAGAAGAATATTTCTCCCAGATATCGTATTACCTCTGATGACTCAGACACGTCCCTCTAAAATTAAAGTGGAGCTAATATAAATATTATCTCGAATTTGGCAGGGAAGGCTTATATGGAGGACAGTCACCAGCTCCTCATATTCTGGGAAGTCACCTCTTCCCCTCCCCTTCCCCCTGTACAGGGCTCGGGGTCAGAGGAGACGTTCTCATAAAAAAAAAAAAAAAAAGTATTATTTTCGGTTAGTTCCTGCCGGTCTATCGCTTCAGGTCACCGAATCTCAAAACCTGAGGTCAGTCTCGAGGGACTGATCTCCTTATTAGATTATTCATCGGTTACGTCCTGCCAGTAAACTGCTTCAGACCACCGATAAGCACATTATATCACCTGAGACTAACCCAGAGAAATTGATTCCTCTTGTAGATTGTTTAGACGCCTGGTCAGGCCTTCCGAATATATCTAAATGGACCCTGGGTATAGTTAAAGGATATAAAATCCAGTTTAAAGTAAGACCACCCGATTTTAACGGGGTATTTCACACACTGGTTTTCTCACATCAGCGCCAGGTGATGGAAAATGAAGTTGAATCTCTTTTAGCAAAAGCAATAGAAATTGCCCCTAATCAGGAGAGGGATTCAGGTTTTTACTGCCGTTACTTCATTATTCCGAAAAAGGATGGTGGACTTCATCCTATTGTAGATCTTAGAGTATTGAATAAATCTTTGAGGAGATTTAGTTTCAATATGCTCACTATACCCAGTATCATTCAGCAAATCAGATCTGAAGACTGGCTTGTGACATAGATCTCATGGATGCTTATTTTCATAACTTCATCATCCATTATCATAGGAAGTTCCTTAGGTTCGCTTTTGGGGGGAAAAGCTTACCAATATAGGGTTCTTCCTTTCGGCCTAACTCTATCCCCTTGCACTTTCTGTATGGATGCTGCCCTTGCTCCACTGAGACTTCAGGGGAACCGCATCCTAAATTATTAGATGACTGGCTTATTCTGGCAGAACCAGAGACGCTAGCAATCCAACATCGAGATGTTGTTTTGCGTCATCTTCAGTGCTTGGGGCTAAGGCTCAATGTCAAGAAAAGTTCTCTGTCTCCTCTTCAAAGAATAAAATTTCTTGGAGCTGAGTGGGACTCGCAATCTATGCAAGTTCACTTGACCCAGCCACGTATTTAAAGTATCGTGGCTGCAGTTAGAGCTATCAGGTTAGGCCAGGCCATCACTGTCAAACATTTTCAAAGAATTTTGGGCCTTATGGCAACCGCATCAGTAGTGATTCTACTCGGCTTGCTTCATATGAGGGCCCTACAGTGGTGGCTCAGGACCAGGGGGTTTTCCCCAAGGGGCAACCCCTTCCGTACGATTAGAGTTACGTCCAGATAACCTCGTTCTCTAGTCATATGGAAAGACATACGG
Source organism: Squalius cephalus (assembly GCA_022829025.1). NCBI lineage: Eukaryota > Metazoa > Chordata > Actinopteri > Cypriniformes > Leuciscidae > Squalius > Squalius cephalus. Next base: position 2,112,232 of record CM040806.1, read on the forward strand.
TTCCTGTCCCAAGGCCAGGTGCTTGGAGCTTCGTGTCCCAGAAAAATTCTGACCACGGATGCTTCCCGCATGGGCTGGGGTGCGGTCATGGAGGGCCGGTACACCCGCGGGGTCTGGAAGGACCATCACCTCGCATGGCACATCAGTTGCCTGGAGATGCTGGCAGTATTCTTTGCCCTTAGGCATTTCCTTCCAGACCTCAGAGGCCATCAGGTCCTTGTTAGGTCTGATAATATATCGGTGGTCTTCTACATCAACCATCAGGGGGGCTTGAGGTCTCGTCCTCTGTGCAAATTGGCCCATCATATTCTATTATGGTCTAAGGACAAATTTCTCTCTGTGAGGGCCATGTATATACCTGGGGTTGATAATGTGGGAGCAGACACCCTGTCGAGGCAGGGGCCCAGGCCAGGGGAATGGAGGCTCCACCCCGAGGTGGTGGAGCTTATATGGGAGAAATTCGGCCAGGCGGAGGTAGATTTATTCGCTTCTCATGAGAATTCTCATTGCCCGCTCTGGTTCTCTCTCTCGCATCCAGCCCCGTTGGGTCTGGAGGCCATGGTACAGACGTGGCCGAGGCAACGTCTGTACGCCTTTTCCCCCGGTCGCTCTACTCCCTGGAGTTCTGGAGAGGGTCAGAGGATTTTGAGTAGATCTTATTCTCGAAAAACCACACTGGCCTTCTCGAATAGGGTGATCTGGTGGCCGAGGTCATCAGATCAGCTACCTCCAGAACTCCCCGGCTCAGGAAGTTTTAATTGAGTTAGCTGGACCCAGCCTTTTACTGCCCTATGGCTTCAGTACTGGGATTCTTCTATACTCTAATCGGGACCTCTCGTCCACGCTCAGAGCCGCTATGGCGCCTACGGCCTCCGTATGCTCTCAGGGTGGTCCACCCGGGTCGTCCCATGACCTCCATATTTCCCTGTAGCCTTCTAGGATGAATCCTGTTATCCTTGCAGGCTGACAGGTCTGTGGAAAGAAAAGCCCCTGTCGGTTCTGCGGGATACGTGTATATATGTCAGATTAAAAGAAAATCTAAATATTTTGGAAATCTGTTAGCTTTCTAGTAGGAAATTTCCCCGGTCACCAATAAGGGTACCGGAGGCTATCTTATGATTTCCTCTGGCTCTTCATCCTTCGTTGCTATAAGTGTGACAGGAGAGCCTTCTAGGCTTTTAGGGTTATCCACTAATGGTGCCTTGGAGTCAGTGTCCTGCCTTTTTAGGCATATGTATATATTGGACCTCACTTCTGAGGCTGTTAACTCAGCCTTTTTCTTACACCAAAAAAGACAAGAATAAAATTCTTAGTATAGTGGGTTCTATAAATTCTCCCCTGTCCTTAGCAATGATCCTCACCTTCAGAGTGCTTTCTGCCTCTGTATGCTGCGTCAGAATCTGGATGAACCCTGTCTCTGCAGGCTATCATATTAAATTGCTTAGAGCCTTTATTCGGCTCCGCAGAGTATATCTATATAGGGTATTAAATGGGAGTTTGTTAGCTTTCTTTGAGATATTTCTCCCCGGTGACCAAGGTACCGGAGGCTATTCTAAAAATTCCTCAGCTCTTCATCCTTCGTTGCATGTACGGTGTAAGCAAGAGAGCCTCTTAGGCTTCCAGAGATTATCCACTAAAAAGGGTGTTAGGAGTTAAGTGTTCTGCCTGTCATTAATCAGGCCTATCTACTTGGACCTTAATATCGAGGTTGCTGATGCGACCTTCCCTTTGTACACCAAACAAGAAAGAATAAAATTCTTAGCACAGTTGGATCTTTCACTCTCCCTTGCTTTAGTGCTCTTGAGTGTGCCAGATGCTTCACACCCAGGGCGCTTGTTCTCTGTGGGGGCTAGCTGGTACTCGTTCCCCGTAGCGTTGTATTCGACGCAGCGGGAGTTCCCCGTAACGAAGGGGAACGTCTCGGGTTACTGGATGTAACCCTGGTTCCCCGAGAGAGGGGAACGAGACGCTGCGTCCCCTCTCCCCACCTTCGGGGCGCCCTGAGAACAGCTGCTTTGAACCTTTTTCGAAGCTGTCATTTCCTTGTTCCTGTGACCCTTATATAGCGTCCGGGTCACCGTCACATGCAACGTCATGACGCACGATGACGCACACCAATCCAGATTGGAATAGTTGTATAGTGACTTCAGATAACGCATGCCGAAGGCATTCCCCGTAGCGTTTATATTAGACGCAGCGTCTCGTTCCCCTCTCTCAGGGAACCAGGGTTACATCCAGTAACCCGAGACGTTCTCCTCTGTTGAGGACAGATTCCCTGTGTGTCTCTTTTACCGTCAGTGAATATGTCTGAACACATCTGCAAGTATGAGCTCAAAGCAAACCGGTTTCCAGAAACATAAATGACTGCCAGTCTACTTTATACTTGTAGGAGTATGCTCTATTGAATGAATGTCTGTTGTAGCTCCACTGTTGGACGGTGTCAGGACTTGTGGAAGCAAGCTTGTGGGATTACAGTGTGTTTGTGCATCAGAACTGTGAGTTTACAATGATCTACGAGCTTTGTGATAAATACATGTGGTAATGCGGTTCTGGACTGGAAGTGATGATCCAGATTCATCTCTTGTGTTTCAGTGTCAAACATCTAGAAAGGTCATTAACAGGTTAAAAACAGAAGCACTTCTCAGACACACTTTGTCTTATTTAAACACACTTTCACACACAATATAAAGACTGAATGATGTTTCTTTATATAAATATATCAACGGCAGCCATCTTGAACGGAGACACTGGCTCGGCGGCACTGACGTGAAGCTCTGGCTCATGTAACAGTGTTGTCTCTGCGTTGTGTTGTGTTGAAATCAGATGGACACCAAATCACACTTTAAAGATGTTTATTCTGTTGACAATGAATATAGAACAGAGGTGATCAGTTTCAGGAATCACCCTCGTGCTTTCTATTGGAAGTGAACATTAAACTTGATATTACAAAACATATAACAGTGACACAAACCCAAATCATACAACATACTTCTAAACACACGTATAACTCAGTATTAGCCCCTAAAATGGTTATATATAATTACTAAAATATATTTAACACATGGAGCACTCACTCACCGCGGCCATTCTCACTCTCGACTGGCGTGAGTCTAAATGACTCTACCGGAACCAGTTCATCATTCTACCAGATCTGGGCGGAGAGTGCAATTAAAGGGGCCATACATGAAATTACTGTAGCAAGTGGAAACACATATTCGACCTGTTAGGACAGGAGTGGAGCGCAGGCTCGGCAGGGACCTCGACGGAAAGAGACTCTGGAACGGTGGTTTTGGCAGGACGAGACCCCGTCCGGCCGATCTTCCTGGCCCTCCGTGCTGACATGAGCAGTGGGTCCATCACGCTGGACATTAATCTAGAACGTTCAGAGACCGATCTGGTGATGGACCTGATGGGTGGCATGATGTGAAGATTCTCAGGCTTAGAGTTTCTCGTGAGTTTGCAGGGTTCTTCCTTCGCAAGGCCCACAGTAAATGATGAACCGCTCAAGGAAAGGGCCAAGTCAATATACTGTTCAAGAGTCCTGTTAGGGTCATGCAATGGCATACGGTAGTTAAGTGACTCAGATAGTTCTCCGCGAAAAAATATCATTAGACATACCTCATCCATGTAAGTCAGAGGAGCAAGCTCCAAAAAGTCCATTACATAATTCTCGATGGGTCGATCTCCTTGACGGAGATGTATAATTTGTGCTGCTGGATTCATCGATGGGTCTGGGTCTTACTTGGCTGCTGGATCTGTGTGTGGCGAAGTTTTCTGTCACGACTGCTCCGAGACACGAAGGTTGAGGATCCAAATGCAGCTTTATTAAGGGGTAATCCAAAGACGAAATCCAATAAACAGGCAAAGGGTCAAAACACAAGTAGACAGCCCAAACAAACAAAACAAAACAAAACAAAACAAAAAAAACAAAACAAAACAAAACAAAACAAAACAAAACAAAACAAAACAAAACAGGCAGGGGTCAGAGGCAAGAGAGTAATCCACGGAACAGGCAAGAAATCCAAAAACCAAGAGACAAGAAGAAGTGCAGTGCAAACGCAGTGACTTCAGTTTTGTCTTTGTTTAACTGAAGAAAGTTTTGGCACATTCAACTGTTGACTTCATCAATGCATTGGCACAAGGAGTCAATGGGGCTGTAATCGTTAGGCGATAGGGCTAAGTAGAGCTGTGTGTCGTCTGCATAGCTGTGGTAAGCAATTTGGTTCTTTCTCATTATTTGGCTCATTGGGAGCATATACAGGTTGAACAGGAGTGGCGCAAGAATTGAGCCTTGAGGGACTCCGCATGTCATGGATGTCCACTCAGACTTATGGTCTCCTATACTCACATAATAACCTCTCCCATCTAAGTATGACCTGAACCATTTTAGGACTGTCCCAGAATACCAGACTATTGAAATATTCAATACCATAATACAGACTATTCAATACCAGACCATTGAAATATTCAATACCCAGACTATTGAAACCGAATATGACACAAGTTACCCCACCTAAGATATTTTTCACCAGCTGCCACTGCATTTCATGCTAAAGAGGTTCCTGTGGTACTGAGATGCATGGTACATGTCTCTGCTCTGTGGAAAAGTACTGCAACCATGTTGTGGCATTATTGATTCAAAGCACTCACTAAGCATGTCAGTACACATCAGGACAGCTCAGGACACCTCCTTTACTCTGTAAACCCTAGAGATGTTGTTTGTCACAAGATACATGAATCTATTACATGAAAACTGATTAACAGAGCAACAACTTACAACTATGATGTGTAAATATTTCCTGCTGATAAAGATTGAGCAGAAAGAAGAGCTTGTGTTTGAATGTAAAGTGTTATTGTGTGTCAAATGTGGGTCTGTAAAATTATTAGAAAACATGAGATTAGTTTCCACTGTTATGCTTATTAATAATCAACTATATATTACAGACAAAGTTGCCCGAGTGTGTTAAAGATATGGATGACCAGTAATGTTCTTATAATAAATGCTGACAATCATAAATAAGATGATATTATTGATTGGCCATAATCCTGTCCACAGAATCTCTTGTAAACAATCTGCATCAGTGTGTGTTTCTTCATCATGTCCAGTTAAAGATCTGGCAGATCCTTCAGCGTTATTCACCTCAGAAACACCAAAATACAGAACATGTTTCTGATGCAGAAAAGCTCATAAAGCGTTCATGACTGGATTACTGTAATGCATTACTAGATTATCCTGATCATTATCAATCAACAAACTACAGTTATAGTGCAAAATACAGCAGCTAGAGTTATTACCAGATCAAGACCATATCATCATATAACACCAGTTTACCATCTCTACACTGGGAATCTGTTAATCTACTGATGTGTGAAACAAGCATTTATAGAGAAATGTGCAAAACAACACAGAGAACAAAACCAGTGTGGACTCGTGTGTCTGAACTCAGAGCCAGAATGACATTCTTTCTCTTTAACGTGGCAAAACAGGTTTCTGTCAAAAATCACACCCCTTTCTGCTCTACAGGAGGTGTGTCTTTGTATAAAGTCAGTTCTGAAACGTTCTAGGTGGAGGTGGAGGTGGGTGTTTTGTACTGGTATGAGTTGATATCTCAGCAGGAGTGGGAGTGGCGTGTGTAAGTGTATAAAGTCTCAGTTCTGCTTCTGCTCCTCAGACTCTCAGTGACACTGGAGCTTCTCTCTGTCCAGATCATCACAAGGTAATCAAACACTTTCATCTTTAACCATTTTGTAAGAGTATATTTTTTAGAAATGAATTATGAACAGAGATGTTAGTGTACAAAGTATTGTAGTGAAACTGAAAGATATATGTATTCAAAAATCACTAACAAATAATTTGTGGAAAAATAATGCATGGCAGGAATATACAGTGGGGAGAACAAGTATTTGATACACTGCCGATTTTCCGAGATGGTCCTCACTGCAGAACACAAACCTACCAATCTCCACCCCTTGGATCTGGATTCAACTCCGCCCCCTGGATCTTGTGTTCTGCAGTGAGGTGCTACTGGGTTTTCCCATTTACAATGTATGTAGAAGTCTGTAATTTTGATCATAGGTACTCTTCAACTGTGAGTGACGGAATCTAAAACAAAAATCCAGAAAATCACATTGTATGATTTTTAAATAATTAATTTGCATTTTATTGCATGACATAAGTATTTGATCCATCAGAAAAGCAGAACCTAATATTTGGTACAGAAACCTTTGTTTGCAGTTACAGAGGTCATACATTTGTGTGTGTGTGTGTGTGTGTGTGTGTGTGTGTGTGTGTGTGTGTGTGTGCCTTTAGAGGCGCCTTTAATTCTGTGGGTGAAATTCCCATGGTGGCGTAGTCGGAAAGTAATATCAAACTGTTTATGTTGTCTGTGTGATTCAACAGATTCAAATGGAGTGGAGAAAGAAAATCACCGGCTGGAGCCTCAGAAATCACAGATCAGCAGAAAACAAGAAGACTGAGAGAAAAATGGAGGACAGAAATGAGACACAAACCAGTCAATCACCAGAGGAAAGAGGACAGACACGTGTTAGATGTCAGAGTATGGAGAGAATAAAGCCATACTGTGAGTGCTGTTATATTCTTATAGTCTTGCTAGATTTACTATTATTGTCTTCACACATACCAGATGTGTGATTTTGTTTAATATGTTTTATAGATTGAGAATATAAAAACAAATACAAAACAATATGGATAGTCTGATATATATTTGTGATTTCTAGTGTCCTGTGATCCAGACGAGCCTGTAAAGTTTGATTCTGATGTCAAAACTGAGGAGAGATTCTCATCAAACCCTTCATCATGTTCACAAGATCATCTTCATCAGTGACGTCCGGATACCAGAAGACCTGAACATCTTCATCATCATCATCAATCTGTGATGCAGAAAAAACTGCATATTTGTATTTATGACCGCCGATACCAGGGACACCGAAGCACCGGGGAACATGAAATTTGGTGGGCATGTAGCCCCACTAGACTTCTAAGGAAAAATTTCGTTTGGTCCCCGGGGGCCACTCCCCCCCCGCGCTGGGCCCCCCTAAACCCAAAAAAATGCAGTTTTTCCTAAATAACTACCTGAACCGTGGCACCGAGGATGAAGAAATTTTTATGGTATGTTGGTCTACTAGACTTTTACGGAAAAATTTCGTTTGGTCCCCGGGGGCCACTCCCCCCCCGCGCTGGGCCCCCCCAAACCCAAAAAAATGCAGTTTTTCCTAAATAACTACCTGAACCGTGGCACCGAGGATGAAGAAATTTTTATGGTATGTTGGTCTACTAGACTTTTACGGAAAAATTTCGTTTGGTCCCCGGGGGCCAGTCCCCCCCCGCGCTGGGCCCCCCCAAACCCAAAAAAATGCAGTTTTTCCTAAATAACTACCTGAACCGTGGCACCGAGGATGAAGAAATTTTTATGGTATGTTGGCCTACTAGACTTTTACGGAAAAATTTCGTTTGGTCCCCGGGGGCCACTTCCCCCCCCCGCGCTGGGGCCCCCGTAAATTTTCCGTCAACGATACCAGGGACACCGAAACACCGGGGAACATGAAATTTGGTGGGCATGTAGCCCCACTAGACTTCTACGGAAAAATTTCGTTTGGTCCCCGGGGGCCACTCCCCCCCCGCGCTGGGCCCCCCCAAACCCCAAAAAATTCAGTTTTTCCTAAATAACTACCTGAACCGTGGCACAGAGGATGAAGAAATTTTTATGGTATGTTGGTCTACTAGACTTTTACGGAAAAATTCCGTTTGGTCCCTGGGGGCCACTTCCCCCCCCGCGCTGGGCCCCCCCAAACCCAAAAAATGCAGTTTTTCCTAAATAACTACCTGAACCGTGGCACAGAGGATGAAGAAATTTTTATGGTATGTTGGTCTACTAGACTTTTACGGAAAAATTTCGTTTGGTCCCTGGGGGCCACATCCCCCCCCCCCACGCTGGGGCCCCCGTAAATTTTTCGTGAACGATACCAGGGACAATGAAGCACCGGGGAACGTGAAATTTGGTGGGCATGTAGCCCCACTAGACTTCTACGGAAAAATTTCGTTTGGTCCCCGGGGGGGGGGACCTCCGTGATGCGGTACATCTAGTTTAACCCTGTTCTTGCTGCTTCACTGACACACTAGTGTTTCCTACCTCTGATAGTGTGCTTAGATAGCAAACACTTGCACATGCTTGTATATATATATATATATAAAGGCCTACCTCATCCAGGTCTTACTCGAACCTGGGCCCGGTTCCCCGATAACGCTCACTCTTAGCGCACTAAGAAGACTTGAAAGATATATCTTACCAAAGTTGTTTATGTTCCTTAGTGTGTTCCCCCGAACCATCCGTTAGGAAGCTGCTTAAGATATTCCTTCTTACGTGTGACGTTACCCGGTGCTGTCCGTGGAGATGCTGCTGAATCTGCCGATATCGACGACTCGAGAATCAATTATTCTCTCGTGCAAGGGCAGCTTATGTGAGAAAGCGCTGTTCTTTATTAAAGAATCACTTCAGAAATAGTTGAAATTACATTTATTAGGACTATTGGATATTATAAAAAATAATCCAAACTATAATAGCATATAACAGCCTAGCCTATATTGTAAAATTGTATCATATATTGCTGCCATAATAACCATTTCAAAATGTTTACATGCTTTCTTCTCTTTCCCATTTTAGTTCACTGAGGTGGAGCTGTGATGAAATATTGTTCTTGTAAATACTTTCCAGCATTTCAGTAATAAAAGTGTACATCTCGTACGGTGCTCGGCAGTGATCAAAAACAGTGGATTTTGAATCTCTTCTTGTAAACTCAGAGATGTGGATTCAGACGACACTTAACTTGACTTAACTGACAGTAGCCTATGCTTTCACTGGCCTTTAAAAGCGCTTTTTAATTAAATGAATAATATTGTATAATAATATAATTAAAAATCTAACAACAATCAGTGTAATGACAATTTTATTCTTTGCATGAAAACACTTGAATTAGCCTAATTTAATACTGTCTGGGTGTATTAAAACTTCAGAATTATAATCATATAGACCTGCAACAGTGATAAGGTAAAGCTAAGAGCGGTTAAGAACCCAACCTTACGAAAGTGTGACTTACAGAAGATATACTTAGCGTACGAACGTGTCGGGAACCGTCCCATAAGGTTAAGAGAGAGGTTAAGGAATAGGTTAAGAACTACTTAGCGATAAGAACGTTTTGGGAAACCGGGCCCTGGTCCTTGTCTTCCAGGTGCTTTAACAAGGAGGGTAAAGACTAAAGACTCCAGCATTCACGAAAACGAGTTTTACTCACACAGCAAGTATAAGCAGATCTCCTTTAAATAAGAAAGAGAAACACACTGGCCAAACGGCTGGTCCATCACAGAGAAACACATTCATAAACACACTTCATGTGTCTTCAGGAGAACTGTGCACTGGAGAACATCTGTGGGTCGTCTGTGAGTGACTGAAGCCCAGCCGAAATATTCATCCACTAGAAAACATAATCTCTATAAACACACAAACCTAAACATGATATTCACGTCCCTTTGGGCCTTTGAATGACAGTGTGGTTTATTTGATTTGTTTCCTTTTGTTATTTGTGTGTGTGGTTATTTAGCCTACAGCACATCATGCAGTAATTCAGAATTCGTCTTCACTACGGATGCCTGGCAGCTACTTTACACTCCTTTTGTATATGTTTCTTTTGATAATAAATATTTTACTTTATATGTTTGGCTTTATTGTGTCTTAATTTTGTTCCTCCCTCCTGAGCCAAGTAACAAAACTGAATTTACCTTTAGATCTCTGGATTTCCAGGGTAATTCACTGCAGCAAACGTGCGTGTCCGAGTTTCTTCATTTGTGATTTGTAGAACAGGATTAGTCATCTGTGCTCCTGCAATGAAGAACTGGTGTGTTTGTGGGAGAGAGAAAAAAATCTTCAAGTTCTCTGTGACTTCAAATGTACTGATACACATGTGTGGCTCTTCTCTACAACTACAAATTCCTACGGTGGCCCAGTAGTGCACAACACAACAAATTTTAAAAAGCAAACATAAGTTCACAACACAACGAAATTAAGCCACAACTCGTCGGAGTCGGCAGTCTTAATATATCAATACCATGATAAGTTTTAATGTGTATGTAGTTGTATTGTATATCAACATAAAATATACTTCAAAATCACCTACATGAATTATAGCTGCGTATTTATAGCCTACTGGCGAATGCTTTGACGCGCTACCACAGCATATCTCTAAGGGAACGTCTGGTAATTCCACCAAGTGGTTAAGAGGCTTATCTTCAGTGATCTGTCTCCAGCATGTTAAGCACTTTCTCTATTGATACTGTATTCTGACGAACTGTACATGAAGCGAACAGCCTTAAAAAATTAATCATCTGTTCTTCTCAGCTGTAAGGTAAATCACATTTTTATTTTGGTAGCAGTTTTCATGAGGTCTTTGAGATAAAATCAATCTGTTCATCTTAAAACACTATTGGTGTTTGGAAAAAGACCTGATCTGTGATATAAAAGGGAGATAGCTCATAAAACTGCTGATAATCATCTGTCTGTTTCTGTAAGCCACACACAGAGAAACTCTCTTTCCTGCACTCAATGAAGAGGATTCCCTCAGTGTTTGTCATTTGAAGGTGATGTGAATCAGCTGCTCCTTGTTCTTGTTATGATTGTGTGACAAGGTTTTTTTGGACTGATGATTTTTGAGCTTTTTTGAATTGAAAATAAATGTTCCACAAGGGGATTTTCACAGTGATGCCACAGAAGAAACATTTTTGGTTCCACAAAGAACCTGTCAGTGATTTTTTCTTAGTTTGAAGAACATTTTAATAATCTGAAGAACTTCTTCAACTTTTGTGGAATGGAAAGATGTTAAAGATTTTTCATGCATCATCAATGATAATAAAGAACCTTTATTTTTAAGAGTGTATCTTGTAACATAAATCAAATAAATGTTACATATTTCCACGATTTTATATATAAATACTGTTTATGGAAATCTTTCACAAACCTCCTGAAGCCAGTGCAGATATATTTAGTTTTATTTCACCTGTCTTAAAAAGTCTAATAGACCTTTCCTATTGAACTTACTCTGAAGTGCAGCAAGTTTTTCCATAATGAGTCAACTTTAATCATCATAACCAGCTGAAATAGAGGATTAACATCATAGTTTGATAATAGCGACTACTGGACACCAATAGGCTACTAACATTTTCTATATTTCATAATCATTTGTTACAGTTTTTTTCAATCGCTAACAAGCGCTTACCCATACTTCAGATACTTTTTCTAAACTCTTAACACAGACTCACACCTACAAAACACAATTGGCCAAATGGTTAATTGTCTTCTCAAAAACACATTTTGTTAAATATATACTAACTCTTCATTTCAAAACAGAACACATCTTTCTCTGCACACACTAACTTAACCAAAACACTGGAAATCTGACTCAAAATGAAATTATTCTGTCAAAGAATAACACTTGTTTTCACTTCACAAGGTACATGCACTCAATCACAGTACACCAGGTTTCAAAATACTGGCTATTGTTGACATTACTAAAACTGCATAGACTTTTATGTTTCAGTTTTACAGGTATTTGCATGCAAAACGTGCAATCCACCGTTTTACACTAAATTCTTGGTTGGGAACTGTATGTCCACATGTACAGTACTTTCACATTCATAAGCATTCCAGTAAAAAGCAAATCAGTTTTTATTCCTTTACTGTTTACTACAGGAGGTACAGTAGAAACACGGTTTGATAGAACAGAAAAAGTTTTACAGTATTGCTTACAGTGAACAAAATATCCATGAAACACACAAGAGCATTGAGAACAAAAAAACAACAGCAAAAAAAAAAAGGGGGGGGGGGGGGGGGGGACAAAAAACCCCACAAAATTACTGTATCTGATCTCTGCAATCTTCAGGGTTAGGCCACATGTTTTCATCAAGATCACATCTGATATCATCCAAGGCGATGCACCTGGGATAAAACTGCTTGGTATGTCGGATCCACCCTTGGAGCCAGCATCCATGGCTTCAAGGAGGGACATCTGCTCATGTGGCTGATGGTCATAAACCTTCCACCTTCACATTACATTTTGTCCAGGTTGACGCCTTTTGGCCAGATTGAATCCTGCCTCATCTATGTATATGAATTCATGAGGGGCCTGGTTGGCCTCCAATTCCATAACTCTCAAAACAAAGTTTATGTAAATCATGTCATTACTGTATACCATACTGTACTGTAACCTATTACTGTGTAGGTTACTTGCAAAGTGCAAAGCTTATAGAACTGGACATTGAATTGAATATACAGTACACTATATCTGGACATATTGTCGTTGTAGCTCCTTGACTCTCTCACTGATATATTGTTTTTGAACTAATATCATTGTAGAAGCAGAGGTTTTTATAAACTTTCATATTGTGAAATATTAGTACAATTTGAAATAACTGATTTCTGTTTAAAAATATGTATGTCATGTAATAAATTGTGTAAAATGTAATTTATTCCTGTGATGAAAAGCTGAATTTTCAGCATCATTGCTCCAGGAAGATGCATATGGACTCGAAAAGCTTGTTTCTTCATGACATTGTTCAAAAGCAACACATTTTGCTAGCAATCAAAATCACATTTTGCTAAAATCATGAAATTTTCAAAAATGGTAAAAGTTTCATGTAAATGGTAAATAAATAAATGCAGTCCATACTGTATCTAAGGTTTGGAATATTGTTTTTGCTATTGTGGGATGTTGTGTGTTAACATTCGTAAATACTACAAAAACAATCCATAATTTTGTTGGGAGGTATAGCTTGTCTGTTAAGAAAATGTAAGCATTATGGAAATGTGTTCACTGACTGCATATTGTGTGAAAACGACAAGAAATGTGTGAATGGTATGGCCACAAAAGACCGATGCTGTGCTAATTGTGTTTAGAGTTTTGAAAATGTGACAACTGGCTGGACAAACGCTTGTTAGCGACTGAAAAAAACTGTAATAAACAAGTATTCATTACTTCAATGAGCTCATTGTTTCTGCTTTAAATTATTACATTGTTCAATATTTCTATTATGTTCAGCACATATTCAGTCTAGAAGCTGCCAGAAGAGACCAAACATGATGTACATGTTAGAAACACACAAATAGCATGTAAAGCAGATCATGTGTGCAGTAATGATAGAGACGTGTGTGTGTGAGAGGCTCCAGATTCACACATTTGAGTCTGAAACGTCTTTTCCGTTTCTGGTAGCGCAGTAATATCAACGAGCAATGAGTCCTCCAACAGAAATCAATGGGATTTTACAAAATGCCACAAAAAAAAAAAAAAAAAACATGACAGAAACTGTATTTCGCTACGCTACTTGTTTTGGAACATCAACGAACACCACTAACCACTCGGTGAGTTGCACAGTTTTGAAAACGAACGTTAAGGGTATAGTGGAGGATTTTCTTTTTCCAGGTGGATCATCAAGACTATTGGTCCTCCTAGTTGTCAGTCATTCTGGTGATATGTTTACGTAAGGCCGTTGTAAGTGCTTGTCCCTTAGTTTTCGCTTTCTGCGCATGCGCACTTTCAGGTGTATATGTGTGGTGAGCTACAGTTTCAGCCATTCATTGAAGCTCGCCGTTCTCACCGGGTTTTTTCAAAATGTCTGAGGGTCGCAAGAGAAAAAGTGTCTACGAATTGTATGACAAGAAGAGAAAGGCCTCTGAAGAAAGAAACAAGACCAGAGTGTTTTTGGGAGAATATTTCACACGCTGGCGTGCGCTCATGCACAGGTTGGGGTTCCCACTGATGCCTCAGTCGCCAAGTGTCTACTCGACAGGTAAAGTTTGGCATGCTATTTGGAGAAATCCATTTAAAATCACTGCTAGTAAAAGTTAATGTAAGCTATGATTAGTTCATCCAAAACAAACCAGAAAAGAGACTCAAAGTGCTAAATACCGGAATTATCCTGTAAGCGTGTAGAAGAGATCTCGATATGATCCTCAGACTGTGGAGTTTATCCTCCGTTACTGGGACACTTTCTCCTCCAGATTCACATCAGACGAGAGTCTCTTTCTGCTTCATATGAGACACATGATGATCCTCATTGAGCTTCAGATCAGATTCTCTGATTTCTCTTCACTGTCTCTGATCCTGAAACTAAAGGCCTTTGAGTTTCACCTCAAATCTACTTCTGACATCTAGTGGACAAAGATGAAAACTGCAGATCATATTCTGTGTGTTAGGAGGAATAGAAAACACACACTCATACACATTTATTTACAATGCCTTCATTTCTATTTTAAACAAGTGACATTCTCTCAGTTTAATTCACTGAATGAAAAAAGGGGAGTTTTATATGCTATGAATGTGTTGATTTGTTTCCATCTTAGTTTGACATTTTCTAACATCTTCTGTACAGAAATGACATCTTTCAGTAGCTTTTAAATGAGGAAAACATTATAATATCATTATATATGTCATTATAATGAGACTCCCATACGTATAAGGTACGTTCTATGAATGTGTTGGTTTATTTTCAATTTAGATTAAAATTTCTAACATATTCTGTATTGTTAGAAAATTTCAAACTAGACAGTTACGTTGCCCATTGTAAATGTAACCGTTTTAACAAAACGGATAGCTTATCTGATCATTTAAAACGCATGAATGACCAGGTGTAAACATGCCCATTGGAAATCTGTTATTCAAAGTCTAATTTTAAACTGGAAACAAACAAACTTATCTAACCTATCAAACCTATCAAACAGCCTATCTAAGATTCTGCACCAATGTTAGCCATTATGAATATTTAAAATATGTATGCATATATGTTTGTGTATTTATATAAATTGGCGTGGGGTTATGGCACAGTGATAAACTCAAGAAACTTAAAAATGACAAGACAAAAAAGTTGCCGACTCCTGATATAGAGTATAAAAATAATACCAAAATAGGGTTTGGAATGGTGGTAAAAGCTTGAAGGCTTTACAGGCACACACACACACACACACACACACACACACACACACACACACACACGTTTGCATCATTTACTCCTGCTGTTCTCTGTCTTTATCTGCATTATGTGCATTGTGTGTTTTCCCCATTTAAGATTCTTTGTCTAAATCAAGTGTTTAATTTCTTTGACACATTTACTGTAACAGTAAACTAAAAACTGAATTAATCATGGCAAAAAAAGTCCAGATACAAACACACTATTATAAATAAAAAGCATAAAATGATCAGTTGTGTGTTTGTACTGAACACTTTCTGAACTCATTTTCTCCACGGCTCATTCAGTGCCGGTTACACTCATGACCTTTATTCTCCTGACACACACAAGATCATCTTTTACAGTAAAATAACAGATCTGAGTATAACTTACAGTCTAATCTCACACAGCAGATTATTTAAAGTGTGTGTTCACCCATTAATGAAGTTTCTGTCAGTAATTACTCTCCATCATGTCGTTCCAAACCTGTAAGATATTCGTTCATCTTCGGATCACAAGTGAAGATATTGTTGATGAAATCTGAGAGGTTTCTGATCAGACTATTGTTCAAGTGCTGCAGAAAAGACTGACAGACTAATCAGAGTCAAGCATTAAAATAATAATAAATGTGTAATGTAATGCATTCAGGACTGCAAACATTTCTAAGACATTTATGGGTTAGAAAACAAAGTATGTGTGAGAAAACCTGTTTATCCAGAAGGGCTTTTTGAGAAACGAAACGACCATCCAGCAAAACTCACTGAGACTCACTGTGGATATTTATTTCTGATGTTCAATTATACTCAGAATATAATGGGGTTATTTATAACTAAGAAAGGTTTCAAACTGATATTGTTCAACATTTTAAGGCATCGAATCCCAGCAATGTTTCTTTTCTTTCTTTTTTTTTTTACTTTTTAAAATTTTCTAAAATTTAACATTTTTAACATTATTTCTCTGAAATATAAAATGTTCAACCACCTTCTTACAGAGCCAGAGTCCCTGCAGACACCAGATTAAAACCCCTGGTTTAAGACACAGAAAGTGATTATTTGGACTAGAAGAAAAGACTGTCATGAACTGTGGAATTCTTGGACAAGATCAGACAAGATCTCAAACACCACATTTACACTTCTGCTTTATAGGCATCTAAATGTATGGCTTATAAAATGAAAAGATATTTAACAGTAAATTAAGAGATACAGATGAAAATATACCTGCAAGGAGCAAAGCACAATAAAAGTTATGAAATCCTAGTTATGGAAATCATAAACCCACTTGATATCTTTTGTGCAGCTTGTCTGAAGATCCTGCGAGCTGAATTCAGTGAAGGATGAAGTCAGAAGGACTGATATGAAACTGATAAAAGCAGAACTTTCACAAACACAAACGGCTGCATCTTTCTGGTTAAATAAGTGTGACAACAACACATTACTGTGCACTGTAAAAAATTATTTTGTTGACTTAACTCATTATTTTTTGTTATCTTTTTGCATGGATATTTTTAAGTTAAACTAACTTATTTATAAAAGTGTACCTGACAAATTTGGAAAAGTTTACCTGACAAGTTATGAAGTACAATGAACTGATTTAATTTAGTTAAGTTAACTTCGAATTTAAGTTAAGTCAACTAAAGTTAAGTTTTCTAAACTACATCCAATAAGTTCAGCAAACTAAAGTTAAGTTTTCTAAACTACATCTAATAAGTTCAGCCAACTAAAGTAGTATTTTGAAACCTGCAGCAGTACCAAATAATTAATTACTACTAGAACATTAATTTGTAAAATACATTTGATTAAAAAAAAAAAAAAAAATTGAAAATTATCGATCACTGATACAATTTACAATAGTTAAGTCACCTTTATTTATATAGCACTTTTTACAATACAGATTGTATCAAAGCAGCTTCACAGTGATAACATGAAAATAATACAACAAAGTTTGTTTCTAGAAGAAAATTGCATCATCTTCCACCTTAATTAAGGCAGATCAATAATATTGTTAAATATTAAATGTCCCCAACTAAGCAAGCCAAAAGCCAAGGCAACAGTGGCAAGAAACCAAAACTCCATCAGGTGACAGAATGGAGAAAAAAACCTTGGGAGAACCCAGGCTCAGTCGGGGCCAGTTCTCCTCTGGCCAAAGAACGAACAGTGTATGATTATGATTCAGGCAGCGTTACAGGTCAGAAGTCAGATTGGATCAGAACATTCAGAATATTTATCCAGTTCCATCTGGTTGGAAGTCGGAGTCACGCCGGTATGTATACGAGTTTGGTGAGGATCAGTGCTGATGGCTGTCGTGTCGATGAGGCCTTCACAGGGCTGATGAGGCTGGCACTTCAGGGATGAGTTGTAGATGGGTCCAGGCGCAGGTCCACCACCTGATCTGGATACGGCCCGGATCCGGCTGACTTCAGTAAACCTTGGAATAAACAGAAAGACTAACATTAGAGTAGATGCCATTCTTCTTATGATGTAACGAGTACATCAGGTGTTATATACAATACAATTTTTTTTTGCAATGAAATTGCAGAAAACAACCTCATGGAAAGGTGTTTTACACCTGTCTCAATGCATGTCTTGTGGATTAATTTGTTAAATAACATTAAACAAGATCAACCCACAGCATTCAATATAGAAACATCCTTTGTTCCAAAAGAAACCGTTTAAACATTGTTAAACACATTAAAGACCTATGAATTGGCTTAAATGCCATTTTAATATCAACTAAGTTACCAATTATTTATGCACTCAAGCTTCAACAAATTCATCAATTAAACTAAACACTCTAAAATGCCACTCCCACAACATACCAACACATGAAACATCCTGTTCACAACATTCCTTTCAAAAAGAAACTCTGAAAAGCATTAAAGGTGTTGTTCCAACCCCGTAAGACTTTCGTTCATCTTCGGAACATCTTGATGAAATCTGAGAGCTGGCTCACTCCTTCATAGACTGCTGGGTAATCGATGTCTGCCAGCCCAGAAAAGTTAGTAAAAAAATTGTTACAATAGTCCAAGTGACTACAGTGGCTAAACCTTAAGTTTATCAAGCGACGAGAATACTTTTTGTGCAAAAAAACCCCCCAGACTTTTTTCAACATCTTCTCAGTTCTCGCGCATGCATCGTGGCGCTCTCGTGAACTCACGTCAGAGGCCCACATGGAAGAAAATGAAGAGTTGAATAAAGCCATTATTTTTGTTTGTTTTTTTCGCACAAAAAGTATTCTCGTCACTTAATAAACTTAAGGTTGAGCCACTGTAGTCACTTGGACTATTTTAACAATGTTTGTACTAACTTTTCTGGACCGGCAGAATGAAATTGCCTAGAAGCCTATGGAGGAGTGAGACAGCTCACAGATTTAATCAAAAATATCTTAATTTGTGCTTCAAAGATGAACGAAAGTCTTAACCCGGATTTTCACCAACTGCGGAACGGCTGCGGATCAGCTCCGCTGCGTGTCGGCTCTGTCCTCCATCATCCTTCAATACCCACCAGGTCCGGATTTGTTGCGGAATGGCTGTGGCCATGACTGACAGCTGAGGTCACAAGGACCCACGAGATCTAAGTATATGATCGCGCGATATAAGTGCTGAATTGCTGCGGAGCTCTCCGGCATCTGGCAAAAATAGAAGCTCTGCGTATCTGCTCCGGAGGGCTGCGGATTGCCGGAGTTGGAACGCAGCCGTTCCGCATTCAATGAAAATACACACATTAACTTGTGTGTATTTTTTGTGTGTATTGAGGTTTAATGGAAACCTTCTGACTCCGCCGCCGTTCCGGAGTAGATCTGCAGCCGTTCCGCAGTTGGTGGAAATTAGGGGTTATGGGGTTGGAACAACATGAGGATGAGTAATTACAGAATTATTTTACAAGAAATGATTAATGCATGACAGAATTTTCATTTTTGGGTGAACTAACCCTAAATGAACTAACCCAAATATTTTTGCTTTCAAATGCCTAAAACTTCAGACTACAGGTTTATAAACGATTCACATGATGAATTTAGGAAGATGGTTTAAATGTGTTCTCAAATTACAAGTGACTCAAACACGCATAACATGCAGTGCGTGTCAATCACAACCATTTCCCATATTAATAAAAACAGTCACATTTAAAAGTACAGATATAATAAGTTACTTATTTTACCCACATCAATTCAAATTGATAGTTAATTTTAAGAATTCCCAAAGATTACAGTGAAAACTCACCTGCATCTGGTGCTCTGCAACTGTTATGTAGCCTAATGACTGAAGTAAAAAATCCAGTTGGTGAACAAGCTTTTAGTCAACTTGACGGAACCTGTCAACACGAGGAAATACAATGAGTTAATCTTCTATGTGCAAAACACTCTGATTCGAAATACACTCAATAATCTTAAATTCGTGACAACATCGTGACTAATTCATCCTATTATCAAGATTTCTTAAAACATGAACATAAGCGCGACGACATGGCACAAGATCCAAACTCCGAATAACGTTAGTAATAATGAAAACATTAAAACCACAGACGTATTAATTGTACATCACCCATATCGATTCACGTTAACATTTACTTTTCTAATTCAAAGATTGTGGTCAAAACTTACCTATATCTGGCGCTCTGCAACTGAGTTGAATTGAAGTGACTGAGGTAAAAAATTCCGGTTGATGAACAAGCTTTAGTCGACTGAACCTGTGAGTCAACACGAGAAAGTACAATGAGCGAATATTCTATGTGCAGAAATACACTTAATAGTCTTAAATTCGTGACAACATCGTGAGTAATTCACCCTATTATCAAAATTTCTTAAAACATGAACGAAATGGCGCGAGGCCGGCAAAATCCAAACACTGAACAGCAGCCTAACTTGGAAACCGTGACATTTCAAACCACAGACGTATTAACGTTACTTGATATTTATCACCCATATCGATTCAATTTGACAGTTACTTTTTTAATTCAAATATTTTGGTGAAAACTTACCTATATCTGGCGCTCTGCAACTGAGATGAAACTGAGGTAAAAAAAAAAAAAAATCCGGTTTGGTCCGGTAACTCCGGTTGGTGAACGAGCAGCTTTTGACTGAAGCTTGAACACAAGGAAGTAAAACAAATCAGCGAATCTTCTATGTACAAAAACACTCTGACTCGAAATGGATAATATAATTCTAAAACGAACTAAAACCTTGCATCCACTTTCACTTACTCTGTGTCACTTCTTCTGAAGACACGTAGCAGCTAAGGTCCAACAGGGAAAATCATCCAGTTTCCGCGGGCTTCTCGAAAATTCTCAGAGAGAAAAAAAATGATTCACCGAATCATCTTGAGAGGTTCATTTTCATGAATCGCTCAAATCCGCCCATGATGGATTGAATCTGACCATGAATAAGATAAAAACTGAAACAGCTATACAATTTTTTTGTGTAATTTAATTAATTTGTGCTCATAATAGTAATGTTTTTAATGTAGGCTAACGTTACACACTAAAATAAAATTGAAGTTTAGGTTTTAATGCAGTCTACCAGACAGCAAGATATATAGATAAATTAAGTTTAGTTTACTAAGTTTACTTTACAAAGTAAATTTTCTTCTATTAAAGTCATTTATACTTCATTAGAATATAATTGAAGTAAAACCAGCAGGAAATTTAGTGCAGTTGTTTCAACTTAAATGTATAAGTTAAAATAACAATAATACTTGTTAATTCAACAGACAATCTAGTGCAGTTGTTTAAACATACATTTTTGAGTTAAAATAACAATTTAAGTTGTTCATTCAACTTTCAGTCTAGTTGAGGACAAGAAAACTTAAAATTTCTTGTTGTCTGGACAATCTAGTTATCTCTACTCACAAAAATAAGTTGAAATAACTAAATTGCAAAAATATTTTTTACAGTGTGGTAAATGAATGCCTTCACCAGGGTCAGAGGTTGAGGTTTCATTTGTTGGCCTACACTGAAAAATCCCTTATTCATCACTCATATTCACACAGGTTTGTCTACTGTAATATCTTTAGTGCAGCTCAAACACTATTGCTTTAACTGAGTCATACTCCATATTACAGGCATTCATATTTACTGTGACTTTATAACATACAGATTTTATACAGACTGGAAAAAAGAGTTGTTCTGAAAAGCCATTGATTTTTTGAGTCATTAATTTATCAAAGTTTCATACAAGTATCTCATATTTCATGGCAATATAGTTAATGGTTTATTGACCTGTATCTTCACCCAACAGCTGAAAACATGAACAACTGATGTTGCACAGCCACTCTCATTCACTTTACTTAATAATTGTGTAGATTATTCATATTTATGTGCACATTTGAACTTTTTACAAATACGTCCCGTCTAATTCACAACAATAAACATTAATCTTAAATATATTTTAGCATTTTAAATGAAAATGTTTGTGCAATACTTGAAAGACAATCCACAAGTTTACAGCAGCTTTATTGGCTTATTTCATTTTTGAACATCTGATTCAGGCAATAAAAAGCTGCTCTGATTCTCCTGTTTTCCGTGTTTCTCTCTCAGATCAACAGCTTTAGGTTCAGCCTTTGAGAAGATTTCAGATCATGATAACTGTTAGATCAACAAACAAAACCACAACAAGCAGAAAATCATCTCCTAACATGTTTACTATCTGATGTGCTAAACTGAATATGTAAGGAATAATTGACGACAGGCCGTTGAATTATTAGAAAAATAATGCACACCCGAGGTGGTAATGCGGTCACGAGTGAAACGGCCAAACTGAATCAGTGATCAATCAAATATGTTCAAAATTCAGCAACTAATATTTTTAGGTGGTTCTAGTGTGAAGTAAACCTCAGTCTATATCAGCTGATATCAGTCCGCTTCAGTGTGTGTGTATTACAGTCGGCATCAGATCAGTCACTAATCTGTTCTTCCTATGTGAAGTAGCATATCAGATTAATGAAAGTATTAAACCTTTAGTGCTCGTGTGAACAGCCTTTATACAGTAGTTCTGCTGTGTTTATGTTTGTTCTGAGAATAGACTTGACTTTCTTTTCCTCAAATTCATCAACAACTTATGATATTCTGAATCAACTAGACTAGAAAGTGTGTGTGTGTGAGTTCAGTCTCAGTAACTAGAGATCACACCAGTTTGAGTTATGAAGACTTCAGATGATCATAACTCTGAGTCAGCACATTATCATCTATACACTGTAATCTGAACATTACTGTAAGATAATATACTGTAATCATATTTAATGTGTTCATTGTTTCTGCCATAATGAATATGTGCCGTTAACCACTGTAACTCCATGATTGTATTATCTGTGTATTTCTGATGTATGGACGTTACTTTGACACAGTCTCTGATAACAGATCGATCTTAATTGTAATGTAGAAATTCCATTTTCCATGAAGCTGCTTTGAATAAATATGTATTGTGAAAAACTCTATACAAATAAACTTAAAAGTGAAAATAAAAATAAAACTCAGAGTGCCCTTTGCCCCTGTCCTGCAGTCTCGTGTCTCCCTCTACAGGAGATCATCAGAATCACAGCAGAGTTAAAGAAGCTACAGATGAAAATGTGTTTTACAGCAACAAATGAAAACACTTACAGATTTCAGTTCATCAGGGAATATGAAAATCAACAAGTTGTAATTTGAAGGGAATCATTATTGAAGTCAAACACAAAGATGTCAAATGTGCGTCACTATAAAATATGACTTCTGCTGTTTTGATATTATTCTGAAGGTTTGAATGGTTTGATCCGAATCAAGATCTCTTTAGTTCCAGT